>HG995182.1:7552500-8802500 GCA_905333005.2 Lycaena phlaeas
ATGTTCAGTAGTGGACGGATAAAGGCTGATGATGATGAAAGCGGCTGACATTTTTTGGAAAGCTATGACATATCAAGAATCAATATGAGTTGGACAAACCAAAATCGGCTTCGGGCTAAAAATCAAATTCTTCAATCTTCGACAAGACACTGGCCACACAGTCAAGCATAGATAAGGGGGCGTCCATAAATTACATGAGGTGTTTTTTATTTTATTTTCTGTAATAATAAAATATTTTTTTTTTTTAAATTCCAATCAGAAAAAAAAAACGTGATATTTGCCGAGACCCTCCCCTCTCTCCAACGTAAGATTAGATGAGATTTGAGTCGACCCCCTCCCCCCTTAAACATCTCACGTATTTTATGAACGCCCCCTAAAGAGGTACTTGCTCCATATTTGAAATGGATAAAATATTTTCTTGAGGTCACTTCTGACGTGCGAAGCTTCCACAAACAAACACGACCTCCGTCTGTTATTCCCTAATTGGTTCACACCTGGGCCGGGAGGGAGAAAACAGGACGCTATTACTAATAGCCCGCCGTAAACACTGAGCTGATATGTTTCTTATAAATTCCAACAGGTATATGGGAAGTTTGTTTACGGTTCTAAAACAGTATGATGTATTGAAGATAAATGCTTTTAGTTCATTCATTATATTTATATCAGAAACAAACTGAACAAAAGCGTTAAGCGTCGTCATATTTTTTTTAAACAGATTAGGGCATGCCCTAAATAGAGAATACCAAGACAATAAAAAAATATTATTAATTCCTTGCAAACATACATTTCGACGATTATTTTTAATAAAGATAATTTAGATGAGGACGTCATCTATAATCACAAAAAATAAAATTAAAGTGTCTGTTTGTAATTTCAAATTAACAGCTTTCAATAAAAAAAGTTGTTCAATTAAAAAATGCAATAACTTTATCGAAATATAATAGAGTATTGTCATTAGTACACGATATACAAAGTTTGAACGAAATGTGGCCGTTTAAAGTGGGTCAAAATCGCGGCCAATGGAGTTACAAACATACATACAGGTGAAGCTAATAAAAGACGTGTAAAAATGTTGCGGCCAATCCCTGAAACGGCGGAACCGATTTGGATGAGACTTTCACCTCCACATAGCTGGTATTATAAGTATTTATTGGTAAAATTATCAGTAAAATCGACTCAAATGCCGTGACGGCAAACGCTATTACTATTAAATATGTTGGGATATTTTTTTACGTGGGGATATTTTTTATGTTGGAATATTTTTTTTATGTTGGGATATTTTTTTACGTTGGGATATATTTTTTTGTTGGGATATTTTTTTACGTGGGGATATTTTTTATGTTGGAATATTTTTTTTTATGTTGGGATATTTTTTTACGTTGGGATATATTTTTTTGTTGGGATATTTTTTTTAAATTACATTTTATTTAAGTTTGTCATTGAATACTATTATAGTTCCTTCGGCGTAACTCCAAAACCCGACGACAGCTATCCACTTTGTATTAGAAGAAAGTACGCTTAACGTGTACTTAAACATTTAATAGTGTTTTGTTTTAAATACGGAGTGTGAATTTAAATGGTTCCGTGGGCGGTGGGACCTCCTACCGTCCTACGTCATTATACCAAGTGGGTCAGTAGGTATGTGAGACCCTAATATACTCATGTTTGAAAGGCTGGTTACTGGCAACACCGTCGTCCATGAATTTAGTTACTACTAGTTCACCTGGCGATGATGGTAAAATGGGTACGGGCTCGGCCTTTCAAGCGAGAGGGTGCGGGAGCAGTGGACGGTAAGGGGTTGATGATGATAAAGTTGGTCTGTATTGGACACACACACACACACACACACACACACATTATACATTTTTTCCTTGTATTAGACCTGTAAATACCTAGAATAGGAAGAGCAGTCTCCTACCACAGGCACAATGCTTAAAAGGAGGTTCCAGTCATCTGATGTTTATACAACCCCTTTTTACGAAATAAAGATTTTTTAAATTGTTTTTTATATAAGTATCTAACTTTAAATAAAGAGTAAATCTTCATTATTATTACATAAAAAAAAAAGCATCAACCCTTATATGTCCCACTGCTGGGCACGGGTCTCCTCCTCGAAATCAGGCGAGGAGGGTAATGGGCCAATAGTCCACCGCGCTGGCCCAGTGCGGGTTGGTGAACTTCACATACCTTCAAAGACTTTTAATCTCATCAGGCATGCAGGTTTCCTCATGTTTTCCTTCACCGGTGAGTGAACGATGGTCTCGTGTGCACTTAGAAATTTAGAAAAACCCATTTCAAGGCACACACGGACGGGTCAGGATCGAACCCAGAACCCTCGCATAAGAGGCCGAGTCCGTCCACCACTGGACCACCGTCGCTCTTATTACTATTACATAGTTGGATATTATTCAGTCTTCACTTGCGATTATTTAACCATGAAGGACCGTTCCTCCTTGGTTAAATAATCGTAATAAAGAATCTCCTTTTGTTTGACCTCCTTGGGTAGGAGGTCAAGCAAAAGGAGATTTTTAAATCGAGTGTATTTTGTTATCGTAGACGCCCACTTTGAAACTAACAAGAATGGCGTTGATTGTAAGTCGTTAACAAAAAAATCAATGAAAGGCAATTAATTTATACGTTTTAGTTTTTCTTTCCTAAAGTCTGTTTTGTTTTATTCATTTTCATACTAGCAGCGCTTCTACATTTCACCCGCATACTTCCCATTTCGGTAGAGTACGGGGCTTATATCCTTTACTATTCTGCCCCCCTAGACAAGTGGCACAAACGCTAAATGAATAGAATAGAATACCTATTGTATGGGAATGAAACTAGCTGACGACATGTAGCCTGACAGCTCTATTCTATTCTATTCGTTTAGCGTTTGTGATAATAATAATAATATCTATGAACGCTTTTTTATACCACGTCAATCTGGTCCCGTGCTAAGTTCTCGAAGAGACTTGTGTTACGGGTACCAAACAACGGAAATACATATATTAATACTTTTTATATTAATACAGTGTTCTCTGGCGAGATTCGAACTCGCTACCTCCGGCTTGTGCGCCAACGCCCTAACTACTGAGCCACAGAGGTCGTCAACTGTGATACTTGTCTAGGTGGGCTGATTTGTAAACTATATTATTGTACATTCAAATCCATTCATGAAAGAACAAACCCAAACTTCCAAACTTTTTTCGCCTTCATTCAGATTGCTAAACAAATGAAACGCAAGCTTTCCGTGGAGAAAATCTTCAGGTAAGCGAGCGCGATATGATAGGATATTGAGTTATAGTCTATAGAGCCGTCATTATACATAGTCGAGACAGAGTCGTGAGAGGGTTCAGACGCGTCGCGCCGCATAAACGCGAATAACATCGCACGTATAACCTCAAATAACTTTAAATAACGAATATAAAATAACAATTATAATTGTGAATGAGTGAATGATTTTCAGTGATAATTTCGAGGTCAGTATGCGATTTCATTGCATTTAAATTAGTGTTTTTAAAGTGTAAAGTTCAATGAAGTTCACGTTTCGTGTATTGTCGTTTTAATTATTAGGTTAGTGTATTGTTTATACAAATGTTTGAGGAATTTATGAGGTGATTTATTTATTTATTTAATTTCATAGACATTTTTTTAGTATTAAAAATATTCATTTATATCAATAAGGGTGTCGAATTTGCGTTACGTCAATAAAATAATTAAATAATTATTTTAAACGGTTTAACATGGAGAAAATCTTATATTCTTGGAAAATTCGATAAGAATTCGATGAAAATTTTATTAAGATAATGCTGAGTGAAAAGAAAATATAAAGTTAGATTTATTACACAATTCGGATTTTTTTAGAATTAAATAAATTCATTTAGTCTCGTATTTATATGTATGCATTAAATGATTTATTCAAATATGAGTTAAGAACAATCCGGAATTTTCAGGTTCCGTACTGATATTTCCATTTCATAGAATACAGAATCGTGACTTTAATCAGTTGTGCTTTTACTCAGATTTGAATGTCCTGGCGTTCATTAAAGGTGGCCTATTTTTGGTGGATGGATAGGGGCTAATGATGATAATGACGAAGAAGATGATCTTAAAAATTATATAAGTATGCGAAAGTTTGTTTATTTGATGCCAGACTGATAGGATTAAAGATTTGGCAAGGCAATCAAAGTAAGAAAGGATAATCGGCTATCCAAATAATCAGCATTATTTTAAATACAATACTGTCAACTTAAATAAACTCTATACGAGGAAACAGATGTTTTTTTAAAATTAGCCTATGAGGTACCATTGCTGGGTAAAGGTTCTCAATCTCTTCCACATATCGCGGTCTTGTATCTTTTTTTTTCGAAAGGCTTAGACTTTTAGGTCTGACGACCTTTAAGCTCAGTCAGTAGTCTTGTATCTGTAGTATTACATCCAAATTAAATAAGTATAGATAATATTGTGTCTTTATTGATGCAAAACTGTATTTGGTCCTAATAAATAAATAAATAAATATTGCTGCTAATACTCTAAACGCGAAAGTTTGTAAGCATGGATGGATGGATGGATGTTTGTTACTCTTTCACGTAAAAACTACTGAATGGATTTTAATGAAACTTCACAATAACAAAGCTTATACATCAGAATAGCACATACGCTATAATTTATCACCATACTCCCACGGGCATGGGAAGTACGCGGGCGAAACCGCGGGGCGCTGCTAGTGTATTAAACCAATTTTGTTTTGTGGTGCCGCTCTCCAAAAACCTAATTAATTGCGAATAAACAAAAACAAGAACGCAAACCCATGTTTAATTCATTCGAAAAATTATTTGTTTTTTAATAATTTCATGTTAATACCAGAAGCGACTCTAGTCGAACAATTTTTTGTCTACGAAGAATAATAAATACGTATTTAGAAATCTAGTATTTACTGTTAGTCTAGCTTATGTGGAATTTTAGTAATTGCTGTTCTGTGCGTTGCATCGATTTCTATGCGGACTATTTGTATCTAAAACAAAAATACTAAATCATTTTTTTTTGGAAATTCAGACTCAAACGTTTAAAATAGAGAAGTGAAAAGGAGTATTTTAAATGCGAATTTTACCAGTTTTCAAAATCGGTACAAAAACTCTTTATTACCAACGAATTTTTCTTATTTTTTTGTCATTCATCGCTCAGGCCTTAAAATATGTGTGTATAATGTCCAGAATCTTTACATTTTATCCCCAAATGAGAAGACTAATAATATCATCTACAGTAGCTAGGGTTGTCAGATTAGAATTTCAAAATATCGGGAAAAAAAATCAAATAGTCGGGATTTGGGAATCGTCGTCGGGAAAAAAAGATATTAGTAAGAAAAAATATTTTAAAATTATTTTTGGTAGGGAATTTTAGAAATATCTGTTTATCTGGAGATTTTGAGGCTTTTCTGGAGTCTGGAGATCAATAAAAAAGTCGGGAGAATCCAGACGATTCCCGACCATCTGATAACCTTAACACTAGCGTATATAAATAATGTTCTGTTCGGAGTTCTCTTCTGTGTTCTAAACCAGGAAAAGGCAACCGTGTCACCCCGATTTCGACGCGAGCGAAACCGCGAGAAAAAGCAAGTTTATTGGAACGAAGTTCCTTACTGCTGCGCGACCGAACTGAAAAAAATGTGATAGAAAAACCGTAAGAAAAAGTGCGTGGAATAAAAGACGTGAGAAAGAGACGTGGAAAAGAAATGAGACGTGCGCAGGCGCGACAGTCGCATACACAAGCGAGTAGTGTATAATACCTTTCTTTTAAGCCGAAGGAACTTCGTTCCTACCTGGTGTCCCACGACACCACATTTTATTATATTTCTTTTAACATGTTTTATAATGACATGATATATTGTACTTTCGTACAAATTGCCTAATCGGGAATCGAAGCCGCAACCTCCTGTAACCTATCCACAAAACCGACAGTAGTGACAGCTTAAATCAATAAGACAACGGGTTTTCGTCGTAAATGTACACGTATTAAAAAATTAATGGCAAGTCATATATTAACATGAAAATACAATTAATATAATAATAGGCAAAGCACGAAGGTCAAATGTGTGATATATTATAAAATCATGTCACCAGGGGTCGACAACCATTTAATATAATTAGCATAATAAATATAGGAGCCAAAAATACACGCGCAAGTTCTAAGCACTAATTATGGCTTTAGTGCAAATTACAAAAAAATTAAAGGTGCGTTTATAATGAATTTCCATAATATTTATTTTATCTGTAACACAGTAATAAAATATATAAAATAAAAAAAAAGTATTTTATTATTTTTAATTTATAATAATATTTAATCCTCCTAATATTATAAATGCAAAAGTTTGCGAGTATGGATGTTTGTTACTCTTTCACGTAAAAACTACTGAATGGATTTTAATGAAACTTTACAATAATATAGCTTATACATCAGAATAACACATAGGCTAACGCGGGTGCAACTGTAGGGCGTTCCTAGTAATTATTAAGTTTGAATTTTATCTTACCTATAATTGACACTAAATATGTTTAATTTTATTAATTAGTGAAAATTATAATGTAATCAAATTCACATGAAATTGACTAATTAATTACTGTCGGGGCTATTCGTCAGAATGCGGTAGTAAGGGTTGAGTAATCACTCTTTTTTTCTTGAATGATAACGTACTTATGAATAGTATTATAGAAAAAATAAGCGATTTTTTTTATAAAAATAAATATAATGTTAGAACAGTTTTAAAATTTTTGATAACAGCAAAAGCCAATTTGTGTATCAATTTAGTTACTTTACTTATTTATTTGATTATTTTTATTATAAATGCATAATAAAACCTGGTTTTATATATTCGCTATGAATATTAAAAATATTAAAGATAAGATTAAAAGATAAGATCGGTAACAATAATGCTTATTCATTAGAATCAAAACATTTTTAAATAGGATTTTGTGATACGTATATTTAAAACGTTGAATAGAAGATAGCATTTTATGTAATTAGAGATATTTAGTATTATCTAACACTAGCTATTGCCCGCAGCTTCGCTTGCAATAACAATAGATTTACTACCGTCAGGATCGAACCCAGAACCTGGACCATCGTCGCAATTATTATTTATATAGCCATAAATATTAATAACAAACACTACAGCTTTGTTACATATTAGTATAAGATAATATAATATATGATGGATGGATTTTAATGAAACTTTACAATAACATAGTTTATATATCAGGATAACACAAAGGTTATAATTTATCACCGTACTCCCACGGGATTGGGAAGGACGCGGGTAAAAACGGGGGGTGCTTTTAGTTTTAAATAATTTTCAAAGAATGTTCACAATTTCAGGAAAATTAGATTTTAATAGGTAATACGATCACAAAACACGTTCGAGCGCTTACATTATAAGCTCTACTAGAAGCGCCCCGCGGTTACATTTGCGTACTTCCCAGTCCCGTGGGAGTACGGGGAATAATGTGCTATTAATATTGTGATTGTAAGCTACATTATTGTAACGTTTCATCAAAATATATTCAGTAGTTTTTGTGTGAAAGAGTGACAAGCATCCATCCATTACATCCGTATGTTCTTGTTACAATTGCGAAAGCTCTTAACTTTTTTTACAATATTAGAAGGGATTGTCTCATCACTAGGACAAGTTCCCCACCATGGTTCAGGCCTTGTCGTGGTGGTGGGGCACAGTAGCCCAGGGTGACCCAAACACCTTGGGTGAAGCGAATTGAGCCGAGGGGGCTCTTTGTACCCCTCTTATAAGAAGAGGGGACAAAAGAGCAGGGGGCAAGGGGTGAGGATGGGAACCTCACCTCATTGTACTGTCCAGACGTTGGGAGTGGTTGTTCTGTGGTGCGGGGCAACCGCTCTGAGGAGGTGGCGTCAGTCCCCTGAGGGACTGACTAGCCGTCGAGGTGCCCTGTTGCTTGTAGATCCGGGGCACCTCACCAAAGGCGGCAGTTGTGGTAGTCGCCGGGTTTTAGTGGGTAGAGCTGCGTCCACTTACCATCTTTCGGGCGCAGCGAGTCCCACATACCCGCTTGGGGAGACCCACTCCCCAGCGGTATGCGTCAGTACATTTCCCGGCGTAAAATAAAAAAAAAAATCACTAGGACAAGTTAAACATCACCAGAAGTAAAAGGCTATACAATATACATATCGATAAAACTTAGAGTCCGATGGCAACACTTACACATCGATAGTATTATCGATTGGGTTTATAAATCTTACTCTGCGCGAGTAAATATGAATTCCGTAGTCGTAACTATATTTTCACAGCTAATAGAACTCCAAAGGAAATAACATTATCTACATCTACACTAATATTATGAAGAGGAAAACTTTGTTTGATTGTTTGGTTGTAATGAATAGGCTCAAAAAGTACTGGACCGATTTCAAAAATTCTTTCACCATTCGAAAACTACATTATCCACGAGTAACATAGGCTAAATTTTATTCTGGAAAGAAATAGGGTTCCGTAAGATATTTGGGTTTTTCGAACACAAGGTGTAAAAAATCAACTAGAAAAATTACTTATTTTGCGTACTAAGATCCCGTTGTAAATCTTAGTTAACGCAGGCGAAGCTGCGGGCAACAGCTAGTTTTAAATAAAATCGCTGGAAACTTAATCAATTCGATACATCACATGAATATCGAAACACTTTAATGGAAATATAAATATCGTTGTTCGATATCGATATATTCGGTGATGTACCGTTTCGATCATGATTGTTCGATGTTTTCAATGTTGTACTATGATGGTTATCGATACATCGAGTAGCTAACACGCATTATTAATTATTGCCGAATCACCGATTGTTATCGATTGGTCGTGACGGTCTCTACTTGCAATTGTGTTCTACTATGAAGCTATTAATCAAATCAAATCCGCGTTTCTGCTAAATGCTCCACGTAGTATCAATACTTGATTTTTGGAACGAAGTTCCTTACGGCAGGCTTGGAGGGGTAATAAAGGGATAGGATAGGGATTTTGCTGCGCGACCGAACTGAAAAAAAAGTGATAGTAAAACCGTAAGAAAAAGTGCGTGGAATAAAAGCGTTAAATGAGACGTGCGCAGGCGCAACAGTTGCATACACAAGCGAGTAGTGTATGATACCTTTCTTTTTAGCCGAAAGAACTTCGTTCCTAGCTGGTGTCCCACGACCCCACATTTCATTTTTATCATCATTTTCATCATAATTTTGGACCTTGATATGTCCCACGTGATAATAAAAAAATAAGCTTTAGCTTTATTTGATAGGCAAATACAGAAATAGTTTGCTGTATCACGGGAAGCACAAGCTGGGTTGTATTGCCTAAGCAGACTGGAGCACGGCACTACACAATTATCCCACCGGTAAGCACATTTTTGGACACGACAACGTCTTATAATTCGATGGAGCCGGCTGCACGAACGAAAAAACATGACTCATGCGGCGCTACCTCGCTCTGAGGCGTTCCATTTAATGCTTGAAGTGCAAGCGAGAGCGCGGAACGAGTGATAAAGGGGCACAATCGGCCCATCAGTATTTTCTTATGACGTTGTCACGTTCAACTATCGTCAATAAACCGACTTCACAAACAACCGATTTTTTATAGTATAGGAGCCTTCCTATACTATAAAAAATCGGTACACGAACAACCAAAGCCTTTTGGCAACTATCGACGTCCACTAACATCCACACAACGAAAGATAATGCTGATGCGTTGTCCTCCTTTTTCCTATCCCCCAATGGGCTACCAGAAACTCGCAAACCGCATGAAATTTGACAGCAGCTGTCACTTTCTGGTTTCATATCAGTGAGAGGTACCACTCCAGTCGTGCCACTACCTCTTACTAAGCGGAAAATGGAGCCCAAATTCCAGGCACCTATTTACCATTTACTTATGCGCTGGCCCTGCGCGATGAACTCACCAAAGACATTAATGATATAGATTTCTACAGAGTTCTTATGTTAGGTACCTACGTGAATTTCACTCATAATAGTGGAACGACTTTTACGGATTTTATCGCGGTTTATTAAGTTTTTTATATACCCGACGTTTCCGGATACTTTACAGCAACCGTGGTCTCCAGAGAACTCATCCTCGCGATATTTTCTTGAACCGATAGTACAAATTATATAAATGCTTTTTTTAATTTATTCAATATGCTAGTGTCGGGATGAACTCTTGTTTATAGTGTTGTAAATAATTAGAAAAGAAGGCTGCTTTGTGCATGTGCATTACTCATTTACTGTAAAGGAAACGGGTTTCTCGGAATATCGATATCTAATTCTTAAGATCTCATTTCTCCAAAGTAATGTAGTCATTATTTTAGATGTAATTAATCATAATCATCAAAAAAAAATCTAATCTAGTTATAATTTAGAATGAAAACTAGATCAATTGTAAATCTAGAGTTTAATCCTACTAATATTATAAACGCAAAGTTTACAAACTTTGCGTTTATAATATTGTATGAATGTCCATACATCAATAAAATTGTATGGATGTCCATACATCGATAATAATATGTATGTTTACCTATTACTTTTTCACGAAACTTTTTTCGAAAACTAGACATAGCCTGTATTACATGTAGCCTATATCCCTCCTGCCCTTCTCTCTGAAACACAGCAAAGCTGTCACACGGCAGGAACCAGCACGATGGTGGTACCCATGCAGCCGGGGACACAGCGTAACCATCCCACCAATACAACACCAACATCTTAACTATAAACGGATCAAAGTAAATACAAATTCTTCTTAACCTATTTCTCCGGTGTAAACTACATCACGTATACAACGGATATCCATGACGTCACCGACTGACTCATGTAACACTTTCAGAACAATTAGCGATAAAAATATCGATTTTTTATTCGATAAATCGTATAGGATCAACGAACTGTGATATAACTCAATTCGTGACCATACGGTTAGTGTCGAGGTGTTTCGCTATTGAGTTCAAGTGTATTGTCGATATAGTGTTTATAAATCGCGTCAAATATTTTTATGGTGAATATAATAATTGTTATTTGTATAATGTGTACCTGCTTAATATTTATATCTTACTAGCTGTTGCCTACGGCTTCGCGTGAGTTAACATTTTTTAAGTATCTTTTATTACTTCTTAAGAATATAATAAGTATTGTGTACATATTTTCATGATGGTTTTCGCTT
This sequence comes from Lycaena phlaeas, assembly GCA_905333005.2. NCBI lineage: Eukaryota > Metazoa > Arthropoda > Insecta > Lepidoptera > Lycaenidae > Lycaena > Lycaena phlaeas. The sequence continues at coordinate 7,563,689 of HG995182.1, forward strand.
AAAAGCGTGACAAGCAAACTAACATTCACATTTATAATATTAGTCAAATATTAGTATGATTTCCGTCCCTAGTAACCGTAACACAAGTTCTTAGAAACTTCCATATTGATTTTTTAGGTAATTAAAGAATAAACCTATGTGTTACCCCGTATAGTCCCGTGATAAGTATTATTACGGAAAATATATCCTTATCGGAACTAAATTCTAGAAATACTAGGGATGGGCCAGAATCGGTTTTATGATCGGTTCAATCGCATTTTAACAGCTTCAGCTAAACTTCGACATTCGACAAAAATCGATTTAAATGCCGAACAATCGGCACTAGAAAAAAAAACACACTTTCATTATTTCGATTAAAATAAATATATAAAACTAGTCTGTCTTAACATTAATGTAAAATTAATGCTTTATATATTTATGGTCATTTACTTTACCATAAAAATTGTATGCTATAAGGAACAAAACAGTTCTTCTTCATTTAAAAACAAAAGAAATGTTACAAAGATAAAATAAACTTACCGTTCTTCTAACAAACATTTCGTATATGGAAAAATCTAGTTTATGGGTCACATTTACAAACACAGTATTCAGAAAAATAATTCTTATTTAATCTTGTTTTCAACATTGAAATATTTTTTTTTATCCATTAATATTAAACTGCTAAAATTGATTCGACATTCGGCCGAACTTTTTCTTTTCACCAAAGTTCGGCCAAAGTTAGGATTTTGTTCCTATCACATTCGGCCTATCTCTAATAAATAACTATATCAATGAAATTTGTATGGAATAAAAAGTGACTTAATTTTTTATTTCATGCGTATTTATTCCGCGTGTATAATATGAACGACTTGATGTCTTTTATGTTGCTTTTTCTTGAAAGTAAAGAAAATTCCATTGAAAGTTTAAATCAAACGAGGAGCAATATTTTAGTTCTTCTATGCGCTTTCAGGGTTCTCACTGGCCACTGCTTTCTTTAACAGCTCAATGTCTTGACCCTCAAATGCCCTGAAAAAATACATATTGTATCAAATAACCTCTTTTCAAAAATAATGCATTAATATACTGAATATAACAAATCGCAGTTTCCCTATTAAAGGCAGTAAAACAATATCACAATTTCGAACAGTAAAATAAGTTTATCGAGTGTAAACCATCGACTTGAATGTTTATGACTAAATCGTGCTAATGAGGGAACGTAGGAAATATAGCTTTCATTGCGGATTATATGTTTGACAACTTTGTATGTGCTGGTACATAGTTGTCAATGGATATCTATATTTATAAATAGGTTAGAGAAAATAGGAAATGAAAGTAAGAAAGAATTTCACTATACACTAGCTGACCCGATAAAGATTGGCCTGCCTATTTTAATTTTTTTGTAAATTATAAGAAAAAGGTATGAAAACTTGCCCATTGTAATCACCAACTTCGCCATACCAGTATAATATTTAAACCTAGAACTAAGAAAATCTTACGAGATTTCTCAAAATAAGAAACTCGGACCCCAAAATAAGCAGAAACATAATATTCTTTCTTAATCCTCCACTTACATACTGCTAAGTTCAGAAATAAGAAAAATTCAATACAAACTTTAGCAAAATTGTACCCCTTTAGGGAAGGGTTTGGTTCATTTAACCTGCAATGCAAATTTCGATTCTTAGGAGCTCAAGAATTTATATTTTTTTTTACAATTTTTTTTATATTTATATTATTTTTGTTTTCTTATGTTTACGCGAATTTCACTCATTATAATGAAACAACTTTTACGGATTTTATCGCGGTTTATTTAGTTTTTTACATGCCCGACGTTTCGGATACTTTACAGCAACCATAGTCACGGGAGGACTGTCCTCCCGTGACCATGGTTGCTGTAATTTTTTTTTTTTTGTTAAATATATTTTTAAATTCTCTACCTGACATAAAATAATACTAGTAGTCGTATGTAGATTATGTAGGTAGTCTAGTTTCTTTGTTTCGTTGTTTGTCTACTTCTGATTAATAAAAAGAAATTTTGGATTCACAAATATAGTAAGGATCCCAAGACTATTTTAAGATACTTAGCGAATCAATTTCGATAACTTAACCTGAGTATGTCCTGTTCTTTCTAAGATTATAATCGAAATTACAATTGCGTAAGAAATAGTTTTAAGTTTTTGTTTTTACCCTAATACGTGTAAACTCTGAGGTGTAGGTAATTAAAATCATTATAAAATCCACTCGCTGTTTTACAAATCTAAATTACCTAATTGTATAATGTTATTGCTGTTATAACCTTGTATATCGCGACAGTACCTAATAATTAACTTCTATGTAAGAGTTGTTATGTACGTTACAAAAATAGTATAATAAAAAAAAGGTAAATACCGTCTAAAACAACTCTTGCGAAAATGACGCGTTAGACATTTTGAGTTTTTTTGATATAAATAAAATAAGGTTCAATTGGACCAAAAGTGTCAAAGAGTTTTGGTTAAGAGTAGGGGCTGGCTGGCTTCGAGGTGGGAAGACGATCTCCGTTACTGGCCGGTTCGTGTTAGGTTCAAGTGGATCGGTCGTCTTGGCGTTCATAGACGGAGGCCTATATTCAGCAGTGGATGAATACAATAGATAAGATGACGATGATGATTAAAAAGTGAAATCATAAATCATTAGTTGCTTTTACGTAAAAACTTCTGAATGGATTATTATGAAACTTTACAATAATATAGCTTATACATCAGAATAACACACAGGCTATAATTTATCACCGTACTCCCACGAGAATGGGAAGTATGCGAGTGAAACCGCGGGTCACTGCTAGTCTATACTTAATATTATAAAAAGTAAAGATTTGATTGTTTCTTTGTATTGAATAGGCTCCGAAACTATTTGATCGATTTGAAAAATTCTTTCACTGTTGGGAAGCTACATTATCCCCGGTGAACATAGGCTATATTAAATTTTCAAAAAGTCGCAGGCGAAGCTGCATGCAACAGCTAGTACAGAATATTAGTATCAAAAATCAATTTGTGCATTTGTATTACGTACTGCAGTCCTGTGACACCGGCCTGATAGCGTTATCGTGGTTTAACGGGTTCGATCGTGTGATTTTTCTATTGGCCTGATGTAGGTTGAGCGTAGCCGATAAACCGCTTGTAATGTTAAGGACAGTATTATTCTAATATACCAACTAATAGTTAATACAATCCGATAGCTGGCTGGTTGGTTTTTCTGGCTACTGTATAGTTTACTCAGTCGCAGGTTCAAATCCTAACTAGGGCTGACAGTTAGTATAATGAATATATCAGTACGGGGCCATGTACGTGTATTGTATATCATTGGATTTAATTTATAATTATGATTAAATATCATAAGCATGAAAGTTATATCGGAATAGAGTGGTCAGTGGTCGTATTGTTTTGTATAAAAACAAATTCCGCCAAACTTTTGCTGCGACGCTGGGCCGTTTTATCATTCTGATTGGTCGGCTGGTCGCTATTGATAGCTGATGGAAATTATACAGATCACTATTGGTTGAATTGTTATTATGTCACTGAAAAATCACTGACCAGATTCGGATCGTTTACGTTCTACTTCTATTCGATTATAATATTATGCTCAATGACATGAGTTAAAATAAATTCCCTTTTAATATTACAGATTGAGTATAAAAAAACATAATTGATATTGTATTACAAAATAGAGTATTATAGTAATAAAATGAACTCAAGCATAGTCAAATATTAATAAAATAGTGCGATAAAGTTATTGTTTGTTTATGTTTGTATAGCAGAAGTAGTTTATTATAAGCGGATTGAAAACGTAAACTTGACTTGTACGACTTCACTATCATAGCGTCCTTGTTGACTTACCTACTTACTATAGATACAATGTCATAATAACTCAGTTATTTCGGAGCATTATAAATATCTTACTGGTCCTACTATATTAATACTATAAACGCGAAATATTGTTAAAATGTATCAATGTATGTTTGTTACTGTTTTAGGCAAAAACTACTGAATGGATTTTCATGAAACTTTGCGATGGTACTCGCCAAACACCTACTCTCCAGAGTAGCGCGCGCGATATACCGCGCCCCCTGCGGGGCACGGGGGGCGCCCCCCTTTCCAATTTTACTAGGTGAGCCATCTGCTCACCTACCTAGCGATTGAGCTTAAAGGCCATCAGGCCTAAAAGTCTAGACCTTTCGAAAAAAAAGCTTACTCGTTTATTCTTGTACTCCGAGTATGCGAGTGAAACTGAGGCGTTGCAGTTGTGGGTACTGGGTAAAATACTGTTACAAACTATAAAGAAAAGTTTGTATTGGCTTTTTAGAGCTAGTACATACTAGGCGCTCAGAGTTGCGTCGAGCGCGCGTTAGTCGCATACACACACCGCGCTTAGCACGGCGTTCGAAGTGCGTTAGTAGGATGAATATACTTTTGGCTCACTTCGAAAATGGACGTCGGAATCATGTCAAATGTGATGCGCCAGTATATTGGAAAACAACTCACACACATAAAATAAGTTTTCAATTATAGATTATCGAGAGCAAGTCACTATATATCGAATGCACTTTCGGAATATTGAGCAACAAATGGCGAATATTTCATAGACCAATAGATGTAAACATTGAGTTCGCGGAAAATATAATCAAAGCATGCACAGTATCACATAATTACGTGCGTATCCGCGTCACAAAAAAATTCTACCATCTCCTCCCAATTACGTTTTTTAATCACCTTATTTTTATAATCGGGACTTTCCATATCCCAAATAGCTGGTCGCTTTTGGATTTCATCTATAAAGATATCAGTTTCGAAATGCTCGATCTCCATTTTCGTAACGTGCGTCCACTCTACACAAAAGCGCGCGATCAAATGTATAACAAAATGGCAGCTCATGTATCCCCAAGCGCGCAGCAGACGCCATAGCAACGCGCGTTTGAACAAAAAATGTAAGCGCGCGTACAACGCGCGTTTGACCAGCAGCGCGCGTATACATGTGTACACTTCAAAAGAATTTGGGGTTCCCAAAACGCGCGTTAACAAAGCGCGCGTTTCAAAACGTCCAATGTGTACCCGCTCTTAGAGTCACGTAAGACATGTATTATGTTGTCAAAAATTTAATTTATTATTTTTGCAATTTGAATTCATCATCATCATCACTGACGCCATAATTTTATAAAGATGACAGAAAACTTCATCACATTATTTTTAAACTTTATCTGTCCACTGTTGAACATAGGCCCTCAATGAACGCCAAGACGACCGATTCCTTTCAATATAAAATATCTATATACAAATTGACCTTTTCCTAGATTAAATTGATGGTAAGCATTTTTATTATTTAACAATTGATAAACATTTGATTGACATTCATTACAAACAAAATGGTGATCATAATTTAATATAGATTCAAACACATAAATTAAAACGACCATAAAACTATGATCATTCTTTAATTAACGCAGATATAGGTAACCTATTTTTTCTTATCTGTTAGCATGGGCATGCACTTACGAAACTGTCATTCGTCTGTACCGCAAACGATAATGAACCTTATGTAATTGTAACACGTTAAGAAATTATTTTTGTCACTTGTACCATTATGGCGCTTACGGCGGCGACCCTATGTGACTTCGAATGGTAATATGGAGATGGAATACCCAATTTTAAAACACTTTAAAATAATCTCAATCATTCTGTTCTCTAATATTTTAGTTTTTCCCGCCGCTTCTTCTCTAGGCTCGCCGAACCAGAGATAGATTATATCAGCTACTATTTAAATATTGAATAAAAAATATTTTGAACTTTGATCTGGCGAAATAAAAAAAAAAAGAATTTAAAAAAGTGTGGATTTTTTTTGATATTCGAATATTATTTGAATTATGGCACAATGAACCTCAGACGACAGCTATTATGAAAATAAAACGATGTTGTAAATTAAACAGCGCAAAGATAGGAATTTTAAGACAGTAGTGGCGATTTTCAACAGTTGCTTCCACCAAATCACCACAAATGATTTAGTGGTTTAGATTTCCAAGATGATAAATGATCTATACGCCACATGCAAATGCTCTCAGCCTTTCCATCTGGTATGTGGATCTATCGAGTGTGATAATTAATTTATATTGTACCAGCCGACCAGACAGACGTTATCCTATACAAAACGTTTTGAATTGTGAAATTAAACTTGTCAAATACATTTGAACATTCAAAATTAATAAAGTAGTGACAATAGTCCAGTGGTGGATGGACTCGGCCTCTTATGCGAGGGGTTCCGGGTTCGATCCTGAACCGTCCGTGCCTTGAAATGGGTTTTTCTAATTTCTAAGTGCACACCCGAGACCATCGTTCGCTCACCGGTAAAGGAAAACATGGTGAGGAAACCTGCATGCCTGATGAGACTTATACATCAGAATAGCACATAGTCTATAATTTATCCCCGTACTCCCACGGGAACGGGAATCACGCGGGTAAAACCGCGGGGCGCTCCTAGTTATGTATAAAGGTTATATGTATTATATACACTAATTCAAAACACTAGAAGAGAAGGACCAGGTAAAAATACTGAACATATACTCGACATAGGTTCACATACACTGCCTTGACTTTCTGGACCCAATAGAACGGAAACCGCTACGACCAGATAAAGACTTAGACTAAACAGTATCTCCATAATAGTCTGGGGTACCAATTAACAGAGTAGATTTCTCAACAGATCCGAGTGACACAGTCCAGATATCTGAAAGTAGGAACGCGGTATCTATGACAAACCTCTCCGGTGGAAACATCACGTGCTAATTACCCCGTCATCAGCAACGTGCTTTTTGAAAATGACGAATAAAGAGCTAAGAATAGCTGATACCAATTATAATGTATATTTTTATCCACCAATGAAATTCTATCAGATTGTCTATTTTAATAAAAACTTTTTTTATATAAGTAATATTGTTTTCTAATAATTAGAATGAAACAAACTTTTACGAATTTTATCGCGGTTTATTTAGTTTTTTATATGCCCGACGTTTCGCATACTTTAAACAGCATGGTTGCCCCCCACCATGGTTCAGGCCTTGTCGTGGTGTTGGGCTTCAGGCCTAGGATGAGCTAGCATATTGGGCGAAGCGAATTGAGCCGAGGGGGCTGTTTGTATCCCTCTTATATGAAGAGGGGGCAAAAGAGCAGGGCGCAATCCCCACGGGGTGAAAAATGGAACCTCATCTCATCGTACTGTTCTGACCTTTGGAGTGGTTGTTCTGTAGAGACAACCCCTATGTGGAGGTGGCGTCGATTGCCTGAGGGACTGACTAGCCGTCGAGGTGCCCTGTAGCTAACAGATCCGGGGCACCTCATCCATGACTAACATCATCTATATGCAACATACAATTAAATTATCTACACCTCACGGAAATCGAACCAGCACCGCGTTAAGTGTTCAGTAGCCTTACCAGCCGTCAAAATAATTTAATAATGAAAAATAATATTTTCATTCTCAGAGGATGTTTGAAGATGTCTTACCAATCGAATCTCATTTGACCACTGACTCTGCACCTGTCCTTGTAAGCCCACCATGATACCGATGTATGACAACATTCAGTTAATTAATACTTAATTAATGAACCGAAACAATTATAAATATCAAATAACAGCTACCGTTAAGATATTAATTCTACAATCGAAGATAATTCTCGGCGGGAGAGTGAGTTTTAAAAATATTAAAATGAAATACAATTATTTGCTATAATATGATAACCCTCTGAGCGACGATGGTCCAGTGGCGGATGGACTCGGCCTCTTATGTGAGAGGTTCCGGGTTCGATCCTGACCCGTCCGTGTGTGTCTTGAAATTGACATTTTTAAGTGCACCCCAAACACGAGACCATCGCTCGCTCACTGGTGAAGGAAAACATCGTGAGGAAACCTGCATGCCTGATGAGATTTCTTCCTGATGATGAAATTGCCTGATGAGAGAAAGTCTTTGAAGGTATGTGAAGTTCACCAACCCGCACTGGGCCAGCGCGGTGAACTATTGGCCCATTGCCCTTCTCGCCTGATTTCGAGGAGGAGACCCGTGCCCAGCAGTGGGACATAAAGGGTTGATACTTTACTTTTTTTTACTATAATATGATTAAAATTAAGACTATTAGCATAATTTAATAACGAAGCACTAATAAAGCTAACCTAGATTTTATTAATTTTCTAGAATATTCGCCGAGCTAACGGTTATAATTGTGGTTTTTGCTTATTTCTTATTTTATGTGCTTTAGCTTTTAGCACTCCAGCAGCTGAAATAACAAAATTTAATTTTTTTAGCCAATTTCATTAATTTTATTGAATAATCTGCACAATTTAGAGTATTATATAAAAATATTATATTAATATTGTGAAATATATAGTATTATATATTATATTAATATATTATATTTTATATTAATATTGTAAAATATAGAGCAGATGTGTTTATCCCTTAAGCAGGCAGACAAGTACATCATCATTATCACTTTAAGCCTAGCCCCGAGCTTTTATCCTTCACTACTGAACATAGGCCTCCCTCAACGAGCGCCAAGACGACAGAGGCCTTGCTACTCGTATCCTAAAATTTAACCCACGAGATCCTAGGAAAAACATAAGGGGGTATCGAAGACTACAGACTAGTACAAAGATGGCAACGTTTTTGCAAAATGATGACTTATCCTATCAATACTGTTAAGAGAATGTTACTATTATATTTAAACATCAGAAGTGAAAATGCGTTTTAAATATAAACATTTATTATATTATCCATAAAAATATCAATATTAAGGTTCACAGGTACATATTTTAAGATACATTCTTACTCACACTGCCCATACATTTACACACATGAACTATCGCCATATTACATTTTACACATTAAAATAAACAATGGCTTTCGTGACCTTACAATACAATTCGGGCAGAGCTTCGTCCTCCTCAAACTCACAGACACGAATGACCCTTCTAATAATTATACCCCGCTATTTAAAGGCAAACTTAATGACCTTACTAACGCTCGGCCGTCCTACCCACACTTTGTCAACGACTACGTCACGCCACACGCAGGTAAACTGGTTATTGTTCCCCGTTTCCGACTTATAGCCGCCAGATGGCGCTACGGTTGCTTACATATAATGTTATATCTTTAAACGAGCAATTCTTCAAGGGGTCCACGTGATGCAGGAAAATTTTGAAAGTGGTCTATGAAACAAAAGAGTTTGGGAAACACTGCAATAGAGGCTAGTTAGCAATAAAAAAAGAGGTAAAAATAAAGTATCAATCCATATAATATCTCCTCTGCACAAACAAACTCAGTGGAACTAACAATGAAATACATAATACTATATTAGTATAGTAAGAACCTCTGTTGGGTTGCTCTTTTTAAAATATAGTTTAAAAAATATAAAATAAAAAAAAATGTGGTGTCGTGGGACACCAGGTAGGAACGAAGTTCCTTCGGCTAAAAAGAAAGGTATTATACACTACTCGCTTGTGTATGCGACTGTCGCGCCTGCGCACGTCTCATTTAACGCTTTTTATTCCACGCACTTTTTCTTACGGTTTTACTATCACATTCTTTTCAGTTCGGTCGCGCAGCTAAATCCCTATCCCCTCCAAGCCTGCCGTAAGGAACTTCGTTCCAAAAAAAAAAAAAAAACATCCAAGCTATTGGTGATGATCATGGTGGTCGCTTGTTAACTAAGTCACGTGACTCTTCCGTAGTAGTTAGCGATTCTATAGCCGATCCTAAACATTTATTTAATGTCCATTGTATTAATAAAGTACAGAGTTGGCAATGACTGCGTTCGCTCGGACTTGCACTTGGCAAATAACGGTAAAGTTACGCTACTAGACATCGCCCGTGAGTTTACTCGCGGAATATAAGAGCAAATTTATTTTGTTGCGAAATTCTTACAATTTAGTAAACATTTTCAAGATTTTGTAATAGCACAGAATATTACCTTTCTTAATTTTTTTTTAATTAACCTATCTGCCACGTATCTACTTTTTGATTTCCATTAGGTACACACAAACTCGATCACCGAATCCAACAGACGTCCCTTGTCCTGTACAAAACAATTATTTGACCGAATTGTAAATCTAAACAAACCTCGAATCCAGGTTACACACAAGACAAATACACACAAAACAAAAAAATCATCAAAGCCGCTAATGAGGAGTTCACAAATAATACTTTGACAACAGTACTCCTGAACGCATAGGGTCATTCAAACCAGTTCATAGACAATACTTAAGTGAAATCCGCCACTGTGCGCCTGTCAAACCCAAAACCTGACTATTCACAGCTTCTTGAATACGCGTGAAAGACATCGCGGCCTTTTTAACCAATTACAAGAATGAGTTAAGTGAGAGTTTAGAGATGTATTTTAGTTTTATAATCTTCAGTTTGACAAAGGAATTAACTTGTAAGTAAAAATTATTTAAAAACATAGCCAAATAGAAGATGCTCCAAAAATAGTTCATCTAAACAAAGATAAAATGGTTACCTAATGGAGTCTAATCTTTGTAATCTGATAAACGTTAGTATTGCACGATGTTACTACGAATAAAAATAAACTCACTGTAATATACATAAAGTGTACTTTGGTATAAGTGGTGATGTTTTGAAATATGCATATTTTTTTGTAAAAAACACAAAATGATTGCAATCATGCAATCATTTTGTGTTTTTTGGTTATGGAAGTGGTTTTTGATGATTGAAGCGATTATTATATTAATGTCTTTTTGTCTTATTACTATAATAAATAGTAAAGTGTATAGGGGGCGTTATTATTATTACTGTATTAAGTTGTAGTATACCCACAATATTAATAATTATTATTATCAGTTCAGTTTCAATAACAGTGATCTAATGGTGTTCTAATGTTTACGAAGGTATGTTATTATAATGTATTGTTTTCCTTGTAAATGTTTTGGGAAAATCAGTATGGGGTAACATAACTTAAGAGGCTGGTTTGACGTCACTGGTCTTAGAGTAAAAACACGTTTGCCTGATATGTAAGATAGAATAGATAGATAAACTTTTTATTATACATATTCAGAGCCGTAAATAGGGCGGTGCCACCGGTGCCCAGGCACAGAGCGTAGTCCCTGGGGGGCGCAAGAATGGCCAGACCAGGCAGGACTATTATTTTTTTCGGTTTGCTAAGGGCTCAGTTATAGAAGCTCGCACAGGGCCCAAAAAAGGCTTTTTGCGGTTCTGTCCATATTACACAATTAAAAACGAGGAAAACTAAAACTAACAAATAAAAAATAAAAGTGAATCTTTACAGCATTATTAAGATCACATTAAAATATAGGTGCTGCAGAATCGCAAAAAGGTAAGCACCTCAGTACTAAAAGATCAATCCGAAGAAAGATCGACTGATTTTGAGTTACTACATGTAACGGCGAGAGATTATAATGTTAAATTAGACTAAGACTAAACAATGAGAAAATAATTTGGAATTATAGTCAACTAGCTGTTGCCCGCGGCTTCACCCGCATTATCAAAAAAATCCTTCTTTAATGTATCCTATGTAACTTCTAGTAGGTACCTCTTTTTTCACGTGAAAGCGTAACAAACATCCCTACCTTCACATTAAAAATATTAGTAAGTATTCCACTCTACCGGCATGTTGGATACACAAAGGCTGAATGATGAAACAATGGTACTTTCATTAAATTATTTGTAAAGCAGCCTTGTAACAATCGAATACAATAAATAAAGTTGGACTTCTGAAATTAATGTAAAAAACACAACCCAACTATAAATTTAAGGGCCTGTTTCACAATCTCCAGTTCAGTGTCGAATAGGCTATCGGCAACATATTTGACAGATATTTGACAGATACCCCATCCTCTATCTGTCAAATATGTTTATTTATTTGGGAAATTAACAGAGTAAATTACAATTTTAAAACAAATTACATTATGAAAAACAAATATCTTAACCTGATTTCCACTTATAATATAATAACTAAATTATATGAAAATGCACATCGTTTAGCAAGCAAAGTAATTACAAATTTAACGTTACACACATATAAAGAGTAGATTAAGAATAAGACGGTATAGATGTAATATTATAATCATTACACTAGGAAAAAATCTCTTGCTAAAGTATTTCTGGCTTTAACAACAGAGTCACAAAATAGGTCTATATTTGCAGACAGTTCGTTGAAGCTATTACAAGGTCGTGATATGAATGAATTTTTTCTGTAGTTTGTGCTACTAAAAGGTGTATATAGTAAAGAACGATTTCTAAAATTAGCTAGTATTAAAATACAGTTTTGACAAAAGTTCAGGTGAGTCTATTACAAATTCGTATTAGAAAACAGATGTCGCTTATTTTACGTCTGAGTTCTAAAGGAAGAAAATGATATTTTTTACATCTTTCATCATAGTTAGATAGTTTTTGTCGAGTTTTATAATCCAAGTACCTGAGGAATTTCATTTGTATCCTCTCTATGCGTGCAATATATTGCCGCTATGTTGCCGATAGCCTATTGGGAACTTAACTGGAGATTGTGAAACAGGCCCTAAGTCTCTAAGTCTAATAACTAACAAATTATACTTTTTACAAATGAATGCACAAACAAACAGACAAACAGAAAATCATGCTTGATGCATATTCCATTACTTCTTGTTAATCTTCTTATGCAATATTTTGTTGAATGTCGTTAATGTACGTTAACGATTTAAAGATGTATTTTACTAATCTTATAAATATTATAAATGTGAAGGTTTGTAAGTATGGATGTTTGTTACTCTTTAACGTAAAAACTACTAAATGGGTTTTGATGTAACTTTATAGTAATTTAGCTTATACTTCAGAATAACGACGTAGAAACTGTAAACAGCATTTTGGCATCTCCGTGTTCAGCAGAGCTATTCTGTAAGAATCGCAGCGCTGTCGCAACGCTGTGACAGCGCTGTGAATTCAGCTTGGTATTCACTAAGCCTGTGAAACCATATCAAGCACCCTAGCAACGTCAACGCTGCGGGCGCGACGAGCTCGTCGCAGCGTTGTGACAGCGCTGCGTCTCTTACAGAATACCACTGCTGATGATGCCATACAACTGTGTAAAATAGTATTTTTAACCGACTTCAAAAAAAAGGAGGAGGTTATCAATTCGACTGTATGTTTTTTTTAGGTTTAAGTATCTAATCGTTAAAATAAAGTTTTTGTGTTTTCAATGTAATTATTGAGTTTCATTATAAGGGTGACGTGCCTCAAGACAGAACCCTCCTTAAAAAAATAAAAAAAGAACCACAGCCTATTTATCCCTATACTCGCAAGGGAATGGAAAGTACGCGGGTGAAACCGCGGGGCGTTGCTTGTGGGTACATAAAGACCATTTTAGATTAGGGAAAAATAGTGGCAATAGGCAAAATAGTAACGTGATAGAGAACGTCACCCATAACATAAATGAAATCCTGGGCAAGAAGTCTGGACTAGCTTTATCTATCATTCGTTCCCATTTATTTTCGCGGTTACTTACTATCCAAATTCAGAAACGATAAGAGTAATGCATTTGTAACTCATGTCTAAAATCAAAAGTAAAGTAACAACCCTTTACGTCCCACTGCTGGGCACGGGTCTCCTCCTCGAAATCAGGCGAGGAGGGTAATTGGCCATAGTTCACCGATGCGCTGGCCCAGTGCGAGTTGGTGAACTTCACATACCTTCAAAGACTTATCTCATCAGGCATTCAGTTTCCTCACGATGTTTTCCTTCACCGACAACTCATGTCTACCTTGAAAAGAATTATCTACCAATATTCGAATTGAATTGCAGCTGGACTGCCTGATAATGATGAAAGAGGAAGGTATAAGCTGACCGAAATTCGAACACCGTTTACTAGACAATATAAACAACTGAACAAATATGCTATGTTGTCTTGAACATTTTTGGTAGTAACTGGGGCATTTTAATATTCATACGAAACACTTGAGAAGTACATTTATATACATATTTTAAACTGGTTGGTCTAGTGGTCAGTGACCCTGACTGCTGAGGGGTCGTGGGTTCGATTCCTTCTCAGGACAAATGTTTGTGATGACTATGATCAATCGTAATCTAAATCTAAATACATACAGTACTAGCTGTTGCCCACGGCTTCGGCTGTTGGCGAAAAAAAATTTTTGTTACACGATTACGCCGCTGTTTGGGAATGGATTTTGGTGATTCTTGTTTTGTTTGAAAGCTTCTGTTTCCGAATTGGTCATATATTAATTTGATCGACATCTAATCAGCGGTTTTTAAGTTATTTTCAATAATGCTCATTTGGTTGGTTTTGTATACCCAGACGATTTGCTCATTTAATTACTTGTGGATGTAATATGAATAATATGAACAAAAACCACTGAATAGGATACTTTGGAAAGTATCAAAGTATTGTGAGGTCATCATCATCAACTTTCATCCGTCCACGGCTGAAAACTAAAAAGTACAAAATAAAGTTAATTTTAAATAAAAAACCAAAAACCGACTTCAAAGCTATACCTTAATTTATGTACAACTAAAAAATTTAAAATAATATTGAAATACTTCGAAGTGAAGTAGAAGTATACTATTTAAAATTGGGTATTTTTGGAGTCGGTACCAGCCAAGACATCGATCCCCTTCACAGACATCTACTCAATACTTGGTGTATGTAATTGATCATTAAAATATCCTCTTTGGCTGGCACCGACTCCAAAAATACCCAATTTTAAATAGTATACTTCTACTTCACTTCGAAGTATTTCAATATTATTTTAAATTTTTTAGTTGTACATAAATTAAGGTATAGCTTTGAAGTCGGTTTTTGGTTTTTTATTTAAAATTAATTTTATTTTAATTAAAGTTATCCTTTGTTACTGTGTACAAAGTTTCATGACAATTCGTCGAGTAATTATTCGTGAAAGCGTAACAAACATCCACGCTTACATTATTTATTACGCTTACATTTATAATAGTAGAAAGTAAGTAAGGATTTATAAATATGTAATTGTAATATGTATAAGAGGGCTTAGACAAAGTAAAATCGTTTCAGTTAGCGAAAAGATACCGAAATTCGTCATCGTCACAATTTCATAGCTAATAAGATATTGACAATAACGATCGATAACCAATAGACAGTTTGTGATTTTGTAAATAACAATTGAACATAATAACGATTAACCACGTGATTTAGCGCGACTTATGTCTTTTTGAACTTTGTTATCGATTTTCTAATGTTACTTTGTCTAAGCCTACAGTTGTCTGGCTACCAAAATACGGGCTCTCCGTAGTTTGGAATCAGATGGCTGTGTGTAATTTGTACCAAAATAATAATTAATTATTAAATAATATTTGCATTTAATTTATAATCAAACAAATTTTACGGATATATACTTCAAAAAAATATTTTTCTGTCAATACCATAGGTCAATACCAGAAATTTTACAATTGATTTGATGCTATTTATAAACACTCATCTGGAAATGACATTTTAATTGTGGTAACAACCTAATGGTCTTACTCAGTTAAGCGCAACGCATCGGTGACGGTTATTTATTAAGTTCATTAACAGATGCGATTTTAAACGAACTTACGAGATCTTTCATTATTCTTATTATATGGCCTTATAAATAATTAATACACATTACTTTTTTTTCAAAATGATTATCTGCTCCACTTGAACTGTAATTTAACCTTTTTTTTCTTCTTTAACGCCGGGAATGCGTTTAGGCATCCCGCGGGGAAGTGGGTCTCCCCAGGCGGGTATGTGGGACTCGCTGCGCCCGAAAGCTGGTAAATGGACGCAGCTCTACCCACTAAAACCCGGCGAGTGCCACAACTGCCGCCTTTGATGAAGTGCCCCGGATCTACAAGCAACAGGGCACCACGACAGCTAGTCAGTCCCTCAGGAGACCGACGCCACCTCCATAGAACAACCCCTCCCAACGTCGGGACAGTACAACGAGGAGAGGTTCCCGTCCTCACCCATTGTCCCCTGCTCTTTTGCCCCCTCTTCTTATAAGAGGGGTACAAAGAGCCCCTTTAGCTCGATTGGCTTCGCCCAAGGTGCTGGGCTCACCCTGGGCTACTAAGCCCCATCGCCACGACAAGGCTTGAACCATGGTGGGGTCCTGAATATAAGCCTCCCTCAATGAACGCTAAGACGATCCTTTACCACTCGCATTGTACATTAATTAGTAATATTATTATTATACATGTTATATTAAGTATTATTTAAGATATTTGTTTCTACTTCACAGCTATTCCTTTCGAATTTCTCAGTGTGGTTGAATATTTCCGGACGGGTTAACCCATTACAAATGAGAATTAACCCAATAAAGAAAGTTTGACTAAAGCTTGTAATTAAAACTTCAGTGCATTTGTGATGGCTCGTTACAACGATTGATACAGTTTTTAAAGTAATAGTTAATTAGTAACATTCGCTTTCCATACAAGTGTCAATTAAATCCATGAAGGAAAATCGATTAGATTAGCATCGATATAATTAG
Source organism: Lycaena phlaeas (assembly GCA_905333005.2). Taxonomy (NCBI): domain Eukaryota; kingdom Metazoa; phylum Arthropoda; class Insecta; order Lepidoptera; family Lycaenidae; genus Lycaena; species Lycaena phlaeas. Next base: position 7,580,185 of record HG995182.1, read on the forward strand.
AATCGATTTTGTTCTGTCGCGTGTGGGGACAGAAATTTGGCAGAGATATCCGGACATTTGTCATGTCCTCCAGTTGTGGAGGTCCTGGTATATCCTCGGTTGCTGTAAAATGCGTAAATAGATGTAATAAAAGACATAGAAATCATTATAAGCGAATACTGATTCGCTTATAATGAAACATAAATGAATCGATGAAGTGAAGATGAAGTGTTACTGTTGAAACAGCTTTGCAGTATTTCAAAGAAAAGGGCAGGACATACGACATCTTACGTTTCAGCAGTCAAAACGAAAAGCCTGGGATAGACTCAGGAAATTTTATGTTTATGGCTGATAATTTACCAACTCGTCTGTCTGTCCATTACAAACTGTTGTAGCGGACCAGACAGCGCTACAAATCCTGAATCGCGCTATCGTATTATATATTCTACAGTCCGATCGCTATATATACAACACCTGACACGACAGCTAGTAGGCTTCGGCCTGGCCGAGAATTGCACCTTGCTCGTTCTGAGATCTCCCTTTGGGGTTTTTCACCATATTCCCACACTGTCGATACTGCATTTGAACCCATAACAAATCATAACAAGTGACGTTTCAATTTGTACATCACCACGTTTTTAATGTTTGTTTATGCTCGGAAGCTCGCATACTACCGATGCACCGATAACATATTTATCATCTAATCATCATTAATCATTGCCCGTCCGATCCGGTGTTAGACTTAAGCATTAATCATTTAATTCAACTTTTAAAGTATGTAGTAAAATGATATGCGTTATTTTTGTCAGGGTTCGAGTCGACGGCAAAGATTCATCTTGTTTTTGGGATAGGTAATTGATATATTATTTTAGTAGTAACGTATTTTACTAACGCTTCAATTCCACCGTCAGATATTTCTGTGATGATTTTTTTGAACGTACACGAGTATTATCTTAAGGGCCTGTTAACAATCTCCAGTTAAGTGCCCAATAGGCTATTGGCAACATATTTGACAGATAGAGTATGGAGTATCTGTCAAATATTATGTTGCCGATAGCCTATTGGGCCCTTAACTGGAGATTGTGAAACAGGCCCTTAAAGGAATTAACTTGGTTAAGAATAAATCCGCTTAGTAAGTATTTTATAGCCCCAGAGAAAGCAGAGTAGGAATATAAAATTGAGCGCTGTGTCTGGCTGTGACACTGTTGCTTTTAAACGGATGAACTAATTTAGATGCGGTTCTGTATTTATTAGAAAACAGGTTTATTATGTCGGTTTTTAGACGTAAACTGTAGAAATCATTTCATCGGTTCAAGATCATTGACTCTATGCATAAGAGTCGTTTCATAGAATCATTTAGTTTCATCTTTCTAAATATACAATAGTATTAAAATATACAGACAAACATATTAACAAATACACATTTTGTCCGCCATCTTATTTGTGCAAATATTGTATATGAACAAATAACGGCCATTTGTCCTACAGTCACGAGTGTTTCTTTGTCCCATATTATTCAACTCTACAACACAAATATGATGTACATAGTATCAAATAAAAAATGCTTTCGCCGACTTTCAATAAAAAAAAAATACTTTTTTTTCTCAGATTATAATGCCCAAGATAATCAAAGAAACAGAAAATCGCAACCATTTATACAGAAACATCACGGTTTTTTTTTAGTTGGAAAATTTCCAAGTATCCCAAACGTCTATTGAATGTAGCGCCATATTGATTTGCAGCCAAATTAGGTTTTACAAACTCTAGAATCTCGAAAACGGCTCCAACGATTTTTTTAAGTTTTTGTATACACGGGCTACAAACGGCTTAGAAAACTTTTTTTTATCCGTGTTTCGAGGCAATGATAAAATATGATTAGAATATGAACGTAAATTTCGCTGTTAAGCATTATGACATGATAGCTTAGGGAGAAATTAGGCAGTTATATATCGAATAGATTAGAGCCTGGTTCGTATCTCTAGTCCGATTATTTTTTTTTCTCTTTTTTTCAAGTTAATTCTTTTTATAAGATATATTTATAAGAATATTTATCATATTATCACTAAGGGTATATAAAACAAAATAAAAAACCCGAACAAATGCTCGGTCAAACAGGTACTTTAAATAAAGTCTAAACATGACTATAAAATTAATTTAGGAATAAGACAAAAAAAGTTTATTACTAACAGATAGTTTAGAGCGACGGTGGTCCAGTGGTTGATGAACTCGGCTTCTTATGCGAGAGGTTCCGGGTTTGATCCTGACCCCCTTGTGTGCCTTGAAATGGGTTTTTCTAAATTTCTAAGTGCACCTCAAACACCAGACCATCGCTCGCTCACCGGTGAAGGAAAACATCGTGAAACCTGCATGCCTGATGAGATTGAAAGTCTTTAAAGGTATGTGAAGTCCAACCCGCACTGGGCCAGCGCGGTGAACGATTGGCCCATTACCCTCCTCGCCTGATTTCGAGGAGGAGACCCGTGCCCAGCAGTGGGACATAAAGGGTTGATACTTGACTTTTTACTAACAGTGATACCAAATGAAGGTGTTGACCATATCGTTCGCTATCAATTGGCTATTTATAAATTTCAAGACCAGACGACGTGTTATAGCTTAATAGCAAATTTAAGAGCTATTAAAACGTTTTTTACGATAGCATATTCTGATTATACTGCTATTTACACATCAAAATGTGATAAAAAACTAATTTATGCAAGGAATTTAATATTATCAAAACGATCAAATATAATATATAATAATAATATGTCTGCCTTCCTGGCTGTGTTAAGCTATGGCCGCTAGTATAACACATAGGCCATAAATTCATCGGTATACTCCTACGAGAAGTACCCAGGTAAAACCGCGAGGCGCTGATTATATTTATATTAAAGTGGCATTTTTATTTTGACATGTCAATTAAAACTGCAGATTTTTTTTATTTAAAAAAGAGAGCTCTTTTATTCAAGTTTCTTAATTATAATATCTTACTATCCATTAATTTAAAATTCTACGTAAGACAAACATTTCGGCTTAGATCATTAATATGTCTAGATGGAGTGTCGCCCTACAATCAAAACAAAAAGAACAGGCCAACATTTTTCAAAAGATGTGTTCGTGAATAGTGATACCAGCTACTACTGTTCTCCCATAATAATCCTTTTTAATCTCGTTACACTTCAACACAAATCTTCATTATAAATAAAAACAATAATGCGTAGCAATTCATGCGTATTCTATGACAGCGGGACGGATACTAAACACGGAGGAAGCGTTTAGAGGCCAACAGTTGGACGCTATTTTTTTGGACGTGTTTTCCGCGCGACACTATATTATCTAGGCATATTATTGATCTAAGCATTTCGGCTGAAAGTCCGAAAGACGGAAAAAAGCAAGAGACGAGACGTATCAAGTTTACATTAACATCTCTTTTGCCGCCGTCGAAATTTTGTTCGGACAAACTTTTAAACCGATAAAAAGGTTGTATATCAAAGTTCTCGTGTGATGGGAGATGGGCCAAGAGATCGCTGCACGATTTATGAAGTGAGTTATTTGTTTTACGTGCGCCATTGATTGATCACGGCGAACTATATTTAGATAACCACGTGTACGTGGCTCTTTATGGAGCCGCCATATTGGTTTTGGAAATTTTATTTTGAATGTATTTTTTGAGGACATTTGAGAATCATTGATGATGACAATGATGTTTCATTTTGTGACATAGGATTTCACTTTCATGCTGAGCTGACTGCCTTTTTGACCTTTTTGCCTTTGTTTTTCACCCTATTATATTATAATAGGTGTTTTATTTATTTATGTGTCAAATGAAGCTTATTCTTTCTTTCTTTCTTCACTTTATAAAGATTTACTGTAGGCCTGTGTTGTAGGCAAATATATATATTTTTTTATTTATTTATTCTTCATGTACATACAATTTAATACAACTAATATAATATAAACGTGTGATACATAGGTGTGCTTATCTCGATGAGAGATCTCTACCAGCAAACAAAGTATAATATTAAATAATACATATTATGATCAAACTATAAAGATGACAAATAATGGCTCTTTAATCTCGATTTAAATGTGGATACTGATGGACTTTGCTGTATATTTTCGGGAAGGGCATTCCACAGCTGAGCAGCACGAACAGAATAGGAGTTTGTGTAGGAGGACGTGTTGTGATAGGGTATTACTAGGCATTTTTTAACGGTGCAGGATCTTACAGGCCTTTCACTCGGAGGGGTATAATTAAAGCGTTCGAAGAGATAGGGTGGAGAACTAGTTGTAAGAATTTTGTACAGTGTCGTCAGAATGTGAGAGTTCCGAAGGAGGCGGATGGGAAGCCATTGTAATTTCGAATTTTCCATTGTGAATACGAAATTCGGATATGTGGTCAAATTTGCGCAGACCGTATAATATATTAAAAGTAAAAGCGTAAAATATGGGAAGTACACCGTTTTAAACAGTTTTGATTATAGAAATGACCATGTTTTTTTAATATTCCCATATAAACGTTTTTTACAGTTAATTTTTTACTTGTAATATAACTATCATTCGGGAATCTAACATTTTCTTAATACTACGCTAAGAAAACGAGGTATCGTAAACTATTGACATAATCTCTGATCGATATCCATTGAATCACGCCTGATTACGAGGTATCACTATCTCTATGGGACTGGTCACGGCTTCGCCGGTTTTATGGTGATTTTCTAAGAGTAATATATAACTAGAATCAACTAGAATTATCTCTATTGACTCTTAGCAATGTTGATACTTAAATTATTCCGAAACGTGTGTGTGTGTATGTGTGCGTGCGTGCGTGCGTGGGTAGGTGCGTGGGTGCGTGTGTGCGTGCGTGCGTGCGTGGGTAGGTGCGTGGGTGCGTGTGTGCGTGCGTGCGTGCGTGGGTAGGTGCGTGGGTGCGTGTGTGCGTGCGTGCGCGTGCGCGCCAGCGTGTGTAATGCGGGTGTGTATGGATGTGTAATTGTAATTAGATCATTTTCTAGATGTCACACACAATGATAATTGATAACATAAAAATGTAAAGTATCAAGTTCGGGTCTCCTCCTCGAAATCAGGGTAATTTAAGTGATTGGGTAATATTTAACCGATGCGCCGGCTTTAAATACTAAACTCATCGGGCAAGCATGTTTTCTTACGGTGTTTTTCTTCACCGGTGGCCAAGCGATGGTCTCATGTTTAGATGCACTAACAAATTTTGAAAAACCCATTTCAAGGCACCACGGAGGATCAGGATTAAACCCGGACCTTTTAATCCACAGGGCGAGCGACCCGATCATCGCTTAAAAGAAGGTTACATTTTTTTAACCCTGACTAGTTTTGGAAATTACATCCTACATTCAAACTAATTATTTGTTAAATATTAGCATAGTTATAAACAATAATTTACACAAAAAATACCATAATATACCTGTAACATCACTTAATGAAATAATAGTTTACAGAAATTACGAGATCTTTAAAAAAACATCGGCCGATCAAAGAAACAGTTGATTTTGTTTATGTTATTGACACACTTTCAAAGAGTTATTCCTGTTTAATGAAGATAAGTGCGGTGTTCTAAATATAAAATTGAGTTGTGAGTATTCGAGAGGCCCTATCCCTTTTGGGCTTATAAATCGGTTCTTTGTTAGTCAGCCACAGAATGAACATTATTATGTTTTAATTTTAAAGAAATAATAATAAGCCTTTTAGTTCCTTAATAATAATAATACTCCGTTAAAATAAAATAAAATTATAAGAAACAAACAAAGTTAATAAAAAAACAGTTTAGGTATTTTTAGTTGATTTAAGTTAATCTTCCAATGGGCCGACCTCTTTGTCTTTTTCCGGGAGCACTGTTCGAAGTAATAATTTTTCTAGCCCACTTTTCTTTGTCCTATAATGAAATTAGGCGCGTTTTAGGTTTGCGAATAAATACTTTTAAAGATACTACTGAGCTCATCGCCATGCATTTCTTCTTCATCCTTTCACGGAACTTTAAAAAAATCTACTCGTGAGGAAGTGCAAAAAACATTCCTAAAAATCGCACATAGGCTCATGATCTCTTTCTTAATAACTAAATCCTGTCGCATTTATTTTTACCTTAAAGCTTATATTGCAACCTTTGCCGGGTGGTTTTTATTTTATTTCTTGCTGACTATTTCTTTTACGTATTTCAAGCGTACTAGTTGTTACCTATGAAATAAGGAGGGTACTGGGTAGAGGCAAGGAGAACCATCTAGTATGTGGGATCAGTTGAAAAAGTGTCCACTTGTAAACAGCAATTTATGGTTCGAAAACTCATCAAAATAGCGCTAGTGTCGGAAAAGGAAATGATGTGCATTTAGCAATGAGGAGACATGCAATAGTTACACTTTCTTAAAATGCGCGGTGACAAAGAGGAAGTTTTTCTTTCCTTCTTTAACCTAGTATCCTATTCTAATTATTTGTGGCGCCTTTTTGAAATACTTTGGCGCCATTTTAATTTGTTGCCTTCCAGTGGACACTTTTTAATATACGGAGATGGTTCTGATTGCTTTCTATACTCCATGCTACGAAATAAAGATAATATATTGATTTAATTTGATCTGAAGGTGCCTGAAACAAAATTTAGATTAACAGTTTATATGAAAATCTGATATCTGGCAGCACCTGTTGGAAATCTTATATATAAAAATGAATCGCAAAATGTGTTGGTAAGCGGATAACTCAACAACGCCTGAACCAATTTGGCCAATTCTTTTTTTAAAATAATCGCTGAAGTCCAAGGATGGATGTCCGGCGAAAAAAATCGAATAATTGCCGGGAAAGCCCTAAAAACAGCCCTTTTATTTTTTCCATACAAACGTTTTCTAACTAAAATGTAGAGTCAATCTGAACTTTATCGCTATTATATAAAGCTCATATTAGATTACAAACACTCATTGTTGTCTAAGCTATATCATATTAATAATTTCGTCGTAGACTCAATCTAAAAGTTACCTAAATAATAAAACATAAAAAACTAAAGGTTTCGAGTCGACAACATATATCCCCAAAATTTGGATTGTCGAGTATTTTGTTAAATCCTAATGGTGTTGACAGACAAAATATAGCAGTCCATTAAAATACAATGACATAATTGCATATTATCACTGTCATTGATAACGGGCGACATCTACTTTTTTTAATACGCTTTTCTTCCTTCATTTATGGCAAGGAGTATTTACTATTTGCCAGTGTCAAGTTTTGTATTGTATTGTATTACGAAAGGGATTATTTAGACAAAGAAATAATATGATCAGGAGAATTTATAGGTACTATATCAGGAGAATTTATAGGTATACATTCTGTTCCACCTTGATGGCCCAAGAGGAACTGGACAAAATTTTGTATTTACAACTATTACACATTCTAAGATCTGAAAACAAAATATGCCTGCCTATAGCATTTACTGGGATTGCATCAAATTTTTAGATGGCGGTAGAACAGATCACTCGAGATTTAAAATTCCAATTGATGAAGTAATTGAATGATTGATGATGAAGTCATTGTACATTGTAAATCAAATTTCACCCGCGCAAAGTCGAAATTTCATTTATTCTATCAAAACAACAGCAAACGCACACTGCGTTTGCTGTTGGAGGGTCTAATGTCGTGTCCAGAAACTCAAAAAGGTGATAATATCGCGAATCCGACCAAATTACATAGGCAGAAAATTTACGGGCTATGGATCATTAGTACTGATTTTCAATTAGGTCGGTTTCGCGATATTATTACGTTTTTTTTTAGTTTCGGCACGCGACATAAAATGCACCAGTTTCCACGTCATTACATCAGTCAAACACAAACCGCGTTACCAAGAGTGTTTTATTATTTTTAATTATTAATTTAATATCCCGGTCTGTGCAAAATTATTTAAATTTACATACTAATATTATTATGTACTTGGGATGAACACCGAATTAAATAATAAATATAGGAAAATTAAAACTTTACACACATGTGATTATTTGCTTTTAAATGTATTTTGTACATATTATATAGTATCGAAAACTTATCTGTTCGGGTGGATTGTTGCTATAAGCTATTGAAAATGAATAATTTCACTACAGTTTGTACATGAAGCCATCTGTCGAAGATTAGGACAGCTTCTGGCGCGACCGTTTCTTCTAGGCCGGAGATCTTATGATCGAAGACTTCTATAGCAGATAGATTGTACACGTCCCATGCTCCTCAACCCGATACCCGAAACAACGATCTGCGTGCCAGCCTAACACGACACCTCTCTGGCGAGCTTCCGAACATCAGATTAGACGTAGTTAGTCTGGCTCTTACGCAGCTAAAAGGGAAGGATTTAGCACCATAGACCACATCCACACTATACGGCAAGTTGTACAGAAGACCCATGAGTACAACCAGCCACCGTACCTTGCTTTTGTGGACTATGAGAAAGCTTTTGACTCCATTGAAACCTGGGCTGTTTTGGAAGCTCTGCAGCGATGTCAGGTCGATTGGTGATACGTCAAAGCAATGAGAGGATTGTACGAAGCCGCTTTTATGTACGTTCTGATTCCGGGAGGTCAAACAAGACCAATCCAATTGTATCGAGGAGTGCGGCAGTGCGATGTTCATTCCCCGAAACTGTTCACGAATGCTTTGGAGGACGTCTTCAAGACTTTAAATTGGGCAGGATGTGGCATAAACATTAATGGCGAGTATCTCTCACACCTTCATTTCGCCAACGATAAACTTATTTTGGCTAAGTCACTGGAGGGTTTGCAGGAGATACTGCACAGTCTAAACGAATCCTCCCGACGTGTGGGCCTTAGGATGAACTTGGACAACACGAAAGTCATGTTCAACGAACATGTTCTCCTTTATAGGTCAGTTAACGTCGATGGCATACTGTGCAAGGGCCGTGCAAGAGTATGTCTACCTTGGTTATACCCTACAGCTAGGTCGACATAACTTCGAGAGGCAAGCTGATAGGAGGATTCAATTAGGGTGGGCAGCATATAGGAAGCTTCACCATATTCTCACGTCATCTATACCGTAGAGTTTAAAGACGAAAGCCTTCAACCAATGCGTTCTCTCCGTGATGACCTACGGGGCCGAAATGTGGCCTCTTAATTTACAACTGGTCCGTATGTTTTCCATAGCTCAACGTGCTATGTAGCGTGCAATGCTGGGTGTTTCTTTGGCAGATAGGAATTGAAACGAAGTCCTCCTCCAGATTACTAAAGTTACCGATATCATGCGAAGAATACCCAGTGGCAAATATGGGCTGGTCACACACTCAGAAGAACAGATGGCCGATGGGTCAATAAGGTTCAAGAGTGGAGGCCGCGTTTAGACAGACTAAGTGTTAGTCGGCCATTTACCAGGTGGGAAGACGATCTCCGTTCAGTGGCAGATCCGCGTTGCACGCGAGTGGTACGGGATCGATCATCTTGGCGTTCATTGAGGGGGGCCTATGTTCAGCAGTGGACGGATAAATGCTGATGATGATGATGATTATAAACAATGCCATCACAAGAACGTAACCAAAATAGATGAGTTTGTGTGTTGTAATAAGTTGTTGATTATTGTAGGTATGCTTATTAAATTCCCATGACTTCCTTTCCAGATCATAATCTCCACTATATGAGCGAGGCACCCACTTTTTAAATATTTGTCACCACGTACGTAGGTTCACCACGAACACAAAGTTCGCCTCTTAGTCTGAAGCCCTATGGCAAACATCTCAGTCGGGGTTTTTAGTGGATCCCAGAAGGGAAGAGGTCATAGTTCGTGGAAGCCAAGATCCTTTGGCCACCCGAGCTAAACCCCACACTGCCCTATCACCAGGGTGACAGTTTCGTTCAGAAGAACTTTTCGCGCCGACTATTGAAGATCCGATGGTGGTAAGGCATGCCTCGCCACAGGAACGAACCCGACGCCATGAAGCCGAGGAAGTCACACTGCACGGCTGGCGGAGAACATTTTTTCGCATCACAGGGTGAAGCCAACTGGCTCACCTCACACCCGATGAAGCATTACGGCCACCAGGGCCATTAGCATAACTCAAACCGAAAATAAAAGATTAGTATTTTGTTTTATTCTTCAAAATTAGGAACAAAAAAGTAAAAACTGCCACATACCAGATCTTTGTGGCAGAACGAAGTCTGCCGGGTCCGCTAGTAAGTTTATAAAAATGTTAGCATCGAACTTATAACCGTGCTATGAAATAGCGGTGTACGCGATGCACGTGAGGTCGTATGGGTCAGCATCGTGAATTAAACGCAGGAATGTCCTCGCTAAAGTTCGAGGAAGACAGCCCAAATTCGAGGATTCATACATAATATTATGAAACAAATAAAAGAGAGGCATATTCAATTATATTCTTTAAAATGTGTAATATAATGTAATATGTTATGGTCGAGAATTATCTGAAAGTTGGGACATTTCCTATTATTTTAGAAGTTGATATGCATTATATAAAAATATTAAATAAATAAAAATGCCAATCACAGGAACTGCCCTTAAGAATTATAAATTAGGTTTAATAATATAAATAAACTAGCTGTCCCGACACACTTCGTTCTGCCAATATTAAAATTGCAATTACAAAATAGGGGTTGATCGTAGAGAGCTCAAAATTTACGGTTGTATGTATTTTTGTATGTTGTATCATAAAAAAATATAAATTAAAAATTTTGTCTAAAAAATAAAAAGATAAAATTAGGGGTGGACTACCCTTAACATTTAGGGGGATGAAAAATAGATGTTGGCCGATTCTCAGACCTACTGAATATGCATATAAAATTTCATAAAGATCGGTCAAGCCGTTTCGGAGGAGAACGGTAACTAACATTGTGACAGGGAAATTTTATATATTAGATGTTATTTAATCTCAATTTACAATTATCATTTTAGTATAATAATTTTTAATTTCGCAATGACGTCATAATGTCATATGTCGGAGACGCAAATCGAGTCAGTATTTTAAAGGCATAGATCAGTGTTTCCCAAACTATTTTGTTTCATAGACCGCTTTCAAACTTTTCCTGCATCACGTGTTGCTGACCTTTTTTTTTGCTCGCTTAAAGATATTTCATTATAATGGTAAAATTCTTCTTGGTCGAATGGCTCATTGGTTCTTCGCTATGAAACCAAATTACCTAATTTTCTTAATTTTCATGGACCCCCGGCTTACGATTGTGGACCCCCATTTTTTGTCACGCTCATCGTGGACCCCCTTCGAGTCTTCCGTGGATCCCTGGGTCCACCTGGACCACTTTGGGAAGCATTTATTTTAGATGGTTTGACGTTAGTATTAAGTGCATCTCTCCCGGACACAAATCTTGCAATAGTCCAAATTTATTAAGGATAGTCCGTTTTTGATATGTATACGCTTCAGTTCTCTGACAATTTCAATCTTAATAATTTTGCGATCGCTCGTCGGGGTATCGTTAAAAAAACGTACAAACAAACTTGTACGTTATATTTAACGGATAAGGATTTCATAATAATTATCAATCGCACGAATTATGGCAATTATTATAATTGAGATTACTACAAAAATTAACCATTAGGTTATTAAAAGTTAATAGCTTCTGTACGGTTTTAACGCTAGCTCCCGTGTAAAGGTCATCGCCTTAGGTTTTGTTCAAATCGCCTTTGACGGAGAAGTCGAATATCATCATGTCTTTTTTGAATTGTGAATATGCCAGTAATAGATCAATTAGAAAAAAAAAGAAAAAAGACAACAGACACAAAATTAGAAAAAAGTTAAACAGTTCCGATTAGTGTTTTCAGAGTTAACGCGTACAAAATACAAATAAACAAACAAGCGAGTTTTTGTTTATATTCGTCAAGATTTATCATATCATTATTAAAAGTGTAAAAAGCTCGCAAAAAGTTTCAGGTACGTAAGTATAAATTATTAAAATTCCCATTTTACTTACAGATTCCCTGAAATGAGTTGAGTGACAAAATGACAAACGTCGGAGTAACATGAAGATATGAAGATTTACCTATATATTAAGTGATAACAAGGTGTGGTTCACAACAATCAGTGATACGGGACTCTTACAAGAATGGAGTTACAAAAGCGTCTACTTTTTCACGTATACATGTAAGTATTATTATAATATTATATATTTTCCTTGTGTTTCTTGGTGGCGTACTCTGGTGCTGAAATTTCGGCGTATTTCTTACTGAGACAGTACCACCGTCTTGCTCATTTCTTTCTCGTATTTACTTAGTAAATCTCTTGAATGTATCACAGGCAACGTTAACTTTGAGTTTCTTGTTCCACTGAGTTTGTTTCGCAGGTACTTCTAAGAGAACTTACCTATTTCGTGGTAGACTCAATTGACATTAAAAAATGATTTTATTTTGATTTTGAAATGAAAATATTTGGTAGATCTTATGAGAATGATATGAGAAGAACATGATTTTACCCGTAACCCACGGATGTTTAACGGTCTTTGTTTCCAATCGTTTGATGATCAGAATAATTCTTTGATGATATATGATAGTGCTAATGAAAATATCATAAGTCTAAATAGATTGTGGTGATGTTTATGACCGATTGGGCGTATTAGAGCAATAAAACAAAACAAAATACGCCCGTAAACATGCAGTTAATGTCTCAACCGTTAACGCTGATTGATAAGAACATATTTAATTATTTTATTTTTAATTATATTATCTCCTGTCTTGATTTCTTGATGATTAATAAAATGAATAAAGCATTAGGTGTTAGTCTAGATAAGGAATAGGGCTAATATACTTATGCACATAAATAGTATCTCTCAGGAGTAGCAGAGTAGTATAAGCAGTAGTAGAGTAGTACGAGAATACTCTTTTCTGACGTTTTAGCTTCACAAGAGTAATAAGTAATAATATTCAATACAATCCAGAACCAATGTAAGTTTGCACACAGGATTTGAACAGCGGACAATGTATTTAGGCCTTAGTATTTAATTGTAGAAACAGGAACACGTAGAATTTAGCCATATTATTTTCTATAAAAAAATCCGGTTGTCTGTGAAGTCGGCTTACGGACGGTAGTTTAACGTGACAACGTCAAACACCATTGTCAAACATTGTGGCACGAAACGAACTGAACCGATCGCTCCAGCTGATCATGCTTCTCTCTCGTTCGTGTCGCGCTCTCTCTTTCAGAACGCTACATGACGTCATCTTTTTCGTGCATGCTGCCCGTAATATCGAGTTATTAGACGTTGTCACGTCAAAAAATGTATTTTTTTTCCAATCATGCTTCTCCTATCAAAACTTCTGTCATCTGAAAAAACTTTACGAAACCCACAAGAGGTGTATTGTAATTAATGATTGTTAATTAACTGGTTGTTTGGAACTGATTAAGTCACTTACATTCGAGTGCACAGGCTAAATACTAGCCGATATGTTAGGTAGATAAAACTGAATTTACATACGGACGTAGATTTTCAATCGAAAATCTAATTTAGTAATTACAATACTACTCATTACAATGAAATATTGCTCATTATAATCATTATAATGAAACAACTTTTACGGGTTTTATTGAGATTTATTATGTTTTTTAAAATTCTCGACGTTTCAGATACTTCTTCTACTACACGAATAAGGTGTCTTAATATTAAACGTTATTCGAAATTTCGAATTAGTTTCGAGAGTAGTTACTCTATAATACATCTATGTTTCAATTAGTCCTAACTACACGTAAAGTGCTAACTGAGTCTTTAGTCTGTGACATTGACTTGATTTGAGCGTGTTTAAATCATTGTTTTTTTGCGGAACTGTCACTGTCTATGAAATCTGACAAAATGGCGAGCATTGCCTAGACTCCAGTCTAGACCATGTTCACAGATTGCCGACTTAGTATAGCGATGGTGTTTAAAGTTCGATGTTCTGGTTACTGTTGACATTATGATGATGATGATACTGATGATGATGATTATGATGATAATAATGATAGATGTATGTGCTGGGCCAAACATATCTTAGATACATAACACAATTTACGAACTTAACGGTGCTAAGTTAAATTGGCGCGATATATATTTATTTATATGCCCATTGGTTACACTGTTCTTTAAAACAATACTAGAAAGTGCACCTGACATTGTCTACGTGTACAGAACAACGGTCACCTGTCCCATTGTGCTGTCGCTTAAGTTGGGCTAAGTTATTCGAGATTACTAGCGCTCCTAAAATTAATGCATCACTTAACGTTTTAGGAGTAATTTATATTAGTCTATTTATCGGCCGTTTTAGTTCAAACAAGTCCTTTGCATTATACTAAATAGACACACTAGATTTGCAAAGCTTAGTTATTGATAGCCTGGAAAATAAGGTGCTTAGAAACACTTATATAATTGTAAAGGAGAAGTTGATTCGTTTGAAACTAGGGTTGCCAGGTCGGCAAACCTAATAGCTAAAAAAGCCCGTCAGAGCAGCCATCTTGGCTGGATATTTAGGTAAAAAGACCGGACGTCCAACATTATTTAGGATTTTGTATCAGTATTTATAGGTACCTGCGATAAAAAAATGTATATAATATCAAGCAATCATAAAGCCTACATAGGTAGGCTACATAGGCTTTATCCGCCTGGCAACCCTATTTGTAACGCATAACTGCTGGATCGAATATGATACATTTTGATATGAACATAGATTATATCACGAGGATATAGGCTAACTAATAATCATCATCAGTAGAAATAAAGCTAACTTAACGGAAAATAGTTCAATGCCGAAGGGCTAAGTAGGGGGCAGCTAAGCTTAAGCTGATGTTTATAACTACAGTGTAAGCTATTTCTGGATAGTACCAAGTAGGACAGAGGTATTGAGGCTTATCGGACACGCCCTAAGGGCTCCGGGCTTAAAAAGTTGTGGCCCCTCCTTATTGCGTTACTATATTCATAATAAGTTTAACTGAAGCTACGATGGTCTAGTAGGTATGGACTGGGTCTCTTGAGCGGGAGGGTACGGGTTCAATCCTGACCCCTCCCCCTGTAGTACCTTTAAGTAGATTTATCTAAATTTCTAATTATGCACCCTGAAGAACCATCGTTCGCTCATCAGTGAAGGAAAATATCGAGAGGAAGGGTATTGGGACATAGTTCACCAATAAGCGGGCCCAATGCGGGTTGGTGGACTTCACACATCTTCAAAGACTTTCATTCTCATCAGGCATGCAGATTTTCAGACAGACACACACAGTTATATTTAGGGGTTATCCACACTCGCGTGAGAATCTCGCCAGAACACGAGAATGTGGAGCTGAGAATCGGGTTCTAGGAACCGGTGGATATTTTTTTTACAGACCCATGAGGTTAGAATCGAATCAGGACCTGTCATTCAAGAGGGAGAGTTGAGCCGGTTCCAATAATATAATTGATTTTCACAATTACACTATCGATGACAATCTTGGATTTAATGTAAACTAGAATACCACTTTCGCTGGTAACCCAGCGTGTTCAGTCTACGAGGCATTTCGTGGGCGATCCGGCCTGTCTTAAATCTTTCACACGCATAAAACATTTATGCAAACAAATTAAGTTTACAGCCCATAAAATTACATTTTTATAACTTACGATTGTTATCTGGAATGTCTTTGCATTAGTTTTGTTGTTAATCATAAAAATGAAAACATGGAGATTCTTGTTATGGCTTAATCGGGTTACATTTAGTGGCAACATCGGAACAGAGTTTGACAGTTATGACGGCGCCATGTTGTTTTTAGAAGTGGCAGTTAAAAAAATCTCAAATGCTAATATTAGTTATTATTATTTTTTATTCTTGTTATGGCTTAATCGGGTTACATTTAGTGGCAACATCGAAATAGAGTTTGACAGTTATGACGGCGCCATGTTGGTTTTTAGAAGTGGCAGTTAAAAAAATCTCAAATGCTAATATTAGGTTATTATTAATTTTTATTCTTGTTATGGCTTAATCGGGTTACATTTAGTGGCAGCATCGGAACAGAGTTTGACAGTAATTATGACGGCGCCATGTTAGTTTTTAGAAATGGCAGTTAATAAAATTTTAAAATGCTTATATTATTAGGTTATTATTAATTTTTATAATATTAATTATAGTCATTTCAATACATGAACTGACATTTATTGTATAGTAACCCAATGCGTGTTGGTGAACTTCACATACCTTCTGTAGCGGACCTGTCAGCGCTACAAATCCTGAATCGCGCTATCGGTATTCTACAGTCCGATCGCTATATTATATTATACACCATCTGACACGATAGCCAGTGGGCTTCGGTCTGGCCGAGCTTTGCACCTCGCTCGGTCGGAGATCTGGATTTTGGGGCCAACCACCATAATCCCACACCTTCAAAGACTTTTAATCTCATCAGACTGGCAGGTTCCCTCAAAATGTTATCCTTCATCGGAGAGCGAGCGATGGTCTCGTGTTTTCGGGTGCACTTAGAAATGTAGAAAAACCCATTTCAAGGCACTCGCGGGGAGTTAGGATCGAACCCAATACGTATTATTATTATAACATTGAGCGACGATGCTCTAGTGCAGAGGAGAGTAGTAGAGAGGAGAAAGAGGAGGAGGAGAGTTCCAAACTCTTTTGTTTCATAGACCACTTTTAATATTATCCTGCATCAGCTGGACCCCTTGCTGAGATTTTTTTTCAAAAATTGCTCGTTTAAAGATATTACAAGCCAGGGAACAAAAAGTTTTACGTGTTCCTGGGTCATGGATATTAAATAAGTGTATTGTATAATAAAAATCTTAAATAAATGTAAGTATTAATATAAAACGTATTAAATATATGTATTTCCGTTGTCTGGTACCCGTAACACAAGTTCTTCGGAAACTTAGCACTGGACCAGATTGACGTGGTGTAAAAGCGTCCATAGATATTATTATTATTACCCACACAACTGATTAGTTACAAAATGTTGAAATTTCTCAAAGCTATAAACAAATATTTGCATATTTAAATAAACATGTGTTCAAAGCATAATGTCAATAACATTATAGACGATATTGACAAAAAGTCGACAGAGTACGAGCGTGAATTGTGTAACATGCATTAAATAATTGTAAGTAGGTATAATTTTAGTTTCAACTGAAACACCATTTTTGGTTAAAATAAGTTTTGAGTGAGAAAAAAATATGAATATAGCGTATTGTGTAAATACATACGTACATCATACATGACTTTATATGTACAGATAATTATATTTTAGTATAGTATCTAGTAGCTGGTATCAGATTTGAAAGTGCGAGTCCAAAAATAGGGTACTATTCGGGGTAACCTTTGTAAAAAGCATTTTCCTTTGTCTTAAAAATACGACTAAAATACGACTCAAATAAGAATTATAAGAGCGTGATAATTATAAAAAAGCTAAAGTTAGAGAAATCAAATATTTTTTATAGCTCCGTTAAATAAAAAAAATATATAAATATGCCATTATAAATTATTTTAATGAACTATAAAATATTTGCCACTCCCGTATTTTCTTCTTTTGTTTCGCTTATTATCGCAGGGCAGTTTTAACGTATCCTACAAGGTACAAGTACTACAAGGGTCATAGTGGTTACTGATCCCACCCTGGCTACACAAGAGCAGCAGTGTTGGGAATAAGAAGAACGAGATGTAGTTAGTGGATCTATAACGAATATTTTTTTCATAAAATTTGTTTTTAAAGATTTTTTTTTAATTAAAAAAAGAATTCTAACGCGGGCGAAGCGCGGGCAACTCCTCGTATTATAAGGCTGGTCGAGCGGTTAGACTATTGGACATCTTTCTGCCGCGGAATCGAATCCTGTCAAATGCATATAGGTAATTTGCCGTTTTTTTTTTTTTTTTAAATCTTTATATATTTAGAGGCTTTTGTACCTAATGGACACATGTCAGCCCCATTGTAACTTATTCTAGGTTAGCATTTCTTAGCAAAATTACTTACAAATCAACACTTAATCTAAACGTTTATCTAAACTATCTCTGACAAATTTATATACTAACAAAGCCTCTCTAGACGAAGGATCGGATATCAATGTTTGGAAAAAGCCCACATCTATTATATTTATTTTAAGAGAGTCTAACAGCGCGTTCCTCTCAACCTGGTTTCCTACACACTCCATTAACAAATGCTGAATATCTTCCACCGTACCACATTTCTCACAATTTGCTGATTGGACTGTTTTCATAAGGAAACCAAACTTGTTTAATGGTATGTGACCTGAGCGGATTCTATGGGCTAATGCAATAACATTTCTCCCTAAATGTATGTTTATAAACCACGGAATATGAGGAGGCTCACATTGTAGCGTCTTATACCAAATACCTTTTAAGGTAATTTGCCGTGAAAAGCAATATCATCATCACCATTAATTTATTTCCATTGCTAGTCTCCAAAACACAAGATCTTATAATCAGGGCTAGATTAGCGCGGTGGAATTGTTGGTTAATTAATTATTCATTGCTTATATGTATCGAATAATGATTTCGAATATTCGTATTTTATATGATAAACTCAAAGTTTGATATGGACTATATTATGTCATTCATTCATTCGAATAATCAACATGGATGCGAACCTGTGACTTTACAAAATGAAGTCGAAAACGTCGCTTCAATCAGTTCAAATACACGACAGCGGACAGGCAAGGACAATAGGAAATCAGAATATTTTAGAATCCAAGTCGTTTATAATGCCCCCGGAGAAATCCTACGGAGGTGTCAAAATGCCTTGAACATATTTATGGGCTGTCCGTTGAATGGTGGACACATTCTTGAATTCGCGCTTCTGTACAAATTTATGATACCCGGGACACGCTCCGGTTTACCATTTTAGGAATACAAAGATCATGACTATTCGAAATATGAAATAAAAATAGGCGGGAAATATTAGTAAAAAATGTCGTGCTATGACAAATTTTGTAAATAAAAATATACTTACAAATATCATAAATGTAGGTAAAAAAGAGCTCGTGGCGCAATGGTAACAGCTGCGCGGATCGATCCACCAAGTTAAGCAACGCTTGCCGAGGTTGGTCCGTGGATGGGTGACCATCTTTACATACCGAGACTCCTCCGTGCCTCGGAAAGCACGTTAAGCCGTTGGCCCCGGCTGTCATTCGTGGGTCTTTGACAGTCGTTACGGGTCGTCAGAAGCCCGAGAATCTGACAACCAGTCTAACCGCGGGGTACCGTATCACCCAGTTACTGGGTTGTGGAGGTCCGACAGCAGTCGCTCCATGTAAAATACTGGTATTCAGCTGAATCCGGTTAGACTGGAAGCCGACCCCAATATATAGTTGGGAAAAGGCTAGGCAGATGATGATCATAAATGTAGGTAATCTCAAAAGTACTCCGATAAAGAATGTCATGTTGGAACGTAAAGCGGTAAAACGGTAAAGGAGCCAAAATGCCATTACGAAAACGACAGCGACGATCGTTCGTTCGTTCGAAGTTGTGATTGGCTAAATCACGTCGTCGATTGAACGGTCGAGCGATCGACGACGTGATTTAGCCAATCACAACTTCGAACGGACGAACGATCGTCGCTGTCGTTTTCGTAATGGCATTTTGGCTAGGCCCCGAGGTCCGCGTTGCTTTTTGTGATGGAAGCGTGCAATGGCGACATCTTTACATACTCTTTGGAGTGCGGAGACGATGACGCGAGTTCCATGATTCACACACACACAAAAATAATCACGTATGATATTATATGACCCTCTCTAATTAACATAACATTAATCGTGAGCTGTACATGTATCAGGAGCGAAGTTAGGGGCAACAGCTAGTAGAACGCATCTTATATAAAAAAATCTCGTGTCATGGTGTACGTTATTGAACTCCTCCGAAACGGCTGAACCAATTTTGATAAAATTTTGTATGTTTATCAGGTAGGTCTGAGAATCGGACAACATCTATTTTAGGGGGATACCCTAAATGTTAAGGGTGGCCCTCCCCAAAATATGTTTTTTCTATTATTATGATAATTTCTTTTGGTTTTATTTTTTTTATGAAACAATATACAAAAATACATAAGTACAACCCTAAATTTTCACCCCTCTATGATCAACCCCTATTTTTTAAAAGCAATATTTGTACTTAAATTACTTATATAAAATATATGAATTAGTAAAATCATAAAATCCGCTATCCACTCTTGATCAATCAATCAGCCGCCAAAATTCTAGACAGGAAATATACAATACTAAAATTTGTATTAAAGAGATGAAATATAATGTATCGATGTAATATTGTTAGTCTTTCACGAAAAAGCTACAAAATTGATTTTGATGGAACATGATAATATAGTTTACATTTTATTTATTTTATTACGTTAGAAAACTTACAACTTGTATGCATATTATAATAATAATATCTGTGAACGCTTTTTACACCACGTCAATTTGGTCCCGTGGTAAATTCTCGAAGAGACTGGTGTTACGGTTACCAGACAGGAAATATAATTAACATTTTTATTCTATACAAATATTTAAGATTTTTATTATAATATTATACTCATATTTCTCACATACACATCCATGACCCAGGAACACAGAAAATTATTTTGTTCCCGGGCGGGATTCGAACCTGCTACCTCCGGCTTGAGCGCCAACACGCTGACCATTAAGCCACAGAGGTCGTCAATAGTAAAAGAAGGCCAATAATTACAAGTTTTCACAGATAAGAAACATATCAGAATAACACAGTATTAATTTGTCCCCGTATTCCCACGGGAATGGGAAGTACACATTTGAAACTGTGGAGCACTGCTAGTAATATAATAAAATCAAGAAACAATAAGAGATCTACCTATTTATATCTTTACCTTGTTAACAAACTTATTAAGCCATAACAGAACCCCGAGCATGAGGCCTACTCGAGCAAGTTTACTTACGATAAATTAGCAGCAAAAAATATGACCGATTGATAGATATGCTTTCAATACTTGTCATATATGACTATTCCGTTTTAATTAGGTTGTAAATGTCTATTTAATTAGTGTTAAGTGTTCTTGTGAGGTTTTAATAACATGATTTGCTTTCATCTCTATTTTTATTATTTTTTGCATTGTACGTGTGGGTTCTATTTCTTTGTAACTCAGGACATCTATGTTCTGTGCCGATATGCTTTATAGTAATATCTATTTTATAAAAACTGCTCATGATTGAACTGCTATGATTCTTATAATTTATAGAGTAAATGACTTAACAAACGCATCGCTGAATAGTCTGAGAATAGAACTAGAGAAAAATCAGCAATATTGTTTAGGAATCTAATTAAAAAACGATATATAATTAAATAAACCTCATCCGGTAACTAACTACAAAATTAATTCATAATAGACAAAAATAAACATAATATTATGACAAACATAATAATAGACAAAAAAATCCATAAAAAAATAATAGTAATATCTATGGACGTTTTTACACCACGTCAATCTAGTCCCGCGGTAAGTTCTCAAAGAGACTTGTGGTACGGGTACCAGACAAAGGAAGATACATGATATTTAATACTTTTTATATTAATGCTTATATGCAGGATTTTTATTATAGAATACACATCCATGACCCAGGAACACAGTAACTTTTATGTTCCCTGGCGAGATTCGAACCCGCTACCTTCGGCTGGTGCGCCAATACGCTAACCATTGAGCCACAGAGGTCATTAACTGTTCCAATATTGTCGCGTAAACATTAAAACGATACAATCAAAGTTTGACTTCGGTCGAATTGTCCGTCAATTGTCAAGATTATTCCGCGGATATAAATAACATGTCACTGATACTGTGTCATGATGTCCGTAATAGGAACGTCACATGAATTGTCGTCGCATGTGGTCTTATGATCATTCAATTGTGACAGCAATCATTTCTCCAATCACCATTCACCATTGGTTTACAATTAAAACAAACTGGCATATTTATTATCGTTTGAGTGCAGTCTTGATGCCAACTTTTTTTTGTCAATCGTTTATTTTGTTGAGGGTCGAACAGGGGGTCTAGCCAAAATACCGTTAAAAAGGAAATGTGGTGTCGTGGGACACCAGGTAGGAACGAAGGTCCTTCGGCTAAAAAGAAAGGTATTGTATAATACCTTTCTTTTCTTATTCGTTAGTGTATGCCACAGTCGCGCCTGCACACGTCTCATTTAACGCTTTTTATTCCACACACTTTTTCTTACGGTTTTACTATCACATTTTTTTCAGTTCGGTCGCGCAGCAAAATCCCTATCCCCTCCAAGCCTGCCGTAAGGAACTTCGTTCCAAAAAGCGTTAGCGAAGTTCGAAATGATAAAATGTATAGAGCCACGTGATTAAGCGCGGCCTTATGTCAATCCCATTTTATCATTTTCGAACTTCGCTAACGCTATCTTAATGGTATTTTGGCTAGGCCTAAAAGGGTGGTGAAGCTTTATACAAAATCGTACCATGTTCCAAAAAAATATTGGTTATTGGGACTACAACAATACTAAATACTATTATGTCAAAACTCTATAATCTCCGCGGAAAATATATTATAATGAGAATAATATATTATCTAGGTCACTCTTCCACCAATGACACATAGGTCTGTATTCACAAATATTATTTTAAGGTGTCACAGCACTCCCGAATGGATGACTCTATAAGTCATCCAAACCAATTCATGTTGGATGCGAGTGGCGGAGGATCGGTCGTCTTTGCGTTCATTGAGGGAGGCCTATGATCAGCAGTGGACGGATAAAGGCTGATGATGATGATGATATTTAATATTATGTATAATATGATACGCCTGATTCCGACGCGTTTCTGAAATCATCCGTTGTCGCCATGTTTGAACAAGCCCTTAGAATGTATGTTACATACAGACGCCGTCAGAATAGGAGATTATTAAATATAATTATTGACTAAGTATTTGATTTATGATTCTTTGATAGTCGCAGCTCGTTGGATAGTATCATGCGCGAGGGGAACATTATAATAAAGGTAAGAGACTTGCAATAAATTATTCACTTAACAGATTTTCGGCATATTATTGTTATAGTTTGTAAAGAGGTAGTGTCATGCTGCTTTGCAGCCGAATTGGGCCGGCACGACCGGGTTGGTACCTCTCGCTCACATAATACCGGCGTAAAGTGACAGTTATGCTGTCGCGTTTCAAGCGGTTTGTGAGTTTCCGGTGGCCCATTGGGGGGATAGGGAAAAGTAGGGCAACGCATCTACAGAACCTTTGGTTGTGAGGATGTTAATGGGCGTCCATAGTCGCAAGGCTTTGGTTTGCCCTCCTATGCTATAAAAAAAAGTTATTCGTCAACCCGTCGAAATTTATATACTTCGATAAAATGTCATCATTACGTATATGCAATATTATTTTTATATTTATTCACAGTTTAAACAAATTCATCGAACCTGAAATCAGTATCCGATCTGATTTGATCAGATACGTCAGATGGGTCACCATGCTCTCATCGACCTTACGAAACGTGACAGCAAAACTGTCACTTTACGCTGGTATTATGTGAGGTACCAACCCCATTGTGCAACAATAGCATCACCCTTTACGTATTAGAATACTATTATTACATGTACGTTAAACGCTATAAATTCCTGATGGTCAGTCCGTAAGTGTTAATTGGCAAACCAAAAATTGGTAGCATCTTTCACTAATACAAAGTAACTGGGCAAAAGGTAAACTCTCCCTTTTATCAGTATTCCACAAACCCATTTAATACCATTTCGAACCGACTATGGAATATAAACACACTTTTACTTTATTGTAATCTAGAGAAAACCCATCAAATTATTATTTTATTCGAATAGAAACATTTATGACACAAGTGTAAGGAATGAGAAAATCGACTTTTGTTTTATTATAATAATCAACTAGCTGTTACCCACGGCTTCGCTCGCGTTAAATTCGGAGTAGTGCAGTTTTTAACTACCCTGCGAACTTTCATCTCCTATATCATGCCCATATAGATAAAAATCTTAAAAACGGTGGAACATATTATATTAATGATTATTTAATTCTTATCAAGTGCCTAAATGCAAAGTTTCATGGCGTCATTTTCTATATATTATAATGACGAACTTCCTTCAAATTTTCATCCCCTATTTAAACCCCCCTAAGCTTTTTTTCGCGACAATAAGTAGCCTATGTCCTTTCTCAATCTATCCCTGTTCCAAATTTCATCAAAATCGGTTCAGTAATTTAGGCGTGAAAGCGTAACAGACAGATAGACAGAGTGACTTTCGCATTTAAAATATTAGTAAGTATTGCTCGCTAACATATTCTTGCAACTCCGTCTGTGTGGCATTAATACACGAAGTATAGATATAAGGAGTCCGAACGTAATGTTGAATAAATGCTCTCAATTTAGATGATAGAAGTTTTGCCGGTAGAGCACGCCTTCTTTATTAAGTACTCGCTTAAATCTTTACGCGGGAAGTATTGTGGCGCTGATTGGTCCGCTATAATAGCATCGGTACGCACGAACCTAGCGCAGACAGCGGCAGAAAAAAGGAACTAAGATCTCGGTTTATTATTGTGTACGTGAATACTACGGAAAAGCCCGTATTGTTAGGACTCCTTATATCGATATCTGTGCATTAATACATTATACACAACCTCTGGTTGTATGCTCTATGTAACTGGGCAAAAATTTTATTGACTACTTAACTTACTAACTAGGTGTAACTATTTTTTAACAATGTAAATTTCTAGGTGAAGAATTATAAAAAGTTTCGGTAGTTCCATAATTTACATGTTGCGGGTTGTAATAATTGTCTGTAAGGTCGGTTTACGGGCGATAATTTTACGTGATAACGCATAATCGGCCACAAGCCGAACGCTTAGGCCGATCGTGCCTCTCTATCGCTTGTTCTGCGCTCTCGCTTGTACGCTCAACTCAGTCGGATCGAGAGTATGAATCACGCTTTTTCATGCGTGTGACTGGCGTTCATCGATTTATAGTACTTTATCACGTCAAAAACAATTTTTTTTAATTATTGTTGCCGGCAATTTCTAGGTGTATTGTTATCACCTTATACCACTTTTGTTATACCACACTCACTTAAACTCATAATATTAAAACCATTATTATAAATATTTAATTATGCTATGAAATATTATTATGGTACCTAACAATAAAACATATTGTTATCTTATGTTTGCGCGAATTTCACTCATTATAATGAAACAAATCCGTGACCATGGTTGCTGTAAAGTATCCGAAACGTCGGGCTTGTAAAAAACTTAATAAACCCTGATAAAATCCGTAAATTTGTTTCATTATAACAATAATACATTTTATAAAACGATGAATTCCAAAATATGTTTTGTATTTTAAGGTATTCCAAGTAGGCGAATAATGCATACAGTAGCGACCTCGGTAGAGTAATTTTTGTAAATTTTATTAATGTGCCTATTATTTGTCCTCCCGCTGACTTATTTGCATATAATATTATTTATTCACATCATAAACTACGCGGTGGTGTTGTTTTTGAATTCCATATCAAAACTGAATTTAAATATAGTAACTTTGATATAATTTTGAAAATCAGCATACGTCGTTCTCCTACTGGACAACAGACTCCGTAGTCTTACCGAATCAGCTGTCTTGGTGTTCATTGAAAGAGGCCTATCGAGAAATGATGATGATCATAATGATGAACGTCTAGTTTACTGAACCGTATATAGGTGTAGTGAATGCATTTAATCGCATCTGAGACAAGAAAAAACATGCTATGAAAATTATGTAGGCTAAGAACTTAATGACACCGTTTATATAACGCAATATACTATGAGGATGGTTAGTTTAGATTTAAAAGAATGATATATATATTATTTTTATGTTCCTATAAAAAAAAAACAGCAAACTAGCATTCAAAGTCTTTCGCCGACTGACTGAGATTATGCGCTTGCATTGCCTTCCTTTACCCTATCCCTCAGAATGTGCATCAGGAACTCACAAATCACAGGAAACGCAGCAGCATAGTTGTAAGTTTACACCGGTATTATGAGAGCGAGAGGTACCATCTCTGTTGGCTCATAAAACACTCAGAAATTTTTAAGAACCAACAATGTATCCACAATAAACAATAAAATAAGTGCGGTAAATCATTTTTTCTTATATACAAATTGCAAAACAAAATGTTTGTTTTATATTATGTTACACGAAGAAAAGAATATATGTGCTCTAAACCACAATACAGATTAGAAGTGAAACCTACTAATTAATTAATAATAATAACAATGATTACATTACAGATTTAATAGAGCAAATACAGCGACACAGCAGTACTTAGTAGCTGACTGTATCTTTCTCGCTAGAGTCTCTCGGAGTCACTCGGAGCTTCTAAATTCACCCCATCGAGTATTTCACTTTCATGCGTGATGGATTAGCCACACTCACTACAAAAATGTATAGTGTGCGCTGCCCCAAAATAAGTTTTTACTTCAAAAACACCTATAGACCGTATAATCTGATCATGATAGTTGTTGTAAAGTATTGGAACTGCGCTCTGTGTAGTTTATTGAATCGAAATAAAATTCTTAAAAAATAATTCAATATAACAAAAATGTGTAGTTTATTGAATCGAAATAAAATTCTTAAAAAATAATTCAATATAACAAAAATTGCATTAACATGACATAAATCACATATTTAGTCTTAGCGTTCGTCCGTTATACGTAGCCAGGTCAAGTTGGTGGTAGCGATCCGTAGCCCGGGGATTCTTAGCACCCCTATGTTCAGCAGTGGACGGATAAAAGCTGATGATGATGATAATGATGTCGAAATCACATATTTATAAATAAAGACAGATAGAGCATGCCGAACACCCGAGTGACGCTTCAAAGCGAATACAAATTCAAAATCGCTCTCAAGTGCTTGACTATTGACATAGCGTCGTATTCTAAACGTCTATTAGATTGTTTTCGTTTTTGAATTTGTATTCGCTTTATTGGCGTCACTCGCGTGTTCGGCATGCTCCATCTGTCTATATAATAAATCTTTGACACAAATATAGTGACATAGTGAAGTTAACATAAAAATTGTCAATTCCTCCCAACAAAACATTGTCGTTCTTATAACACAAACAATTTAGTTTCATCAAGGTTTTTGTATGCAAACGGTATCTGGAAGTGCCCTTCCCACGTCACATTAAATCTGTCAAACTTATTTATGTCACACCGAACACGCTTTTTGTGATATATACGCAAATAAAAATTCTCTTTCGTCGAAATCAAGTGTATGTTTTAAAAATATTTTTTGTTGCTTTAGCATGAAATGTGATCGTAACATTGTTAAAGAAGACAGAAGAGAAACGTATTGTATAGGAGAATAGAAGTAGATGGAGGCTAATAATAAGCAAACTCGAATTTGTCTTTTAATGTATTTGGGTATAGTAGTTAGTATTGGGCTACAGTAAATCTTAAATATCTTTCTTCCAAATCCAAATTGAGCAATTCTCAAGCTTTCAAAGCAAATCAGCATGTTTGTATCACATGTAAAAGCGTTTATTTTACAATAACAATCAACTCTATCATCACTTCTAAACAGTTGTCCCAAAGTGCTCGTTTGTCCTACAAGTGTCACTTATTTGACCATAAGGAAGGCCCCGTTGATTAAATCAATTGTAAAATTGGTAAAGATATAAAACCGAGTTAGCTCAATAGAAGTCTTGTACAGTCTTACATCAAATCTGTTAGTAGCTTGATAGCTTAAGACGCGTGTTTTCTTTATCATCAATTATTATAACATCATCATCATCATTATCATCATCATCATCATCATCATCATCATCATCATCATCATCATCATCATCATCATCATTATTACCTTCGTCATCGGGAATATATCGCGAACAAAGTACTGGAGACTCTTACGTTGTGTTATGGGTGTGCAGACTGTATCCATTTCTTTCTCTTTTTTACTTGATCACAGTCATCATTGATAGTTTATTTTCCTCTCTTTCTGGACCTCCGACTTCTCTTACCTTTGCGGTTGTTAACAACAAATTGATAGAATAAAAAACGACGAGTTATGACTTTGCATTGTTTTGCTTATAATTTTCATTGCGTGTGCTTAGAACTAGCTGAATGAACTGCTTTTCTATTGGTTTATGGTCAAGGACCTCAAGATCGGAAAGGGGTACGCAAATGTCTCAAGTTTGAATTCAGGGATAAAAATTGTTTGATTACTTCTGTCGGTCGGCACTGAGCTTTATGTTATAAGAATTTCTAAAATCTATTTCTGTTCTCAGTTACAATTCTGCTATGCAGATTTCTATTTTATAAAGAGTAATTGGAACATAGAGTGTCGATTAACTAGAGAGACAACTATAAAAATATACTGGCTCCAGAAAAAAAACTTTTTATACTTTAGCAGCAACTCAACACCCACATTATTGATCTGTGGTAGACACGAAAAAAACGTTCAATCATACGCGTATTTTGTTAATATTTCAATTTCAACTGCGACATCTCTCATTGGATAAAATTTGCTTATAGTATAGGAGCCAACAGCCAAATATACAATAATTAATGCAATTGAATAATAATTATTTATTTACACCTGAATTTTGAATTTTTATGCATACCCAGATTTTTACGTAAGACCCGGAGGAAAACTGTAAGTATGCCGTTTAAGCTGGTGCCTGCAACTTTGTCTACGTAGGATTACATTTTGGACAACATACTCCTTATAAATTACTGGCATCGCCCCGCGGTTTCACCCGCGTACTTCCCATTCTCATGGGAGTACGGTGATAAATTATAGCCTATGTGTTATTCTGATGTATAAGCTAAATTGTTGTAAGGTTTCATGAGAATTCATTGAGTATTTTTTACGAAAAAGAGTAACAAACATTTATCTATTTATCCATCCATCCATACTTACAAACATAATTATTTTATGTGATATTTTGATGTATAAATAATATAATTGTAAATTTAAAATTTATTCAGTTGTCTTTACACGTTGTTTGGTGAAACAGTAACAAACATCAATACATATAGTTATTAGTAGGATATTGTATGATTACTTCTTGTGCCAGATACTCTAGGCTTAGTTAGAGTTCGTCGTGGATAGTTGGCATAGGCGTTACCTGTACAAAACTCAAGTATAATCAATTACATGTGGGTTCACTGGCTACTGGATCTTATATTATAATTTTTGCACACCGGTCGTTGGCATGTCAACGTCATCTCAAGGCCAAATCCATCACCATAATTGTTTTGCTATTCAAAATTTCGATACCTAAAACTGGTCTAGGATGCGCGGTATATTTATCTATTCTCATAGGACAGTTGTTGCCCGCAGCTTTCCTTGCCTTGAATAAGATCCAAGCCGTACTCGGCCCAATGATATTTTTTTTACTGTCGATGTTCTTCCTTATGGCTAAATTTCCACGTTGCCAGAATTTGGATGTTTTTATTCTGTATTTCTCAATTTGAATAGATTCTGTTTAATATTTATGTAGAATTTAATGATTTAAAACTGAAACTTCACTTTTTACAATTACTGCTGTCTACTCCTTATAAAATTAGGTATCTGGCAGTGAAATTTCCGCTAAATCAAACACACTGACAACTTTTTTTTTTTTAATTTAAAATTGTATTTGATTTTGAATTTGTATTCACTTTGGTGGCGTCACTCGCGTGTTCGGCATGCTTCATATGTCTTTATTTGTAAATCTGTGTTTATTATAATATTGTGATAATTACCGAATTAGCCCGGACATATTATTTACATACAAATACTCTTATACATTTAGACTACCTTTATAAGTTTGTATCGGTTTTCCACTAAAGCGATATAGATAAAATAAACACATTACTCTGCACATAATAAAAATGCTTTTATTGATATAGCGGTAACCCATCCCACTTATGCTTATCAGCGACCTGACCTCCGTAGGCGTGGACTGCTGGTATTGGAATGGACCAATTTCAGATGGTACATGACTATCTCACACCTACACTTACGATACATCACGAATTTTAAGGTGGTTACGTCTTATATGTATAAGATAAACTGCTAATCTGTCTGCTGTCTCGATAAAGCCGGAAAGCCTCCGGGCCCCATGGTCCAGGAGTCTCGACTCCAAGCGCCGAAAATATGTACTCATTTCCAATGCATGCATATTTGCATACCATATTCTATAAAGATTTATTTGAAGATGTAGTTACTGATCCTTTTTAAAATTATCTATAGAGTTCCCTCAGCTAACATTAGAATGGTCTCTTTTATTTTGTTGCTCGGCCATTAAGCAAGAAGACGACCTCTAGGGTCGGTCCGTGTTGGATTGTAGTGGATTTGAGAGTACGGTACACCTATCTCCAACGTATAGTTGCTCTGGAGCAGACGTAAAAGTAATTGGAATACGTCTTGAAACATGAGCTACAGCCTTCCCTTCTAGATTTCTAGTAGACCCTTTGGTACGCTCTATTGCTCAGACTGCATCTCTTTCTCAAGCTTACTTCATGACCATTATCAGCGTTTTGGATCCACTGTCACAAGACAAGTCCCTTTCAAGGAATGCCTTGGTGCCCGATCAACCACCACTCAAGCTATCATCTGATTTATCATCATATGGCTAGCCTTTTTCCAACTATATTTTTTTGTGATCGGCTTCCACTATTTATTCAGCTGATTAATTATAAAAAAAATACTGGTTTAAAATAAATACTCAGCATTAAAAATTGTCTTCATTTACAAATGCATCTTTTTTCCATAAATCACTAGCTGTAGTGATGTAAGACTCAACAACTGTTTGAAAATTTGGTAACATTTGGTCATGACTAATACACACGTTCAACCGTAGTCTTTTGTGTACTTAATATAATGAATTAATGACTTGTTTGTAATTCAAGGGGCGTTATGTCGGGAATGTTAATGGGAGACCAGGAGGCAATATTTAATAGTATTATTGTTCCCTGTTTTCGAACATGAAAGCTAGGCATTTTTGTTTATCTGATTACCTCAGCTTATCCAATGGGAAATAATTATTTGGGGTTTCATAGCAAAATAACTCTATTGTTATGCTGTAGATCATATAAAAACCTGGATATAGCCCAGACAACTTGTTTATGTTATGCCTATGCTAAAATATATAAAGTTAAGTCTTAGTGCCAGAAATTGCACTACTGGCTTTCCTTTCTCCAAAATACAGCAAAGCTGCTGTACGGGAGACACAAGCGGACGGGAACACGGCACAACGCATCCCACCCTATTTTATTTAATCTATTAAATTCTAGAGAAGCTAAAAAGATTTAGAATAAGATTTGTATGTTAATCAAAATGATTAAGTTAAAGCAACGTATCTAACCAAGCATGCGTTTGACAAACTTTGAGACATTAAATAATCATTATTATAGACAAGTGGTTAATTGCATTAATTAGATTATGTAACATAAACAGTAGTGAGGAAAAAATATATGAATAGCTC
The DNA here is from genome assembly GCA_905333005.2 of Lycaena phlaeas. Classification (NCBI taxonomy): domain Eukaryota; kingdom Metazoa; phylum Arthropoda; class Insecta; order Lepidoptera; family Lycaenidae; genus Lycaena; species Lycaena phlaeas. The sequence continues at coordinate 7,611,574 of HG995182.1, forward strand.
GTGTTTGGTGTAGCATAATAATTGGGCGTGCGCCGGGTACCAGGTCTACATAAGTGGCATAACTAATGAGATTCGACGTGGCTACCGGCGACGGATTTTCATTAATACCTTGTTAGCGCATACTTAGTGGGTTTGACTTTCATTTATAATAGTCATAATAATATTGGTAATATTAATGTCATTAAAATTGATCGAAATAACATGTGTTTATTTTACACTTTTTTCTACATTACTATTTCGATAGGCTTTGCTTTTTTATGGCGGTTTTCAATATCCTATCTATCTTAAAATGATCTTATCTATCGTTAAATTTTGACACATTTTCATACAAAATCTGTCAAAATTGTAAAATGGATAAGAAAATTTTAAGATAGATAGGATATTGAAAACCGCCGTTAGTGTATAATTTAGCTTGTATTTCATTTTAGTAGATGATATCATAAAATTTTTAGTTCGAGATTTTTTTAATTCGACTTTTTTTGTAAAAAAAAAGAATAATCCAAATCCATCCAGGATTTGAGTTTCCTTTTTTTGTATTATGGACTTACACATGTCGACTATGTCAGTACTTATTTAAAGAACAAACTTAAGTTTAATACGTGATAATATAGGTTCACATCTGTCACGGAGTCGTTTTTTTTTAATAAAAACGCTCATTAAAAATAATAAACAACGTGATATGTACTTGCCATGTTTTTCGCTTTTAGCAGCTAGATATTCGAGCATTGTATATCTTACCGAGGCTCTTGTACAAGGCGTAAAAAATCATGGTAAATATCCCGTTTCGAAGTTTTCGTACGCAGTGAAAATAATAGAGTTAATTTAAATATTAAAGTTATTTTTTAAAAACTTAATTACTTGATACTACGATTATTTATTACTTTACTACTTATGTTTGTATAAAATAATATCCAGGAGCCTAATACTTAAGGCCATAGTTAGCTGTTCCAGACATTTGCTTGTCCTTCTTTACACCTTCAAAGGTTTTCAATATTATTAGACATAAGCCCGAATTCTCCTTGTGCTTTGCTTCGCTAAAAAACAATCTTTGTTCAAGTTATATCATAATATAAAAAATAGGTAGAAGACATACAAAACTATCGTTTATGTCTAGAATATATGTATGTTCCATAAATTTTGGCGGTTTTAAAATGAATTTGCAGGAGAAGATTTATTGTTAACTGATGTTTATACCTAGCTATTATTAACAATAACTTGTTAAAAACCTTGGCTTATTATCTTAAGCAGCTGTCAATAATCTCAATCTTAAAGTTTGGTCTTTATTTGTCGTACTAATATTATAAACGCTAAAGTTTGCATGGATGTTTGTTACTCTTTCGCGCTTAAATTACTAAATGGATTTTAATTAAACTTTACAATGATATAGATTATAAATCAGAACACCATAATATATAGGCATGCAATAATTTATCCCTGTACTCCCACGGGAATGGGAAGTACGTTGGGTGTTGCCAGTACTTAATAAAATATATTACGTTGTCTATTTCTATAATAACATTTAAAAAGTATACTTATGAAGCAACTGTTTGAATTGTATCTATTGAACTGCTTGTGTATGTAAATTTTAAGATAAATATAATCTTACCGTTTTGACAAAAAAGGCAGTGCTGTGTTATGTGTATGTGTTATGTTATGTTTATAAATTCCAATTTTTAAACTAATTTTGCATTTAAATATATTATGTACTTACGTCATAAAAAATGTGTTAATTTTACATATAAATACTTAAGTTACCGACATAATTATTGCTATTTTTTAACAAAGTGCCTTTTTGCATTAGACTTTTTACGGCGATTACATTTTAATTGCTTCAAAGTTTGCCATATACCTATATTGTATTTATATATGGTTATAGGTATTTTAGATTTTGACCATAAATACGCGCTTACGTTATCTATAATGATGCTTTATTTCCTTTAGCCAAAGACATGAATCGCTGAAGGCTTAGTGTTGACAGCTATTCCAAATTCCGGTAATTGCAGTACGGCATAAATTGTACGTATTTTGTATGTTGTATGTATGTTCCAAATTTAAAATTTGCCAACGGAACCCTGTTATAAGAAGTCCGTTGTTTATTTTTACAGGGCTTCGTCTTCTGAATCGTAGTTACTTTTTTAAATTTTCCTTGTGTAGCCACTTAATTAAAAAAATAATTAAAGTCCAACTAAGTAATTTAAACAACACGGAACGCCCGGTAAAAAAAAATGTTACTTATAAATATAAGAATTTATAATAATTATTACATATATGTATATATATTAGGACAGCCTTATGCCGGCTCTCGTCATGTCGACCCTTCGATTTTACGGCCAAAGCTCGCCAATGCTTCCCATCTTTATTATAGCAATGGCTCTTCTACGAGTTCTTAATAATAACAATATTATTATTATTTCCTTGTAGTTTTTTACAGATTTAACTGAAACGCTGTTGGTTTTCTAAATAAATAATACAATATTATGTAGGTAATATCTAGGTAAGATATCTAAACATTTAATATATAGCACATAGTCGTATGTCAGCTTCGCATTAGCCGGTTTTTATTTACTGCGCAGTTGTCTCAGTTTCAAAGGAAAGTCAGTGACATGAGAAGTAGCAGGCATAATGGGTCCCTGGCAGGCGGCTCTCTTAACCCATTTCCGTGCAGGTCGGGATAAGCAGTGATATGAATGCATGTTGAGCTAAAACGTAATTTGGTTTGCACGGGAGACTTACTCGTATAATCGCTTCTACCTATGTCGTATTGAAACACACATCTAAAATTGTTTCTATTTTACATTTTTACATGACTCCGTGAAAAAGCGTATATGCATTGTCTTTTTTTTGGGGACAAATTATTTATTGAAATCGACTTTTTCTTGTCTCTTATATAACTTTACTTCATATATAATGGACATCACTTCAACTGAGATTCAACTTATTGATTATTAGCGAATTTCATTCCTGTAAAATAGAATAAATGGGTTTGATAATTGAAAAAGATTAGTTTTCAAATTTTAGTTCACGAGCTATTACTTAGTTGCTGTAAAACGTCCCATGTGTTTGAAGACGGAGTTCAAACATAATACACGTAAAACGTCCTATAAACATAATATAGCGGTTGTAAGTCAATGCAATGAAATTGTTAGATGATATTAATTATATGTTCCTTCCGTATTATTGTTTATTTCATAGATGCATTAAATTACTTATTTGGAGACTGGTCTTATATCAAATATTGTTATACTTTTACCGGTGGGTGGAATTCGCTCTGCTATGCTTCCAACTGCATGGGAACCATCTTGCTAGTTTGAGCTGCGTCGACTACTTACAATCTAGTGGTCAAATATTTATAAAGATATAATACGTAACAGTATCAGAATCGTCGTATTGCGTACTCTTAATATTTGGGTCTAAATAATTGTTATTGAATATTGTAATTAAATCTTATGGTATCACTGTTAACGGTTTGGTGACACAGTCGTAGCTTTGTCTGTCTGTCGCAACGCGGGTTGGTCGTTTCGGATCAGTGGCCCACAATATAGGCCACACCACATTCACACCGATGTACGTACAATATCTTTTGTCTGATTGCCAGGAACTATTAACATTGATTTAGTGCTCTATTTAATTCGTACGGCCTCTGTTTCCAAGCCTTCGCAGACTTTATTGGTATAAATTGTATTGGACACTGGCAGACGATGAAATTGAATTCTATTGCTGCAAAAATCCTAACACGCGTTACGTATCCTGTCAATCTTCATAAAAGGGGATAAGGTGTAGAAAAGACGGGATACATGCATCGATACAGACCAGCGCAGTGTGTACTGTGTAGCGTTTCGGTATTTTTTTAGTGTAACATTGGGCTGTCTAGTTGTGATATTAAAATAACCTTTACCCAAATTCATATGGATGTATACATGATACACTATAACTAAAACAACTGAACCGATTTTAACGGGACTTTCACTGGCAGATAGATGATGTAGAAAGGATTTAGGCTATAAAAATAATCATCAACATTTCAGATACGTCCGTAAATCTAAGCTAACCTGGATGAAGGCGCGGGCAACACTAGTATAGAATAACAGGACAGCGATTGAATGATTGATGTCATATACTATAGAGTATGGGAATGAGAATTTCCAATCATAACTAAACAATGAAGTATTTTTTGCATAATTTTTTGACGTGACAACGTCTTATAATTCGATATAGCCGGCTGCACGCACGAAAAAACATTACTGATACGGTGTTAACTCACTCTGAGGCGTTCTATGGGCTTGAAGTGCAAGCGAGAGCGCGAAACGAGCGGCAAAGAGGTACAATCGGCCCATCAGTATTTTCTTATGACGTCACGTTCATCTATCGTCAGTAAGCCGACTTTACAGACAACCAATTTTTTTATATTGCTCGCCCACCCAACATAGCCATCATGACGAATACGTCTGATGAGCTTTCAATGTTTTAGGGTGTGTAATACGCCAATCAGTTCTGCACAGATGAGCAGGAACCTACTACCTCACCTTATTTTCAGATGTAGTCAGTGTTGTAAGCCTACGCTCTTTTCCCAAGGTAAAATGAATTAAGTTCTAAAAAGAGTAGGTAATAACATTGAAATGCGTATAAGTGATTGAAACAAAATACAGCAATTGTGCTTAACATCAATGCTAATTGATAACCTACGTAAAGCTTTTTGAAATTGTCGAGTGTGTAATAAGTAATCTCTTAGACTCGTTTTAGTTTTTGTTTTGGACAAAAAATGTTTGTTACACATTAAGAAGCTCAAGCAGGGTTCCTTAAGCTGTTCTCTAGAACACTAACATGTACCTTACATGAGCTTTCACAGCGGATACATGACATGCGAGAGAAAAATATTGTAACTATTCGTGAAACAGCTTAGGAATAAGAGAAAATCAACAAATTTCTTATAGCACAGAAACAGTTCCAAATTGCATAAAACCTGCACCATCAAACTTCAAAATTCTTAAATGGAAAAAAATAGTTGTCTGTAAAGTCAGCACGAACTGAAGTAAGCCGATCGCTCGAGCCGATCATGCCTCTCTCTTGTTCGTGCCGCGCTCTTGCTTTCGGAACGCTACATGACGTCATCTTTTTCGTGCATGCTGCCCGTAATATCGAGTTATTAGACGTTGTCAAAAGGCTTAGCAGGCAATTAAATTTAATTGTAAAAGTGTTCCGTTACTTGACAAGCTTAAAAAACCGACTAAAGTGTGAATAGTCAAACTAGGACAGGAAAGAAAGGATACGACTGATAATTATGAATTGCTCAAATATAAACACACGATCTGAATTGGTGCAGTTTAGCTAAATTAAAACCAATAAAGGAATCGATAAATCTTTCTGCACTAATTATAGATAAGATTGTTTAAATTGCGTATATCGATTAAGGAGAAAATTGCAGGATAGCCGGCCGTATGATAAATTAGTTTATTAATAATAATAGGTGGAAGATATTGTGTTGATTTTACTTTACTATGAGAATGAGATCAGTATTTAGATCAGCAGAACCGGTCAAGAAAGAGAGGTGGATCCAAGTCAACTTGACGGAGGACTGTGGCCCAAGAAGCCGATTCTCTCGGGAAAAGCTGGTCGGAGAATGGGTAGCCGCCTATCTAAAGAAATTAAAAACTGAGGCCCTGACCCACACAACCGAAGGTTATGCAGATGAGTTGCTTTCCTTTTCAAATACCCCCCAATGGGTTACCGGAAACTCACAAACTCACTTTACGCCGGTATTATGTGAGCGAGAGGTACCACCCCGGTCAAGTCGTATCTCTTTACAATCCAAGGTTCTTCTTGAATCTCGGAAAACATGATCCTAGTGCTATATTCATATCAATAGACTTCTTATGCTAGTTGATAAGTAGCCCATAGCCATCTAACATAAAAAAGGTACCAGTGGTGATTGAAATAGGATTTTCTAAATTTTTTACTACTACTACTGCCCTACAACACGAGACCATCGCTCGCTCATCGGCGAAGGAAAACATCGTGAGGAAACCTGCATGCCTGATGAGATTGAAAGTCTTTGAAGGTGTGTGAAGTTCTCCAATTCACTCGGCCAGTGCATCGGTGAACTTATAGCCTGATAGCTTCCTTGCCTGATTTCGTGGAGACCTGTGCCCACCAGTGGGACTTATATGGGTCAATATTTTATACTTTATATAGAAACATATTTTATGAGGAACATAATTTCTTCCTCAATCTTCTTAAGCAGATTACCTGTATACAAAACAAAGTGACTATGCTACAAAAGTTTTGCGGAGGCGTAATCCTTTCTTAACGTATTATGTTGCCGTGTTGTGAAATCTCACGCATTTTATCATCTGGTTTAAATAATTAAACAATATATATTATAATTACATTAAAATACATAGCTATTAATAATATTTGAATTAATCTAAAACTAAAACCCTTAAAAAATTAAAATAATATGTTATATTAACTAAGATATATTATTAAAAGGAGTCCCTTTAGGCAAAGTTCCAAAGATACTGGCAGCGTTCCCCCTTTGAATAGCTAGACTAATTCTTTGTCCGAGGAAAGTGCCAGCTCTTCGGTCTCCTGTGATGTCTACTAACCTTTTCGCTAGGTTTTATATTTTTAGGTTCCAAGGTTTTATATTTTTAGGTAGTTGTATTTATTTTATTTTATTATTTAATTGTTTGCTAGTTAGATAGACAAACAAATAAAAAATAGGGTGCCACTCAAACATTATGAAAAACCTTGATTTTGAAAACGACTATTGGCGGGTTTTATAATTAATTCAACTTGAAAACTCGTCCTAAATTTATAACAAATAACAAGAACCCAATAAATCGTTACAAATTGGCTTAATCCATTTGGAAATAAAGAAACCCATAAAATATCTATTAAAATATGTAAATATTTTGATACAGTATTTTATAGATCTTTACATAATGCCAGATATAAATCTACCGGTTAATTTATTGTAAATATAATAAAATTTGGCACGGCCATTAAAGTATTGATCTTTTTACGCCTATGTTTCTCAATCAATCTAAATATGTAAAAGATTTAAAGATGGCGCAAAAATCATGAAATAAAAAACTTAAAAATTATTGAGTTACGAGATTCAATTTTGAACATTCAACAAGAGATTCACAAAGTCGAATAGAGTTGTTTCAAGTCGGACAATATTATATAGTGACCAAATGACAAGGACAAAGAGTCACTGACTTTCAGTATCTAAATATAAATAATTTTAACCTAGTGGTCCTACTAATATTGTATATATTATGTGAAAATGTGTTTCTTTGGATGTCTGCAGTTATACTTTTACACAAAAACTAATGATTAAAAAAAATACAATATTAATATACCATATAACATTAGAATAATTTATAGGCATAGAAAATTGTATGGTATGTCCAAAGTCTATATTTACAGTATTAGGTTCACACTCGGTAGTAATAAATATGTTTGATTGGTAATGGAATTCTGCGATTGTCAACAAGCAAGATCATGGGAAAATTATTCCTCTCTTAAACATCAACATCGATTAATGACGTTTGTAAATAGGTCAAATCGGAAATCTGTACTAGTGACACTTTCAAGGTGTTACCAACCTGTTTTTTTCCATAACGCCGCTAAATTCCCTTGTGTGTGGCGGGTCCCCAGGCGGGTATGTGGGACTCGCTGCGCCCGAAAGCTGGTAAGTGGACGCAGCTCTACCCACTAAAACCCGGCGAGTGCCACCAATGCCACCTTTAGTGAGGTGTCCCGGATCTACAAGCAACAGGGAACCTCGACTGCTGGTCAGTCCCTCAGGGGACCGACGCTACCTCCAAAAGGGTTGCCCCGCACCACAGAACAACCCGTCCCAACGTCGGGACAATACAATGAGGCGAGGTTCCCGTTCTCGCCCTTTGTTCTTGCTCTTTTGCCCCTCTTCTTATAAGAGGGGTACAAAGAGCCCCTTTGGTTTTTTTCGCTTTTTTTAGCTTTTCGCTTCGCCCAAGGTGTTGGGGTCACCCTGGGCTACCGTGGTGGGGTAAGGTGTTTCCAACCTCGAACTACTAAGTCTAACTTCACGATATTTATGTGGATCTTATGAATACTTATCACGAGGTATACTATCTGCTTGCCCACCCTTTTGTACCAGTGAAGGTGAACAAATTACTATTCTGCCCCGTATTTTATATCGTAACACCTAGTGATCATGGTGGACGGGCGACAAGTAGACCGGCGCGTCCCATATTCGAGATCACGAGATGTTATTTTATGCAAATGCCTGTTGTAAATCACGACGTGATAAAATTGTAGGACTGAACAGCTTGGCTTACTTTTGTTGTGGCCACAAGATTTTGATTAAGTTTATCTCATAGTGTGAAAAGGGCTTTCATTTTAAGCATTCTTGTTATAAGACAAACGAACAAGGGCTTCTAAACTCGATTTGTTTAGAAAACAAAAACCAGACAAGCTGAGTCTCACATCCGTACATTCTTACAAACTTTCGCGTTTATTGTATTAAAGTAGGATTTTTTCGATGTGACAATAACCTTTGTTTATTTTGAGCATTTTTATTTTAATAACATAAATAAGAAAGTGTTTGTTTGTTCATTTGATTTGGTTTTAGGGCTCAGTAATAGAACAACTTGTCATATTTTGCGTTAAGATAGCCCAAAGATAAGAGCCCGAAACAAAATGATTTTGAAGTAAATACTTCTTTACTTGCATGCATTTACAAACTGAGACATAATTCTATTTATTTGTATACAGTATACTCGTAGATAAACTGTTTTGTACTAAAATGTAATAATATTATGAATAGTAAATCCGAAGTATTTTTTTTTATTTAATAGATAATTTAGCACATTAGGCAAAGTATTTTTTTATGTAACGTAATAATTATCGTTCATATTATAAACTAGCTGTTGCCCGCAGCTTCGCCTGCGTTAACTAAGATTTACAACGGGATCTTAGTACGCGAAATAACATTTTTTACACCTTGTGTCCGAAAAACCAAGATATCTTACGGAACCCTATTTTATCAGAATAAAATTTAGCCTATGTTACTCGTGGATAATGTAGCTTTCGAATGGTAAAAGAATTTTTTTAATCGGCCCAGTACTTTTTGAGCCTATTCATTACAAACATACAAACATACAAAAAAAGGTACAAATCTTTCCTCATTATAATATTAGTGTAGATTATTCATATCACATTAGACAAAAAAGTTTTATCATAGATTTTCGAGGCCTACTTTGTATCTACTTAAATATATTAACGTTGGCGATGCTTATACTTATCCTCAATTCATGCGACGGTGGCGAGGTAGAGACCCGCCACAGGTACAAGCCCGACGCCACGAAGCCGTTGAAGTCACACTCCACGGCTGGCGGGGAGCAACCCTCCAATAACTATATCACAGGGTGAAACCAACCGGCTCATTTCGCTCCCGATGAAGCATTAGGGTCATTAGGGCCATTAGCATAGCTCCTATCGAAAAATAGCTTATCCTCTGGTGTATTATGGATGCCCCTGTTCATTTCACCGATTCCAATTTCGAACTGTCCGCTTGTCCTTACTTCTGTGTCAAAAATCCTAAAATTGAACTTGTGTAAACCTTCAATTCCATTGAGGGACGATGGTCCAGAGGATATGAGCTCGCACTCTTGAGCGAGAAAGTTCAGGTTGGATCCTGACCATTGTGGTGCCTTGAATGGTTATTTTATAATTTTCTAAATGTAATCCAAACACGAGACGATCGCTCGCTCACCGGTGAAGGAAAACATCGTAAAGAACCCTGCATGCCTGATGAGATTGAAAGTATTTAACCCGGCGTCAACATGGTAGGAAATAGGTACAACCACTGCATGGTGGGTCATATATAATTACCCGGACTTTAAGCCATAGCAGTTTTTATTGTTTGACCGCGTCTACATTCTAAGTTCTAATAAGAAACGAGGGAGGCGGGGTACTAACTGCAGCTACTGAGAAGCTCAGTAACGTTACAATATTATTTTCTTAGATACCAGCATTTAAAAACATCACGGGACATTATGACCCAACCTAGCAGTCGCCGGGTTAAAGGTGTGTAAAATTTACCAACCCGCATCGGGCCAGCGCATTAGTGAAATAAGACCCAATACGGAGGATATTCCTGTTCGAGAAGGAGACCCGTCCCCAGCTGTGGGACATATACGGATTCATACTTATTACCATATACCTTCAATTTCCTCACGTTTTCTTATAAACGGGACCCTAATTCAAACGTGACCTCACACACACTCGACTGATTTTTGTGTACCTACATTTCATAATCACTATTGTCTGAATGCGTAATTCTTGTTTGTATTACCACACCGTATTTTGGTCTTCACGCCGAAGAGTTTGGGTTCAAATTGGATAGAAAACACTCTTATTGGAAGTTTAATGCGTCGTTGAAGTAAATAGTGATTATTCGCTCCGTTTGGGCGGAACCCGGTGACATCATGTGCAGGAGATGTCACATTGTAATTTGCAGCTTCCAATTAAGATTTACGGGACCAACTTTTATAGCTGATGCAACTTGTTGAATTAGGAACATATTCTTTTTAACACGCTTTTATTAGCGTCACCTGTATGTCTGTAACCGACCTTTGAGCTCGATTTTGTCCTATTTTGAACGATCAGATTTAATTCAAACTTTGCACACCTGTCAAAGACCGATGACAATGCAATAATTCGATTACAAAATCCGATTATCCCAATTAGATTTGCCAGGATTAATTAATTCCTTTCCGCATCCTTTGCATGCGAGTAAGAGAAATAGAGCTAGTGCGCGAACTCTGAGATACTTGTAAAGCGTGTTTTTTTAAGTTTTTTACACTATTTTTATATTGTGAATTATTCTAGGATCAAATTTTGAGGACACTTTTTTGAGATTCTGAGACAGCTTTTCCAGGGAACGCCAGCTGAGTTCTATTAAGCATAGAAGATATTGTTCATTGTTTGGTCTTGGTCTAGTTGTTAGTGACCTTGACAACTAAAGCAGAAGGTCGTGAGTTCGATTCCCAACAAGGATAATTAATGTTTGTGTGATTAAAGCATGATCATTTGTTCCGGGTTCTTTGCTATCTATAATGTGTATATATTTAGTAAAATACAAGCATGTATCATTTGTTTGGTTACCATAATAACAAGCCCTGCCTAGTTTGTAATCAGATGTTCGTGAGTGAATTATCCCAACATATTATTATTATTTATATTATTATATTATATTCACCCTTTCTATTTTCCCGCATCCATACGTAAACATTAACTTATTAATTTTTTATTATATCTATGATGTTATGCAAAATAACTTTGAAATATAACTTTGAGATGAAAAGATTAATATTATGTGTATATACATAATGATAATGAAAATAAAATAAAAGTCTGACGTTTTTAAATATGTTGCTTCGATTTTAAATAATATTATATTATTAATATTACGATTAAGGTAATAAACACAAAAGTTTCTAAGAATGTATAGGCGTATGATTGTAATATTATTTCAAGCATAAACTACTGAATGGATTTTGATTAAAGTTTACAACAATATAGCTTACGGCGGTTTTCAATATCCTATTGATCTTAAAATTTTCCGATCTATCTTAAAATTTTGACAGATTGTGTCAAAATTTGTCAAAATGTCAGAAAATGTGTCAAAATTTCAAGATAGATAAGAAAATTTTATGTAAGATTATTTATAAGATATTATAAGATATATTGAAAGCCGCCGTTAATCATCAGAATAAAACAGGTCATAATATCCGTGTACTCCCACGGGAATGGAAACGCGAAACTACGGGGCGCTGTTTGTGCAAAATAATTTTAGTACATGTCAAAGTTTCATTTGCAAATAGATTCGTGTTCCTTGGACATGGAAAAGCATGTCGGATGTGTCCGTCTTGTTAACAGCGATCGTGGATAGAGATGGCCGATAAATAGAAACAAGAGGGTCTAATAAAGTTGTCAAATGTTCAACATTTCACTAACATAGACATGTTTGAAGTGCGACAAAAGAAACGATAATTGTAAGCAACAGTAAAGTATCCGAAACGTTAAAATTGAGAAATTCAATATAATATAACATTATTAAAACAAAATAAAAAGGGGCCAAGTGCGAGTCGGACTGGCCCATTAAGGGTTCCGTTAGTAAAATTAAATGTTTTTTTAAATATATTTCAGAGCTGCTTGAATTAAAGGTAATTTACGTATATGGCGTAGAAAAAACTACTTTATAGATCACACAAGGACACGTTTTACCACTTTGGAAGTATCTCTCGCCGAAAACTGCTTGTTTAGAAAAAAAATGATATCATTTTTGAAGAACTATCTATAGGCACCTCATATGTATGGGTTTGATGGAAAAAAAATTGAATTTCAGTTCTATGCATGGTGAACCCAAAAAATTTTTTTTCAATTTTTATGTAAAAATGTTAATGCAGTAGGTACGCTGAATACAACTACTCACCAAGCTTTAACCGTATAGTTCTTATGGTTTCGGAAAAAAGTGATTGTGACATACGGACGAACAGATAGACAAAGAGACATGACGAGTCTATAAAAGTTCCGTATTTTTGCCATTTGACTACGGAACCCTAAAATATCCTTACTCTTTGTATACGGGACCTTGAAAATTGATGATCTGTTCTCATTTTGTACAACCAGCATCCGCCGCTGGACATCTCTTGCAGCTTTTAATCGTAATCAACGGCCTAACCTGGGGGCTTAGACAAAGTAACATTAAAAAAACGATAACGAAGTTCGAAAAGAATAAAATATGTATGAGAATGACATAAATCGCGTGGTCAATCGTTATCGTAACAAAGTCACAAACTGTCTATTGGTTATCGATCGTTATCGTCAATATATTATTGGCTAGGAAATTGTCATTGATAACTTAGAGACGATGACGAATTTCTGTATCATTCTCTACGAAACGATGTTACTTTGTCTAAGCCCTACGCAATATTTGTCTAACATCTTTAGCGAATTTCACAAATACCTCATAAAGTGTGTATTTCAAGTTGTTAAAGTTATATAAATTTGAGCCCTCAATAAAAAAGCTGGGACACAATAAAGTAGTAAACAGTTGTTGACTCAACAGTTTCTTTAAATCGTATCTTAACAAAAATAAGTTACATAATACTTTATATTGTGTAGTAAATTCTCCGTCGCTAGCCTATCAATACAAGATTTATTTTTATTCTCATTAATTAAATAAATACGTCGATTTCCATTAACCTACAGGCGTTCTTGTTCATTATGTCTATCAATTTATTATAGACTAGCTGTTACCCGCGGCTGCGCCCGTTTTAACTTAGATATATAGTATTCTGGATTGATATTGACTATTCTCATACTATATCAGCATACTTCAAACTTAGTTTGCTTAAATAGATATAATTAAAATATTACCTAACTTATTTAAATTAAAAATTAGAAAAACTTTTTGCGTTCGTTCCCAACAATCCATAAACTAATCTTTAATTTTTCCCACATACATAAAACCTGTGTCAATTTTTTTATTCATCATAAAAAAATTAATAAATCTATTTTAATTTTTTACCGATTAAAACGCAGTGGCCGGTCCTTATTGGGTGCGAGTGGCAAGGGATAACTACATATTTTTGTTTTTCGTTAAGGGGGGCTTAAGTTCAGCTTATATTATTATGATGATGATAAAAACATGTCCATAGGATAATTTATAGAAACTTCCCAAAAACTAATAACATTAGTTATATTTTTCTGTAAAACAGGTGTTATGAGTTGTGTCCAAATCGGTTAAGAGAATCTTTAATGTTGCTTATTGAGCGAAGCCCATTTTCATAAAATATGCTGATGATGATGATGATAAAAACATCGCCATGGGATAATTTATAGAAACTTCAAAAATAAAACTAATAAAAATAGTTATGTTTTTCAATAAAATAGATGTTATAAGTTGTATCCAAATCGGTTAAGAGCTATTTTAAGATACGCATAAAAATGATCGGCTATTCCTAACAAGATTGCTCGGGCTACCAGATATTTTATCAAGGAAGCACATAATGCCTTTTATATCTTCCTGTCTTAAACTACTCCAACGTAAACAAGGACGGTTATTTGATCTTAACAACTAAACAAACTAATGCGACACATATTCGCTGACTGCGTTTAATATTTACTTATTGTTTGAACCAATTCGTTTGGTTACATTGCAATTGTAACGAGGTTTTGTTGGATGCAGGCGTTAAAGAGTCAAGAATGGCCTTGGTTAATAAAATATAAGATTTCTAATCAGTCTGACTATTTTGCCATTAAAACTTAAAAAAGGTGATTATAGTCTGGTAAAACTTTTAAGGATTTTATTTTTCGTTTCGGATATTTTACAGTAACCATGGTCACGGAAGGACCATGACCTCCTCCCCACCACGATTCAGGTCTTATCGTGGCGGTGGGGCTCAGTAGCCCAGGGTGACCCCCAACACCTTGGGCGAAGCGAATTGAGCCGGGAGGCTCTTTGTACCCCTCTTATAAGAAGAGGGGACAAAGCAAGGGGTGAGGATGGGAATCGCACCTCATCGTACTGTCCAGACGTTGGGAGTGGTTGTTCTGTGGTGCCCGGCAACCGCTCCTTGGAGGTGGTGTCGGTCTTCACCTTACCAAACGCGGCAGTGGTGGCACTCGCTGGGTTTTAGTGGGTACATTTTCCGGCGTAAAAGAAGAAAAAAAAAAGGATCAGGACTTCCTGGGGATCATTTGAGTTGATGCATCATGTAAAGTATCCAAAAAGTCTGGCATGTAAAAATATAAGCCGCGATAAAAATTAAAAACCATATATTTGTTTAATTATTAGTGAAATTAGCGTAAATATCAGAATACAAGATGTTAATCATAATGGAATAATCTAATTTGTATCACCGCTTCATCAATTACATTTAAAGTATGTTCAAATTAACGAAGCTGTCAATTCTTTAAACAGTTCAAATAATAAACCCTGCCTACAATTTACATATATTATTTCAAATTATCAAAGTCGAGTGGGTGTGCTTAATCTTAGGGTTTCTGTTCACGATCGAAACCGCTGCGATGCATACCTTGACCTAATAAGCCAGTCGTTAGTTGCTTAAATTTAAAAAATAATTATCTTTTTATATGATGTAGGTATTCTCGTCCAGTTTTAGAATATTAATAACGATTTATTTGCTATAGAAAATATGATGATTATTTATAATATTAAGAGGATAACTGACATAGAAAATACTTTATCATCAATTTTTGTTAAAAACTGTGTTGTACTGTAGGCGTAGTAAATTGCATAAAAAATATTTAAAGCTATACATTTTACTTTTTATGTTAAAATGACGGTGGGTCGGGAAAAATACATTATATAAGTGTTAGGTACCGCGGTAACTAGAGCAAAGATTTAAAATTAGGGAATAATTTTCCACCTTACACAGTAAATTAAGCTGAACTTATACTGATCACTAAGTACACACACACGTTAAACTAGCCATAGGTCATATTTTAAGATTCACATTACACTTCAGTTTAATGCGGCAGTGAGAGCAGACCTTTAGCCGTAGTGTAGACAGTCATTTACCTCATGATCTATTTTCTAAACTAGTTATCTACGAATGTTATCTTCCGTATCTAGCGATAGTAGAAAAGTTTCTTCACGCGTACATAACAGTGATATTGGGCAATGTATGCGAATTGCCTTTCAACAATTATATTAATTCAAACTTTCTTCCACTAAAATTCAAAAGTAGGTACCTATCCTAAAAATGTTTGTGCCAATATGCTTAATGAATGTTTTTCTAAATTATTTCTAAGTGCAATCCAAGCACGAGACCATCGCTCGCTCTCCAGTTAAAGAAAACATCGTGAAGAAACCTGCATACCTGATGAAATTAAACTTTGAATGTATATGAAGTTCAACCCGCACTGGGCCAGCACATCGGTAATCTATGGCCCTATTCCCTACTCGCCTTCTTTCGAGGAGGAGACCTGTGCCAAGTAGTGGGACATAAAGGGTTGATACTTTTCTGTACTTTTTTATGTTATATATATGAAATTCACCCCATATTGGACCATCGCAAAGACCCTCACTCGATTTCGATAAGTAGAAGTTAGCCCAGCTGTAGGACATTTGAAGGTCGTATGATGATGAGGATGAATCCAACTAAATCCTCAAAGCCTCCTCGAGGCCAGAAGGCGGTGTCACTTACCCATGAGGTTTGTCAACCTGTATACTGTCAATGACTCCTAATCTTATCAGCCAGGTTTCCGCGAGGTATTTTCTTATGTTACATTGTGTATTGGCATAGTGTGATAATATATTTTAATTGTAAGTTTAAACGAACGATCCTAGGGTCTCAAACTATATAACAATCTACATCATCAACTTGGCGTTCGTCGGATAAATCTTCTATAGTCGGCGCAAAAAGTTCTCCTGAACAAAACCGTTACCCTGGTGGCAGTGTGGGGCTCAGCTCGGGCGACCAAAGTATCTTCGCTTCACGAACTTTGGCCTCGTCCTTTCTGAGATCCACTTAAAACCCCGACTGCGATGTCTGCCAAAGGGCTTCCGACTAAGAGGCAAACTTCGTGTTCAAACCTGTAGGGCTATTCTGTAAGGTTGTTTTCGAACCTCGAAAGCGGAGTCCGCGGCAATATGACGAATTTGACGGATTTGTATTCTTTAAAACTCGACTCTCTACCCATATCAATAAAGAACATTTTCGAAGTGACGTAATGTGAGCTCTATCACTCAGGTGAAGCTCGATATTGAAATAGTTTCTTACAGAATAGCCCTACAGATTGGAAAATTATCTTAACGGATAGTTGGAACCCAAAGGTGCAATAATTAAAAAGTGGGTGCCCCGCTCAGATAGTGGAGATTATGCTTTGCAAAAGAAGTCGTGAGGATTTAATAAACATACCTACTGTTCTATATCTTCAACATCATTAGCCTCTATTATTCGTCCACTGCTGAACATATTATATCAATGAACGTCAAGACGGCCGATCCTTTGCACCCGAAACGGAACAACACTTCGTCTACCTAAATGTGTAACTACACTCATAAAACTTATTGGCTTGGGTGTGTGACCAGCCCACCACCACTTCCGAGTGCTTCTTCTTCGTGTAATATCGGTACCCTTAGCTTTCAGGCATGTCTTCGTGTCGAATTTATATCTATAAGATTTGAATATCGTGAACAAGAAATTTCGAAAGAATTCGTAGATAACTTCAAAATATCCTCCACATAAATAAAATAAAAGATATGGTAAATATCCCGTAATAATTACTTGAATGGAATTTTGCTATTCTCTTTAATCCTAGTAAATTAGCTCTATGCGCTCCCGATTGTTGCGTTCCTGCATTTCGGAGAGTAGGGCTTGCCGTAGACTGTCAGTGTGATTACTGGTTCCTACACTTAACAAAGAGCCCCTTCGACTCAATTCGCTTCGCTCAAGGTGTTGGGGTCACCCTCAGCTACTGAGCCCCACCGCCACGTCGGTCTAAACCGTGGTGGGGAGACTTAACATCCTGTCTCAGGATAGGCAACTCAAAAAGGTGCCTAAGCTGGTCCCAGGCATTAAGCTATGTTCATGCGACGTCAAGCACTTACTATCAGGTGACTCGTCCGCCGTATTTAATATCCTACTAACATAAAATGTAAGTAGTTAATTATTAGTGTATGTAATTTATAGTATGCAGTTATAATTATGTCGCATGACTGAAATAACTTAAAATATCAATGTTATGTCTTTCCCACGGATTCATTATCATCAGGCAGTTGCTACTTGGCTTCTCAGCATTCCTGCCACCTTTTTGTAGTCCACAGTCCACCCGTGATAAACTTGTATTTACTTAAATAACGTTTTGTTTCTATATCTATTAGAAATAAAAGAATAAAACTATGATCTTTATTATGTGCACAATACATAAAAAAAATCATAGTTAACCGACTTCAAAAAAAGAAGGAGGTTATCAATTCGTCTGTACGTTTTTTTTGTATGTTTGTTACATGATTACTTCGCTGTTTGAGAAAAGATTTTGGTGATTCTTGTTTTGTTTGAAAGCTTATGTTTCCGAATTGGTCCCATATTAATTTGATCGCCATCTAATCAGCGGTTTTTAAGTTATTTTCAATAATGCTTATTTGGTTGGTTTTGTATACCCAGACGATTTTCTCATTTTATTACTTGTCGATGTAATATGAATAATATGAACAAAAACCACTGAATAGGATACTTTGGAAAGTATCAAAGTATTGTGAGGTCATCATCATCAACTTTCATCCGTCCACGGCTGAACATAGGTTCCCTCAATGAACGCTAAGACGACAGGTCCCTTACCACTAGCATCCAACACAGATCGAGAACGCCAAAAATTTTGCAAGAAAAAATAAAAACTATATTACTTATGTATAAACTTAAAACTAAAAAGTACAAAATAAAATTAATTTTAAATAAAAAACCAAAAACCGACTTCAAAACTATACCTTAATTTATGTACAACTAAAAAATTTAAAATAATATTTAAATACTTCGAAGTGTAGTAGAAGTATACTAATTCAAATTGGGTATTTTTGGAGTCGGTACCAGCCAAAACATCGATGCCCTTCACAGACATCTACTCAATATTTGGTGTATGTGATTGATCATTAAAATATCCTCTTTCGCTGGCACCGAACCGAAAATACCCAATTTGAATTAGTATACTTCTACTTCACTTCGAAGTATTTCAATATTATTTTAATTTTTTTAATTGTACATAAATTAAGGTATAGTTTTGAAGTCGGATTTTGGTTTTTTATTTAATATTAATTTTATTTTATTAATACTTTTATTTTTGCCATCACTTGAGGCTATCTAAAATGACGTAAGCGTGCGATTAATAAATTTAGTCTAAGGGCCTGTTTCACAATCTCCAGATGAGTACCGAATAGGCAATTCACAACATATTTGACAGATAGAGTATGGAGTATCCGTTAAATATGTTGTGAATATCTTATTCGGAACTTATCTGGAGATTGTGAAACAGGCCCTTACTAACTCTACACGGACTTGTTGTTTAATGTTTATATTCAGCAGTGGACGGATAGAGGCCGATAATTATAATGATGATGATGATGATGGTGGTGGTGATGATCATGGTGATGATGATAATGATAATTGTTATTTAATATATTTATTTTAAGATTTTTAAATGTCATTTGGACCACTGTTCTAGAAGCTCAGTAGTTTAGATAACATGACTATTGTCACAGCCATAAAAATTCCTCAGCTTTATAAGTCGCATTAATTATTCCAATAACTTGTTTGTATGGCGCCAACAAAAGTAAACTTGGCATTTATACAAATAATTTCTATACGGATTAATGAAAAAAATATATATTTTATAGAAATATATTTTAACATTAAGTATATTATTTTTTCGACATTTCCTTTGGAGATAATTTTTTCATCGAGAGAAGTTCATAAACGCATCTTCTATTATTAATTACTATTACTTAGTGCCCATTTCTTCGGCCACTTGTCAACAATTTCATAGTTAACACATGTCACATTATATAATATTGAGCTTATCATAAAAATTTTTGAGAGTCTACCTACATGTAACCTACATAATATGTGTATCTTATACTTTTAAACGAGCAATTCTTGTATATATATATATATAGAATCGGGATCTCGGAAACGGCTCCAACGATTTTCATGAAATTTTGCATACATGTGTTAAAAACGGCGATAAATCGATCTAGCTAGCATACATTTTTAGAAAACTTTTTTTTATTCGTGCTTTAAGGCATCGATAAAATATGATTAGAATACGAACGTAAATTTCGGTGTCAAATTATATGTAATGGTAGCTTAGTGGTGAAATGAGGCAGTTAAGTTCGAACGAGCCTGGTTCGAGTCTCCAGTCCGAATTTTTTTTTCCTTTTTTTAAGATCTTTTTTTTTGGGAAATTTTTTTTATCGTATTTTATCACTTAGGGTACCGAGAAAATGCTCGGTCAACCAGGTACTTATTAAATAAATTATTAAAAAACGCTGAAGATTGTTTGATTCGTGAAACGTCCAGTACGTCATTAAACGTATGAAAAAACTTTAAAAATTTACACTTATTATTAATATTAGAAAAGAAACTTGTCGTATGAAACTACGGAGATGATGGAACACGTAGGGATAAAAAGGTTATGAGATTTTGTTCACTATCTAACAGCAGTGGATGAAAATTCCCAGTGCCAGTCAATAATTAATATACCTGTTTCACAATCTCCAGTTAAGTGCCCAATAGGCTATCGGCAACATATTTGACAGATATTTGACAGATACTCCATACTCTATCTGTCAAATATGTTGCCGATAGCC
This sequence comes from Lycaena phlaeas, assembly GCA_905333005.2. Classification (NCBI taxonomy): domain Eukaryota; kingdom Metazoa; phylum Arthropoda; class Insecta; order Lepidoptera; family Lycaenidae; genus Lycaena; species Lycaena phlaeas. The sequence goes on from HG995182.1 coordinate 7,631,960, forward strand.
TATTGGGAACTTAACTGGAGATTGTGAAACAGGCCCTTAGTAGTACTAATTAGTAATTCATAGCAGAAATAATCAGGATGAGCAACACCCACGCAGACGCAAGCATAAGCGCATGTCGGACAATTACTTACTAATAAAATTATTAAATGATTTAATTATATTAGTATTATAACCATACACTAATAACTAATTCGATCTGACCACTAATTCATTAAATTCAATTAAAATGTATTTGAAGTTCGCCATTGGAACATTCTAGTTTAAATGCAAATGAATGCTATCTCTATATGAATGGAATCCCAATCGGAAATCGCATTTCGTACATTCACCGCCAGGCACTGTACTAGGTACCTACACGCATATCCTTACAAGCTTCTCCTTATCGATTATGAAGCCTTAGATATGAATGGGGGATAGGTTTTTGAGTGGATCCTACATACACTTTTGTGATAAATATCCTAATAGTTTGAAATAACTTCGCATGGGGTTCTATCCTTAAATAGTGGGAGCATTTAGCACAAATAATGTGGCAAGTGAGTAGTTTTAAGTTTGAGTGTTACTTACATTGGAAAGTCTAAATAAATTAATAAAATAATTTATGTTTGTTACCCTTTCACGCATAAGCAACTGATTAATTATGATGAAACTTTACAACAATATAGTTACACATCAGAATAATACATAGGCTAAGAAAAAACGACGGGGTGTTATAATTTTGACCTGTCTGTGTGTGCTTGTCTATGTGCGGTATCGTATCCTCTAAACGGATTAACTGATGTTTTTTTGAAGATTTTATGGCCTGGTTGCGAGACCTTTAAGCCTGATAAACTGATTTTGATTTAGTTTTCTTTTTGTGTTTGACAGGTGAATTAGTAGGAAGTTTTTTTTTCGATAGGTCTAGACTTTTAGGCCTGAGGGCCTTTAAGCTCAATCGGTAGAAGTATGGAGTGTTCTTAGCTATGTCTCATGAAAATAGGTCCAACATGGCCTCTACAAAATGGCGGATTACAATTTTTTTCACAATTCGCCCAATTTATGTATTAAATGAAAAGGCTTGACAAGTAGAACACAGTACATATTTTTTACAATAATTTCACTCTTCATTCTGAAAGACTCAATATTAGAATACCATACACAATGACAAATTCGAAATCCAAAATGGCCGCTATCACTAACGGCAGCTTTCAATGTCTTATATCTATCCTAAAATTTTCTTATCTATCTTGAAATTTTGACATGTTTTCTTACAAAATCTGTCAAAATTTTAAGATCGATAAGAAAATTTTAAGATAAATAGGATATTGAAACCCGCCGACCTTATATTTTGGGTTTTTTTATCTTAATATAATTTTCACATATTTCTAACCTTTACCAGCGATATTCCAGTCCATTTATAGTTATATAAAATCGGAATCGCCGTATAATCAGACCGCCTCCTATCAAAATAACTACTGTTAAGTAGACATTTCAATCAAGCTCCTTATTATATGAATGAGAGGACGATTAGCGAACCTGTAGCGTATCTAGCCCATCTAGCCCAGGCGTCGGCCAGAACATAATTGTACGGTGGCACTCGATTAAACTTTATACCATTAGCTAACCTAGACCAGATCTAGTTAATTGCGAGTCTAGACTCAGACCGTTACAGTTTGTAGAGTCACGCGTTTGATAGATAAAGCGGTGCTTCACCGCCCTACACACACTTTAGACTAATGTAAATGAGAGGAAAATATTTTTGATGTGACGTCTTATAATTCGATGGAGCTGGCTGCACGCATGAAAAAACATGACTCATGTGGCGTTACCTCGCTCTGAGGCGTTCCATTAAGACTTGAAGGGCAAGCGACAGCGCGGAACGAGCGACAAAGAGGCACAATCGGCCCATCAGTTCCTTTTGACGTTGTCACGTTCAACTATCGTCAGTATTTAATATATTTTTTTGGGGCAGATTCGTGACGGGTTCGAGTCTTATGATGTAATAAATATAATTTGTGTATATTTATAATTAAACTATCACGGTTTATAAGATAGTCTGGTGACGGATATACAGACAAACCGTTTTATCTTTGGGTACGAAACTCTAATAAAGTTACAAACCATTTTATAGAATTTTCAATATAATATAATCTTCACTGAAATATTCATCTGTAGGTAACACAATGTTATCAAGGACTTTTTTCCTTTGGTACTTACTGTACATAGTGTTTAATTACTTTTATTATTAAATAACGAAGGATATATTTTATTATACATTTATTAAACCTTCATATATGCAAATATTGATATAGTATTTCAAATCCTAACTATTATTAATGTTATAAATGTGAAAGTAGCTAGATGTTTGTTACGCTCTCACGTGAAACTTTAATCAACCAAACATCATGACACTTTGTACACATATTCTCGGAGGTACTAGAATTAACATAAGATACATTTAATAAAGGGGCAAAAGTTAGCCTTATGATATTTTTCAAATAACTTTAATAAATTACAGAGACATCCGTAACAGTCAGACAGTGTTTCATACAAAAAAAATATACTATTTAATATATTGTGGTTTCTATAAGTAAAAAGCAACAAGATAATTTTCATTTAATGTATTCATGTTACTTTGTCTATAGTGTGTGTGAGTCTTGATAGTTTTCGTTAGTAGTACAAGCGATGATTAAAGATACACTATCCAGTTAGTGTTATTGTGAGAGAACTACCAGCGCATGTAAGATCACTATCAAAACGCACCCATTACATACATACAGGGTTGACAAAAGTGGTGTTAATGTGATGTATGTCCGTAAAAATATTAATGAATTTGTAAAAAAATGCGACAACCACAATATAAATACTAGAAACAAAAATAAATTAAATGTTCCATTCTTTAGACTGAATAAAGTTAGTACTTCGTTTATGGAACAATGTATACGTTTTTAGAATAGGATCCCAGAAAACGTTCAAAATCTTTCCATTAATAAATTTAAGAAAATTGTTAAGGAACGTTTGTGTGGTAAAGCCTATTACGAAATAAAAGATTTTGTTGAAGATACCACACCTTGGGAATAAGACACTCACTCTTAAGATATGATGTTACATGTTGTATTTATAAAATATTATGTACTCATTTTATTGACAAAAGAGCAACCCCTAAGTTTTTTTCTCGTTTTTCTTAGGGGATCCTGCATCTCAAACGAGTTTTTTTTTTTTTTGATACTATTACTACTTATTGACTACTTATGTTTTGACTTATTTCAAGTGTACAAGTTGTACCTACGTAAGTAAGATATTTTTGATTTTGATTTGATTTGGGAACAGTTCTTTGTGAAAAGCAACCTTTATGTATAGAAGAAGAAGAAGAAATATACTTTATTGTATTACTATAATTGGTATCTTAAAAATTAAAATTACAAAAAATATTACTATCGCTGGGAAGCGATTTCTACCAAACAACCTTGGAGTAGAGATTTTTAAATAATGCAGAGTAATTAGCTGTATGTATATTGTGTGTGTGTGTGTGTGTGTTGTTGTTGTGAATAATAAAAGTGTTTTTCTTTCTTTCTATCTTTCTTAATTCATCAAATGCGTTGGATGCGAGTAGCCAGGGATCGGTCGTCTTGATGTTCATTGAGGGAGGCCTATGTACAGCAGTGGACGGATAGAGGCTGATGATGATGATAATGAATACATGAAAAAAGCAAACCAAAATTAAAAACCAATTTAATCTTACAATTCAAACATAGTAAATAATGTATAAGATAAAAAATATAAATATATACCTAAATAAATACGAAAATTAATACATAAATAAATACATATTCAATACACTGTTTAACGTAATAATAAATATATACATAAATAGGAAGAAAGTTTTAATTTTTTGTGAGTTTTTTACGATATAACAAAAAACTACTCGACCGATTTTAAATATTCTAGCATTAGAAATTTTCTTTAAAATATTCTTTACCATTAGAATACTATGTTAATATTAAGTGGAATAGGCTATAAATATAATATATTATATCGTCAATATATTAAACTGTAAATGTACCTAAATTAACTTTTATTTTCTAATCTTTTCTTGTATTTTAATTTTTTAAATAAATTAATTAATAAAACAAGTTTTTTTGTTCACGTTTATTACAATGAAAACACTTTTTAAGGATGTTGTCGCAAGTTATTAATATTTTGCATTCACTACGTTTTGGTTACTATTTACGAGCAACTATTGCAACCATGGTTATGAGAGGATTTTCAAATGTCCAGTCCTTAATTGCTTCAAAAATTAAGGACTTAGATTTAAATGTTAGTAAAAATAAACATGAAATTATCGTTTACTAGCTGTTGCCCGCAGCTACGCTTGCGTTAACTAAGATTTACAACGGGATCTTAGTACGCAAAAGTTACGTATGTACGTAACTTTTCTGGTTGATTTTTTACACCTTGTGTCCGAAAAACCCAAATATCTTACGGAACCCTACTTTTTTCCAGAATAAAATTTAGCCTATGTTACTCGTGGATAATGTAGCTTTCGAATGGTGAAAGAATTTTTGAAATCGGTCCAGTACTTTTTGAGCCTATTCATTACAACCAAACAAACAAACAAAGTTTTCCTCTTTATAATATTAGTGTAGATGTAGAAGACAAAAAAGCTTCTTTATTAGTGCTTTGATTAATTATAATTTTACACTGATATTCGATATGTGGAATGTAATGTACCACACGCAGTATTTACTTTTATTAGTATCAATGAAGATACGATCTCTGACCAATAAGGGTGCGGTCCAATTCTCAATTATATTCGGTCATGGGGTTACATCAGGCATTCTCAGTGACATATATACACATAATATTATATTAGATTGGGCAAATAAATCCATAATCATCATCATCATCATCTCAGCCCATAGCCGTCCACTGCTGGACATAGGCCTCTCCAATGGTTCTCCAGCGCGACCGGTCCATTGCCACCTGCATCCAACGAGACCCAGCGGTTTTCACTAGGTCGTCGGTCCATCTGGTAGGTGGCCGTCCCACGCTGCGTTTGGTGGTACGTGGTCTCCACTCCAGGATCTTTTTGCCCCATCGGCCGTCCGATCTTCGCGCTATGTGGCCCGCCCATTGCCACTTCAGTTTGCTAATCCTACGGGCTATGTCGGCAACTTTCGTTCTTCTACGGATCTCCTCATTCCTGACTCGATCCCGTAGAGAAATACCGAGCATAGCCCTCTCCATAGCTCGCTGAGCGACTTTGAGCCTATGAAAAAGATCTTTTGTGAAGCACCACGTCTCAGAGCCGTAAGTCATCACTGGCAACACACACTGGTTGTACACCTTCGTCTTGAGGCACTGAGGTATGTTGGACGAGAAGACGTTGAGCAATTTACCGAACGCTGCCCAGCCGAGTTGAATCCGTCTATTGACCTCTCTCTCGAAGTTGGACTTACCTAATCGGATGATCTGTCCTAGGTAAATGTATTCGTCTACAACTTCAAGAGCAGAGTTCTCAACAGTGATTGTGGTGGGTGTTACATGGACGTTGAACATGATCTTCGTTTTGTCCATGTTCATTCTAAGACCCACTTGTTGAGAAACTCTATTGAGGTCACCGAGCATTTGCCTTAATTCTTCCAGCGATTCTGCCATGACCACGATATCGTCGGCAAAACGAAGGTGAGTGATGTATTCACCATTTATATTGATGCCAAGTCCTTGCCATTCCAGGAGCTTGAAGGTATCCTCCAGAGCAGCGGTAAACAGTTTCGGAGATATAACATCTCCCTGTCTCACTCCTCTTTTTAAAGGGATTTCCTTCGTGCAATGCTCCTGTACTCGGACTGACATGGTGGCGTTACTATACAAACACTTCAACACTTCGATGTACCGATAGTCAATACGGCACCGCTGGAGAGATCTAAGGACCGCCCACGTCTCGACGGAATCGAAGGCTTTCTCATAGTCCACAAACGCCAAGCAAAGTGGCCGATTATACTCTTCGGTCTTCTGTATAACCTGCCGCAGCGTATGAATGTGGTCTATGTGCTATAGCCTTTTCGGAAACCGGCTTGTTCGGTAGGCTGGAAGTCATCAAGCCTGCGTTCTAGACGATTCGTGATAACTCTCGAAAACAACTTATAGACGTGGCTCAGCAGTGTTATGGGCCTGTAGTTCTTCAACAAGGTCTTGTCACCTTTCTTAAAGAACAGGACCGCAACACCTCTGTTCCATGCCTCCGGCGTTCTGCCCTCAAGCAGATAACTTGAACAGAAAATATTGATTTAGATAACAATCTATTTAACTGGTCGTCACATAAAATTAAATTATAATTAAAACACCTACACATGCAATGCGCTATTTTGTAACGGCGGCCATTTTGGATTTAAATTTTGTAATTGTGTGTCTTCTACTAGTCAATCCTTTTTATTTAATACTCATTTTGGGGGATTTGTAAAAAAAAGGTAATCCGCCATTTTGTTGCAGCGGCTATATTGGGCCAATTTTCATTAAATATAGCTACGACTACTCCCTTACAATTCACGTTAAAACAAAAAAAAAGGTTCATCCGTTTGTGAGCTACCGTGCCCCAGACAGACACACACATAGACACGTCAAACTTATCCTCGTCGTTTACGTAGTAGGTTATAAATTTAGGAGGCACTGGGCATCCGAAGATTACACCTAAATGTCTAGCTACGTAAGATAAAAATAAAAAAAACACTTGGTAAACATTTTAACTAGTTAGAACAGTGCTACCATGCATCAATAAAAAGGTGATTTTCTTATGAAGCATGCAATTTTTCTTATTAATTAATTTATCCTTATTAAATTCAATAATAAAAATTGGCCACCTTTTTGTTGAAACAAAATGCATACATTCTAACTTATAACGTAAGACTAGATTAGCCGCTATACTAACTTTTTACGTTAGAATTAAGATTATAGCATTTATAAAGCTATTTCGATACCCGATAACCACATAGATCGATATTGCAAATCCCGTCATATTATCTTGACATAATTACCAAGTATTTGAATTCATTAGGCAATGTTGGAATAATTACAAAGCACCAAACCGCAACCCCATATTAAAACCGTTGACCGACCACAGGAGATACACTCAGTAACTCAACTCCATACAAACGCACACCCGCACACTGCATATGGAAAACTGTTGATATAATATGGCGTCCGAACCGATTTGACTAGTATATAGGTGATATATTTATATCACATCATGTAATAAGGCATCATATTTATATTATGTATTGTTGAATTGATTGACCTTTTTGGCTGTAAGGATGGTGTATTTCTTTTGTGTAAAAGCCAGATAAATATTTTAGAAACACATAGTATAATATGTTTCATATGTTGTGAGAATATATTATGTTTTGTAGAATGCGGTACTACTTAGAAAATGTAGCCTCAACGGTAAATAGTAATCGCATAAAGTTCATAAAAAAAGTTATTTGTGAAAGTGACTAAGGGGGCTTCTTACTAAGAAACTGGGGACATGTAACACGGAGGTGAAAAGTCCTTTTCAAGATTAAGGATAAAGAAAATGATGTCACAATTATAATTTATAACCAACCACGCGAATTAAAGTAAAAAACATGGTAAATGTTTTAAATAATTGTAGGAATAAAAATAATTATGTTAACTTTATACAATACTAGCTGTTGCCCGCGGCTTCGCTCGCGTTAAATTCGGAGTAGCGCAGTTCCGTACGTACGTATAGTAAACACAGACAGTTTTTTTTTCTACCCTGCGAACTTTCATCTCCTATTTCATGCCCATATAGGTAAAAACCTTCGAAACGGTGAAACAATTATTATTAATGGTTATTTAATTATTATCAAGTGCCTAAATGCAAAGTTTTCATGGCGTCATCTTCTATGCGTAATGACGAACTTCCATACAAACTTTCATCCCCTATTTAAATCCCTCTAAGCTTTTTTTCGCAACAAAAAGTAGCTTATGTCCTTTCCAAATCTATCTCTGTTCCAAATTTCATCAAAATCGGTTCGGTGGTTTAGGCGTGAAAGCGTAACAGACAGACAGACAGACAGAGTTACTTTCGCATTTATAATATTAAATTAGTAATTAATGATTATCTATTACTAGACAGTTAAGACAGCAAATAAATTATTTTATGATCACTCCTAAAAAGCTAAGTTACCGCCCCATTTCCCTCCTGTGGTACGCCCTGATACTTTAAACCACGGTAACCCTAATTTACGTATTAATGATGGTGATTAGTTCTATATGTTTAAGGGCTTTACCACGTGAACAAACATCAATAGCTGGCTACCGTTGGGCTCGTTTGCATTAAAACCTCGTTTATCGTTGGGTTGGTTAACTAATGATAATTTAATTAAAGACTTAAATTAATTACTGTAATTGTTGACCAGTTCACGTGTAACACTTTCGTGAAATAGACAAATTGTGTAGATCGTTGTTGGGTCAGATTCTTTAGCTCTAATTAGTAGAAATTTGTGATCTTAAGAAAAACATTAAAAAAATACCGAACTGAATATTAATTTTATAAATTGGTCAGATTTATTTTTATCAAATCTGATGTGTGCCCTAAAATAAGAAATAAAAAATATTCATAAAAATCTCCTAACAATTTTTTTCTTAGTCACCGTTTCTAAGAGTTTTTCACAAAATCGAAAAAGTGGTGCTCTTCATAAACATTAGTTAAAAAAAATATGTAATTCATCATTTTAATGGATTTGACCAGTTCAAGTGACGTAGCACGCTTAACACTTTTATGGCCAGTCCATGTACACGCGACTTGGTGGGTCCTTCCCACAATTATTACTCGTATAGGGGTCGAATCGACCTCAGTTTTTAGATTTTGATAAATACCCAATATCACTGATATGCGGATGGCATAATTCACTTTTTTGCTCAATTAAAATAAATCTGTTGTCATCTTGGTAACTATAATTTTAATTCTAATTAGGTAAAATTAGTTCTAATTGTCTTTCTAATATGAAACAGAAATATTTCAGGAAAAAACATGTAGGTACAAATTGGCATAATATTGTAAATTGTACAAATAAATTATATGTTTTCAATGTTAAAAATATGAAATCCGACTGGTCGAGTTGTGATACCGAATATTTTACTCAGAGGTCCTAGATTCGAATCCTGATAATTTGTACGACGAATTTTATACTTATAAACATATTTCCGTCCTATTATATACCTACTGTGTATAGCAACGGTTAACGTAGTGAAATTTTGGTTAATATTTATTATTCACTAAGGGTTGCCCGCAGCTTTGTGTGTGTTACGAAAAATATTCCTTTTTTTTGTATCCTAAGTTACTTCTAGTGTCTCCGAGAATATGCGTACAAAGTTTCATGATGATCGAATGAGTTTTCGCGTAAAAGCGTAACAAACATTTATAATATTCGCAAGGAAGTTAGGATTATTTCACATCTGAAATGTCCTTTACTAAAATGTGAATCATTTCCATTTGGATTGTCTAAGCTAAGTCAATATCTCGTTTAACGCGGCGACTGCACGAGAGTAAATATTTACGTTATGACGCATTCCGCCCGCCTTCCGACAAGAAAGTCTTTCCAAGTAAACATGTAACCGTAATTGCATTATTTTGGGATGTTCTCAATTTTCATGTCCTTTCAGTAAATTCCATACACCAAATATTTAAGAAGATCGGAGAATGACTTTAAAATTTATTATCATTATTGTTTGCTGGTGTTTTTGTTATTGTTTTATTTTACGTACACCTTTATGGCTTTAAGTTTCAATTTTTTCTAGTATCGGGTCTGCTGGAAGAGCTTCCTCTATGGAATAAGCTGTACCTTTGTACCTACCCTAAATTTCATTTTTCACAGTTAGTACACATTCTTTTTATGTGTACATAAATTGTTAAATAAATAAATATTTTTTTTACAATATTCGTATTTTAGTTGTATATATAAATCCTTTGTTCACGAGACTCCGACAGAAACTATTTTCATATGAAATTACGGTGTAGATGATGTTTTTAAGACATTTCCCTATAAGAATGTAAGTGAATAATAAGAAAATATCGTATACGCAATAAATACAAATTACTTCGACAATTAGGTAACAAATAAATCATCGCAAGGGCACATCATGAATATTATAATTGAAATCAATTAAACTCGCAATTTTAAGGGTAACTCGAAAGGTGAGACCTTGATAAAAATGGGGCTACATAAGAAGCAGTTTTCAAATAAATAAAAATCATCAGCATTGGATAAACTCATACATCTTTCTATCAGGAATACATCCTTTAAAAATTTAGTTGATAAAACAATAATGTCACGTATTGTTTTCTAATGTTAACCCGAATCACTCTCATCATAATCAAACTACTTACCGCCCCTCAGTCCCCCGTGACTATGGTAAAGTTTAAGTTATCACATTTTTTTTTAAATTTGGAACAATAAAGCATAAATAAATAAATATCCCATTAACTTTGGGAATATTAAAATCTTATAAACCGCGCTTAGATCATTAATATGTCTAGATAGATTGTCGCCCTACAATCGAAACAAAAAGAACAGGCCAACATTTTCAAAGATGTATTCGTGAATAGTGATACCAGCTACTACAGTTCTCCCATAATCATCCTTTTTAATCTCGTTACACTTAAACACAAACCTTCATTATAAATAAAAACAATAATGCGTAAAAATTCATGCGCATTCTATGACAGTGAGACGGATATTAAACACAGAGAAATCATTTAGAGGCTAACAGTTAGCCGCTATTTTTTTGGACGTGTTTTCCGCGCGACACTCTATCTAGACATATTATTATTCTAGGAAACCGCGTTAAAATGCATAAAAGTTTATTTATTAAGTATTTTAATTTAAAATGTCACATGCTATTTTTGCCTCAGATATCGTTCCCGTCACAACAATGCAGCATTTTTCAGGAATGAGGGCGGTAAAGTCCTTTCAGTTCCAAGGTTAGTTTCATTTACAGCGTGTCTGCCGTCAACGCGCCTCGCTTCGCACATTCCTCAAATTTGCACAAACAAACACTTTGGAACGGTATTCCATCCAATCGAATAAATAACAAATATGAAAATTATTGATTGTTACCCTTTATAACCTAAAACTCAAATCATTTTGATGTTTGGTAAAAAAATGTGTATAATGGAGTACGACTGGGTGTTTTGATAGCCAGTTCCCCATTTATCTGAAATGTTTTGGCCTTGCCGGGGCTCGCTGAGGTGATCCTGTTGCCTGCAAATCTAGGACCCTTACAAGAGCGGCTGAAGGCGCTCGCAGTGGTTTTAGTGGGTTAGGACATCCCAATTGCTAGTTCCCACACACTCCGGTGTACCCGCCTAAGATCCTGGAAGATGCGAAAGCATTTGCCATGCGTGAACAAAAAAAGGTGTTTTGATAGCCCTACGGTACCTTACACTGGTAATCTAGAGTAAGGTACCATACGTCGGGAGGATTCATTCAGTCCATGTAATCATGGACTAAAATAGCTGCGAAAACCTTCAGTCGCTTTCTGAAGATGCCAGATCTGCAGCCAACAGGTTGGATAAAATATCCTGCAAAACGAACGACACAGTTTGAAATCCCTTACGCAATACTGAAAATCGACCGAAACATAAATTACCTTGTAGAATTAGGTCCGTCTTTCATTTGTGTTCATTTTAAGCTGGTGATCTCATTCCGATCAGAAGCTGTGATTTACGGGCAGATTACAGTGTGTGACGCAAGCGCCCATCCGCCCATGACAGAGTGACACTCCTTGGTGATGGGCTCAATGCTTAGTGCTGTGACGGTTTATAATCGGTGCTATCGAATCGCTAATCGATATTATTAGCATCTACAATGAGAATCATGAAAAAAATCGGTTGTCTGTAAAGTTGGTTTACTGACGATAGTTGAACGTGACAACGTCATAAGAAATACTGATGGGCCGATTGTGCCTCTTTGTTGCTCGTTCCGCGCTCTCGCTTGCACCTCAATCCTTAAATAGAACGCCTCAGAGCGAGGTAACGCCGCATGAGTCAAGTTTTTTCGGGCGTGCAGCCGGCTCCATCGAATTATAAGATGTTGTCTTATATAACATAGAATAAAATTAAAATAAATAGCTGAATAGCTGACAGACATCCGTTGGCATTAAAAGAAACCATGACAGCCTTTACCTCTTATTACTATAAAAGATATACTATAAAAGATTTTCTTTGGATAGGAATACGGCGTCGCTCATGACTATAACCGAGTTTACCTGAATCTAGCCCAGGCATGTGTCTACTTTTTTTGTTCTTATAAGGGAATACTCTTATGCATACAACTGGAGCTGGGAGCGCTATTTCTTCGCGAAAAAATAGGAGAATGGATGCAGATTGCCCACTAAGCCACAGTGATGTTCTCCTCGTCTGGGTGGCCCGGGGTACTCCGTGTATTGCCTGAAGAAACAGGCAAGATGGTGGTACGCATACTGCCGGAGCGCGGCATAGCGCATCAAACATCGAGACTTAATATAATTATACCTGACTTTTTCCTCACCAGACTTTTGACTAGAATAGTAAACATTTTTTCATATCTTAATATATATATTTCTTGTGTGCATGTGTATGTCACTGAACTCCTCCTAAACGACTGGACCGATTTGAGTGATTTTCTTTGTGTGTGTTCAAGTAGATTCGAGGATGGTTTAGATTCACAAATCAGACCGGCAGATGGCGCTGCAGTCGGTATCTAGGTTATTGATCTGTACTGCCACTATCGATTCGTATCTAAAGGACAACGTCTGTGGGGTCCGCTAGTATTTTCATAAATTTTAATAATAAACAGAAAAAGTTGACGATAAGCAATCGTCATATTTTCGTCCCTATCCAATCGCCCCCGTCAATAACTTCCTTCAATATTTATCAAGACGGCCATACAGCATACTCCAGCATTGGACTAAGATCTATCGTAACATTATAATCCCTTTACCACGGATCGGCCGTCCGATCGTTCATTGAACGAAATCTCCGTATAGAAAAAACTTGATGGTGATGATGATGCTTATTATCCTCCAAACCGCATAAATGATTTATCTTGAAAACGAATAATTTGATCAAACTTATTCCACCATTTCAATGTCATAAACAGTAATCTGGTGACCCTGGGGTAAATTGTCCGAGGCCTCAGAGCAGCTGTAGGGACATGTGTCAATCTGTTTATTGCCCTAATATACATGATGTAATAAGCCTTTTACTGGTTCGCTTTACGTCTCTGATCGTGAACAAAATATCTAATGGGGTATTTATAATTTTTGTTATTATTAGTTATCACGTCGACGCGCCCAAAAATAGTTTCGTTTCGCTTCCGATGAGATAGATTAATAATTAGCTTCCGTGCAGAAAAATATAAAAGGCACCGCTATTGAATACAAATGAATATGCGGCATAAGCCCTGAAAGCATAAAATATATTATAATAAATAAATAAAATGATTTATCCCAATTCGCAAGATAAATACAATTACCATGAATAATTAGCAAAAAAAGAAAAATATGACACTCCTTTGCAATGAAAATCTATTTTGGAAATTTTGAAAATCTATTGAAGTTTAAATCCACGGTACATAATACTTATACATTTTTTAAAAAATTTGCAATTTCTTATAAATTATAATATTAAGTATATAAAATGCTTTTTTTCTGACTTTTTCTCCTAAATATTTTTTCGGGATAAGATGATTACGATTTGAAATTGGCAAGGTAAATCCAAAAAAATAAAGGCATAGTTTCTTTTAGGAATATAATGTTTTAACATTAATACTAATATCAGTATTATTTCCATTAACATCGCAACTGATTCCATTTAAACATGTCATGGGGACTTATCTCGATAGCCTGTGATGCTGCGCCTTTATTTCAAGAATCAGATGAATCTTAATAATATCCATTAGCTTAGCTATACGTGGAAATCTTACATTTGACAGTCACCGATATTTGTATTTATCGTGTTATATGATTCGTAGCTTTTTGTTTTTTTTTTACTTTTTTTATTTTACTGAGCAGTTTTATGGGGGCTACCGACACCCACTAGACACTAGAGGTTATGCAGATTCGATGCCCTACTTTTCACTACCACAAATGGTCCACCGAAAATCACAAGCTGCACGAAACACGACAGCTTAGCTATCACTTTGTGTCGGTATTATGTTAGCGAGAGGTACCATCCCGGTTGTGTCGGAATAATTCGGCTGCAAATCAGTAAGGCACTACTTCTTACTTCTATGTGAACTATGTAGTGTCTTGTGTCTTGACTGTAAAATCAACTCAATGCCGTGACTGTATGACGTAGTCAAGTCACGTTTTGTATTTGTATTAATAGTTATACATTCTAATATTAAAAATGATGTTATGCATTCCGTTATGCTCATAGAAATCTAAATAATAAGATAATACAAGTGTTGTCGCCACACTGGTGACAAGACTTGTATTATCTAACTAGCTAACAGAACTTTGTCATAGCAAGTGAAGTTGAAAATGGTGTTTTGCAGCATAATTTTTTGCGTGCCAGTTTATTCCGGTTGACCTTGAAAAAGCTGGGCTGATTCTTACGCGGCTTATCATATATCACTAACAGATAGCTTACCCTATAAGGAAAAACTATGGCTACAAAAATAATCATTAATGATACGGATACGTCTCTAAATGCAAGTTTACCCGGGTGAATCTGCGGGCAACAGCTAGTCCAAAATACAAATCTTTCCTCTGTATAATATGTAGATTTATGATATGAATATGACTGTCAATACGTCGTGTGTCGACGATCTAATTAGGTAAGTTCGAGAGTGCGTTTGATACAGCGTGTTACGTGTCTCGTCTTTGTCATTAAACGTGTAATTGGGAGCGAACTAATTGTACTGCCTCCAGCCAATTACAGAGCACTTTGCAGATTTGTATTGAAATGTCATGGCGCGATGTAATTACATAATAAAATTATTAAAACAATGAGGTAGATGCACTGTCTAATGTCTTCGTGAATAAGACAACCTCAATTCTTTCTTAACGAAAACAAAAATCTCTTGTCTGTCTATAAAATATTATATAATAATATATTTATTATGTATCCTACTAATATTAGAAATTGTAATGAAAAATCTAAATATAAGACATCTGAATAACTTGTACATAATATCCCATTTTCAATAATTTTCGAAAGGAAAATGACATTAAAATAAAATCTTCTATACTACCGTGGTATGACTTAAATGTCGTTATCTATCAAATCATAGTTTTGAGTAAACGCGAAAAAACTATGATTTGTAATAGTACATAACGTATGCCGTTAACGGCAATATTTTAATTTTTATTTTTAAAACTAATGAAGATATCAAAAAACTGAAAATACAGATCGATAGGGAATTTTTTTCTCTATTCCTTAGTGTCAAAAAACGAAAATCTCCCAGATGTTGGATAACGGCATTTTAGTCATACCACGGCAGTATAGAATATCTATAATTTAAAATAGACTGCAATTAGATGGGAGAGAAAAAGACTTAGTCCGGACTTGGTCGATCGCCAAACAGATGACAATTGCCTTCACTGAATGGATGACTGGTCAAAGCGATCAGCCGCTTTCAACGCGGAAGCTTCAACGTGCGATAACATCTAATTAGACTTTTTAGCTCTTTTTAGCTATCTCCAAGTCGGCACCTCTACGATTAACGAACAAGGTATTTCCAAGTACATCGGAGGGCTTAAGCTATTTACTAGATGCTATCTTTCAATTTGTATTCAGAAGGGCTGTATCGGCGGTATAAAGCTACCTCGTCCTGTGATTAAAATACTAATCATTCATGACTATTGTGATTAATTATAATGTATACAGTTATAGCTAATACGACACTTCGCCGCGAATTTATTGGCTACGTGGTTTGGTGTGCAAACTCAATGAGTTGTGCTAACTTGATGATCGGCATACCAAATAGTACTTCTCTTTCTTTTTTCAAAATGCACTTTTTGACGTTAAAGTACAAAAAACGACACCTACCTCTTTTGTAAAAGAATCAATAATTGTTGTCAATTGATTCGGAATAGTGTGAAGATAATCTCCACCATGGTTCAGTCCTTGTCGTGACGGTGGGGCTAAGTAGCCTACGGTGGACCCAGCACCTTGGGCGAAGCAAATTGAGCCGAGGGGGCTCTTTGTACCCCTCTTATAAAAAGAGGGGGCAAAAGAACAGATAATAATAATAAATTCCTTTTATTTCCCATGTCCATTGCTTCTTTACTTTTACATTAAGCTTGTTCATATACGCGTCGACTGTCTTTGTCTATTTTAAGATATTGTTCTAAGCCGTTCAAATACAACATTTAATTACGGCCATATCAATTACATGATCCCAGTCAAGTCTTGAAACACAACCCTTCTGATTGATGAGGATAAGATAAGGGCTGTGATCTGAAGCAGGTCTGAAGTGGTGAGGTATAATTAACATTAATCGGGGATTGGTTAGTGTTGTGTGGATTAAATATTGTCTGTATATAAAAGGTAAGATTTACTGACGCTATAATATTATGATGGCTATATGAACGCTCGGCCGAAACTAGTAACCAACTACTTTACCTAGAAACATTTGATACAGGGGTCCATATTGTCATGTAAGTGAGCACTAACAATCAATTTTTAGAAAAAAAGGAGGTGAAAATAGGGTAGGGGGGCCTAATATTTAATAGGATTTTCTCATTTTTGGACTTCGAAGGCAATTAAAATTATTTGTGAATGTGGATTGGATCAAATTCCCTCCCTTTTTGTAAGGAATGGAAATTTCTCAATTTCTCAATGTTTGTGTGGAAATTCCTCATTACTGGACTTAGCAGTATTATATTGGTATATAAGGTTCTGAATACAAAATATATAAATGACCTGCGCAATGAAAGTCAAATATAGATAAAGAAGTAGCATGATAATGTGACATCAGCGGTATATAAAAACACACTTAATTTTAAAAAAAATATTTTTCTTTCGTAAGGTCTAGATTTTTAGGCCTTATGGCTTTTATGCTCAATCGGCAGGTGGGTAGGACTTTAAAAGTATGTTGGATTTGTATATTAAAAAATAAAACTAAATATATTTTATTTTCAATATCAATTGTATGTGTAATTTTTTGTTTTTTAAAGGGGTTTCACTAATGGAAATAAAAAAAATCTTTTTACGCTTGATTAAGATTTTTACATGATCGTTGTAAAAATACTTATATATTTAAAATTCATTAGAAATCACATAAATAAGATATATATCTTATATCAAGCCCACTACAATAGCGGAATGTGAAATATTTTCATTTATAGTCACTATAATGAAATTTTAGGACCTGAGGATGACTTTGTCGAAACCGGTCGTGTTTAAATTGTAACTGTTAAAATATATAAAATAAATAGTGGAAAAAGTGGATAAAATTACATTATAGTGACTATAACATGAATTTCCATTAAGGACCGACAGTACATTCTATCAACTATATATTCATTTATATTTTAAATTCTTAACCTTGATAATATATCTAATATGATGTTATTTTCATCATACAAATCGTATTTGCATCTGCATTCTTTAGCACATAACCAAGCGGCCGTCATAAACAAACAATATGAATCCTTACGCACTGTTCAAAGCGAAAGCTGTGCAAATCTCGTAAATCCATCATCTCCATGTTTGGGTAAAGTGGCGCTGACACGGTGTTATTGTTACAGATCACTCGCTGTCTGCACAAGCTCGATAACAAACGCACAAACGGTTAGCACGGAGGTCGACATACGAGTGAGTATCATTTTTATATAGCACACTAATATTATAAAGAGGAAAACTTTGTTTTGTTTGTTTGGTTGTAATGAATAGGCTCAAAAAGTACTCGATTTCAAAAATTATTTCACCATTCGAAAGCTACCTTATCCGCGAGTAACATAGGCTAAATTTTATTCTGATAAAAAATAGGGTTCCTTAAGATATTTTGGTTTTTCGGACACAAGGTGTAAAAAACGTTATTTTGCGTACTAAGATCCCGTTGTAAATCTTAGTTAACGCAGGCAAAGCTGCGGGCAACAGCTAGTATACAATAAAAAGATCATTTTTAATTTATCGATAACATTTTAAGCAACGAGTTATCGATATAATTTATTGACGTATCTATCTTCCGCTGGCCTGTTTGTCTAGTGGGTTCGAATCCCACAAACGTTCATAACACGGTGTTGACATGGCTGGATTCGAAGTCGCGACTGCTGCGTAAAATGTCAATTCAACCACACGGCGGTTCAAAATTATAGTATACCTAAATATTACATGTTACCTTTCCAGAAAGTAGGGAATTCTTATACAGATTGCTGTCGTCAAGGGCGACGATGGTCCAGTGGGTACTGGTTCGGCCCTTTAAGCGAGAGGGTCCGGATTCGATCCTGACCCCCTGTGATGCCTTGAAATCATCGTTCGCTAAGCGATGAAGAAAACATCGTGAGGAGACCAGCACGCCTGATAAGATTTCAGTGTTTGAAGGTGTGTGAAGTTCACCAACCCGCATTGGGCCAGCACATCAGTGAACTATGACCCAATACCCCCTGATTTCGAGGAGAGGAGACCCGTGCAGAGCAGTGGGACATAATTTGTTGATACTTTACTATTGTCGTCCTCACCATACGCATGTCAAAAAATAGCATTGCCTATTTAAGTATATAATGTTATTTTTCTCATATCTGATATAGGGTAAAGAATGCAATTAATAGCATAAACATAACTAGAGGATTAGTCCAGACAATTTGTGCCCTGAAATTTTATGAAACAATACAATTAACCAATATTTCCATTATTGACAATGCGGACAATCATTAGAGATACATCGCGTACACAAAAGGCTAATACAATTCTGTAACCAAATACGGGGAAGAATACAAGCTTCATCTCATTTAAAAAAAAATAGCTAGCTTCGTTATCCACGAATAATACTTGCAAAGATAAAGAAAATCAACTAAAAATTTTCGCTGCAGTTTCTCGGTAAAATTTCTGTTGGCTTTCGGAGACAAACTTTTTCCCAAGTTAGCAGCTGCAGGTTTAACACAATACAAAGGTTAACTATAATTCTCCGTCACTAAAAACTTTCTCTTGAACAAAACATTCAAAAGGGACTGACTAAATATTTAGACACAGATTTTTAATAATAATCAAAAATATTATGTTTTAAGTCCAATTTTATGAAGATATGCAATCTCACAATTACGAGAAAAAAACGAGAGGTGATCGTGGCACAGTAGTAACAGCCACGCGGATCAATTAACCACGCTAAGCAACGCTTGTTGATGTTATTCCGTGGATGGGTTACCGTCGTACCGTATCACCCAGTTATTGGGTTACGGGGGTCAGATAAGCAGTCGCTCCATTTAAAATACTGGTACTCAGCTGAACACGGTAAGACTTGAAGAAGCCGACCCCAAAATATAATTGGGATAAGACTAGGCAGATGAAGATGCAATATAACAAAGTAACAATCTCTCTGATCAGCTGAATGTTATTTCCTTCCCTTTCATCAGGCACATTAATATTAAAACCTATTTAAAACAGGTATTCTTTTAATCGAATAGTAGTGTGTGTAAGAATAGGGTCATACCATTCAGCTACCTTTTGGAACAAACGATGCAATCTGAAACGATTTTCCAAAGAATTCTTAGCAATCGATCTATTTCATAATTTTAATGTGATCATCATCATCATCAGCCTTTATCCGCCCACTGATAAACATATGCCTCCCTCAATGCACGCCAAGACGACCGATCCCTTGATACTCGCATCCACTATGGAACGGCCACTGCACTTCGTCTATCTAAGCGCGGCATTCACTCTTAAAGCTTTATTGGACCATTGGCCATCTGTTCTCCTGAGTGAGGGACCAGCTTCTACGACGAGCTTTATCTTCGCGTGATATCGATGTTTTTAGCTCTCTTGCGGGATATTTTCGTTTCGATTCCTATCTGTTAATCACCCAGCATAGCACGTCTAGCTACGGAAATTTTCCAGTTGCATATTTGAGGCCACGTTTTCGTGATGTCGATACTGATTGAATTCTCCTATCGGCTTCCTTCTCGAAGTTATGTGGACCTAGCTACAATGTATGCAGCCCAAGACAGACATACTTTGGACGGCAATACTCAATATTCTTATAATGTATTCAATGTTTTTATGTATTTGAAATATTATCCTCTCTTAATATATCTTGCGTAACATTTCAGCGTTCAACAGAAGTGGCCACCACCAACACAACAGTCACAACAGCAACTGTATATGCGTGGAGCTCTTGGGGGACTTGGAGCAGTTGCTCCCGCTCGTGCGGTGGAGGAGTATCGGTGCAGGAGCGTCAGTGCCTTCCCAGGGATCCTACTAGGTAAATGGTTATTTCCTACTCCTCCTCAATTCTCTTGAATTCATTCTTTGCGGGTGCCAAGGGTCTTTTAGGCTCCGGGGAGCATATCAAAGCGTCATTTATTGACCGCAGTCATACATACCTATACAGAAGTAGGTGGGTTCGAAAGGAATCGTGGAAAATAGTGGCAGCCCAACTGACTGGAATAACTGTCATTTTGGCGTTCATATAAAAAGGCCAGCAGTGAAAAAAAATAACAATAATGGTGATGTTTTTTTTTTGTATATGAAATAAGAAATTAGAAAAACCCATTTCAAGGCACATATGGTTCAGGATCGAACCCGGACTCTCGCATAAGAGGCCGAGTCCATCCACCACTGGACCATCGTCACTTTTTTTGTATATGAAATAAAAACTATTGCTACCTATTATTGATTTGAACTCGCACAGGATAGATAGTTTTTTTTACGATTACGTGTCAGAATTGTCTCTATTTTATACGAAATGAAAAAAAAAGCATATTATATACGGTCGAATTGAGAAACGCCTCATTCCTTGAAGCTTAAAATTCTTATAACGATACTGGTACGCTGGTACCATAGACTATAATATATTATATAGTTAGCTGGTACACAAGTGGAATTATAGCATTAATAATTGTTTTAATTTATATTTAAATTTAATTTATTCCTAATATCGTAGTAGTTAATATTGACTTGAATAACTAGCGAAGATTTCAACTCCTATTTATTTATCAATAACCCTTTATATGTAAATTTAATTTATTCCTAATATCGTAGAGGTTACCACTGACGTAAATAACTAGCGAAGATTTCAACTCTTATTTATTTCGAGGTTAAATATATATAACACATTTTTCCCACAAATAATTCTCGTATCACCATAACAAGCTATTAACGACAGACAACATTTACTGATACGGATACAACAAAAGATAAAAGATTACAGAAGATATAATATCTTAAATCTCGCTTAAAAACTAAATTCATGTTGGACATTGAAAATAAACTATAGCAAGAATAAGATTAATGTTTTATTTTATTTTTCTAGTGTCCAAATTAATGTTTTATTACTGTAGTATGAGTATTTATTTGGTTACTCATCATCAGCCTTTATCGTACACTCTCTATTCTATCCATCCACTGCTGAGCATAGGCCCCCTAAATGAACACCAAGACGGCCGATCCCTTTCTACTCGCGTCTATTCTTGAAATTTATTTCAATCACTTGATAGATAGTAATACCTACTAAGCAATTGAAATATTATATTTAATGAGTTTTATTTAATTAACTTACCATGTTGTGGCTTACCACAATATGTAGAGCTTGGTAAATAGTCGAGAACAATGTTCATAAGTAAATTTCGACAAAATTTTAAGCATTGATAATAATCCTGTTTCTCTAAAATATGGTGTGATATATTTCAATTACCCAACTGATCTTGAAAAATGTTTAGTTCCAATTTCTAGAACTAAAAAATTCATTAAAAAATCTACAAATAATATAAAAGTAACGATAAAATAATCTTATGATAAACATGTTCTGATAGATTGACAAATTAAAGCATTATAGAGCGGTATCCGTTGCCCCGCCACCCCACCTCACCGCTCCCCTCGCCCGCCCGCTGCGCTGCGCAGGCGCATTGATCATCCACAATGATATCTAATGATACGGCGTTTTAGATAAAGGATCTGCGCCCACCGCAGGGAATCCACGACCTCTGTGGAACCTACTAAGCATTCTCGTTTCAGTGTCGAAGCTATCTTGTTATTGAAGTTTACAATCGAGTATAAGACAATAATATTATCTAAAGTTACGATACGTGAATTTCGGTCACTATGAAGATCATTTCGCGATTGATAAGAAAAATGAAATTATTGATTTTTTAAATTATTTCATTAAGATATTTATATTGATTGATAATAAATATGATATAATTAAATAAACGATCGATTCTTTGTAAGGTTAGTAAGTCTGATATTTCTGATCTCCCGTGACCATGCTTATTTGCTATAATATATCGATCATTGACCATAATATTATATCGGAAACGTCGGGCATAAAAAATCTTAATTAGGCACAATAATCTGTGAAGGGCTGTTCAATTATATTCGAGTATATACTGTCAATATTAAACTTTCGATTATTTTTTGTTGGTCAAAGCTTACCTTAGTTACCTGCGATATATAAGATCAAAGATGGTGTTTTATAAGCTTGTTAGATAGGGTAGATTAAACATGAGCATATTTGCTTATTAATAATATTATGTATACATAATTATTAATCGAGCAATTATCTTACGGACCTTAACATAAAAGGTACTTTCGAGCTGTTTTCTGTTGTTTTTCCCACTTTAAATTCCGATGTTAGTTCTACAGTTTGAGAAAGTGAATGGAAATTTGATCAAATAATAATATATTGACGTGTATAATTTTATATTTTGTTATTAGCTTTCTAAATAAAATATAAAAGGTAGTGTTTTATAATAAAAATAAATATAATTATAAATATAATAAGCGAAGAGTTGTATTATACTATCATACTCGACTCGTTCGCTCGACGATATTCGACTCGAATATTCTATATTTAACATTGGTAGGGGCTATAATACGGAAAGCGATGAAAGGCGGCGTACACCTTATATAGTAGTGATATCATAATTTATCTATCACGATATAAAAACAGTCTCACACTCAAAATGGGCTTGATTTAAGGTTTGCTTATTTTGTCGTTGTTTATTTAACGAGAGAAGCCGGGGAGAATTCTGTTGAGACAGCATAGCTGCAGCATAGATGATAATACTAACCAAAGAACAGTAGACATTAGATTGTTCCTTTATTATTATTTTTTCGATTTTCTGTATTGCAATTGAATGTCATAATAATTTCACTCATTACAATGAAACAAATTTACGAACTTTATCGCAGCTGATCAAATTTTTTACATGCACCTTTTCGGATACTTTACATGTAGCACAACGTAACGTTAAGACTGTCGGGCATGTAAAATTGTTGAACCGCTATTAAATATGTTTTATTTATAGTAAACTATTTCTTTTTCATCAAATTAATATTGGCAAACCGTCTAGCCGACCGACCTTTATAAAGGTTGTATTTTATGAACCGTAATAGATGGCCAGTATATCCACAGAGTATGTACTTTATCGTGTTGTGTATTATGCTAATGTCTATTTAAAACAAACATAACAATACTCTTTTCTTTATTGCTCTCTCTTGAAATATGAACCATTTAAAAAGCGGTCCAATATTAGCGGTAAGCAGAATAGTTTATTCAATTTTTTTTTTTTCGGTTGGATCTATGCTAATGGTCCTAGTGACCGTTATGCGTCATCGGAAATGGGGTGATCCGGTTGGATCATCCTATTACGTTAAAGTTTATTCAATGACTCCATCGATATTCTAGAGTCGTATAAAAATTAAATTAAAATAATAATTAATTAATTATTAAATATTTTTTAATATTATTTAATATAAATTAAATTAAAATAATAATTAATTAATTATTATTTTAATTTAATTTTTAAATTAATTAATCTTTCTTGTACATGTCTTGCTTCTGCCTTTCCTCTTACATTTTTGCCAGCAATACAATATATTCCGCTAAAAGTCCCCTCATATAGGTATCAAGAATACGCGGGAGCCCGTCAAGCCAAGTTTAACTGGCGTATAGTATTCACATACGGCGACGTAAATTTGAAATTATTTCGAAAATCAATGTTTAATGCCTGATGAAAACTTTGACTAGTTCAAGTCAGGTTAATTGACCCGAGAACCTTCTACATTATATCTAATAAAGCCTATGATGATCATAAGTCTTATATGACTAAGTACGACACAATAATATAAACGTATTAGGTGCTTCTTATGCAAAGTGCATGCAAATAAGGATTCAACTGTTGCGCGATTTTAATTTAATTCATTTCCATAAATAGCACTACTTCTATAGATTATTGAATACTATGTAGAAATAAATTTAAAATCCCTTGTTACATATTTCAAATCATAATAAAAACAAAACATTATTTAATGTCATTAATTAATGGATTTTTAATTAATATTTTTTTACAATGTTGAATTCCCAAAATGTTGAATTTCAAATTATTGAAGTCGTAAAAAGTTGAATTTCCAACCCGGTTGATGTTGATTTCCTAAAATGTTATTTCGATATTCAGGCTTTATATGTCAGTACTTGAGATGTCAGGGACAGAGTGTGCCATACTTAAGAAATTATAATCGCTCTTCAATGTGGAACTAATTAAGAAATAGATATAGAATCATTTCTATTGCAGATACTTATCATTTAGATATTTCAGATGAGTTTGCAATAAACCATATTTTTACCGGTGGTACGTTGTGTTAATCTATCTATTTTTATTCTAGAGGTCATATAACGATCGAAATTCAAACTCAATTTCTTTTAATCATTTATACAATTTGACAGTATTACAAAACTAATGCTTCAAACTTCTTTGTAAAAAAAAACGATAGAGAAAAGAAGCAATGCATCTAATGCAGATGCATTGCTTCTTTGGTTGTGTCACCATAAGGCCCCGACTGCAGCTCTAAAATAAAAAATAAAAAAAAAACAGTTTACAAAATAAAGCTGAAGGGTCTTTTTTAATTTGCTAATCTCTTATTTTATAGAACATATTTTGCATGAATAGAATAGTAAATAATACTAGGTGCATGTAGCTAAGATTAGCTAGTCAAGTTAGTAGCTAGTTGAACAAAAAGGCGTCATCTAGTACAACTTATTAAATGATAATAATTTTATTTCCATACACAGCTTAAAATATTTACTCAGTTCTGGTCCACATACGACAGATAAAGTATTTGCATTATATTACGTTTCATAATTTTGTTTGTTGATAAATATGTGCTCGTCGACTCTACACGAATGTAGAACGAACGTTTCCTTCTGGGTTAAAGTTAAATTCTAATGTATGACACTCATGATTTTCACTGTCAAGAATATGTATTTTATGTTATGTATTCATTCAATAGGATATTGTCAATGGAATTTGGTCGATCAGTCAATATAGGTAATATATTTGCTGCAGGTTTGCGGTTTTTCCGACGGTATCTTCTTCTAATATATAAAATTTCCCTGTCACAATGTTAGTTACCGTACTCCTCCGAAACGGCTTGACCGATCTTTATGAAATTTTATATGCATATTCAGTAGGTCTGAGAATCGGCCAACATCTATTTTTCATCCCCCTAAATGTTAGGGGTAGTCCACCCCTAATTTTTTTTTTTTTTAGACAAAAATTTTAATTTCTATTTTTTTATGATACAGAAATACATACAACCCTAAATTTTCACCCCTCTACGATCAACCCCTATTTTTAATAGCGATTTTAGCAGAACGAAGTCTGTCGGGACAGCTAGTGTCTATATAAGTTTTACAAGAGAAAGGCATTTCAGGTATAGCTAGAAGTCAGTCTATTTACCAAAGGTATAGTAACCACAGATCAATTCACTTATCAGAAATCAGTTATTTGCCGAAGGCGTAGTTACCATAGGTCAGTGTGTTAACCGAAGGCGTAGTTACTACAGGTCAGGCTACTTGCCAGAGGTCAGTCTACTTGGCGAAGTCGTTGTTACCACAGATCAGTCTACTTGCCAGAGGTCAGTGTATGTACCGTGGGCCAGTCCCTTCACAGAAGGTCAGTCCCTTTTCAGAAGGTCAGTCTATTAGCCGAAGGACAGTTTTCTATTCAAGGTTCGTAAAAAGTCTTCAGCAGGATTAGAATAATCTGAACTACTAGTTGGTTAACCAACAGAATAATAAAACAGTCGTAACGACTCACTGACGCATACTCCCACTAAAATAATCATTACTGTCGAAATTACATCGTAAAATGTTTGTTCGAATAAAATTTAATTTAGCATAATAGTTGCTATGCGGCACATTTGTCATGTTGATTTTGCGGTCTGATGTATGTTATGGAATTATTGAACGAATTCTATTTGATGCATAATTCCAAATTCAAATTCTGTTTTAGATATTTCATAAACAATGATAGATATTTTCCTAGTGAACGTAAAATCTAAATTTAAAAATGAGGGACATAGGCGCGATCAGGTTTCAAATTTCAACTGTTTTGGTATAATTAGAGTCATTAGCGTGGAAACCAGAAGAGAAAAATCTAACCGTAGCCAAAATAATTTTTATGTTACTTAAATAGGCACACTGGCTGACATATCATTTATGATAATCGAGTCGCCCATAATCGAGTTTACCTGGAACTAACTCAGGCCACTTATTTGTGTGGACTATCCCAAGACATAAGATGTTAACTCTCCGTGCCAATAATTACACTGCCTGCCCTGGCGTTTTCTCTGAAATACAGCACAGTAATAATCATCAGTACTATCATCTTATCTGTCCACTTTTAGACAGGCAAACGCAAACGTCGATCTATCAGATAAATAGTACCAGCGGATTAAAAAAATTATAAGTATGTTTTCAATTACAAGTATTGGGCAACATGTTGTTAGCGTGTTAACACTGCGGCACGTAACCGCTGAGTCAGCGTGTTCCGTAATGACCTGAACAACATGGAACATTAAAAACTCCGCAAACAATAGATAACAATCACACTTTAGCAAAGGAATAAGGACAAGCGGCTATAATAAAATGTAGATCAAATAAAATAAACGCATTGCGTAGCGTATCAACTAACCAAAATAACTAAGCGTATTAACTAAATCATCTATAAAATAAATAAAATAACTAAGCGTATTAACTAAATCGTATTCACTCCTAACGTCTCAGTGTCCCTACAACTGTATAGATGTGAAATAGGCGTTTCACCAGATGGAAATGAATCAAAAATATAGATGACTTCTTCACTAACGCTTTATCCTACGAGTAATATATTGTCGTACTAGTGATAACATTGCTTTCCTGTCCTTCTCATCTTACGTTATATTCTTACAATAAGTCCATATTTAGAGATTGCATGCATTCATGTTGCTAGCATGTTGTTATTATTTAGATGTATTTACAAAAATTGTAAAACTATATTTTAAAAAGAGCAACCCTAGAGAGTTTCTTGCTAGATTCTTCTCTGGGGAAAACTGCTACTTTGCGAATCTAGCATTAGCTTATAAAAAAATATTGGCATGTTTCAAGTGCTATGTAATTTGCCAACGAAATAAATATTATTTGATTGATTGATTGATAAGTACACCCTGTTTACAATGTTTCCAATAATGATGTGTACAAAAGAAATGAATAAGTCTTAACAGTTCTACACACAGATTATTATACTGTCTCAGCTTGACATTACCTTTCAGCCAAGAAAACCGTCGGAGGTCCGAATTTCGCAACACAAAACAATTAATAATCATCAATTTCCGCCCACACGTCCTCATTAAAAGACATTAATAATTTTTGATTTAATTTCACCAGTCTGCGCGCGGCCTTATATGTCAATCAATTGTCGAAAATCAGTTGTAACTTGTAGTCTTCTCAATATTACCTTAATTTGGCCCGACATAAGGGTCAGGGTCACGTGAGATTGGTTTTGATGGCGAAACCGATATAATGATTATTGGACCTCAGATCAATGCAGGGAATGTCGATAATGAGACGTAAAAAGACACAATTCAAGAAAGAGATAAGCCTATATCAGTTTACTTTTTTTCCAATGTGCATAACAACCTCTACGCAGTGAGGAGATATGCCGTCTCAGAATTCATTCAAAGTGGCCTCCAATAATAGAGAGGAAAATTTTCATTATAATGATCATATAATATTTCAAATCAGGGACGATTCTCAACTTAAATATCGTGTCGTTGTCGTACAGCTACCAAAAGTTACCAGAGGTGCGTTTGCTGATATTTTTTTCCATTACTTTTCGTACATTTCGCACTCATAATTTTTGAGAGATAACACTTACTTTTGACTTACTGATAATTACGACCTAAAGTCGATCTATCCTCGAAGCATCCAAGAAAAGTAATTACACCCACAATGCTGATGATGTAATGACGACGATGACAATGAGAATATTGATGATTAAAAGAGTTTTGACACAAAGGAGTGCATAGAAGGCCAGGGGTTTGATTACAAAAAGAACAAAAGCACAGACTCACGTATGCAATGAATCAATCAGTGAGACCAAGTCTCACCGTAGGCGTATTCGTTACGGGAAAGTGCGGCGCCCCGCGGTGAGGAGATACACTGAAACAATCACACATGCATTAATTACGCTAACCAATCAATAATTTGCTGTATAATGCTGTATAGTGTTGTTTTTCTAGACATAATATAAGATGAGCCAATGATTGGTATAATCATGATCATCGAAACATATACACTCCAAAGATTTTTCGGAATTTTTGGATACTCTACTTTTCTAGACAAAAGAGAAATAAATATCGCTTAAAGAAGATAACGACAGCCATATAGATAAACTTCAAATCTTTTTTAAACATTTTTGAAGAAGAAAGAACATCATCAAAACTTTTTATACTTATTGTAAGACGCATTTTTCCTTTCCAAAACCTTTTATCCAACACACAAGGTTTTATTATAACTCCTTAACCTCCAATTTTTTTCCAGAAATTTGATTTTTGATATAAGCTGATAGAAATTCTTCCAAATTGTTACAGATGGCGCCGCAGTAGGAAGAGAAGGAAATTAGTGAGACGCGATCACGCCCGGAAGACCAGGAATGCTGCGAGTGGCCCCGACTGTCCGGGACTAGGAAGACGATACCACGAGTGTAATACTGCGGTAGGTTTACTTCATGCACCATAACACAGAGTTTTGGAGACCTTGGCTCAAAGCGCAAAATGCACGCGCAAAGGGTCATCTGATGCATCTACACTAAAGACGTCTTTTCTAAATGATGACGCGCCTTGAAATTTAAAACCTGAAAATACAGTTTTGCTGTGTTTTGAAAAAGGGTCAGGGGGCCTAGCCAAAATGCCATTAAGAAAGCGCTAGCCAAGTTCAAAAATGATAAAATGTATGGGATTGACATAAGGCCGCGCTTAATCACGTAGTCCATCCTATACATTTTATCATTTCAAACTTCGCTAACGCTTTCTTAATGGCATGTTGGCTAGGCCCCCAGGTGGGCCATGTAAATACTGTCACTAAGACCTTTACGTCTAAGTATAGGCAATACATGAGCAAATCGCCTAGGCTTTACTTATATGACTTAGGTTCATGTTTGAAGCTAACCCTCAGCCACTGTTTGCAAGTCCAGCTCACATAAATGTTAAAATAATGGAGTAGGGATCCACAATAAAATGGAACAGCTCTATCATGTCAATATAGCATTATAATCTTCTTGAATTATCTAAACCTTATCCATGTAGTCCAATCAAAATCCTTTTCTCTTTTGTGCAGCCTTGTCCAGGGCCAATGCGTGACTCCAGGGCGGAGCAGTGCTCGGCGTACGACCGGCGACCCTTCCGAGGGAGGTTCTACACGTGGACTCCATATGTTGATGGTGAGACCTCTTTAATCCTGCTGGCTAAATAATTACTGCTATCCAGAACTAAATAAAGGAATATGTAAAAATTAAGGGTCAATTTTCCTTCCGTCTAATAAATTAAATATTGCTTGGGCTTTTGTAATATTTTTTTAGAATTAGAATGGGGCTTTGCTTTGGAAATGGAAATGTGGTGAAAATGGAAAACAAACAGTCGAAGCCTTTTGGTGACTATCGACGACCATAAAAATCCACACAACCAGAGGTTATACAGAGGCGCTGCCTCATTTTCCTCATCTCCCGAATTTGCCACCGGAAACTCACAAACTGCACGAAACGCGACAGTATATAACTGCTCTTAACGATGGTATCATGACGTAATCGAGAGGTAACACCCCGGTGGCATACCATGGCCTCTTGCTTTTGGCTTTTACGGCCTTTAGATCTATATTTTATGTGGTACGTAAGCAGATGGCTCGCCTAAGACATTTGGTACTAAAACTACTTTTTATTAATTTTAGACTAGACTAGATTCAATCTCGAATTTTCGAATGTTTTAGTCAGTCAGCCAATTTAGCCTATAACTGGACGTACATATAAACCTTAAAATATTTTGCTTGAAACAGGAAACGCCCCATGTATCCTCAACTGCCGTCCTCGTGGGCAGCAATTCTACGCATCTCTGGCGCTGGTAATCGACGGCACACCATGCACGAAGCCAGGATACAGAGCCATATGCGTGCAGGGGTCTTGTAAGGTAAGTCATAAAATTAACAAAACAGTTTATCTCAATAGCGATTAAACAATATGCAATACCTCTAGATAATCTAAATAAATAACAATGAATCGTTGAACTATAATGTACATACGCACATAACTACACAATTCAGATAAGAACCAAATTAGTTATTTCTTTTTTTTATGTTTATTATCGTCATCCTAAGGTTTTGCAGGTTTCAGCTTGTACTACAATAATTTTAACTTATGTACAGCGACATCTGGCGACAAACGATGTTATTACGGTATCATACTGATTTGATGGAATAGCTCCATCTGTTGTTGAGTATCTTTACTATTACTACTTGAGGCAGTGATGATGATCTTAAATTATTTTAATAAGGGCCTGTTTCACAATCTCCAGATAAGTTCCGAATAGGCTTTAATTGGCAACATATTTGACAGATACTCCATACTCTATCTGCCAAATATGTTGCCGATATGATGCAGATACTCCATACTCTATTAATTGTCAAATTACCTATATGTTGCCGATAGCCTATTCCGAACTTATCTGGAGATTGTGAAACAGGCCCTAAATATTTGTTAAAAAGATCCACTTATTTGGTACGTCATTTGATAAAAATAAATATAGGAACATAACATTTTTATAATAATATATTTTATTATCTAACAATCATTCCTCGTTAATATAATATTTCCGCGGTGAGCTTAATTTGCGTTACATGTTATGCATGTACCAACTAGGAACGGCATAAAAAATATATCACAATTCACCATCTGTGACTTCATCTAATACTTTTAAAATATGTCCACTTGGAGCCCACAGCCAATACTAGAACATATATTTATCTGCGACCCACCCCTGTTCGATTTTCAGACACAAATAAACTCGAATCTAAAATAAACAGTGTATTCGCACCTTAGATTTTTACATAATAAATTGCGACAGGCAAGGCCTAAGGTCTTAACGGGACCGGAGATAGGTTCTATTGTTTGACAGTAATTGTTGTGAATTGTTGAGAATTGCCATCGATTCGACCGCCCAGCGTACACTGACCCCTCACATCCTGCGAAACACACAGCCTTCCATCCCACCTGGGGGTCTTAACACCTGGTGGCCTAGGTTTAAAATATCCCGTGTATGAAGCAGGTATTCGTTGGTATTTATTGCCAGTAATATTGTCCCCTTTTAAATTATGGGGTGAGGTAAGTATTTTTGGATTTAGATAGCTTTATTTGCAATCAACGCTGATGGGAAAAAATTTTTGATGAGGATTCCTTCGCCTGATAGCAAGTGAAGAAGGAATAATTTTTGCTGCGACAGAACTGAACATAAGCATATTGAGCTGAGCTATTTTTAAAGTTGGGCTGAGATAATGAAACAAATTTTACGGATTTTATCGCGGTTTATTTAGTTTTTTACAAGCCCGACGTTTTGGATACTTTACAGCAACTAGGTCACGGGAGGACTGAGGTGTCAGACGTCCTAATAAATAAAGTTAATTTTAAACAAAAAACCAAAACCGACTTCAAACCTATACCTTTAAATTATGTGCAACTAAAAAATTAAAAATAATATTTAAATATTTCGAGGTGAAGATAATTAACAAAATGAATTAATCAATAAATATAATAAAACTTATATGTCTTACTTATACTTTTTAAAATTAGTTATTTTGGGAGTCGGTGCCAGCCAAGAAGGACAGTTTAATCACAATTCACTGCATTTGAATACATAATATTATACTCTCACATCTATTATAAATTCCTTTGCAATTATTGATTTTGTACTCATACGAGTACACCCAGTAATTGAGTAGATTTTATCTTTGCTTTGGCTGGTACCGACTCCAAAAATAACTAATTTTAAAAAGTATAAGTAAGACATATAAGTTTTATTATATTTATTGATTAATTCATTTTGTTAATTATCTTCACCTCGAAATATTTAAATATTATTTTTAATTTTTTAGTTGCACATAATTTAAAGGTATAGGTTTGAAGTCGGTTTTGGTTTTTTGTTTAAAATTAACTTTATTTTGTACTTTTTAGTTTTAAGTAGGGCCAGTAAGGCTAGTAAACTTTCTCAGAGGGCTTACACAAATTTATTATCATCATCATTAGCCTTTCTCCATCCACTGCTGAACATAGGCCTCCCAACTCCCGACCAACACTTCGTCTATCTAAGCGTGGCCTCCGCGACAAAAGCAATCACGACGATTACAATGGATATTACGATAGCGCAAAGAAGAAGCTCGTTGAAGTGGCAATGGGTTGGTCACTCGCTCAGGAGAACGGATGGCTGATGAGCTAATTAGGTTCAAGGGTGAAGGCCGCGTACCTAAAAGACGAAGTGTTGGTCGGCCAGTAATCAGGTGGGAAGACGATCTCCGAGCAGTGCCCGGTCCGTGTTGAATGCGAGTGGCAAGGGATCGGCCGTCTTGGCGTTCATTGAGGAAAGTCTATGTTCAGCAGTGGACGGAGACAGGCTGATAATGATGATGATAACATTAAGTATTGCATACACAAGTTTACAGAGTGCATACACCAATTACAGACAGTTAGAATTTCTGCCACAGATCGCATCCTTACTGCCGTTGAGGAATTGATCATCATATTCAGCTACTACAGTTACTTGACCACTTGACCATAAAAACGTTACGTTAGTCAAATATCCGTATGGCCTATAAAAGATTCAGCCGAGTATCGTTAATTTGCTCCTAAGAATTGAAGAGTTCCGTTGCTTTGTTATGGATCCCATGATCAGAACCTAACCAAGTTTTCACTAAACTACCCTTGAAGTACATTCTTTCAAATAAACTAATAATCATTGAAATCGGTTAGCGTGATATTCAGTTATTCATCTATTTGTCGTGCACGTGCCTAATGTAAATTTAAGACTTTCATGGTTTTCTCATGGATACCATCATCAGAACTAGACTAAATTAAAATGGGACCCCATGGGGAGCGTCACCTTTCTAATGAAAAAAGAATCATCAAAATCGATTCACCCAGTCAAAAGTTATGCGGTAACAATTATAAAAAAAAAAAAAAAAAAAAAAAAAAAAAAACATACAGTCGAATTGATAACCTCCTCCTTTTTTTGAAGTCGGTTAAAAATAAAAAAAGTAGAGTATCAACCCTTATATTATGTCCCACTGCTGGGCACGGGTCTCCTTCCTCGAAATCAGGCGAGGAGGGTAATGGGCCAATAGTCCACCGCGCTGGCCCAGTGCGGGTTGGTGAACTTCACATCTTCACACTTCACCG
Source organism: Lycaena phlaeas (assembly GCA_905333005.2). Classification (NCBI taxonomy): domain Eukaryota; kingdom Metazoa; phylum Arthropoda; class Insecta; order Lepidoptera; family Lycaenidae; genus Lycaena; species Lycaena phlaeas. Next base: position 7,665,833 of record HG995182.1, read on the forward strand.
TCGCTCACTGGACCACCGTCGCTCACTGGACCATCGTCGCTCACTGGACCACCGTCGCTCACTGGACCACCGTCGCTCACTGGACCATCGTCGCTCAGACGTCCTAATGTTACAAAGTTATTCGAAACTACCCTATGATACAACAATATTTTATTTATACAGACAGGACTTCTACGCAGAAAGTGCTAACTTACCCCCCATAATAAGTTACTCCATGGTCCTAACTAAATCTTTAGTCTGTGACATGTTATGCTTGGATTTTGATTTTATTATTTTTATTATGGGATCCCAAGCAGGTGGTAGTGGCTGGTGGATGTTTTTTAATTTCAATAGCCCCGCAAATCATTCAATTGTTTAATTTCAAGGCAGAATAATCAAAAACTAACTTAAAACAGACTTTGCCATATTATATAGCTAACTTAGTTTTGTTATTGTGAACAATAGAGGCAGCAACTCAGCATTTTGTCACACCATTACAGCAATGGTGAGACGCTGATTTTAGACGAGGCGGTAAGTCTACATAGTATTTGACAGATAGAGTATGGAGTATCTGTCAAATATGTTGCCGATAGCCTATTCGGAACTTATCTGGAGATTGTGAAACAGGCCCTAAGATAAAGGACTCGCAACTAAGTTATATTATAATGAGTGACATTAAGATAGGTAAGTTTAAGAGACACTTGTCTCTTTACATAGACATACTAATAGCCGACAGAAAAAAAATGTGTTTGAGGTCATGCTCCGGACAACGTGGATGGTTATTATAATAACGATAAAGGGAAGTGTGAATCAAAAAACTGAAGAAATCAATAAAATTTGTGGGAAATCGTGTATAATCTGATAATTGTTAAGATAGCATGTGCTATCAATGTGTATTAATATATTATGTATTTATAAATTCTCCTAAATTTTGGGATTTCCGTCATCTGCTATCCATAATACAAATATAAGTTGTTAGTGCTAATATCATGCGTCTGAAATTGAGAACACTTGCGTTAGTAAAATAATTCTTCAACAATATTGAGTACGAGCAGTGCCCCGCGGTTTCACCCGCGTTTGAATTTGGAACCCATGTTAAACCACTAAGCTATATCGCCAAACGTCGGCAACATAAACACGTGAGATGATTTATAGGGGAACCAACTGTCAAATTGTTGACCCTTCATGTTAATCTCAAGATACGGCGATAGTTTACGCAAGCCCACAAACATTGATGAAATATTAACACCGGGCCCTTGGAACACAAAATCATTTTATATTATAAAGTAATTTGATGTGACATATCAAAAAATTATAGAGCTTTTGATTAAAATTAATGTAATATTGGAATTTTTAAATTTATTAAATAATTTATTATCGTTTATCTTTAATAAATAATTTATTCGTTAATTAAATGTGTATATGTGTTTATAATTTATCATTCCCCTCTCCCTTATACGCGTTAAACTGAATACGCTTCTTCCAGAATTGATGATTATTATAATATGAAGATATGATATGATATGGAGCATGCTATGCTGGGTGTTTCTTTAGCAGATCGAATTGTTAATGAAGGCAAGGTCCCGGCAAGACTAGATTCTCCAAAAGTGGAGGGACTACCCGGCTACCACTTGGCAGTCCCCACGACGTTGTGTCCTTAGCGGGGTTCGAGTTCCCACCCCGAGCCCGACACGAGCACAGGGGTGTTACTGGAAGTGAATTAAATAGCGCCTCCGACGCATCCCCGTTCGTCGTCTAAGGGGGGAGGCCACGTCAGCAGCCTCTTCTCTCACCCGTTACATAATTAGTACCACTGACTTTTGTCTCCTTTGAATTCTTATGAGGTCAATCTCCCTTAGGAATTGTTAGTTCCATTCAACGTTTAACAACTATTAAATAAGAAAAATGATGACATGATGATGATGAACAATTAATTTGGACCAGAATGATCCATTAATCGATCAAAAGAAATATTCAATCGTGAAAAAAATATATTCAAAGAAGCCTAGGCATGCTAGCGTAATATGAAAACACTTAATTACGTTGATAATTTATTATCTGTGGTGGTGATTACGGTATGTGGTGTATAAATATTTTTATCTGTTTACTACTAAATTGCATAACGCAAAATATTCGCAAATTCCGACGCGTCAAATGGAATAGTCAACAATAATGTCCTTCTATTGTCGTTGTTATTTAAACAAAGGATTCGTTCGCAACTCTTCAACAGAGAAATATTTTTGTTTATTAAGTTGGCTATACTGTTATACTACCCAAAACTTTTATCTGGATTTTTTATTGCTTTTCTAAATTAGATGAATAATTTAGATTCATTTTGTTGTTTTGTGTCCAATAAAGACAATCCTGGTTCGTTTTATAAATGCATAGTTTGATGGAATTGAATAAGATTTGATGGGTGAATGAGTATTCGTCAAACATTCAAACGTCGATCTGATTATAGTATCTACTAGAGATGCGCCGAATGTAGGTTTAACCGAATACAAATGTTCGGCCGAATATTCGGTCCAAAGTGTACCGAACCGAATGTTCGGCCGAATCATTCGGTTAAATTTTGAAAGCTTAAATCATAGTGCATATTTACCTACTCTACTACCACGTCATAATTTACCACTTTAAATTATTAATTGTATTTTTTTAAATTTCTTGATAAATCATTATTTAATTTATGTGCGTATGTTATTTTTACGATATGATTATTAAAGGATCTTAATAGTAATCCTGAAAATCCAATTTTATTCTGCTAATATTGGCCAATGGTCACAAAAACTTAATTTGATTAAAACTTCAATGTTTGGTAACTAATATTGATTCTTAAAGTTAAGTACCTAAAATATGTGCTTGTTTACGACAAATATTAAAAAAAAAATCCAAAAAATATTATGTTCTATAAATTTCTAATTTTACCGAGATCTAATTTAGTTTAATTTATCATATAAAACAAAAAGCAGAAGTTCTCTTGATTTAAAATTTAATTGATTGTTAAAGTTATTCTTTTTTATTTTACTAACAAATAATTAGTAGGTATAAAAATATTTTCTTTCATTTACAAAAAAACTGTGTAAAACTTTGAAATAAACTGCACTTAATTATTCGGTAATTATTCGGCAAATTAACCGAATATTCGGCCGAATACGAACATGAAAAAATATGCCGAATGTACCGAATACGAATATTCGGCCGAACTTTCGGCACATCTCTAGTATCTACTTACTAATAAAATTTGAATGCAAGTGAATATTATATTCATAAAATAATCTAGCGTCAAAAATATATTCAAAAGATAAACAAAAAACAATAAAAATCCGGTTTCACATTTTATTACATATGAAATATTTTAAGGAGCTAATTTAACTATATTTAAATAATTCAAGACCATAAATAAGACTTCACTCAATTCGATAAAATACCTCACAGATAATATAATATTATTCCTAATTCTATACCAATATTTGTTCATAAGCATAATAAAATATTCTCCATAGGCATATTATGTTTGCTCGTCGGTTCCATTAACTTATCTCATGCCCATTTACCGGTAGCTAATCACACCTGTCCGTCAAGCTACCTAAAATGCTTTAGCCGTCCATATATTTGACGTGTAGTTAAATTAGGAATCTGTGGTATTTGTTATTTGGCGCCAACATATTTTTTTTTATTTCTTGGTAATAAAATCCAATTGGCAATTTGTTGAACACGCTAAATGGTTTTAGGGTTGTGCCTTATTAATAAAATTTTTCAGAAAAAATGGTTTGATAATATCACCCAACACAATATATTTTTAAATAAAATATTTAACAGCTTTCTAAAAGTAATTAATCATAAATCTTCTTATGTCTTAGTATAAACAGTGTTAATAAAATACGTTTTTACTAGCCCAGCCGATTATTAAAAAATCCTTAAAATAATTCTTTATCAATCAATTTAAAAAAAATATATCAAAAAGGATTTCAGGCAAAAAAAATAAATCTCATCGATAAAATAACAATATAATATTTCAAACCTGTATCAAACGAAAAGATTTCAATCTTTCCAGCATTTTTAAATTCCTGATAAAATGTACAATCTATTTTTAAATAATTTATTGTAGGTACGTCTTGCATATCAGTTACGCTCGGCGCCTTTATTGAGATATCCTTAAATGTATAGTCGTGTCACGTGATTTATCCTATTTGTGAATACGGCAAGACGTTATTCATTTTTACGTCACGCTCGTAAATCGTAAGGTAGTAAGATGGGGCGCAGCTCTAGCGACACAGTCCAAACTGAAACGCGCCAGCGCGCCACCGTATCTCGAGCGGCTCGGGAAATTGGCGCGAAAATGCGTATCCGTCACGTTTGACAGACATTCTTTTTTATTCGTTCATTAATCATACGAATTGGTACGAATGTGAAGTGTAATGTTAAGGTGAACTAAATGATACATTTTATTTAAAACGATGCATTTTATATGACATTCTTAAAAAAACATATCGAGTAATAAAAAAAAATCGCACAGCGTAATTAGCGTCATGATAAACGATTGATTTGAAAAATATGATGTAATGTTTAAGCGCAAATTTTTTATCAGTAGTGATTCGATCGATTAAAATTATTCTTTGGCATTTTATTATAATATATAATATTATGCCTTAAGTTTCATACAACTTTATCATGTCTATGATTGAATACCTGATTTGAATACTTAATATGCGTTTAAAAATATCTCTATACTTAATGTGTATTTTTTTTAAATAAAATACATTGTTACTTACATACTTATAGTTTTATATTAAGTTGGTATTTTATTCTTGTAGTCAAAAGTGCAATACCTATTTTACAAACGCAAGTCCAATTATATCTGTGCATGTTAGGCAGTGTTACTGTTTCTAGGCATCTTTGCTAAAAGGTGCCATTCATTACAGCTCAACGATGTAGTGTTAATTGAAAAATATGGTTATATTCTCGGTCTATTAGCAGTTACTAGGAAACGTACCGAGTGCTAAATTTAGATTAGGCTACAATTATAAACTGGAGAAAACATACCCTAGATAATACTAACAAACGATCTGAATGTGGATTTTGATGTAAATAAATATTTTAGATGCCTTTTATGGTACAATGATAAAAAGTAGCATCGTACGCCTTATCTGTTAAACAGATAAAACACAACTAGTTTTTTTTGTTCAATAAATAAAATCAAGGCTGAATAGATTTTTACCTTTGACATTTTAATTTTTTATGAATATGTTATTGTCAACTCAATTTCGTCTATTTTGTCATTTTATTTTGTTATTATTTCGAGGGTAAAGTTATTTTAGCGCCAAATTTAAAATTTATTAGCTGTCATTTATTTTTATGAGATTTCCAACGATATGAAAAATTAAAATATTCGTATTACTGTCAGTACGACAGTGTTATCATTTAATACTTTCTAGTTAAAATAGTATTTTAGTGTATATTGACCAAGGTCGTGTGTACACTAATGCCAACGCAGGTAATGTTGATATCAGTTTATCTCATTTCCCTTATCAGAGACGAGTAAGTGGGTTACACGAGCTGAAAGAGTCCATTCTGTTATTTTGAATTTAAATAGTACGATACGATTTGATGGAAAAAGTAAACATCACTTTCGGAAGTCGCAACGAAAATGTATTCGGCGCTTCTTTTAGTAAAAAGCTGTCTGTCTGTGATGTCTACGACCAAATGTCTAAACTGGATCAAAACAACTTTGAATAAGAACATCTAAATCATTTAATGAACATAAAAATTATTGATTAAAAAAGTTATTTATTACTAATGTAAAATAACTTATTAATTGCAGTAGGGGTTTGTTCATAATGACATTTTTTATACTTTTTTATCGGGTTATGATTTTACTCAAGATTTTTATTTAATATAACGTAAAGCCTGAGAAAATCGGACTTCGGGAGTCGGATTATCTCAGGCGTTCAGTGATATAGCTCTTGCTATGAATGACAAAACGAACTTAATTTGACTAATCTTTTTAAATATCTTTTATTAGTATATCTTAACCTGTAATGCCTGGGAAGGACGTTCTATTCCGAAGGCGTTATAAGTCTTCTATAAAATCTTTTATTTTATAATATCTTTAACGCAGACAATCTATGATAATTTTGTTTTTATTTTTTAATTTATTTGTTGTTTTTAATTTATTGATTATTTTAGATTTTACGAATATTTATAACGTAACGACAGTGGTAGTGACGTCATGGCCTAATCAGGAATTGAGAACAGGTCTGTAGCGGTAATGTTAGCCGGGATTGAGAGCAAAGTTTCCAATCAAAGTAGCTAAGTAGTAGGATACAATCCGTGCATCCTCCCCAGACAAGTGGCGTAAACACTGAACGAATAGATTAGAATAGAATACTTATTGTATGGGAATGATACTAGCAGTCAAATTACATGTCGTAAGATTATATTCTATTCTATTCGTTATCTATTCGTCTATTTTTTTTAGTGTTTGTGCCACTTTTCTAGGGGGGTTGAGTAGTAATTGAAGCTATATCTTAGCTCAGCTTTTTAAGAAATATAAGTTGTGTAGATTTGTAGAAAAAACCGAATACAAACCAATAGCTTTGTCTTATGCTTAATGACGATTATTATTATAACGTAAGTATTTACGGCATAACTTAAAATTATTGTATTACATAACTTATTTATAATTTATGTAACATTTTTTTTGTAAAAACCCATAAGTACTTAGTTTCGGAGATAAACTCATACGTACAAACTTGCCATTATTAATTAATCAACATCAGCTATAATTTATATCCCTAATCCCAAAGTAATGAGAAATATGCGGGTGGAACCGCTGTACTCTGCTAGTACTTACATAATGTTATTTTTTTATAACGAAGAATTTTCTTATACACAGCATACGTACACTTAGCAAACGTCGTGATATTTCAGCACTAAAAAAGTCCGCAACAAAAAAATAATCAGGCTAAAAGCTCTGAAGCGATCATTTGAGAACATCAGGCTCCCCTCTGAATTAATATTTGTTCTTGGCACTTGACTTAGCCGTTTTATCTTAAGCATTCTCATACAAAGTGAGTATTTAAAAATAATGTAATCAACTTAAAAACCACTTTTTTACTATCAAAGTATCAACCCTTTTATGTCCCATTGCTAGGCACGGGTCTCCTCATCGAAATCAGGCGAGGAGGGTTATGGGCCATAGTTCAATGCGCTGGCCCAATGCGAGTTGGTGAACTTTACATACCTTCAAAGACTTTCAATCTCATCAGACATGCAGGTTTCCTCACGATGTTTTTCTTCACCGGTGAGCGAAAGACGGTCTCGTGTTTGGGATGCACTTTGAAATTTAGAAAAAATCCATTTCAAGGCACACACTCGACTGGTGGTCAGGAGCGAACCCGGAACCTCTCGCATAAGAGGCCGAGTCCACCCACCACTGGACCATTGTCGCATTTTTTTACTGTCATTAAAACTTAATATAATGTTCCACATATACGAAATACTACTATAATATGTAGGTATTCTAATTATTACTTAATTTAGGACTTGAATTAACTTTGTAACATAGGAACTCTGAAACCTCAGTTCTCCCGTGACCATGGCTGCTGTAAAGTATCCGAAACGTTGCGCATTCAAAAAACTTAATAAGCCGCGATAAAATCCATAAAGTTGGAGGACTATAATAAACATAGACATTTTCGTCGCATTTATAAGAAATTTGAATTAGTCTTAACATAATAAGGAAAACCATTGAGGTAATTAAAATAAAATTTATTGTTTATTAAGAAATGTCTTCGTCTTGTTTGTTGAGACTCCTTTTTAAATTGACCGAATTACTTTAGAAACTAACAAATTTACTAAACTAATATAAAATATTATTTTCAGTAACCTCCCCTTATATCATTTAAGTATTCTTTATTAGTATTAAAGCAAAATAGTTAATAATATATTAGGCTGCTTGTGTATAGATCAGACAAACGTTTCATTTTACGACAAAAGCCACAACACGATTTTCATTTCATAAATAGCAAAGAAATGAAGCCGTATTTTTTCATCACTTATGCTAATATCCTAGCTTCTTGTCAAATTTCATAATTGTCAATATTATCATGGCATGGCCCTTTTGGTTTTGAGGTGATGGATACGGATAACGGAGTTCTTCGGTTATTTTGAGGATCAAAACTATAATAATAACGCAAAAATCAGTTGCGACACAGTGAAAGATACCGCGTAAAATAAGGCCGATTACAAAATTAAACAAACATTGCAAAGGTAGTGTTCTAGATCGGTGGCGCCCTAGCGTACGTTTACTTGCCCCAAATTACTGAAAAGGGCCTGAATTTTATCTCATCTCCGCCATCGTTATTAAAAATTTAAATTTCCTTCAGAAAATCCTTATTTTATTCGGGTTACGGAATGTACCATTGGTCCTTGAAGGAAACTCTTGTTCTGGTTTCGACAAACCTGATGATGACTTTGTCGAAATCGGTCGTTTAAATTGTAATTGTATTAATATACAAAACTAGCTGTCCCAACAGACTCCATTCAGCCAAAATTAAAATTCTTTATCATTTAGGGGAATGAAAAATAGATGTTTTCCGATTCTCAGACCTACCTGATAAGCACACAGAGTTTTATCAAAATCGGTTCAGCCGTTTCGGAGGAGTTCAATAACGTACACCGTGACACGAGAATTTGAATATAAAATAAAAAATGGACAAAGTGTAAAACAGTTTTCATTGTAGTGGCCATCCTTTTCCTGTGGTCATTGACCAATAGGCTCATATATTTTTGATCGTCGAAGGTTGCTGTCATGGTCACACTTCACGTATCAAACGCAATGGCCGCGCGTTCGGTTCTCGTTAAAAAGTGACAATATGTAGGACCAATATCTTCAATGTATTTTCCGCTCCGTTTCCGACACACGAGAACATCGAAAAGTAACAAAAAATGCCTTACTAGTAACGCCGCGCGGCTTTGCCCGCATTTTTCCATTCGCGCGAGTACGGAGATAAATTATATCTTATAATATATTATGATATTGATGTATTACAATTGTTATATAATTGTGAAGTTTCATTAAGATCTATTTAGTAGGCTCACTCGAATTTATAATTAGTAGGATAGTGTCTTAGAATCTTATTGTTGATTGTGTTTTCTACTTCTTTCTAGTTTTGCTTCGGAGTTAACATGACTGTGTATGTGACCATAGAGCTGCTTTTACTTGCTGTCTCTCTCTCTCTCTCTCTCTCTTCCTATTTATCTCTCTCTATCCATTCAAAAAGATATATACCTCGTTTTTTCTTAGCAAATCTGTACATGCATCTGTTGATGGCTTAGCTCGACTACTTAGAGTAGTAGTAAGCGGATCTTTTCAAACGTCGAGCCCACGAAGTCAATGTCCCGTACCATATGAATGTAATGTAAATCCAAATCCAAAAGTATTTATTTTGCCAAATTTAATTTGCTTTCCATTTTGAGCCGTGGCGTGCCAAAATAAACAATGTGTAATACTTTTTTACAAATGTTTTCTCTCAAATGTCGTGGAAAATATTTTGAGATACATTTTTTAATTTGGCAAGGTGTTAATTCCGTTTTGGCAATTTTTCGCTTCACGGCAACGACCTTTGGCGGAAAACGCTATCAATTTGACGAGACAATTTTATTTATGAGCCGAAGTTAAAAAATATTTGGCTAAAAAAGAGATTCCAGATTTAGTTGTCTATGACTAATCTAAAATGTGGTACTTTTGTCGTATTTTCGAAAATGGAATAAAGAAATATCAACTGAATATTTATTAAAATTTTTGAACATTTTTATACTCGTAGGTCAATCTTTTATGAGGTTAGGATCAGGGGAAAACAGATTCCTAGATTCAACTCAAATTAAAGAAAATATAGAAGTAGATATAAGTATTATCGCATTATGATGGAAAACGTTTCATACGAATATTACATCATACGAATAACAGACAATTAATTATCGGAATCAAAAGATGTTAATTTAAAATTTTGATTTTCGAACACTGATCTCTTTGTTCGGACATAATATTGGTAAATATTTATTTATTTGGTACAAATGGATTTTCTGATTGAACAAAGACTTTTCATGTTATTCATTATCAGTTACGTTGTTGATATAACGTTTTTATAGATTTTTAATTATTCACGGTAACGTTTTACTCCGCTTACAGTTGGAAATACATTTATAAAGTTGGGTAAATTTTATTTATGACCTTTATAAGGACAAAGTAATGCATTTCACTTATAACTAGGATTGTGTTTCACTTATAACTAGGTATATACTGAAATTATCTAGGTGAGCCATCTGCTCACCTACCTACCGATTGAGCTTGAAGGCCATCTGGCCTAAAAGTCTAGACCTTTCGGAAAAAAAACTGAAATTATGAAACTCAAGCGCTATATAATATATAATTGATACTAGCAGAACAGACACACGTTGTCCTGTACTAAAGATGTAGTCTACCCAATTGTGATAAACCATTGTTGAATCCACTTGAATACACACAAAATGTTTTATCGAAATCGGTCAAGCCGTTAAGGAGGAGTTCACTGACATACACACTTACAGCAGAATCATGTACATATAAAGATGTTCCGTTGCCTGCTTGCTATTACTGTGAACAGTAGTAGCCCTACTGTAAAAACCATTCTGTTCTGTTCATTATGTTCTGTAAAAACCATTTCGGTATCGAGCTTCGCCTGAATGATAGAGCTCAATTTACGCTCTCTTCGAAAGCGAACTTTATTGATATAGATAGAGTGTCGAGTTTCAAAGAATACAAATTCCTCAAATTCGTCATATCACCGCGGATTCCGCTTTCGAGATTAGAAAACGACCTTACAGAATAGCCCTACAGTGCCGGATTAACCATATAGCAAGAGTAGCAATTGCTACGGGCCCCGCGCGAAAGGGGGCCCTGCTCATCCACTCATCTCAACCTGAGCGTAATTTTTTAAGATGTGGTATGTTCAATTTTTTTGATGCCACAAAGATCTGAAACGTTACAACTTTTCCAACTAAGACAATCTACGTCAGACACTCGGTACCCGACTATTTCGTAGGCGTAAATAATTTAAATAATTTCATACGGTAAACGGACAAGCTGTACAAAAAGTCTGCCGTATGTGCAAGCACTCTGCTTAGGAATCTCACTTCTCGACTAATCTACCCGTATTTCTTTCTATTAAAAACCCACAAAATTGTAACCTATAGATAGCAAATAAACGTATTTAGTATCGTATTGTATTTTTACCTCTTTATACTTAAGAAGCCGTAGCAGGATAAGGGCCCTTTGAAAGAATTTGCTACGGGCCCCGCGCTTGCTTTATCCGGCACTGATGTCAACAGAAATCAATAGGCAAGCGTAATTTCTATCTTAAATAGTATAAGTTGAGAATCATAAGAGTGAAAGTGATGAGAAAAAAGATTAAAATAAGATAAGCATAACACGTATAGAAAATATTAGTAATTGACTGATTTGTCATAACCAAAGTAGAGCTATAAATCGATTATAATTGCTCTTGACATAACTAATAACAGTATATAACAAACTAATCAACTTCACACCTCGTATGGAAACATTTGTCAGGCCACACCTATGTTACAATTGTCGAATTTTCTAGAACGATCTAATTAAATGCGTAACCAGTTTCTGTAATAACCATTTATCATAGGCCAATTAGAAGTTATCAATGAAGTGGTCGTATGTATCTCAATTCGGAGAAGGTCTGGGAATGAGACTTATATGATAAAAGAGCAACCCAACAGAGTTTTTTACTGTACTAATATAGTAGTATGTATTTAATTTTTTGTAATAGATTATAAAAAGATTAGTTCCACTGAGTTTGTTTCGCCGCTTCTTCTCAGTGGGCTTGAACGTCAATTGTTGTGAACCACCGGTAACAAAACCGGTGGTTCACAAAAATTGACGTTCAAAAATATACTTTAATTGTACTATTTTGAATAAAAAAAATTGACTTTGACTTTGACTTATCTTAAAGAAATATTATTGTTTTGACGTGATAACGTCTACTAAATCGTTGAGCCCCGGCTGCATGCTTGAAAAAGCGTGACTCATACTCACGTTCCGGCTAAGACGAGGGTGCAGGCGAGAGCGCGGAATGAACGGCCTAAGCGTTCGACTTATGACGTAATCACGTAATATAATCATCCGTAAACCGACTTTACAGCCAACCATTTTTTTTTAACTTTATTAGGTCAGACCTAGTCGAATGAAAATAGAAAGGGAATAAAAATTAATTACTATTTAAAATGGGATACTTAACTTATTAAACCATAAAATCAAATCAAATCAAATAATATTTATTTCGTAGGCAAATTACATAGCACTTGAAACATGTCAATTTTTTTTATAAGCTAATGCTAGATTCGCAAAGTAGCAGTTTTCCTCAGAGAAGAATCTAGCAAGAAACTCTGTAGGATTGCTCTTTTTAAAATATAGTTTTACAATTTTTGTAAATACATCAAAATAACAACATACTAATATACATATAAATAATAACAACATGCTAGTTACATAAATTAATTCACATTTGCCTAAAATAAATAAGTAAATAAATTTGGACCCCGCAATATCAAAACAAACAAGAGGATGTTAATAAAAAGAAAACAAAAAAACCAAGCGAGGTAGAAACTGCATAACACGACCAGCCACCACAGAGGCACCTTCACATAGGCCAGGACGCGTGTGCCAGCGTCAACCTCTTCCACATATTAGAGGGAAGTGGAGGACCCATCACACAACGCCACCACTGCAATGGCATAAGCGAGCATGACGTGTCATACGTTTCACCTTAATACAAGTTTAATTTATCATACTGCAGGCTCAAAATTTATATACATTCTAAATAAATACAGCTTGATAGAAGAGCAGTTCAATCCCAAGGATTTGCGTCATCGAAATATTCATTAATCTTATAATATCCTTTTTTACTTAGTTTTTGTTTGATGACAATCTTAAATTTCTTGGGGCATAATTCCTGTATATTAGAAGGGACCCTGTTGTAAAAGCGTATACATTGACCCACAAAAGACTTATTTACTTTGTTAAGTCGACTACTATAGGGCACTAGCTTATTTCTATTTCTAGTATTTACATTATGAATATCACTTTTTTGTTTAAATAGATGAAGGTTATTTTTGGTATACATTAAATTTGTGAAGATATATTGTGATGTTAATGTTAATATATCAATATTTTTAAAAAAATCCCTAAGAGATTCCCTGGGACCCAATTTATAAATAGCTCGAATAGCTCGCTTTTGCAGAATAAATATGCGCTCGGTATCAGCGGCATGACCCCACAGCAAAATGCCATAGGCCATAAGACTATGGAAATAACTAAAGTAAACTAACCTGGCGGTTTGAATATCCGTCAGGTTCCTTATCTTTTTAACCGCGTAAGCTGCAGAACTGAGCTTATCCGCTAACTTGTCAATATGAGGGCCCCATTGCAATCTAGAATCTAAAGTAATACCTAAGAACAAGGTTGTTTCCACAAGGTACAATTTTTCTCCTTTTATCTCTATATCCGTATTAACTTGTCCTACGTTGGGCAGAGTAAATTTAACACATTTTGTTTTCTTTTCATTGAGCACAAGATTATTTGCAGTAAACCACTCAACAACTTTATTAATGGCATTGTTTACGTCGTCATATTTATCCTGTTGTCGTCTAACTTTAAAAAGTAAAGAAGTATCATCCGCAAACAACACTATATCATGACAGTTATTTACAAGACTCGGTAGATCATTTATATAAATTAGAAAGAGAAACGGACCAAGAATTGAGCCCTGCGGGACACCCATCACCCAAAAAAGGGCTAAAAATAAAAAGGCTATTTCATGAAATATTCTCAAATATATGTTGAGTAGATTTTGTATTAAATATTTGTCTGGGCAAGTGAATTCTTCCTAGATTTCGCTTCCACAATTAGTTAGGTAAAATGGTACATAAACGTAGTCGGTGAGTATTGGATGTTGGTCAGAGCCCTGAACAGTGTTTACTATGATGTATAGTATGTAAATTATACAAAAACAAATTAAATAAATCGAAACAAAATACTCCCCCGGTTCGAAGAATTCAAATCCACAGTCCGAACGTTGACAGCCGGTACACTTGTCGAATTTCGTATTTATTGTACGAATTAACTTATTATAGATGTTACAAACACTGCACGTGTCACTTAATACACTGATTTTAATATTAAGAACTGATTTAAATCAAACTAAACGCATTATTTCAATAATTATAAATTAATTTAGCTAAGAGGTCGTTTTTTACAACCATTCGCCGGTGTTGCCAGGGGCAAAAAAAAGCACTCAAACTCTATCTGAATTCATTAACACCACAAAAATGTCGTTCACTCTGAAACCTTTGGTCCTCTCAAACATTAAAAAATATTTAGTGTCCATTAAAATTATAAAAGTTTTGGCGTTTTAAGTTTTGATTTATTGATTTTCGAAGAATTCGCCATAAAACGTAAAATAATAGCGTAGTAAAATATTAAAACAAAGATTTGCTAGTTTGGAGTTACGCCAAAAACTACACCGCTTACGTCACTCATTCAGAACCGTCATTCAGAATTGTTTTCACAAATAATTATTACATTTACGCGGTTGATGATGTTTTCATTGTTTTTTCACCTTGCATAATTTATGAGATGCCAAGTTCAAATATATTCGATACATTATTTTTGGCGCCATTAGTTTAAATATAGAATACTAGCATACGCGACAGGCGCAACATATAAAACATATTGTATTGACTGAAATAAGTCAGCCCATTCTAGAACCAACTAAAACATACACAAAAAAAATTCATCAAATGTTGGTCCAGTCGCGAATTTAGTGACTTACACACTTAAATAATAATTATCATATTCTCGAAATATGTATAAATATTATTTCAATAGATGCAAAATAAATTTATCAGACAGCAAACAAAATGGCGCCACAGTAACTATTTTTATGTTTGTTAGATAGAGAAACTAGTAGATGAGTCAGCTCAGAGGTGATTAACGCTGCCCATAAACAAACAAATTCACCCACAACTAATGCAGGCAACGTTATGCTTCCATGGTTCAAGCCTTGTCGCAGTGGTGGGGCTCAGTAGCCTAGGGTGAGCCTAACCCCTTAGGCAAAGCTAATTGAACCAAGGGGACTCTTTGTACCCCTTTTATAAGAAGAGGGGGCAAAAGAGCAGGGGGCAAGGGGCGAGGATGGGAACCTCGCCTCATTGTACTGTCCTGACGATGGGAGGGGTTGTTCTGTGATGCGGGGCAACCCGTCTGTGGAGGTGGCGTTGGCCCCCTGAGAGGACTGACTGGCCGTCGAGGTGCCCTTTGCTAGTAGATCCGGGGCGCCTCACCAAAGGCGGCATTGGTGGCACTCGCCGGGTTTTAGTGGGTAGAGCTGCGTCCATTTACCAGCTTTCGGGCGCAGCGAGTCCAACATGGCCTGGGGAGACCCACTTCCCTACGGAATGCGTCAGTGCATTTCCCGGCGTTAAAGAAGAAAAGGCAACATTATGCTTTGTTATTTTCTCTTACCGTTGAAAAGTAGGCTCTACAGAATTACACTTCCTTCGCTTATGTATTACTATACTAAATATGGACGCCGATCCTAAATCTTTATTATTTACTAGAGCCACCGCGTGTGTGCTCACAACTGCGCTGTAATTATATAATGTTTAATTTCGTTATCAATATGCGTAAATTCAAGTTTATAATGTCAATATGTAAGGAACCGGAAAAGTCTATATATACGCCTTCAAAGGAGTCACTCGTGCAAAGTCGACCCTGTAAAAAACCTGTGACGCAGATAACGTTTTAGTCCGATAATAAATTCTAAATCAATACGGTGTATAGATGATATCAATGTTATTTATACACATATAAATCCGTCTGAAATCACGCCCTTGATGAAACTAAAACATTGACGTGTTCCGTTTGAAAGGAATGTTTGTTAATCACAGACGTCAGTTTAATGAACAGTATCAACTCATGATCTCTCTTCTTCGGGCTAGGCCGACCACTTCTGTAGGGCTATTCTGTAAAACCATTTCGATATCAAGCTTCACTTGAGTGATAGAGCTCACTTTACGCTCACTTCGAAAGTGAACATTATTGATATAGATAGATAGTCGAGTTGTGAAGAATACAAATTCGTCATATCACCGCGGATTCTGCTTTTGAGATTCGAAAACGACCCCACAGAATATCCCTACAGGTAGCCAGCATCCACAGCGATAACCACCGAATGATCCTCTTAACTTGAAGAGACCGAAGGATGCTTTAATATTTTCTTGGGACCCTCGATAAATTTAATCAGAAGGATTCAGTAGTAATAGATGATTTTCCAATTTTTGATCTGACGCTATTCCAGAATTCTCAGAGAACTTAATGTTAACGCTTTTGGCGTTTATTGAGGACCATCTTTAAATGCCCTAATTATTGACATCCAACGGTCTCTTAGGAATTTAGGTGATGAGTAAAATCCTTATTTACTCATCTGATTTGTAATAGACGTATGTGTACTTTATACTAATGCCATTTTAGTGGATGTACGATGGGTCATTTGATTTCTATGGTATTTTGAATATATGCATTATAGGGTAGGTATATATGTCACACAAGGAGAGTCATTTCATGAGGGCGAAAAGTTGTATGTGTGCACTTGTATGCTATAAATAAGGTTCAAAACTGTCCATTATGGCGCTAGTGTAGTAAAAGGTTTAAGGTTAGGGTGTTTTTGTTTATAAGCTTATAAGTGTGCGTTTTCAAATCACGCACACGCGGCTTGTTCCTTTTTGACACCCGTTTAAAAATTTACCATGGATGCCACCGTGGCGCTATACATGTTTAATTTTCAACGGACAGTTTTCATACACAGATGTGATACACATCTTGTATAATGTAGATCTACACTCAAATCAATGTATGAATATGTTATGTATTAAATTTCGAGTATGGCTACTAATTTTTATTCACACGATTCCATACTTACAAATCTAAATTTTACACAAGGTACCAACGTTAGAAAACGTATGATTATAAATATGTATTATACAAAAAGTAATTTTACTTATAGTCAACAAACTTTTCTACATTATATTTTACAAAAATATTCTTGGAATTAAAAATATTTTATAAAAGTATTTATAAAGACTAGGTGAGATGTTAAAGTCGCTTAGTGTTTTGGCCACGAATCTTTTATTTTGACCGTAATTAAGCCCAGGGTTTTCAGTTTTACGATGCTTTTATGAATGTTTCGTGGGATGGCTTTCATCTACAAACGCAAGGAAACAAAACAGCAATTTTTCCTGTCACTTTTACGAGTTTGTCGAGGATATTTTTGTTAATTTATAGTTATGGAGAAAAAACGTGTCCCTGAATATGATATACATTAAGCAATGTACATACTCCTAAAATACATTTACAGCTTCTGGACTTAACGTAAGATTGAATATAGTAATTTTAGTTGGAAATAAAATTAAATCAAATAAAATATATATTATGCTCTGCAGTGCCAATACGTACAATATGTACGTCATATGTTACCTAGGATTGTACCTTTTAGAGATGTTAATAACTTAATTTTGTAATGAGTATGATTCTAAAAAATATGTTCACATTTGTTGGTAAGTGATCATGGTAGGAGGCCCAGTGGACGGATAAAGGCTGATGATGATGATGATGATGATGATGAATTATGGACATCAGACGCTCGCTAGTTTAAGAAAATCAAGACAGTTCACACAGATTTATAAATAAAGACAGATGGAGCATGCCAAACAGGCGAGTGACGCCACCAAACCAAATACGAATTCAAAAGCGAACACCATCTAATAGACGTTTAGAATACGACGCTATGTCAAGCACTTGACAGCGCTTTTGAATTTGTATTCGCTTTGAAGCGTCACTTGGGTGTTCGGTATGGTTCCATCTGTCTTTATTTATTTATAAATCTGTGTGTCAAGTATATTTTTACGCTCTCGCATAAGAGGCCGAGTCCACCCACCACTGGACCATCGTCGCTCTTTATACCTTACCGTTTTAGGTTATCGTATTACCGATTTTTGTTATGTAATGTACGATTGGCGGACGCGCTGTACATAGGTGCAAGGACCTTATCAATGTCGATGTATGCTCATCAGATTCCGCGATATCTCACGGTCAGTCGGTCATGTGCGTAAAGTGATAGCGATTTTTTTGTGATTTTTTTTTTTGTTAAATAAAGTGAGTGATAATAAAATGTGTTTCTTACGACTAACTACGAGAAAAATAAAAGGAAAAATATATTTAGTTTACTAAGTTAAAAAATGATTTTAATATTGTGATGTCTTTTGCTTTGTGATTAAACTTGCTTTGTTTTTTCCTATGGTAACATTTTTCTCGGTATATATAATTCGTTATTTTTATCATTAATTACAAAAACAATAATTTCTCATTATCACACTAGTGTCTTTGGAAATTTTGTTGTTTTTTAGGTCATATTTGTATATGTTATTTGAAAATTTTGTATCTTATCAAGTCTCAGTTTCGTGTGTACATAATATCAATACAATACAAATATGGCGCTGGCGCTTGTCTGAATGGCTAAGGACTGGATTTCAAAAGGTCTAAATAATATAATGATTAAAATTATTATATTGGAATATACAAGTGGACCTAGTAGACCGACAGATGTTAAAAAAAACATGTCGTGGACTGAATTAAAAATTTAACACATTCTCCAAGCCTCTATACAAAATATATCACCAATCTGAGTTTAAAAGTTCAGCGACATTTGCACAGAAAAATCATATTATTTATGAATACGTTTCAATATCAAAAACGATATTAATCCTTATTAACTTTTTATCTGATGATTATTTATTTTGATTAAATAACAGTAGATTATATAATTGATAGATAGTTAGAGATAATACCAAATATGCTTTCGTTCTAATTGTTAAACATATACATGAAAAATATCTGTAAAAGGACAAAAAGAAATGTGGTGTCGTGGGACACCAGGTAGGAACGAAGTTCCTTCGGCTAAAAAGAAAGGTATTATACACTACTCGCTTGTGTATGCGACTGTCGCGCCTGCGCACGTCTCATTTAACGCTTTCATTCCACGCACTTTTTCTTACGGTTTTACTATCACATTTTTTTCAGTTCGGTCGCGCAGCAAAATCCCTATCCCCTCTAAGCCTGCCGTAAGGAACTTCGTTCCAAAAAAGGAAAAATTGCTTAGTGAACAAAGAACCTATTTGTTAATTTGACTGTAGAGGCAGTAAACCGGCCATGATATTTCGAGTAATCCACAACAATGTTGAGACTAAAAATGACTTAATTGGAATATTAATTAAATTGTGTTTTTTTTAAGAATTTATTTTTTAAGGAAAAAATAAAATGTATCATTTTGTCACAAAAAATATAATATAATAAGATGGTGTTTTGATAACGAATAATCCTTATTGACTAATAAAGATACCTTTCGTTGAAGTGAGTGAAAATACAGTGTATAAGTATGGCTTATATATTCGCTGGTCTTCTGATCATTTTTGCTACGGTAAGTATTTTTAATCTATATAAAGTTTATATAAAAATGAATCCTGAAATGTCTGTAAGCACATAACTTCAGCACCACTGCATCAAATTAGATAATCCTTTTTTTGTTGTGTTAGAAATCGTGAGGACAAGGTTTGTATGGTAATGATGACGAAGTATGAAAAATTGATGATGAAGCCAAACATTTTTTGGTGAGGGCAGGACAACATTTGCTAGTTTCAGCCTCTTTAAAATAATATATCTAGACACGCGGTACCGTGTCAAGCCAAGTTCAAATAATAGAACTGGCAAGCGTATGTACCGTACTATGTAATATTACACGAACCATTTGGCGCTACTTTTTACCCCCTCATTTTTATTATCTCTACCTATTTTTTGGTTTTTGGGTTCGAAACCCGCCATATTTATTTGTTGTGGTAATGAGAACATGTAAACCTCTTTGAATTAGCATCCGTAACAGTTTACATATTTGTATACTTTATGTGTATCATCATTGATTCACGTTGTTAAATTATCGAAAATTAAATTTTACGTTTATTAATTAATGATAATAATTAAACGTAACTTGTTAATTTAAAACAATGTTAATTTAAAATGTTATTATATTTCATATATTATCTAATTTAAAATAAAAAAAGGATTTTAAATTAACATGGTTATTTCATTGTTTAAACCATTTAAACGGGCTATTTACCATGCAAATGTATAGCGCCGACATAAAAGTGGCAAAACCCGACTATTTTGTCAGACATGGCGCCAAAATGAGTTTCCTTTTTAAGTGACGTACAAAAAAGAGCACTTTATACTTCATTTGTTTTCACGCCTTTTTTACCTGCATGGTATTTAGAGTTCAACAGTTAATAGTACATTTTAAAACTAATAATGCTTTGATGTATTGCTTATTATTTTACTTCAATCCTTATGTTATAAATATTGGTCTGTGCCAGCAAACGTTATGGCAGCGTCATAACGTTTTCCGTCTTGCCGTTTTAATGATTTTAATGACAAGATGCGTTCATGTATGACTCACATCAAAATGAATTTTCCTAAAAAGATTATGTATGAAGAAGCATTATTTTTCATTGCCTAATTAAGAAAATATTACAAATTTAATTTATTAAAAACTAAACCCCACTAGCGTAATCAACGCGAAGCTTTGTATGTGTGGATGTTTGTTACTCTTTCACACAAAAACTACTGAATGCATATTGATGAAACCTTTCATTTATTATTCTATAAGTTGTTCTAATATACATCATCATCATTATGTCAGCCAATCGACGCCAACTGCTGGGTATATCACTACATATTATAAAACAAAGTCGCTTTTTCTGTCCCTATATCCCTTTGTACGCTTAAATCTTTAAAACTATGCAACGGATTTTGATGCGGTTTTTTTTAATAGATAGGACAATTCAAGCGGAAGGTTTATGTATATAATTTATTAAGTTTTTATATACATTGGCTAAGATATAACAATAATTGTTGAAGGTATCGGGAAAAAATAGGCCGCTTGGGAGTTTTCAACGAAAACGCTGCCTAAACCCTTTGAGATATAACAAAATAATATATTATGGTGGAATTGTGTATCTTAAATAGGTCTACAAAAAATCCGCGATGGCATATGTCTATCTCTTAGGGATATCATACTATATCCATTTAATACTTAAAAAAAATGGGCAATTATAACGTGATAATTTGAAAGTTATTTACACAAATACGGTATGAATCCTTATCATTTTAAATCAGTTAATTGGCATGTGCATTTTATGAAGATTATTTTTGCCCTTTACATCATGCAAATTAAATGAATACTTTAGGAGATATGGCAAAATCAAAATAATGCAGAAGAAAATAAATCGTGTTGCTGTGATACGAACAGGCGCGGGCAGTTGTCTGCTGTCTAAGGCTGTAGTGTATCAACTCTGGTAGACGTAATAATATGATCAACGTATGAATGTATAATAATAGTATTATATATCCTAAATATGCCTACAGAAAATCTGCGAAGGGATATATGTCTTTATGTTCAAGATGACATATATTCATTTTAATACAAAAACTTAGTAATTATTAAAATAGAAAATGATCATCATCAGACATGATAAATCCGTAAACCTAAGTTCACGCGGGCGAAGCTGCGGGTAACAGCTAGTATATATATATATATATATATATATATATATATATAATATTACATTAGAATAACATATTATATAAGCTTTTAATGTGTAAAGATATTGCGTCATTTCATAGTCCAAAATTTAATATCGCGCTGACGAAATTACGGGAATCAGCGAGTCTACGTCTAATCAGCATTACAAATTCATAAAGTGCATTTTTAAAAACGTTTGTCCTTGGTGTATTACTTGGTATAATGTCTAGAGGACTTGAACATTGTAGGTAAATCAGCGGACTCGTCTAGACGGGCAATTTGAAACAAACGACAACGAACATAAATTTATTACCAGGAAACATATTGACAATTGCGGAATAAATAAGTCCATAATATCAATCAATACATTATTTTTATGAACTATCAAATACTAGTTTATTAATTTCGCCTACGCTGGACTAAATTTTGGACAATTTATACCTTTTAGCGAGCGACGATGGTCCAGTAGTGGGTGGACTCAGCCTCTTATGCGAGAGGTTCCGGGTTTGATCCTGACCCCCCCGTGTGTGTTTTGAAATGGGTTTTTCTAAATTTCTAAGTGCACACTAAACCATCGTTCGCTCACCGTTGAAGGAAAACATCGTGAGGAAACCTACATGCCTGATGAACCCTTTTCTGAATCTTCCAGTAGTAGCAGCAGGTAGACAGAGGAAAAAGCATGTCATCAATGATAATAACATTAAAACATTCAACTAATACAACAAATAAACATTCTAAAAATACACATGTGCTTTATCATCACGAAGCGATCTCTTACAAAGGTTTTATACTTTGCCCCTTAAGTTTGAGAGAAAATGGAAGCTCTTCCAAAACTAATACTGTTTTACGTTCGGTATCGGAGATTCCTTGTTTGTATCAGATTGAATCTAATAGAAAATAATGGAAAACCATTGCATCTTAAACAAGATCGGCTATACCAACAGATAAATCATATTTTACGTTTGCTGTTTTTATAATAACACAAGGAAAATGAAAACAAACGACTCTAAGGCAATAAATTCCGATGAATTCACCAGATTTGGGTTTTCCATGCGGTATACATAAATTCGCAGTTGTTGTTTTATTATTTTACTAGCTGTTGCCTGCAGCTTCGCCTGCGTTAACTAAGATTTAAAACGGAATTTATAATATTAGTAGGATAGCAGCGCCCCGCGTTCCCGTGGGAATATGGGGATGAATTATAGCCTATGGATTAATCTGATGTATAAGCTATATTATTATGAAGTTCCATCAAAATCCCTTCAGTCGTTGTTGCGTGAAAGAGTAACAAACATCCTCACAAACTTTCGCATTTATAATATTATTAGGATGTTTCTACAAACTAATACACGTTGTAAATGGTCACAGCCGCCGACGATATTAAAGGATTTCGTCTGGGACTGGCCTGGCAACTATCTCATTCATTTCGAAGAAGGAGAATGACCGTATTAATCTGTTTGAACTGATAATAAAAATCTATTGTATTGATGGATTAATGATAAAAATTATATGATAAGAAAATAAACCTGATGCTGATAAAAATTATTTCCAAGATATAGAACGACTTCTGACGCTCTGAAAATTGAATTTTTTTATTTATATGATAATATTATTATATTACAAACTTTGGTTTTTGTCAAAATATAAGATTCGGAAAAATACAGCTCTTTTTTTTAGTGTAATTTAAATAACACATTTTGTTAAATTTTATATTGTGCTCTCTGTTTTATTGTAGTATTTGTTTTATTTATTTATCCTCTTATATACATACGTAATGTAAATTAAAACTGAAAATGGATCTAAATTCGTATTCATTATCTACACTTCTACATCTACATCTACATCTACACTAATATTATAAAGAGGAAAACTTTGTTTGTTTGGTTGTAATGAATAGGCTCAAAAAGTACTGGACCGATTTCAAAAATTCTTTCACCATTCGAAAGCTACATTATCCACAAGTAACACAGGCTAAATTTCATTCTGGAAAAAAATAGGGTTCTGTAAGATATTTGGGTTTTTCGAACACTAGATGTAAAAAATCAACCAGAAAAGTTACTTATTTTGCGTACTAAGATCCCGTTGTAAATCTTAGTTAACGCAGGCGAAGCTGCGGGCAACAGCTAGTTAGTTATAAACTAAAAATATTTTTTATGTTTAATTTCATGATAAAAAAATATGTTGGAACGATAATGACGTTCAGATTTATCAAATTCGCGCGTTACCTCATTTGCCGGTCATAAAACGTGGCATTGAAATTGTTGGTTCGTTTTTAGTACCGGGAAATCAACATCGTCAAATGCCTCGGTGGTTGTAAACCATTTGGCTATTATTTGACGGGTTGTATTTCTTTTTTTTTTTTTAAGTTTCGCTATGTTTAATGAATGTTGGCGCCAGTGTGTTTGTCTCATGGCGCACGTAAGCAAACTCACGGAATTTTGTGTGTATATCGTGTTAGTGGCAAATATTGAATACATTATTTCTGGTTACTCACTTTTCATTTACATAAGCTATTTTATCTTTATTAACATTGTTTATTTCATTTTTTGCATAACTTGTACGAGTGACGATGGTTCAGTCACTAGTGGGGCTTCACCTCTCGAGTCAAGGTTCGATTTTGATCCTTGTGAATCTTTGACATGGGTTTTTTTCTACGTGCACTTTATCATGATCTCGCTTGCTCACCGTGAGAAATCTGAATCGGTAATCTATGGCTCCAACAACCTTCTCGCCTTATTTGAGAAGGAGACCCTTGCTACCTACTAATAAAGTAGGATATCCTCTATGGGTCCATACTTTAGATTATGGACGCGTAGATAAAGTAAAAATCATGTTATTTACTGGCGTAGTTTATTTTATTTGATTTATTTAAATTATTTGACACTTTCGCCGCTTATGCCGTATGATATACGCCTTTGTGGTTGGTAGCGGAGCCACTGTGTTTCGTTCCTTTTTTTTTTCGCACGAAAGTAAATTATGCTATTTTAAATTATGCAAAATGCGAGCGTAGAAATTATTTTTGGGTGGTTCGTTTTAAAATCATATTTTGGTATTTCTATTAATCTCGACATCTTCATTTATTGCTTCTCTTTATTAGCTCTGGAAATATAACTTAGATTAGACTTTTTTGCATTCGATAACCCAATATTTTCGGACATTTCTAGGCAGTTTCCTGGGCAAAAATTTTAATTAATTTTTAGACACGTGTAAGTCAGGTAGTTTCAAATATATTTGTAAAGCCCGATATCATTGTACTAACGTATATTTGAGATAAAAAATCCGCCTCAATATCGATCAGCAGCCAGTAAAAGTACGCTGTGGTTTTAGTCCTTCGCACTCTATAACTATCACTGCCCAATTCAATGTATCTATTAACACCGATCTGTTAAAGTTTTTAGGTTACTCTAGCCAAGAGGTATTACGTATTATCTCAGTTCTACGATCCTAATTATATTGACTATATAATAATATTAATAAAACTTGTCCCACTGCTGGACACGGGTCTCCCCGAAATCAGACGTTGTGGGATATGTGGTGTGGTGGATTGGCTGACATAGTTTACCAATGCACTGGCCCAATGCGGGTTTGTAAACTTTACACGCCTTCAAAGACTTTAAATCTCATCAGGCTTCGTTTCCTGGTGATATTTTTCTTCACCGGTGAGCAAACGAT
Organism: Lycaena phlaeas; assembly: GCA_905333005.2. Lineage (NCBI taxonomy): Eukaryota > Metazoa > Arthropoda > Insecta > Lepidoptera > Lycaenidae > Lycaena > Lycaena phlaeas. The sequence goes on from HG995182.1 coordinate 7,691,239, forward strand.
GATCGCGTGATCAGATCAGGACCACGGAGAAATCTATAAAAAAGGGATAATTCAAGGGGTACCACAGGGGTCGGGATTGAAGCGTACCTCTCAAGATGTGGGACTCACTAAAGTCACTAGTCCATCGTCGCCAATCAGTATATGCCAATCAGTTTATAACAAGTTGCCAAAGTAAGTTGTAGAACTGACAAACATAAAGTTAAAAAACTATACGTATATCATGTATAGAGATACTACTCTAGTCCTTATTTTAAAATCTTATTACAGTCCAGTGTCCTTTTTAAAATCAAGGACTTCGTTAAAGATTTATCTCAATATTCTAAATCTCAATTTTTCTTTTCTCCTATTAAATTTTTTACGATAATAATAATTTAGAGATATTTTTTTACCCAATTTATAAATAACTACACTATACTCAATTTATAACAAATACTCAATTACTGATATATATATATGTGGTATCCTGTTAGACCAAGACAGAGACGGAGGGAGAGCAAAGTGATCCTACAAGCATCCTTTTGTTATTTTGAGATACGGAGAGCAAAACATCCGGCATCAACTAATTTTTCGTAATTTATAATCCTTTATTTAACCCACGGACGAGAGCAAGACTCGTAAATACTAATACAGACATCCCTACGTTAGCTGTCATCATCATCAGCCTTTATCCATCCACTGCTGAACAAAGCATTCTTTCAATATACGTCCAGACATCGTTTTATTCATTATTATGACTGGTACTCTGTCAATATTAGTATATTATAACCCTGTGCTTTTTACATAATAATTACATCTATTGTGCTCTGGTCTCAATAACTGTTATTAATATGATGGTACGCGGCCCACTTACGTTGTTTTGTTCGTCGCACTCCTGCCACCTTTGTTCGTCTGTTGTCCTAGACTCAATAGCTAATTTAGAATTCTACTTATCTGATTCGTTTGTTCAGATGACCTGAATATTCGGCTTCATAAATTTCATGCCCACGTCATGCTCGTGGCCTATTGTCTATAGAAACGATCAATTAACATCGGTAAGGATATAAAATGGTCCAATTTTTGTGTCATATGTTTTGGAGATCGTTTGTGCGTTTTACAAAATATTTCTTGCATTCACGAACAGAAATAGGTATGATCGATACTATTTAATCATAATTACATTTGTTAACTTCTAGCGCACACCCTTTCTCCTTCTATAATTTATTCTTTCAATATATGGTTACCTGGAAGAAATCGCTATATAGCTTATTGTACTACTCCTTCTCATTTTATCTATATTTTTTTTTTGTAAATTATGTGTGTGCAATAAAGTTATATTATTAATATTATTATTATTTACTAGCTGTTGTCCGCAACTTTCCCTGTAGATGTGTATATGTAGTTATCACACCTATTTCGGTTAAAATAAATAAAACAGTCGCAAGTCACAAGTAAGAAAAATATTAATTTGTATCATATAATAAAAAATAGTTCTTTATTATTTATTAATATTTCAAACTATGCATTTAAGCATACTAAATACTACAACATCATATAATAACTTTGTAATATGTTTAATTATTACTGCAAACACCTGAAATACCTACACAATATAAACTCATTAAAAATGGTCCTCTGTTTCTGTGCTATTGATGAATCATGCTGTTCAATAGTAATATAATACTTCAAAAGTCAAATTTGAACTAACATAAATGTTGATAATGCTTAAATACGATTCGATGCAGATATGTCACTTACTAGGTGGATGCAAAACAGAGCTAATGTTACTTGCCAATATTCTGAAGCATTCATGACTATTTGGAAGCTGCATTTAAGATAATCTTCATATTATAGCAAATTTTAACGATTACCAAGACATTAGGAAATACACAAATGGTGTATAGAAATGCACGTAAATGTTTCCAGAACATAACTTTTTTTTGCCTTTTTAATTATTTTATAGAGTAAAAACATAGATATAATTTTATGTCTCATTAATAAAGATCTAAAATGCACAATTGTATCTTTTTACACGCTTTTTGTTAGATTCACCGATACGTTTGTTTGTAATCAAAACCACAAATTTCATTCAAACTTTGTAGATCTTTCAAGGACTATTTTATTTTTCAATTTGCAAAAGCAAAAACGTGATTTTTAGTTTTTTTCAACTATTAAATAATCATTTTCTCTTAAACTTAATATTTTACTAAATATACACTACTTGGCTACGCTTAAGTTTCACTTTATTTTTCTTAATATAAATTTCTTAATTATTATATAATTTGTAAGAATTAAATATCTAACTAATACAGAATACGTTATTAAGTTGTGTAAACAATGGTATCTTGATAATAGGATTCCGTTGACTTTTTTCTGAACTGTAAAAACTTTAAATGCCGATTACTTATACAAACTCAAATAAAACCTCGGATAAAAAACTCGTCTTTCACAAAAACTTTTATATACCCTAGGGGATTGTACAGCTTTAACACTTTAGATTACTTGAAATAATTACTATGGGGACTCAACTATGCTCTTCAATTTATAATTCCAGTGAAGCCAACCTCATCCCGTATTATAATGAAAAGCCAACAACGTCCATAAAACGACAATGTGAAAAGCCTTTGTTTTAATTAACAGAGATTTAAAAAAATAATAATAAAAATTTTATAGAGTATAAGGTGTACTGAATATACAGAAAAAATCACAACGACGAAAAATAATAGAAGTACAGAATTCATTTCGTAAGAAATACATCTTTGTTGAAGTAACTGGAATAAAAAACTTTTTTTTTTTTGGAGAATTATTTAATTAAATTATTATTTTGGTATTATATGTATATAGACCTTGAACAAGCTAGAGTCTTAGAACATTTGGTAGGTGCCCTCTAAATTGTAGTCCAAGTAGTCCAATTTTATCGCGTTTCATTAAGATTTTTGCACAAAACATCGGACACTTTACAGCATCCACGGTCACTGAGGTGTCAGACGTTCAAATGTCATGTCCAAGTCACACACCAAAAATATATAATATGCTATCTGTAAAGCAACTAATTTCACGAAAATCGTTGAAATAGGTTTCGTAAGATTCACCTATAAATTCAATTAGTCCGATTTGAGATCGGAAGGAATATGTGCTTACCGGATAGGCCTGCACAGCAGTTTGATTATGTGACCTGAATAAATAAAATATTATTATTATTACTAACCAAATTTTTTGATGCGCGTCCCAAACAAATTCGAACACGGAACGCGCATCGATGTGTCGGACATATTATTATATGGGTTGATACTATACTTTTTTTACTTTAATATTAATTACCAAGCTTCTTAAAATTATTGCATATTATGCTTGATATTTGACTTTAAAATATTATATTTGTTTAAAATAAAGTGAATATAAAACCTTAAGCTGTAAATCGGTGAATGCGGACAATCCTTAAAAAATCGGTAAAAGCAATTTTTATTACAACAACACTATTGGGTGTCTCTCTGTCTCACCTGCCCAATGTTTTGTAACACATTGCACGCCTTAAACGATATGTCCTTGTCCGTTTTGGGTCTGTCCACAATTGGATCTGATTCACTCGGTTACCATCTGACAGCTGATTCTATATTCATGACGTCTGTATTCTTGAAATGGTGCATTACTGTTGTGAGTTTGGATGTGCATTACTTAATCACTACAAAATTACCGAAAATATTTTGATGGAACTTGGCAATGTTGTAGCTTTTTAACCGACTTCAAAAAAAGGAGGAGGTTATCAATTCGACTGTATGTTTTTTTTATTTTTAATGATACATAGGGAATATTTTATCGCGAAAACACTCAACGGTTTTTTAAAAGTCCTACCTCAAGAAAAATAATTACAAACTGATAACACTACACATATTAGCCATTATGATAAGTAATTACTAAACGGAGATGAAGACAGCAATTCGCCATTGAAACAATCAAAATCAATCCATTTTACAACTAGTAATTCATCCACGTAACGAAGCTTTTATTGCCCTTTTATACCTTACAATCCTTTAAACGTAATTAAAGTATCTAATTAATGAACCTACGAACATATCCTTAAAGTGGTAAGAATACCACCCACTAGTGATGTGGAAAGAATTCCGACGATTCACCGATTCGAGTTTTTATTAGCCAACCGTCGAGTGTGAGTGACAACACTCGTATATTACACATTTAACAACTTGTTGAAGGCAATAAATATTTGTGTGGGTTTTAAGGGCTTGTATTGCTTCCGATTGTAATGTTTCTTATATTGTTGTTAAAATCACCTGTCTGCTGGTGTTCCTTAAATAGATCATTTTTATGTGTTGAATGAATTAATTAATTAATTAATATTCTTTATTGTACACACACAAAAATTTACAAATACAAGATAATGAATTTAAAATGTACAAAGTTAGTGCAGGGACAAAAGCGACTTAATCGCTAAAAAGCGATTTTTTCCAAGTAACCTGAGGGTACTTAAAGGAAACATTTAATGAATATTTATTATCTGTCAAAATATAAGCTTGTATGTATGTGGTGTATAGTTTTGTTCAATATTCTGACTATAAATAATAATAGTAATATCTATGGACTCTTTTACAACAACACTTATTTAATACACTTATTTAATACACATCAATGACCAAGTAACACGGAACCTTTTTTGTTCCCTGGCGGAATTCGTATCCGCTACCTCCCAAAATGAGCGCCAACGCGCTAACCATTAGCTATAGAGGTCGTCGAACTAAGTTTTGATAAATGACTGTTGAATTTTTTAAGACGAATAGTGGAACATATATTTTATAAGTAAAATGAAAGGAAATGCTAATTAAAAACGCACCACAATTATAGATCCTTTAGGACTAATTCAAAAAAATATATAAGTTTCTATGTAAACACATACTATTATCCAAAAACTTCTTAGAATCTAGCAAGGCTTAATCTTAACGTTCACGATTTCCGAATTCGGTGCACTTTTCATGCCCACAAAGTCTTAATAGTGGAAAATCATTTAGTACTCGAAGATATATTAAAGGCCGGTTGTTTCAAACCATCTGTTAATGTAAGAGACATCATTAAATTTTAAAGTCTGTTAAAAAAACGCTCTTTGGTCCCTAACGTTCGTTACCGCCATCTTTGACAATTACATATTCGTGAAAATCGGTCGATGCAACCCGCCCTTAAAATGAAACGTTGGGCTAGAATCGGCTCCAGATGTCACTTCACTTGCCAAAAAACCACTATGTCACGCCTTATAAATTCGGAGCGTGGGTGCAGTCAACTCTATTCAATTTACAACCAAATGTTCTATTTCCTCTATAGCTTCCATTAGCTGGATGGGCCGCCCTTGGCCGTGTGACAATGAGTTGCATCAATGATCCCAGGGCCGCCAACGAGCTCTTATCGTTGTCGTAAAACCGCCATATCTCCTAATGCCCGTATTAGTGATGCGGTTACGAAATCACGGCATATGCATATCTAAGTGTATCACTAGTTTTAGTGTAGTGTTAAGTTGGAATTCTTTGAATCATGTGTTAAAAGGCTTTTGCTAACCGTTTAATATCTAACAAAATATAGTTATTTTCTTCATATTATCAGATAGATAATAATAACGCCATCTTTATTCAGGAACTGTAAACCATGTATGTGAAGCAATTTCAAACAAATTAAAATAATTTAATGTCAAATAAAAGGAGTTTTACAGTCTATAATTTAAAATTGAACTTACGTGCAAGAAAAAAATGTAGTATGCATTTAATTCCTACAATAAATACTAAAATGTTTTGTTTAATAGATTTTGTAGTCTCTGTAATAGTGTGGAAGATAATATAAGTGGATAACGTATGATCACAAACTACTAAACTTAAACACTTGTATTACTCTAATGTTTCAATACTCGAAATATGAATTCTATTTTTGTGTATAAATCTATATTTTAGTATTAAATTATTCTCTCTATTACAGCATGCGTTTAATGCATATAAAATGTGCAATGGTAATATGACTTTGATTAATCCATTAATTACTTTATTACTCTTATCAAAATTGATGTTCTATAATTAATAGATAATATTTTTTTGTTATCTAAAAACAAGAACGTTTTTGCACCAATTAGAAAAATATATTTTATAAATAATAATCATCGATTTGAACGAATATGTTGATATAGATAACAATAATTGTTAAAATATTAAAAAAAAGTAAAGTATCAACCCTTTATGTCCCACTGATGGGCACGGGTCTCCTCCTCGAAATCAGGCGAGGAGGGTAATGGGCCAATAGCCCAGTGCGGGTTGGTGAAGTTCACATACCTTCAAGGACTTTAAATCTTATCAGGCATGCAGGTTTCCTCACGATGTTTTCCTTCACCGGTGAGCGAACGATGGTCTTTGGGGTGCACTTAGAAATTTAGAAAAACCCATTTCAAGGCACACACGAGGGGGGTCAGGATCGAACCCGGAACCTCTCACATAAGAGGCCGAGTCCATCCACCACTGGACCATCGCCGTTCGTTCGCATGTTAAAATAACAATAATAACAATAATTATTAATATAATAAAAATAATAACAATAATTGTTTCATGTTAAAACTTAAACGTCACGTCATTTCTTCCGATTTTCATTTTAACACACGTACGACGCAGTGGAGCTGTGCATTTTTAAAACATAATTATTGTTATATTAGGTATGAGCAGCTGTTTTACCCACAATTTGTCAACATAATTATATTTTTAGAACGTAATTTTATTTGTGATTATATTTTTACGTGTTTATAACACTTTTATAGATAATTAAGCACGATATTATTACCAGTACCATATTGTAAATCTAAGCTAAATCAGGAACGGCATTCCATGCGTACCTACCTCAAAGTAAAGAAATAAAGAGATATAAAAGTAAATAATGAATCTAAAAGCATACCTTCAAATTTTCCAAATATAGCAAGATTGTTTTACCCACCGCCGTGCTTGTTCGGTAAAGCAGATTACTTTAGTAACAGGTCTGAGCGAACAAATTAGATAGAGATTTCGTTACGGATGGTGTTACATTTCAATCATTGCGACCCACCGCAGTCGTGATGGCGGGAAATGTTGGCTTTTTTTCTAATTTTTGCCCTAGATTCTGATAATTTTTCCTACTAAGCTTATTTATTAATAAGTAAAGATTTTATACAGAGAAGTAACAAAATTTTTTTTTCGTTTTATTGTAATATCATATAGCCGGACGTACATATTTCCTAAAATGCAAATCTGATTTCTAAATTGAGTTCAGAATTTGAAATCTGTGAGTTGATAATCAATTTGGAAGGTATGAATGAATACAGAATTCAAACTTGCTATATAGCCTTAGAAGTTTATTTAGCAACAGGCCGATCTCTAAGTTACATGACAGTAGAGTCACATAGACTTTTTAGTTTAAAGAATTCGTATGCATTTCGGATAAACTTAGAAAATATTAATAAAAATAATGCGACACATTTAAGAAGTTGTATTTCCTAGAGAATGATCTAAGCGAGGAAATAGTGGAATATAATGCCAGTGGAAAAAATTATGTGCGTATTCTATAATTGAAATTGAAATGAATGCACCTTACCAAAAAAATAGACTTAAACAGACTTCAAAATATAATATAATATATTTAATAAAAAAAACTAAAAATTCTTATAATTTAAACACCTTTTTTAAGCTTAACCACAGCAAGATACAAATCAGATAAGGTTATCTTAGTTTAAAGCGAAATTTCTTTCCAGTCAGAGTTCAATTAGGGAGAAAAGGTTAATTTAACGTTATATCATCCAACCGGAATTAAAATTATTTCACACTTAAAGCGTACAATATTTTAGCATGAAAATAATTATGGAGTCCAGGATCCCACGACACGCGTGTAATGCCTGACGTTTTAATCCGTACCATGTCCGTACTTTCCACACTTTCGTACCAGACGTAAATCAAACCGTGGCATCGTGACTAATTTAAAATAAAGATGGCGTTAAACGTTTAGTCCAGCTATAAAACCTTTTTGGTTTACTTTAAATGCCACAACAGTTTTACTTGCGCTACAAGCGGCCAATATATACAAATAATTGCTTTTTTTTTATAGTATCGTGTGCAAAGGTATCTAAAATGGAGATAAAGAGAAATTGTAGGTATATCTACAAAAATCTACAAATAGTATAAGCAAATCTATAAACTATAAACATAATAATATTGTCACAGAATTTTCGGTGTGTTAAAGTAGTAAATAAGGCATGCAGGTTTCCTAACCATGTTTTTCTTGTTTAAATACACTTAGACATTTACTTTTTCACTTATTTACGTATCGCAGAGGTGAGGTTTAAACTAAGAGCCGAGCCCGTACTCTGTAGTAATAAGACCATCGGAGCTAAAGTATAGTTTCGCTTTTATAACCAAGGTGCCAAAGTCAGTTAAAGAACTGACTGATGGAAAGTTCAAAACTATGTCTAAAGTATCATCAATATAAAAGTATACCGAAATAGGGCAGTAATGTTGTGTTTTGTATGGAAACAAATTCCACCAAGTGCTGCGACACTACGCCGCGTTACTCTTCTACTGGCTGACTGATGGCTATTGCACACTCATTAGTTGAATTGGTATTGTAATAATACGCACAAGTTTAGCGGAATTTATTTCCTTACAAATATAACATTACCGCTTTATTTCGATTATGTGCTCAATAGCCCAACCAAAGTACGATTATTCAACTGTATTTTGAAAGAACCGCCGTACTAAATAAAATAAAATCTTTATCCGTTCAAGGGATGAACACATCTCCGTCCATTTTTCCTCTGATTTCTGTCTCCATTGGGACAATAATGTCAGTATAATTACCGACACCAACCTTAACATCTTACGTCTAAGGATAGACAAGTGAGTGTACTATAGAATAGTCTGCGATAGTTTCAGGTTAACTTATTTAAGTTCTAATGCGATGTTGACCATTTAGCCTTATGTGGCAAGTCTACCAGTATAGCAATCGATCTAATATTTTTTTTTATCTTTACCAGATCGTGGGACGGGAAGGAGTGTTAGCTTCTTCGGCCACCCGCGACGTCCGCTGCGGCCAGCGCCTGGTGTCGGGGCTGTTCTCGCGTCCTCGCCTGCCGCTCGGCTACTCCTATGTGACCACGGTGCCACATGGAGCGTGTAGACTCAACGTCTCCGAAATTGTCTCCAGCGAGAATTACATAGGTAAATAATAGTATTGCTTTATATTAGTTTGTATGCACGCAATGATGCATTAAATTTATTTTGGTTGATTAAGATTTTTACTTTTCGGACGCTTTGCTAAGACGGTAACGGATAGTGATGAGTAAACTTGGTATTGGTGTTGCAAACTTGGCCTTTGTAAAAAGCAATAACAGGACCAAGCCCCATTTAAAACCACATATTGCTACTACATTGAAATTATTCATTTAAATATTAACGTACTTGAATATAACTAAAAACGTACTTGAACATAAATAAGCATTTATTACAATGTCAAAATATCAACTAATTCTTAGCACATCATTTATTATTATATAATGTTATAAAAATAAATGATGTGCTAAGAATTAGTTGATATTTGGACATTGTAATAAATGCTTAAAAATCAAAGTGACATGTCAAATAAATAATATCGACACTGAATAGGCAAAACCAAAATCAATACCAAAACCAAGACCAATACCAAATACCAAGGTTGTCCTTGGTATTGTTCTAGTTTCTCATCACTAGTCACTAGAAAAAATGGTCCGCGATAAAATCCAAAAATAATTATTCGTTTTGTAGTCTAATTTGTGGTTGTTTATAAAGATGAGTCTCAACATTTAAGTATTCTTATTAACTTTGTGATTCATAGTTTAATAACAAATACATAATACTATGAAAAATATGTCACATAAAATACTTTTATGAAATTCATCTTATTTTCATTTTAGTATTATTTTATTAAAACGTTACTTTGTTCTCCTTTTTATCGTAAAACAAACAATAATTTGACATACAAAAATTGCGTCTAATTTATTACGCATTACTTTATTAATCATCAAATCGCAATAGGCAATTAGGAATAAATTTAATTGAGTTGATTGAACGCGGTCAGTAGATGTACTTAGTAAAGCAGATGTTTATACGAAGGCCATCATATATAGATTTTTATTAAAACAATTCGGTATATCGGTCGATGTTCGGTGCAAAGATCGATGCCGAATCGATTAATCGGAATTGCAATGGCACATCACTAATAGAATCGCCTACGCTCAACTTGTTCACAATTGGTTGTTTGACGCATGTAATTTCACTGATTGTTTCCTAATGAATCACATGGCGGTATCTCTTAGTACGTTAAGTGTTTACTATCAACGTGGATGGGGTAGATTAGCAATATAAACAATTACGCATGGAGACAAAAATATATTTTAAACGATCTTATCATAATCAGATAAGGATTTTCTAGGTTATTTATAAACAATTTTTCATTGATTATCTGTTTGATACTAAACAAGGACAACAAAAATTGAGATAAAGTTTTTTAGGAGATTTTAAGAAACGAACGTTTTAAGAAACGAGCTTTCTTAAAACGTGTGACAAAAAAAACACCTTAAACGATGGCAATGTAAAAGTCTTGTAATCCTATAAAAATCGTGAAACGTTTCCTGATTCGCATCCTTTTCAAAGATTAATTATTCAATTATTAGGATCGTGTATCGAATATCGATTACGCGCGGCAAATAATCGAACATTGCGCAAGCGACAGACACGCTCAGTGAATTTCAGACGCGCTATTTACGGGATATATTTGATTCAACTTTTTTTGATATAATTTAATTTCGATTTGGTTGTTTTTGTCCTAATTTCTTATCTGCAAGGTATTAAACATAAATATTATTTTTAGGCATTAGAGTTAGAGTTTACAGCAGGTTAGGGTGCGGGTACCCTGGGGCTAATCCTACGCTCACATCTTAAGTACTGCGCCACCGGCCACGTATATCCTTTAAAAATATGCCTGCCTAACATTCGTGCAAATTGAATAGTGCGTGTTAGTAACTATTACTATAATGAGTAAAAATATGGCATACTTATTAAATTATTATATACAATTTTATGCCAATAAAGAACCATACCTGGTATCCATTAGGCGCGGTTGCCATGCAGTACGCGTCGAAGATTTGCCGCACGCAGTGGATGTTAACTTGTTTGCATGTGTAGCGTTAATACGAAATTTATAGATTTCGTAAAATACGAAAACTGAAGTGGAGATGGACAGGTCATATAATAAGAGGCAAGGAGAAGTGGAACAAAAGCATCATATTTTGGTATCCACGAAATACTAAAAGGAAACGTGGAAGACAATAGCTAAGGTGGCAAGACGATATAAAGGCAATAGCAGGAAAAGTGTAACTAGAACAGCACTAAATAGAAAGGAATGGAAGGAGTTAGATTGCCTTTGCCAAATCAGGACAAACAGAGATGTCGATATCGTAGACTCATTAGATTCAACATAAATATGAAACGTAGTAAATTATGCTTAAACGAAACCATTGTAAAATAATACTTATCTCTGAATAAAGGCTTATAATAATGTGTAGCGTTACGAGTGTCGAACGGCTCGTACATAGTGAACGGCGAGTTTGCGGTCAGCGCTCCTGGTACATACGAGGCGGCTGGAGCCAGGTTCATATACACCAGGACCGCGGGGCTCGACAGCGTGTTCGCTGTGGGACCCATTCATCACTCCATCGACATCATGGTGAGTATGCCTTGGAGATCTCAAAGAGACCTACACGATAGAAAAAGGTTGATAGGTATTTCTAAGATGATAGTGATGATAATGATTAATATACATAGTTGTTATAGACCAAATGAGATATGGGTTCGAATCTCATAAAACTTCAAATCGGTGACCAAATTTTTGCGTACCTGACACGCAATGATATGAAAGAAAACATGTGAAATCATCAGATATGATCCAAATAGTGAGGTGTATTAAATCAGCTAATCGATTAACCAAATAGAAATATATTTTTATTTACACGCTTTTTATTAGCTTCACTTGTATGTCAGTTTGTCAGTTTGTCAGTTTGTCAGTTTGTCAGTTTGTCAGTATGTCAGTATGTAACTCCGTGGGTAATCTGCGCGCCTGCGGCCTTCCTTGGTTCTGGTAGCCGTTTCTCAGGCTCTCTCTCCGAAATCGAACTCTGATTCCCCGTATTGTTAAAACTAAAAAGTAAAAAATAAATAATAGTTTAAAAAAACTAAAAACACGCTTTTTATAGAAACCCAATTTAAAAATAGGAAATAAATTTTAATAAATTTAAATTAAGAATAGTGTTAAAAATTTCAATAACTATAAATTAATAATAGTGTAAATAAAAAAAAAATATTTTATTTTAAAAAAAGCGTGGGGTGCATGGTGTCAATATAGTTATAAATATTTTATTGACAGATATGAGTAGAGTGATTATCATTTTGATAATATCTTAAAAAGCACCCCACGCTTTTTTTTAAATAAAATATTTTTTTTTTTATTTACACTATTATTAATTTATAGTTATTGAAATTTTTAACACTATTCTTAATTTAAATTTATTAAAATTTATTTTCTATTTTTTAGTTTGGGTTTCTATAAAAAGCGTGTTTTTAGTTTTTTTTAACTATTATTTATTTTTTAGCTTAATAATTAAGAGTAAAAGTTCCTCACTTAGCCTTATTCTCATTTTCTTGTTCTAAAGTAAATTATAGTAATGCTTACATACATTTATATATAATAGTAATGCTTACAAAAAATGCCTTTCAAATTTTTGATCCTTGTCAGACGCATAATATGCTCGTATTTGTACAAATGTAGGTCAGCTTCCACTAATATAATATTTTCTAGGTCCTGTACACGCAACCTTATCCGAACATTAAATACGAGTACTTGACTGATTCATTATCCGAAGAATCGAGCAACGATATACCGACTATAAGCGCGCCATCTCACCAAGTCCAACGACACCATCGTCACCACAACGCCGAATCCCACGGCCACGCTCCAGAAAAAAAGGAACAATCACTATCCAATCAGCCGGAGTACAATTCCCTGGAAATACAAAACCAGGTGGACAGCAATGTGATTGGGGACAGGAAATTCGCATGGAAGATCCTGTCGTACACGCAATGTTCGAGGAGCTGTGGCGGTGGGCTGCAGATTGGGAAGTTCAAGTGCGTAGAGCTGAATGGGAAGGACCGAGAAGTGTCTCCAGCTCACTGTACTGGCGCTCCCCCTTCGTCTCGTCGTAGGAGGTGTGGGGTGGCGTCTTGTCCCCCACGCTGGAGGGCAGCTGCTTGGGGACCCTGCCCCGTTTGTGGACCAGCCCATCGCACGAGAATTGTTGGCTGTGTCCAAGACCATGCGAGGGGAATTACCAAGGTACTTAAACAGTTGTAGATTTCTTTGTTCAATCTTATTTCCCTTAGTCAAGATGTGTGAGTAATAGTAGAAATATTAGGATACTAAATATATCATATAATTTGGGTGCTACTTACTTACTGCTACTTATGGTAAATATTTCTTTATATCATTATCGAAAGAGGTTCAGCCGAATACTCATTTGTTATAAACTAAAGAGGAAATCTACATTTATTTGTTATTTCTAGATTAGCGATCAAAAGTGTCCACTACCAATGCCACCGAGCAGCGAACCCTGCGACATCCCGAACTGTGACGGGACAGCCAAGGGCGGCTCCCCTCGCCTAGACGCCCGGCGCCAGGTGCGACCGAACTCCCGCACCGACACCTTCCGAGACGGACCGCTGGTCTCTGTACCTGCTAACGTGTCCAACGATGTCAGCTTTACACCCGCAGCTGTGGGACCCGCATACAGCTTCACCGGGCCAGGTGGATGGCTTTATACAGAATGGTCTGAGGTAACTTTCTCTCTCTCTCGCTCTACCACTTTCTCAATGAAATAATCGTTTGATCTTGCCTGTGAGGTATCCGCAAAACCTTATGTATTGATACGATACTTACCTTCTAATTCAATACGACTTGTCCTTTCTCCTCAATTTTCTCTATATAAGTTTTCCTCGGTCAAGCTCTTCCCCTCTTTACCTCAATCTTTCCTTCTCTCTGCCAATCCCTGCACCTTCTGATACGATCCTATATTTTCCTTTTCTGCTCTATATGAGTTCTCCTTGATGTAACTCTTTCTCTTTCCTTCTCTCTACTTATATATAATTAATTTACCTCTTCATACGATACGACCTATATACTTACCTTCTCCTTGATCTGTTCTATATGAGTTATCCTTTACTTTACCTTCCTTTTTATACCTCACTCCTTCCTTATCTCTACCAATTTATTTACTTCCTGGTATGACACGATCTGAATCTTCTTTGTCAACAGGTTGATACCTATATAAGTCTCTATAAGCGACTAAGGCAAATATGTGAACAAAAATACTATAGATGTTCTTTTATCTCTTGTTACATCTGATTTATAAAATGATTATTACAGATTTAGATTTAAATAATAAAATGTTCAAGGCAACCTCTGAATTTTGGAAAATGGAAAGTATTCTGGTTAGGTTATTTCTGTAAAAAAATAAGTTTTTATTTTTAAAAGATTTTCTCATGTTTGATAAACACGTTTGAAAGTTCATTCCGACGTGTAAGATCGTGATTGTACATACGTTGGCACGTGATCCTCACAGTGTGTGGGCTCCTGCGTGGGCGGAGGTATACAGTCGCGCGGGGTGCGCTGCGCAGAGGCCAATTGCAAGGCCAGCCACGCGCCCCGAGATCACCAGTCCTGCGCGCCCAAGAAGCAGACCTGTGAGGCGCAGTGGTTTACTGGTGAGTTACTCCAGAATTCTCTTACAACTTGCAACTGGTAAACAGTTAGTCATTAGGTACATCAGACTAATAGTCAAACCGAGTTTTGATATATAAGGTCTTTGTAAATTAACTACGAACCATTTGGGTACGTGATCTACTGCTTGTGTAAAGACGTTTAGGCACAAAAAAAAAATAAGTAAAAATTTGAAAAAAAATAAAAAGTAATAAAAATTGCAAGAAATGAAATCTATTGCATTAAACCGTCTGCCCGCAATACATGTACACAAGAAAAGTATACTCAATTAAATCATATTGCAAGAAATTAAACCTATTGCAATAATAAATCGTCCGTGCGCAATACAAGGTCATTTCTCGGGTCATTGGGTTCATGTCTCGACAGCTGATCGACCGCCGCGCGACGTAACGCGGTTTCAACGATTTCATTCACGTTTTAAGACCGCCAGATTGATAGCAACATACACAACTAAGTACCTTTTGAAATTTACATCTCATTTAGGGTTTGAAATGATAATAATTATAATTAGTCGTAATAATAGTTAGTTAAGTTCTATGACCTCCCATCACACTTTTACAGGCTTTTAAAAATCTCTTAAAAACTAATGTAAAATCAAGTACGTACATACATAACTTGTTTACCCTAATTTTGTTGGACGTTACCGCCACCATGTCCTGTACAGAATGACGCACGCCTCAGGCAAAGTCTTTTCATCCTCATCGAAGTGTCACACTATCACATGTATGATGTAGTAGTACTGGAATACAAAATTGTCCGAAACAATTTTGATACCTAATGCTGCGTCAGGGAACAGTAAGTGTAGTACTTACAACGTTTTTTTTTTATTTAAACGATCACACACAAATTTAACAAACAAACATTAATAGCTATGAATTACGCGACACTTCACACTGTATTAACTGAACTTACGTGCACCACTTGCACGATTTCGAAATACACTAAAAATTAAAATAAAAATATTAAATGATTTTCAATAGAAAGCCGCCGGTAAAGTCTCCTTCACACTCGACGCAATATCGTTTAAAATAATAATGTGTAAAAAAAAAAGTTTTGGCCCGATTTATTTTTGAGGTATGTTTTAATATCAATTATTGTTATTTTAACCATAATAATAATAATGTTGTAATTAGAAAGTCCAATCTTGACACACTTGTAACCATAGCGATACAATCCAATAAATGCTTAAATTAATTATAAGCAAGTAGGTACGTATTACTTTTTACGGTACATTATTAAAATAACATAAATTAAAACTAATTTGTAGTACTAATCAGACGTTGATAAAGTAGTAGAAGTAGGTACTATTTAATAAATATGCTAATGTGAAAGATCCTTTATCACGGTATTACACACAGCATTGCCGCTTCCTTTGTCGGCTTCTTTAAAAGACAGCGGCGTTGCCATATTGTACAAACTACAAATAAATAAAATATTACACCCCCCTCGCCCCTGTAATGCATAATGTTGTTAGTTTTTGCTCTAGTTGCGATTTTATTGTTGTAAGATTACGTAGATTTTATAAAAAGTATTTTATAAAATAGTTCTGTAAAAAGTGTGATGGGAGGTCATAGAACTTAACTAACTATTATTACGACTAATTATAATTATTATCATTTCAAACCCTAAATGAGATGTAAATTTCAAAAGGTACTTAGTTGTGTATGTTGCTATCAATTTGGCGGTCTTAAACGTGAATGAAATCATTGAAACCGCGTTACGTCGCGCGGCGGTCGATCAGCTGTCGAGACATGAACCCAATGACCCGAGAAATGAACTTGTATTGCGCACGGACGATTTATTATTGCAATAGGTTTAATTTCTTGCAATATGATTTAATTGAGTATACTTTTCTTGTGTACATGTATTGCGGGCAGACGGTTTAATGCAATAGATTTCATTTCTTGCAATTTTTATTACTTTTTATTTTTTTTTTCAAATTTTTACTTATTTTTTTTTGTGCCTAAACGTCTTTACACAAGCAGTAGATCACGTACCCAAATGGTTCGTAGTTAATTTACAAAGACCTTATATATGCATTACTTGGTAATACAAATGAAAGCTGTGACAATCTTTTGTAAACAGCATTGATTTTAAATAACCAAAACTAAAAAGACGAATAGGACGACGAAGAATTGCTCAATCTTATACTAATAATCTTAGGAACTATTGATCGGATTTAAATGATTGTTTCTGTGAGTGATAACCCATTTATCATATTTATTTATAGGAAGGCTATAATGACTAAATTGGACGGGGATTCTTGTGCAGTGCCGGCCCTATCCGGATTGAATGCGGGGATCTAGTCTTAGCGTCTATTAAAGTATATCCAGTAGTGGATTGATGCGAATGATGTTATTTTTATACTTATCTATTTACTACTACTAGTGGCACGCAATTTTGGCCGCTTGATTTGCATACCCATGGGGAGTGCGACGAAAAATTAAAATCCATTAGTCATTCTTTTATAATCTATATAATTGTTGTATAATTTTATAAATTCAGTATAGCCCGGGAACCAGTAACAGGTCTTCATGACCAACTTCCTCCCGCGAGATCATTCGTGAGACGTATCAGAGAATAGTATTATAAAGCCTAGTGGACGTCAGCTGGCGCGCGGTTGGGGGGATGAGGGGTGGGAGCCTCCCAATCATGTAGAAAAACAAATCAGCCATTTCCTCTCAGCTGAAATATCTGTTAAATTGTAGTTAGCTATATATCTAGCTAGCTATATATCTTTATATATATAGCTATCATCCACATAAACCACTCCACTGAAAGTGAAAAAAAAAATTCATGTTCTAGTCACCAGCTGACGTACAATGTACCATGTCATAACCAGCTGATTATTATTTTTTTCGTTGAGATATCGAGTTGACTACAATTTAACAAATATTTGAGCTGAGAGGAAATGACTGAATTGTTTTTTTCTTCATGCGTGGGGGGCTCCCACCGCTCATCCCCCCAACCGAGAGCCAGCTGACGTTCACGAGCCTTTATGATACTGTTCTCTGATACGTCTCACGAAGTATCTCGCGGAAGGAAATGATTGACCAAATTTGTCTAAACTTATTTCGTCCATATTGTACTCAGGCGAGTGGTCAGCATGTTCAGCGGCTTGTAATGGAAGACAAATCCGGGGAGTGATCTGTGTGGGCGGAGGCGGGCGGCGTATGCGGGATGGCTCCTGCAAGTCCCCGCGGCCGCCAGCGGACCGGCCCTGCGGAGGGCCCTGCGCTGCCACCTGGTACACCGGCGACTGGGGGGAGGTCAGTCACCATCCATCACCGTCTTATTCTCTTATCTCGCCTCTCGTTACGTAGTGGAGATGAGAGCTTTTTCCTCAACGTATTATAGTCGTTTATTATATTTATTAAAGTTGTTGTAAGTAAGATTTTAAAACATGAGTGACGGCAGACCAGTAGGTATGGGCTCGACCATCCGGATTCGATCCTGACTCCCTCTAGTGCCTGAAATAGGTTTTTCTAAATTTCTAAGTGAAGCCTAAGCAAGGATCATTGTACGCTCACCGATAAAGGAAAACATTGTGAAACCTGATTTAAGTCTTTGAAGTTATGTGAAGCTCACCACCCCGCATTGGGCCAGCGCATCGGTGAACTATGGCCCAATACCCCTCTTCGGCGGATTTCGAGGATGACTCAGTACCCCTCTTCGGCGGATTTCGAGGATGGCCCAATACCCCTCTCCGGCGGATTTCAAGGATGGCCCAATATCCCTCTTCGGGGGATTTCGAGGATGGCCCAATACGCTTCTTTGGCGGATTTTGAGGACACCCGTGTCCAGCAGTGGGAAAATAATGAAAGTATACTCTTCCTACCCAGTGCACGGGTCCGTGCGAGGCGGGCGTGCAGACGCGCGCGGTGCGGTGCGGCGCGGGGGCGGGGGCGGAGTCGTGCGGCGCGGCCCGGCCGGCGGCGCGGCGTCCCTGCGTGCCCGCGCGCTGCTCCACCTCCCCACCAGAGAAACCTGTGCTCATCAACCCGGTGCCAGGTAACCTAATCTTCTTTAGCTAGATTCTTCCCCAAGGTACGATTGAGTTTTATGGGCATATTATTATGATTTATATTTATTTTAGTGATCAGGATATTAGACGTTAGTTCAGTGTTTCCCAAACTCTTTTGCTTCATGGACCCCTTTCAAACTTTTCCTGCATCACGTGGACCCCTTGCTTACATTTTCATTTCACCAATTTTTTTAAGCTATTGCATAGCTTCTATCGCGGGCCTTGAGCGCGGGGACCGAGTCCAGAAATTCCGTAACGAAAAAAAAACCTAACGCTCCCCACTCCGACGGGCACGGAGGTGTGGCTTGAAGGCCATGCATCGTCTAACGTCGTTTCTTTTCGGCAGTCTTCGACACGGTGTTTGTGTGCTTGCAACTAGACGTATTGTACGACACTACGAAGCTCGCACGAATAACAATAAAATATAACACATGTATTGTAAAATAATAAAAATATTTTAAACAATATTAGTTAATATTGTTTAAAATATTTATATTTTTTTATTTATTTAATAAAGGAAAAAAAAATGTTTTCTTATCGGTCACCACGCTCAAAAAGTGTAAACTTGAATTAATATCAAAGAAAAAGAAATACTGCATTAATAATTAAAATAAATAAATAATTATAATTGCATAAGTTGATACAAAATGCTATGCAATAGCATTACCGCGGCAGTCCCCGAGTGCCACACGTCTTTTTTTCGCTGACGTAGACCCCCTGCTGGTTGTCTTAGACCCCTAGGGGTCGATATAAACCACTTTGGGAATCACTGCGTTAGGCAATTGATTTTGTTGCAGACTCTGCTACTTAGCAGAGGAAACGTCTATGCACATTCTCACTGAATGCCCCAAATTAATGTTCCACAACCTGAGTTCATAGAAACAACAGGACTTGGACCGGAGCTATAAATAGTGGCGATCACGATAGATCAACCCTGTTCGCAGTGATACGAAGGCAGGCCTTGCCTGGAACAGCCACTTTTGGAATATAATTAATAATTGGTTTTATTACTTACAATCACTCTAAGATATAATATCACATATATTTTCCTTTAGTTCACTTCACTTTCCTTCACGATTTTCTTCACTATATTTGAGTTCCTACCGGCCGGCTTTCAACCGGTGTAGCAGAATACGACTAGATACCCAGAGTCTAGATACCTAGACTGGTTGTCAGACTCTCGGGCTTCTGACGACTGGTAACGACTGTCAAAGATCCAAGAATGACAGCCAGCACCAACTGCTTATATATATTATGTACATGTAATATTGATGTTTGGGTGACCTTATGTCCTCAGTACGTGATCCACCTCCTTACGAATATGCTGAGTGGGGCGTAGTAAACGTAAAGACAAGACCCTCGTATATATAAGTTATGAAACTAAAGTATGTATGAATATAGGGTACTTTAATATGAACATAAAACTCTCTTCAATGTAATAACGTTTAACTTAAGAGGTACCTAATTTCACTTTCATGAAAGTAATATTCCAGTCATTCACCCATAAAAGGGCTTACCAAAAGGGTCGGGTGCCTCTTTTGTGTAGGTCAAGTATTTTTGTTGTGTTCAGATCTAATTACCGAAATTTCTTGTTTGTTCAGGAATCTCTAATATTTTGTAAAGCGATTACGGCATAGAATTTGGTGATTAGCATAATGTAATTTTAACCTTATTTCTTGTGGTTCTTTCAAATAAATTAAATCCTAAATCTTTGAAAACTGGTGAAAACTAAACTTAGATTAGATTAACTAAACTAAACTTAGAACTTAGGATTAGTATACCCATATACGCGAGTAACCAACGATTTTCATGTATACACGTTTCTACATTTACACGTCTCGCTTTAGGCGGAGCAGACAGGCCCCTGTCAGGCAAAAAAAGAGGAAAAGTAAAAAGCTGTTTTCTAATTTCCTCAACAATTTTCTTTTTATACTTCCCTTCTTTTAAGGTTACAATGGGTTTTGTGAAGGATATAGTCTGAAGTTTCTAAAGTATTTGTAGTAGTGGTAATGTAGGCTTAAAAAATAGGCTGCGATCAGACGAAACAAAATAAACCAGTGTGGTAGACGCGTTTAGCGTGCGCGTGTTATCTGAACGCAGCCTTACAATCAATCTGTCCCGGTGTCCCTAGCGAGGCCTACACAGATACGCTTTTGAAAACAAACCTAATGTAAATTAAAACTGTCTCGTTTTTTAATATTAATTCCTTATTACCTAGAAAAAGAAAATCTGCTGTATAAAGGTTTCGCATAAATAAAGTTTTTTTTTTTTTTTTAATTTATCTGGATACTGTAATGTTTTTCTAAATATTAGGCCGTCCCAAATGTTTTCATTAAACTAAACGTCTTAAGACCTTGGAGTTTTTTTTTAATTAATGCTAAGCCATGATTTTCAGTTAGCCCGGCACGTAAAGCGAATTGAAAAAGCTCGCTTCATAATTAATGTACTATCTTTTTCGCAAACAAGATAAAATCTGAAATAAGTAATATTTTAATTAATTACGGTCACAAAGTTTTGTCGCATTTTTAATATTTGTGTGTAAATTTCTGTTTTTCTCATTAGCGTGGGATTATATTTCGTGTTAGTTGTTCTTTGTCGACTTTCCATAGAAAGAATATCACGACCCAAAATGTAATACTTCAATGGATTAATTAACAATACAATATAAAACTAGGATATATTCTGCATCTATTCAGATAGGAATCATGGACTAAAAATTTCTTTCACATTAATTTTGCGCTTCTCTAAAAATGGGACCTTATATCAAACGTTGTCCTTGACGACTTACGAGTTAGTTTTTTTTTTCAACGCACAGTCGAAAAACCCAGTTTGTTGCGAGCTACAAGGATTCTGTCTTAGATTAACACAGGATGTATAAAACAGGTTTTATGTCTAGCTTAGTTTAGGTTTATAATAATGATGATTTGAAGATTTGTAAAAATATGAATAAATAAAATCCCAACGCTCACACCACGTTAACTGGTAGGTACTAGGAAAAGAAATAAATTTAAGAAATTTGTATTGATACAACTTGTCTACACTTGGCGAGTTTTGAGCCCGCGACTGCAGTAGCCTGACCACTCGACCAGGTTTCACTGCACGGCTATTGGGGGACAAAGCAACTTACTATATGACTGGGTGATACCAACCGGCTCACCCCACTTCCGACGAAGCATTAGGGCCACTAGGGCCATTAGCATAGATCCATCCGAAAAAAAAAACTCGACCGGGTCATCATTTTAAGTCTGCTATAAGTCGTCCATAATACGATGCGAATATCATTTAGTGATTGTAAAAAAGTGATGGTAATAAACTCCTCGTGACATATTCACATGACACATCTTATTAAAATCTAATTGTCCACAGACCCACAGAACAGAGTGATACGGCACCAGACACAAAACCTCAAGGAGCAGACGTTTGTTAAAGGTAAAGTGTTAAAGTTAGATGTTAAATTATTATTGACCATGTTGTGAGCAGTCCACCCGCGATCATGGTAAAGCATAAAGCGATAAAATCCGTAAAAATTGTTTCAAAACGAGTAAAATTCGCGTAAACATAAATTACACATATTGTTTTCTTATGTTAACGCGAATTTCACTTATAAAAAAAGAAATTTGCGGATTTTATCGCTGTTGGTTGTCTTTTATAAGCCCTAAGCCAACTAAGGGCTAAGGAATTCACACACATTCTACTCGTAATATGAAAATCTATTAAACATTCGTGGTGATTTGTTGTCCAGGCGCGTGCACGGATCGGCTCAGCAACTGTGCGCTGGCGGTGCAGGCACGACTCTGCCATTACCACTACTACGGGGACAACTGCTGTCACTCGTGCCGCGGCCGATAGACTAAGGTAACACATACGTACAGCCATCAGGGGGTTACGCTGTGCCGCACTCTGCCCCCCTAGCAGTGGCGTAACTACAGCGTGGCAAGTCGGCAAAATGCCACGGGCCCCCAGCTGAAACGGGCCCCCGGTCGGAAGAGAATTCCAACTCCCAATATTTATTATTACACATCAGTAAAAAAAAAATTGTGACTTTCCTAGCATCCGATGAATTTGCCACGGGCCCCGAACGGTATAGTTACGCCACTGCCCTCTAGACAAGTGGCAAACGCTCCGAAGCTATTCACTTGCGATAAACACTAAGCCCCCGTTCGCACGAGCGATTTTTTTACCGAGCGGTAAAAAACTGTTAATAAAAAATGAGACATGGACACCCATGTATCTATTCACACCAAGGCTTTTCTAAAACGCAACGCTTTTTTATCGAACACTGATGGAATTTCGACGTTGAGTGTTTAATGTTAAATCGAATTTAGCATGCCATCAAACACATCTCAAGCCGACGTCGGGTTTTACCGCGACGGTTTTTAAGCGCTCGTATGAACGCGGCTTTACTATTATTAATTTATTATTATTTACGCTATACGGTTGTTGCAAAAACTTTGAAGAACGTTTATTCAGACACAACAAATATGATTATTATATTCCTTGAATCAAATAACATATCGTAGGCCAGTGTCATTCCCATACAATAAGTATTCTATTCTATTCGTTTAATACCCGTTCCAAACCAGTCGACCGTAGCTGACCAAGTTAGGTACAAACCCGACGCCATGAACATGGCGGGGGGCAACCCCCCAAATTTTTAACGTCATAGGATGATCCAACCGGATCACCCCATTTCCGATGACGCATAACGGTCACTAGGACCATTAGCATAGATCCAACCGAAAAAAAAAAAAAAAAAAAAAAAAAACTATTCGTTTAACGTTTTTGCCACTTGTCTAGGGGGGCTGGTCTGCTTTTGTACATGTATCCAATTTGTTTCTATCGTGTTTCGCGGATTTTTCGTAGGGCAGGATAATATACAGTATAATTATTAGCGTAAAGTATAAAATTTAATGACACAGGATATGGATATGGACTAGTGTCAGGTTAACTTGCTCGTGTTGATGGGTGATGGTGATCACATCCCATCATACGGCTGTCCACACCCTTGTTAAATATGAATATACAATATACTATAGCCGCAAATGGACTTATGATAAAAATTTTGACTGTTTGCTTCGTTTCTAAAATATTATTAAGCAAGAAAGGGGTCTATTGAATTTGTGAATTTCAGTATTGAAAAAAAAAATGTCACAGAGTATGATTGTGATTTTTTTATTAGCTGGGAAATTTGTGAACACATTTTTCGTTCCCAGTAATGTTTTTGGCATTTTTTGGCAAAATTATATCATCATTTTTGTGGACGACTGTACAAACTATCACGTAAGCTAATAATTCAACATTTATTTCCAGATGATGACGGAGAAAGTGATTGTGACTCAGTATTTGTGATACGTTGGGACTTGTAGTAAATGTAGTTAGCCGGTGTAACGTCCGCGGCGAAAACATCTGCTAATAACTTCAGTCGTCTGATAATAATTATTAATAATGTTAATAATAATCAGATGCTTATGCCGTCGACTGTATGCTTTAGTAGTAGCACTTATAATCAAAATGAGTTTTCGCCATCTTAGATAGATATATGATAAAATAATTTCAACGTTTTTTAATATAATATAATAAATAAATTATTGATCGTATATTCAATTTTTCTCATTGATTCCTAATTTTAATAAATACTAAGGATAGTATATTTAATTCTCATAAACATGCTTATTAGTAAAGTAAATCTAGTAGACAGTAGTAAAACAAATGAATTTCAGTAATATTTTAATGATAAATGTTAGAAAGCCTTAAAACCAAATTTCATATAGAAATATGAAAATATCTATATTTACCATATTTTTCTTTTGTATTTCGCGATATCGATATTTCCCCAGACAAAAATTAAAATAAAAGATACCGTCGAAATATCGTGCGATATACGAAAGTGAAAAATGTGATAAATATATTCTTAAAATATGTTTGAATTAGTTTTTACAAGTAAAAATAATCATGATAAGTTAAAATATCTACATAATGAGCTAAAAGTCACCTTTTACTAATTTATTTACTTTAATACATTAATTATTCTTCTTGTGATGAGCGAATGAAATGCAAATATGCTCGAACTAATGCCATTACTTCAAAGTTCAAATGTCGTATCATCAATAAATATCCCTATATGGCTAATTTAATGGACCAAAAACCATATAATTTTATTATTGCTCTCATTTCATCGTTTTGATTTAAGATTATTGACATTGAGATAATTATTACGCATAGTATTAAAATCTTTTTGGCATTCAATAAAGAACATGATATTTTAAAATTCCAGAACATTGTCATGTATAATGAAGATTTTGTGCTTAATTTATTAATCATCAATGCTATATCTAAGCGATACACCAAATTAAATAATTTAATAATTAAATGATTTGTTCTTAATGAATTAAGAAGATAAAGCGTTTTATTGTATGTATTGAATGAAAAATAGTACATATTCTTATGTCTTGATGGAGGAAAATGCTTTTAAAATAATCTACTAATAATTTCTTAATCTCTTTTTATTTTTCTCAGTTTTCTTAAAGTTATATAACTCTTCTTTAATATGCTGGTTTCAATCTTATTAGTTTTATCACTAGGAATAGTATTATGATCTCCGAATTTTAATATCTTCTCTAAAGCCTGTTTTATGTGAAATAAATTCTAAAATTTTATTATTTAACAGCAAGGCGTGTTTTATTAAAAATAAACATATTGTTGCAATGTAAAATGATTCGTATGTATAAGACTCTTTAAATATATTTTCAATGTTTTCAAATCCATTTTTTATTTATTTATTATATTGAGTTCAAGAATTTTGATACTTTAGTATTGATTAACATAATTCTTGATCCAGTTGTATTACAGATAATATTTTTGCATTTATGTATTTTTATCTAGCCTTCTGCACCACTAAGTGAATTTCAAATTACTTCACGAGATTCAAATGTATTATAAGTGTAAGGTAGTAATATAATTAATAGATTAATGTAGTGTAAGTTAGAATATTCAAATAGTATTCCTTATAAATTATTTTTTCCAGTCATAATGGTATATCATATTTTTAATATGATTATGACAAATGTAAAAAACTAATATTTCTTATTATTTTTCTGACACCTTAAAAAATAAATTAAGTTTAAAAACTTAAACAACAGATAAACTACTGTTTAACTAGTTTGCCCTGACTTGCCACCATCCTATAATAAAAAAATGTATCGCAATTTAAGAAAAGTCCCTTTTTACTCAAATATGCTAAGCAAAACGAAAAAATGTTATTGTTTTATATTCCGTTTTTGTATTTATCTGATTATCTTAAAGAATCGATAATGATTACCTCCATTGGTACAACAATAAATGTCCATTTTATAACTAAATTAACTACTTCCTCAAAGTAAGAATAGAATACCTAATTTAAGTTTAAAACGACACTCTGTATATGTAAATAGTTTATGTATAAAGCACTTACAGTATAAAGTATTTATTATATACAGTCAGCGAACATAAAGTTATTAATTTCACTTTAATCTATTTCATCTTGTCATGTTTAATGTGATACTTAAATAAATTTAATACTTATTACTTTATTTGAAACTTGCACAATTTTATGTCGCTGACTGTATCTTAACCATCACAATATTATAAAATTGTTTTACGCTAATTTAACGAGTAATTTCCGAACTAATAACGCATTTAACAGTTCAAAAATAAAATGGCTTTAAAATTTAAATTGTTTCATTTAATCCCTATTGACTTCAGGTTCACTTCAAATTGTATTACTACGGTGCAATTAAAAGAACAAAGACGAGTTATTTGTGGTGTAGACCAGGTAGTCTAGAGATCTATGAAACTAGAGATAGAAAACTGACCAGGTTCCATTATTAAGAGCAAATTTAAATTTGAAATACCGCGAAATAATTCGAACACTTAATAAATGTTTCACTTCGTTTTACAAATATATAAAACCTTTTTTTTTATGTCGCAGTGGAAATTCTTCTGCACCATACCAGGTCCTCGGTGTGTCTAACACTGGCGTGTGTGGGGACTCGCATTAGGGTACTGCTCCACTAAAACCACTGCGAGTGCCTTCAGCTCATCACCTCAGCCTGTCGCTGAGGCCCGGCAAGGCTCTTCCGATATAGGGGGACTGCCCGACGCTACTAATCAGTAACCATGACGTCGTGCCTCTGTACAAAATAGCTCGTGTGAACGGGACCTAAATATCTAAGAGTTATAGTCCGCGCCACGAGAGAAGTCCGATAGGCGCGGCCATAGAGTAAAATGAAACAAGAAGCGGCGCTTTTTGTTAAAAATTATTTTATTTTACACTTTTAAGTGATGGGTAGACCGAGAAATAATATAGGTGCAAAGTTCTCATCAATAGAAATGAATTAAGTCCAAACACAAAATAGCTATTCCAAAGCGTTGAGGAGTTCTCTAAATTGTCCTTCGTCTTCATCATCAGACCCCTAATGAAAGTCAAAACCCTGGATCTAGGTGCAAAGTTCTTATCAATGCAAATTAATCAAGCTAAAACACAAGGTAGCTACTGTGAATCGTTGAGGAGTTCCTTCAACTGTCTCTCAGCTCCATCATCACATCAGACCTGCATTATAACCTATATGGTTGCAAAGTTCTAATCAAAATAAATGAATTAAGTCCAAACACAAGATAGCTACTCCAAACTATTAAGGAGTTCCCTGAACTTGTCCTTCTTCTTCATCATCAGATCGCTAATGACAGTCACAACTCCTCTAGGTACAAAGTACTTATCAATGCTAATTAATCAAGCTCAAACACGAGGTAGCTGTCGAAGTTCGTTGAGAAGTTCCCTCGACTGTCTCTCGGCTCCATCATCAGATCATCTCCAAACATTTATGGAATTGTAGTGCTTTAAAATAATTAATGAAAAAATTTAGAAACGCACTAGTCATCCATACGATTTTTGAAAGTTCCTCTCATTTTCTCTAGTCTGCCATCATCAGATCCTGATTTCCTTAACATGGGACCACTTCGGAAATATCTACTTTCCAACAAAAAAAGAATTATCAAAATCTTTTCATAAAAAAGGTCGATAAGCCTTGAACAAACGTAAAAGAAAGCATATATACGGTCGAATTCCTTCCTTGAAGTCGTTTAAAAATAATTATGGCAGCAAAATAAAAATCTCCCTACCAGGTTTTAGTAAAATAAAACATTTTTATTAATTATATTATAATCTCACGACTCCTCACTTCAGACGGATGTCGAGATGTCAAGCTTTTCAAATTTAGTTCCGGCTTTGGTCACAGGACTTCATTAGTGGCGCGGGCTATAGGACATTAAGGGTCTGTTTCACAATGTCCTAATAAAGTTCCAATTAAGCTATTTGCAACATATTTACCACATAACTACAACTTTTTTGTTTCACAATTGACAAATAGCAATATTTGGCTAATAAAGTTCCCTGTAAACTATAGGTCGGATCAACTGGCCATTAACAAATTTATCTGCCACATAAATTAGTTGACAGATATATACGCGGTTGACAGCTACACGACATTTGACAATTTGACGTTCCGGTAACAGTAATATACAAAATAATTTAAATTGTGTTTTGATCGTTTAATAATTAAGGGATAACATTATATACAAGGTCTATGTAAATAAAAGGTATAAAGATGGTATGATACATACATTTAAATTATAAAAACATATTTTCATGTATATTTACAACATGGAATGTTTTTCTAAAACATAATAATCGTAAAATGGAACTATGAAATGCGAGGTTGCCAAGCCTACTAACCAGCAAGTGCCAAATAGGGATCTGCCAAATAAATTTACAGGGAAGATGATGGTGAAACCCAATCAAGACTAACTAGAAGATTCATCTGTCAGTTAATTTATGTGTCATATAGCTATAGGGTACTTTACTAGTATATTGTGAAACAGACCCTAAGAAATTTCAAAATTTTATTCTGAAATTTTTGAATGTCACATTGGAAGCGTGCGGTGGTGACGCGATGATGCGACTTCTACGATTTTCGATCAAAAAGTGCTCAACATGCGTAAAGTTTAAACTTCAATAAACCAATGAAGATGTAAAGTCCGTCATCATCTTTGCGAGTATTTCTAAATTTAAGTCGCGTAAGATCATGCTGTATCACAGATATGATAACAGGATTCGGTGTTATCTATCGATAAAATGGTTTCCTGAATTAGTGTTTGAGTAGAATCCAACCATGGCGGTCCAAGTGGAAAACGGAGGCGCGGACAGCCAGGGTCCCGTGAAAGATTCACCGCTATACATTACTATACTCAATGTTATAGCTACAGTTTCTAATTTATTGCTCGGTGGAATATCTTTGGTGGCTATATTGTTTGCTAATAATATTTGGTACTATAATTCGATGAGACAACACATTTATTTGTGTGTTATTGGGGTAAGTTTATTCTCTATCTTTATACACAATACAAACATTTTCAATTATCATCATCATAAGCCTTTATCCGTCCACTGCTGAACATAGGCACGCCAAGACGACCAGTGCTAGATTTACGCCTAGGCCCGTGAGGCCCGGGCCTAGGGCGGCAAGATTTGAGGGGCGGCAAAAATTTTGAAATTCCAAAATTTCAGAGGCGAAAAAGTAAAGACAGTCTCCTTTGAAAATGAGTTTTGATTAATTTTTGTAAAGTATTTTCCATAGAATATTTATAATAATTCAATTTGATTATTTATCTTTCAGTCTATGAATAATTTTTTTTTAAAGATTAATTATAGCCTTTACGGAATGATATTCTATCATTAAGGGCGGCGCCATAAACAGGGCCTAGGGCGGCATCAAGCCTAAATCCGTCACTGAAGACGACCGATCCCATGCCACTCGCATCCAACACCACTTTTCATATACGATAAAAATAACTACTTATCTAGGATGTTATGGTAAATCATGTTTTTTACTTATATGCTCATTTAAATGATTTATCTAATACTTTCATTGATCATGCTGCACTGGTACGCCTTTGTGTTTATTAGCAGTACCATCGTCTTTCGTCTCTTTCTTGCACGTAGAAGTAAATTAAGCTATTTATGTGAAAGAAGTAAATTAAGCTATTTTGGGCGGAGAATTGTGATTTTTTTGCGGGTTCCTCGTCTTAAAAATCTATGTCATTTATCTGATAAATCTTTCCCATAGACAAGAGGCAAACGCTCCGAATCTATTCAGTTGCGAAAAACGCTAACGCCTCATTCAGACAATATGGTTTTCTTTATAAAAATGTCATTCCTGGGCAAAAGGGCCACTTGGACATGAATTTGTACTTCGTTTAAATAAAATATTATTATAATAATATTCCTTGAGTCAAATTACACGTCGTAAGCGTAATTCCCATATAGTAAGTATTCTATTTTATTATATATTCGATTGAACTAAAAGGCCATCAGGCCCAAAAATCTAGACCTTTCGAAAAAAAACTATTCTATTCGTTTCGCGTTTGTGCCACTTGTCTAGGGGGACTGAGTAGGTATCGTGAACGTTCTTACCATAGAAATATTAAGATTGAGCACTTTTAACGACACAATAAGGTTTAAATTTAATTGCTTAGAAGGAGACCGTGCGATCCATATATACCTTGTTGTTGAATGAACGCTGTCGATAAAGACATAAGGTTTATGTTTGTTTGTTATGATTTATGAATTGTATTTGTGTAGGCGCGGTTGAGCGAAGAGTGGTAGGAAAGAACGACATCGTGTTCTCGTATATTTTCAATGACATATGATCTGCTTATTTCAAATATCTGTGGTTCTTACTTTCATTCATAAAACTGTTTCCAGTATGTAATTCTTATGGGCACATCGGTTCAAACGTTATCCGTCCACACCAGCTGGATGAGAAGCTTCCGACACGAGGACCGGAAGGTTGCCCACATGGTGCTGCAGGTGATAGGATCGATCCTGGCCATCACCGGGGGAATCATCATAATAGCTAATCGCGGCAACTTTAACACCACTCATGGGATCTTCGGTTTGTTGGTTGATATAGCTTTGGATTGAAAATAAGTTGACCTTAAAAAATGTCAATTTTTATTAAATAATCTGGTGTATACTTATATGGCGGCGGCTGGCTACTTTACAGTCGCGGGTTCAAATCCCGTTTAAATATCAAGTGTGGATAATTTGTATGATGAATGTATGTACCGAGTCAGGGATGTGTATGTAATGGGATTCATAAAAAATTCATAAAATTCTCATTCCTAATACCCGTAACAAAAGTTATTACGACTTACAACGAGGCTAAATTAACGCGTCTTATTTAATAAATAGATAATATTAGCTGTCCGGACAGACTTCGTTTTGCCAAAAGAGCTCTTAAAAAATTGATTGATCATAAAAGAGAGAAAAAGGTTGTATGTATTTTTGAATGCTGTATCATAAAAAAATAAAAGCAAAATATTTTGTCTAAAAAATAATAAAAAATTTGGGGTGGAGCACCACTAACATTTAAGAGAATGAAAAATAGATGTTAACCGTTTCTCAGACCTACTCGATATTCACAAAAAAATTCATAAAAATCGGTTGAGCCGTTTCGGATCAGTAGGGCTATTCTGTAAGGTCGTTTTCGAATCTCGTCTTCGATATGACGAATTTGACGAATTTGTATTCTTTAAAACTCGACTCTCTATCTATATCAATAAAGTTCGCTTTCAAAGACAGCGTAAAGTGAGTTCTATCACTCAGGTAAAGCTTGATATCGAAATGGTTTGTACAGAATAGCACTACAGTATGGGAACGTACATTGTGACACAAGAATTTTATATATTAGATTTATTTATTTATGATTTATTTATTTATTACATTTAGCGACGGTGGTCCAGTGGTGGACGGACTCGGCCTCTTACGCGAGGGGTTCCGGGTTTGATCCTGACCCGACCGTGTGTGCCTTGAAATCCGTTTTTCTAAATTTCTAAGTGCACACGGGACCATCGTTCGCTCACCGGTGAAGGAAAACATCGTGAGAAAACCTGCATGCCTGATGAGATTAAAAGTCTTTGAAGGTATGTGAAGTTCACCAACCCGCACTGGGCCAACGCGGTAGACTATTGGCCCATAACCCTCCTCGCCTGATTTCGAGGAAGGAGACCCGTGCCCAGCAGTGGGACATATAAGGGTTGATACTTTACTTTACTTTATTTTTACAGGTCTCGTTGCGATGATTTTTACATTCATAAGCCTGATCGGCGGCGTGGCCAACTTGAACGCTGCGAGGTTGAAATTCAGCCCGAAGTTAATGAAAATTTGCCATTCGGTCGTCGGCTCACTTACTCTGTGCATGGCGTTTGTCGCTTTGCTCCTAGGTTTTGATAAGATTGATTTCAGACAAAACTTGGGCAATACCAGCGCTGATATGATGATAGCTTGCACCGTTTTAGGTTTACTTGGGACTATCTTAGCCCCTTTGATAGGCGTTGTGAGACGATTAGGCAACTTCTAAGGGTTTCGAGTCTCATAGTTTTTTTAGACAAAAAGCTAATAGAGATTTTGATAATTATAAACTTAACTGTTAACTTGTCTTAATAGTTATTGTTGTGAAATTAGAAATAAGTTAGGGTTATACATAAATAAGTTAGGGTACTTTTATTAAGTTCCATCCAATTAGAAATAGCAGAGAATAACCATTAAAAATACCAATAAAAATTAATAGGATATTTGTATTATAGCAAATTAAAGTTAACAAAATAAAGGACGCTCTTTTGACCTCCGACTAGACTGGATGACTACCGCGAGGTTTGGCGACCATTGAAGGGAGCTATGAGGGGAGAGGGGGTTTTGATTTTGTAACATAATTTTGGCGATAGAGGCTGATGATGATAATTAACATACCTTACATGACTACAATGATAAAGACAGGATAATAATAATAGTGTCTAAAACGACTTAATTACTAAAAGTTGTTTTACCTTCTCTCAAGTCAATATTAATTGTACGAATATTAAGTACTAAATAAGACTCAATATTAGCTGGTTATTTTATTTATTCAAGTAAGTTATAATATAAATTCATTCTTAAATTAACGAGAATCTATATTTAAATACAAAACTTAACTCTATTGTAATGTATATTAGTTTTAAAATTAAATATCACACCAAACATGCTGTTCGCACTACAGATGGCAGGTTTTGTTCTGGTTTTGAACACATTGTGTAAAAAATAAAAAATAAAATAATTACATGTATTTTTTTCTAATCCTTATAAATATTTCTGAGTAAGACTTACGCTCCGTACTAAAGTAAAATATTAAAATAAACATGTTCGCTAGTTATAGAGAAATACATTTACAACAAAAATGTGTTTTTTTTTATTATCTCTTTTTAAAGCTTAATATTGCAATAACTCTATTTATATTATTAATAAACAATTAAATAAGTAAAATACTTTTCACAGTTTTAAAAAATGCTGAAAGACTTTTAAATACACAATGAAATGTAAATTTAATATAGAATAAGAAAATTAAAATGGTGTATGGTGATAAAATATAATTCACATTTTATCATAAGTATATAAAAGTTTAAAGATATTCTGATTATTTGAAAATCATGTCACTCTTATCAGATTAATGGCACAAATTAACAAACGAGCAAGCGTCTTTATTCTTGCATCATTCTGACAATCAGATTTTTTTATATTACCAAATTTTTGCGACGTTTTTAATATAATTTCAAAGAGTAACTTAGTCTAATTTTGGATTAATTAAGGGGACATAACTGGATAATATAATGAGAAAAACCTATTTATTTATACTTTATATACAAGAAGACGTATCAAGCAAAGCGCATAGAACGCTTGTCAAATC
The DNA here is from genome assembly GCA_905333005.2 of Lycaena phlaeas. Classification (NCBI taxonomy): domain Eukaryota; kingdom Metazoa; phylum Arthropoda; class Insecta; order Lepidoptera; family Lycaenidae; genus Lycaena; species Lycaena phlaeas. The sequence continues at coordinate 7,724,911 of HG995182.1, forward strand.
TTATATATTTTTTTTTTACTAATTTTAACGAGTCAGAATAAAAAAAAACTTCACGGCCTGCGTGATCGTATTAAATTGTCATTTTATCAAATAAAAAGGTGGATATAATTACTTCTTATCCAATGTTATTTTTACAGTGTTTTACAAGAATCGCAACAATTATAAACATAATACTTGTAATGGCAGAGTCTCGCTTGAACCGCCAACGCACAGTTAGGCAACTTGTCTTCACAATCTGGGAAAATATAAACTCCTTTAAATAAAATAAATCTCTCGAGAATAATGAGATCCCTAAAAAGTTTGGTCAATAATGCTGACAAAGTAAAATTTCATATAATAAAAGATAACAGCTGATTTAATAATAACAATTAACCGATATGACATGCTTTAAAATTTTCGAAGATAAAATTATTTATATAAAACGGGATATTATCGAATAAGTATTGTCATCACGAGACTCATTTGAAACATCGAGCGCTACAAAATAAGAAAAATCATGAAGAAAATCCCTGCTAAAATAGTTCTAATATCGGTTCAAAATGTCCAAAGTTACTTTGTCAGGGGCAAACACTGAGAATTCCAGAAATGTAAAGTGCGATTTACCTTTGTTTTGATTATCCGGTCTAATGCTTCTATGTGTCGTGGTCATTTCAGTGGCTACCTTTTGAGACTCTGTGAAATACAATTTATAATTATTTACATCATCATCATCATCATCATCATCTGATTATCCCTTATAATTAATTATTTACATCCATAGGTTGAATTCAGTATTTTTAAAAATCCGTAATACTTAAAATATATTCCAAAATACCTTTTGAAATAATGTGACTAATTAATACAAAAAAATCAAATAATTCAACTCTGGAGCCTATACATAATGTTATAGATATTAGGATGAATATATTATAAGTATGTACTAAGTACAATATTCCAAATGCTATGTAAAACTATACCAATGGTGATATCGGGCGGTATGGCGGGAGAGGTGCAGGCGAGTGCGCAGGCGCGCTGGTGCGGCGGCGCGGGCGGTACGCACTGCGGCTCGGCGTCGTCGGCGCGCGCGCACACCACCGACCGCCGCTGCGTGCCCGCACCCGTAGTGCAGTTGCCGATACACTACTCACATACCATAAGTTTGCCTTTTTTAGTGATGCAAATGAGAGGGTGGCAATACAAATTTATAAGTTTGATTCTCGAGAGTAAAATACCGGCAAAATTAGTCATGTACGTCCACAACACAAATGGCTTAAGGACTGGACTAATTTGTTAATATACAGGGTGATTTTTTTAAGAACGGACATAATCTGGGACGTGATAGTACTTGGTTTCACCAATCAAAGAAAATAATATTCACCAAAAACAAATTATAGACAAAATATGTAAGTAATGCATTGTTGGACTTAGAATATGGTCATTTTTTTTTTTTCGGTTGGATCTATGCTAATGGTCCTAGTGACCGTTATGCGTCATCGGAAATGGGGTGATCCGGTTGGATCATCCTATGACGTTAAAAATTTGGGGGGTTGCCCCCCGCCATGTTCATGGCGTCGGGTTTGTACCTAACTTGGTCAGCTACGGTCGACTGGTTTGGAACGGGTGACGTTAGAAACCTATCGTGAGGGCCGGCCCTCCCCTCCCCCGGTAGCGGGGGAGGCGGGTCAAGCGCGGGACCCGAGCAAGCTGCCCATAGCAGAGTGCTATCGGTGATTACACGGTCTATATTTGTGTCGACTCGTAGCTGATCTGAGCCTATGCTGTCGCGGTTGATCCGGATCAACTGGTCAACGGAGTGTAGGGTTCGACGTCGCATACGACCCCGGGGCCCATGCGGTGTGAATGTGTGCCTAGAATATGGTCACCCTATTGTATTACCGCGTGCACTTTAATGCGTTCTAAATTTAGACAGACGTTAGTAGTAGGTATAAAATAATCGCGTCGCGTCGCGTTACGCTCGTGCGAACGGGGCCTTAGATATGGCTCGCGCTGGAATTTGATGCATCGTATTTTACCTATATCTTACTGTGTCTACTTCAATTCAATTGTGAAGGATAATTTTGATAAAAATTAAGACCCCACTTGTGATATATTTTTGGAATGGGAATCGTTAGCTTTATACGCTACTTGAATATGTCCGTTCTTCAAAATATCACATTGTATATTAAGTACTTAAATAAAATCAGTATAAACCATACCTACATCTAAATAAAGTTACTGCTCATCTATATACAGCATCATATTCATCATTCATCATCATCAGTCTTTATTCATCCACTGCTAAACATAGGCCTACCTCAATGAACACCAAGACTACCGATCCCTTGCCACTCGCATTCAACACGGATCGGCTGTTGCGCGGAGATCGCCTTCCCATATGGTTAATGGCCATTTATTTCCTAGCAATTTAGTAAAGTAAAATAAGGGTTGAGGCTACCTGTCCCCAGTCGCTGGTGAACCAGGTGGGTGTGCAGTCCCCCCCGCAGGCGCGCTCGTGCTGCGGCCGCGGCGCGCTGCACGCGGCGTCCCGCAGGTGTCGTCCCGTGTCCCCCACACACAGCACGCCGCGCACCTGTCTCCCGCTACACGATGACGTGCAAGGGGACCACTCACCTGAAATATACTTCCTTAAGTGCCCATCGGAAATCTCCCCTCCAATTCGTTCATGAAATGCGTTGGTGCTCAACCGGGAGGTGGCGGGTTCGAATCCCGCCAAAGAACACAAAAGTTTCTATGTTTATTGACATAAAAAAGTATTAAATATTTCTGTTGTCTGGTACTCGTAACACAAGTTCTTTGGAAACTTACCACGGATCCAGATAGACGTGGTGTTAAAGCGTCTATCAATCTGTATTGGGCCAGCGCTTGAACTATGGCCCTCCTCGCCTGATTTAGAGGAGACCCGTGCCCAACAGTGGGACATATAAGAGTTGATACTTTACTTTCAAAAGCGTCCATAGATATTATTATACAGTAGAACCTCGATAAGTTAAAGTCCAAGGGAAACACAAAATATTTTAAGTTATAGATGTTTTAAGTTATCAAGGGTCATATTAGTGATAGTTTAAGGAAAGGGAACATATTAATTTTTGAAGTTATAGAGGTTTGAGTTATCGAGGTTCTACTAATTATTATAATACAAATTAGCACAAACCCGTGAACCAGTGTCCCTCGTGCGGTTCGCACTTGATCCTCGGAGTGCAGTTGCGGGTCGAGTCTGGGCCGTGGGGGCCACAGCCCGAGGGGTCGGCGCAGCGCACGGTCCGAGTTTGGACCCCGCCCCCCACGCACCAGCCCACACACTGCAGGGTTTGGACGTAATTAGTGGGTTAGGAACGTCAAGCTATATGACGTGGAGAAACCTTAACTTAAGAGAAATAAGATGAACGTAACAAATCACATAATTTAAGTAATCATAACGATTTATTATTTAAAATACAATTGAAATTTTCAATATGTAGGACAAAAAATAATATGTGTTTCTTAATTATGATGGGTGTAGTACAAAAACAAATAGAAGGAAATTCGAAGTTGAAACTCATCATAATGAAACAAATTTACGGATTTTATCGTGGTTTATTAAGTTTTTACAAGACCGACGTTTCGGATTTACAGTTTACACCAACCAGGGTCAAGATAAAAATCTATAATGAAAGATGGAGTCATGCCCAGTACTGCGGCATTCATATCGATTTTACCAAGACCCATGTCAACTATATTATGTTAACCTACCTCTGACCACTCCGTGAACTGCCAACCCCCCGCACTGAGAGTGTACTCGGGCCCCACGTCCAGATCTGTGGAGTTGAGGGCGACGGTGACCACGGGGCCAGCGCGGAAGGTGTCCGTCTGGGGCCGGCCAGCTGGTCTCAGCTCCGGGCAGGCCGGGATGTTGCAGGGCTCGCTGGTGGGTGGCTTAGGAGCTGGGCACTTTTGATCGCTTATCTAAAATGTTTACGTCATGCAGTACAAAAATATTAAAATAAATCAACATTTATTTTAGTTATGTAGATAAAGCATTATTTTAGTTAATTATTATAGTACCAAGTAGTCGTTTTTTTTTTGGGGTAGCTTGAATCTACCATCGGTTGCGAGACAGACTCTCTGAGAACCAGCGAAACAAGCTCAGCAATACTCATATTTTAAAATATTCTTGCATTCGATCTGGCGTCGATAATCACCATAAGGCCTTACTGCTGGGTTACCATCTTATAACGTGAAAAAATTGTAAACGATACTGATCACTAATATCTAATAGAAAAATTGGTTGTCTGTAAGGTCGGTTTACGGACGGTACTTTGACGTGACAGCGTCAAACATTACATGCAGCACGAAAAGAACTGAGCCGATCGCTCGAGCCGATCATGCCTCTCTCCCGTTCGTGCCGCGCTCTCGCTTGTGGAACGCGACATGACGTCATCTTTTTCGTGCATGTTGCCCGTAATATCGAGTTATTAGACGTTGTCACGTCAAAAATAATAAAAGCCAGTTAAAAATTATTCCTAAAATATCTAAATTGCGAATATAAATTGTGCAATTCTTATTAAGTACTTGCTGTGAGTTAATAGTTACTTGAAATTTGAATATTTGTTTTCAAACTGCTTTAAATCAAGCGGCAATTCATCGACCTCAGTGTTGCTTTGGGGTTATATACATTGCGCATTGGTAGTATTTTAAAATAAAATTTCTTTATCAAAAATAATATTTTTTTAAATATAATTGGGCATTAATAATGCCATACATTGACATCTTCATCATCACCATCATCATCATCATCAGCTTCTATTCATCCACTGCTGGACATAGGCCTTCTTTACATTGTCTAAGGCTGCGTTTCCACCGGAGATGAGGTAAGCTGCGTTGCGAGGAATGTGCTTTACAAGAACCAATAAAGACGTCGCGCTGAACGTGGTCAGGCAAATGAAGCGTTTCTATTAGTTCTTAAAAACACATTCCTGGTAACGCAGCTTACTCCGGTGGAAACGCAGCCTTAATGTACCATAACTAATTTTCTTCGATACTTTTAATATGTCGATGTATCTAAACTTACTTTGGTGATGCCCCTCATGTGGTCCTGCACGCAGCCCACGAGCCTGGTCCTTGTGGCCGGCCCGCACTGGGGGCAAGTGGACCACGCGGCGGCCCTCCACCGCGGCGGGCACTGGATGTTCCCGCAGCGCCTCCTCCTCGAGGTCGGAGGGGAGCCGACGCAGTGGGCCGACGATACCTCCCTGTCTCCGTGGATACTCGAATCCACACACCGGTATTTACCTATCTACAAATAGACTTTATTTTAATACTCTCTTCAATTCTCTTTCGACGACCTCTGTGGCTCAGTGGTTAGCGCGTTGGCGCACAAGCCGGAGGAAGCGAGTTCGAATCTCGCCAGTGAACACAAAAAGTTTCTGTGTTCCTGGGTCATGGATGTGTATTAAATATGTGTATTATATAATAAAAGACTTAAATATAAGTATTAATATAAAAAGTATTAAATATAGGTATGTACTTCCGTTGTAAGAGGTTCAATCCTGACCAATGTGCATTGAAATGGGTTCTTCTAAATTTCTAAGTGCACCCCAAACACGGGACCATCGTTCGCTCACCGGTAAAGGAAAACATCGTAAGAAAACCTGCATGCCTGATGAGATTGAAAGTATGTGCAATTCACCAAACTTTTTTTTTAATAATGTGTACATATATACCTACGTTTTAAATATACATAATATTCGCAAAAAAACAAGTGAGATTATAAGATATTAATATTTTTTGTTGCATGATCTCGAATACAATTCTATGAATAAAAACTATATTTTCTTTATGCGGAAAAACGGTATTGTAAAAAAAACCTAAGTACTCTTTCTAGGAAGGGTTTTGATAACAAGACGTATGATGATAAGGATGTTTGTGAGATACACCACTGACTCACTGATGTAAAATGGGCATCGCTGTCTAATCATAAGTTTTAAGATTAGCTGTTCCCCTAAGGTATCATCTATTTTTTATTTTCGTAGGGGTACAGGCATAAATCCTATGTATAATTCTGATGTATATACTTTATTTTTGAAAAGTTTCATTAAAATCTATTCAGTGGTTTTTGTGTAAAATAGTAACAAACATCCATACAAATTTCCGATTTTATAATTTTAGTAGGATGATTACTCGGTTTTTTTTCTATTTAAAATCGAGGCAGAATAGGCATTTGCCTGCCATGAGATTAAAGGTTTATAATTCTAAAACATAGACTCACCTGAATTCCCCCACCACAACTCCTAGAGCATTGGCTGTAAGACAGTATCTTCCACGTGAACTTCCTCGGTCCTGTGTCTTCTATACGATTCTTATTTACATCTTTTATCAGGCTGTCGTAATGTCTGTCGTGATGTCGTCGGATGTGTTTCGGTGTGGTCACCTCCAGTACGCTCGATTCGTCGTTCATCTCACCACTCAAAGATTCGGTGAAGAACTCATACTTAATACTTGGACCCGGTTGAGTGTATAGAATCTAAAAAATTGGCAAAGGTATTTTTATGGAAATAAAACACAAAACAAAATGGAAAACACGTAATCTGTGTAAATCCACAGATGTGGAAAAACAATTTATTTATACTGTTCTTTAATAAATACTTAGGAAAATATGTAACGTAAAAATTTTTACAGGGAAATAAGATTTATCTGAATAATAATATAAAATATGAACGTGTCTAATGATTATTTATATTAGGGCCTTAGCCATTTAGATTATTTCAAAGCTACGAGCAGTGTTACCAACCTTAACAAATCAAAAAGCAGCAATTCAAATTTGAAAAAAAAAACAGCAGAATACAAAGATAAACAAGAAATAAGAATGTTAGCTCTAATTAATTATTATTGTAACTTTTGTTGGCTGTTCATAGCAAATAAATAAATAAATAAATAAATAAATAAACGGGAAATGCTAATGACGGATTTACACATTTTCAAGGTGTAAGGCGTAGCAGTAGCAGTTTTGCTCACCTTTTTTATCACATCAATTTTTTATCGTTTTGTTTTTAATTATTCCACGATTTTTCGGGACATGAATAATTGGAATGAAATTTACTTCAAGTTGCGGACGGAATACAAATCAATCATCAATAGCAGTAGAAATATGTACTAAAAAGAAAACAAGGATGATATGGACTACGCGTGTGTTACAGTAGCTTGCGGCATTAAAGCAAAACTTAGTAACACAATGCTAGTACTAACGATTACTAAAATGACTGACTAGTCATGACAAGAGGATCGATCATTTTGGCGTTCTGGCGATCATTGAGGGAGGCCTAAATTCAGCGGTGGAAGGAGAGAGGCTGATGATGATGATGATGAAAATGACTTACCTCTGATGATCATCTTCTACACGCTTTAGTTTACTGACAATAATAACTTTGATCATATTGTTGTATTAGTGCCACTAATGTAAGTAAATAAAAATCTCTATAGTTTTTGGAAATATTTTACTTTGCAGAAGTCCATGATGTACAAATATTTTAATAATATTATATTCGTTTATTGTTCGTAAATGTGAGATTGCAAGCATTGAAACCAAAGATGTTAAATGGTTCGCAGCATACTATACTACAGCTGCATAGAAGGGGCAGAGCTATAGTGGCATACTTACCATGATGTCTATAGGATACAAGAGAGGTCCATGCGCGAACACCACGTCCTGTCCTTCAGTCCTGGTGTACAGGAACCTGGCTCCGGCCGCCTCATATGTGCCGGGCGCGCTCACAGCGAACTCGCCGTTCATTATGTAAGACCCATTGCTTATCTTCAAAGCTATGAGAATAACAATGATTACATTATACACTATCATGGCTTCTTTATTATTAAAACTATTTATAACTAATCTAGCAGCGCCCCACAGTTTTACCCACGCACTTCCCATTCCCGTTGGAGTACGTTTATAAATTATAGGCTATGTGTTAATCTGATTATAAGCTATAATATTGTAAAGTTTTATTAACATCCATTCAGTAGTTTTTTACGTGAAAGAGTAACAAACAAGTTTATAAGTATGGATGGATATCCATACTTATAAACTTTCGCGCTTATAATATTATTAGGATAGTAAGAAGAAGGACTAGTAGTAGGATATTAGTAGAATACTTCATTCTTTTCCTTACGTCCAACAAGATATTCCATATTATCATGTTGCGGGAAATAAAATTGAAAACCCTAGTAAATATTATATTTTGAATAGTTTGATAAGATAAGTATTCTTCACCCGACAAAGTAAGGTAATTTAGCGAAACGTGCTTGCGGTTTCAATGGTAAGTGATTACAGACGTCCATGAACAACCACAAAATCAGAAGTCAGGATTGATTAGACTTAGATTTAGGTTTTTTTTCTGACTAATACGCAGGTTCCACTCCAACTGCAGGAAACGACATTTGCTTTTAGTAGCTGGTCTTAAAGATATGCAAATGGCAGGGGATCTACATCTTAGCGTACATTTAAAGAATCCACTTCTAAGAGCCCCTTCACCTTTTTGACTCATTTTGAACAATTTTGATTATCTTTTGTACGCAAGGTGAGAAAGATTTGAACATTCTACTTCATTATTTTATGAGTAGAATTCTTATTCTTGTCGACTAGATAATTTTTAAAAAGAAATAATTATATATTCCTGAACAAAGAACTACGAAATACTTCACCTTGAAGGGGCTCTTAAGAAGCTACCAAAAAACGACGATAATCATTCTCTTATAGATCAGTGTTTTTCAATATTTTTTCAAAGAAAATTAAACACGCGTCCATTTTACATGTGCATAATTTCTGACTTTCCCTTTGGACCAAAAAGTTAGACTTTTTGAAACTGATATTTTTGTTTTATATCTGATAATATTATATTTTTACAATTATATATTTTGCTCGTGACCCCCTTGGGATTTGCGCCCACGTAAAAACAATGTTCTCAACTGAATATTTTCCTTTAAATTTCATTCCAAACAGAACCCTAATAGACAAAGATCATCTGATGATAGATGGATATAACGAAGAACTTTCTAGGCGTGTTTTTTCCACGATGACATAGACAACAGTCAGCGAAATTAAACGTCAGGAAAATGGAACGGCTAGGATAGCTCGCGGCTACGCTTGATGTAATGAACCCTCATATTTTAACTAAAATATGTCCTCTTAAAATAGGAGAAAAAATATTAAGAAAAATATGAAAACTTGAGAAAATGCTTTTAAGCAAAGTATTTTACTAACCCCTGATGTAAAAATAGGGGTGCTGATGCCTGAGTGGGCGGGATTTTTTGTAAGCATAGCTGTAGTTTAAAACAAATTATCAAAAAAAAAGATTAAGCCGTTTTCATGCCTCACTGATCTGGATTTATTATTGTGTACGTAATATGACCTTTATTGAATAGCGATTAAGTTTATATTGACTCTACATTTTAGTTCGAAAACGTCTGTATGGGAAAAAGAAAAGGGCTTATTTAGGGTCTTCCCAGCAGTTCTTCGATTTTTTTTTGGCCGGAATAACCATCCTTGACCTCCAGCGAATATTAAAAAAAAAGAATTGGAAAAATTGGTTAAGCCGTTCAGGCGTGATGGCGTGACCAAGGGATATAGAAATTCATTTTTATATATAGTAATAAAGATAGAAGATATAATATTATGACCAACGGCAGCTACCTCGGACAGAGAATAAGTCTAGCTATTCAAAGGGGGAACGCTGCCAGTATCTTCGGAATTTTGCCTTAAGGGACTCCTTTTAATAATATATTTTAGTTATTATAATATTATATAAGTATCTAATATATAAAATTCTCGTGTCACAGTTTTCATTGCCATACTCCTCCGAAACGGCTTGACCGATTTTGATGAAATTTTTTGTACTTATCCGGTATCTATGAGAATCGGCCAACATCTATTTTATATCCCCCTAAATGTTAGGGGTAGTCCACCCCAAAATTTTTTAATTTTATTTTTTAGACAAAATTTTTAATTTCTATTTTTTTATGATACAACATACAAAAATACATACAATCCTCAATTTTCACCCTTCTACGATCAACCCCTATTTTGTAATTGCAATTTTAATATTGGCAGAACGAAGTCTGTCGGGACAGCTAGTATATATATATCAAGGATTTTAGTTTTAGATTAATTCTTATATTATTAACAAATAAAGATGTTGATGTAAAAAAAATATGACCAATCAATAATTGCATCATGTAGTAGTGTGTTATTTTCTATTACAAAAACAATATGGCAAACCGTTTATAACTATTATTTGTAATTATATTGTCTACAGTCGTGTTAAGTCGTGGGTGTCTTTATCATATTTACGTTCTATTATAGTCAGCATCAATTCATCATTGGTAACACTCGGTCATTTGACATCAAAGGACTATTAGCGCCATTTTAGCGCTAAATGACACTTCAAAATGTCGTCTTTCTTACTTCAGTGATTAATTATGTTTACCATTACGGACCGTAGCATCACTATAATTTTTACAACATAATTTACTACATAAGTATTGTCAGTAAATACTTTTCGACGACGATGGTCCAGTGGTTGGTGGACTCGGCCTCTTATGCGAGAGGTTCCGGGTTCGATCCTGACCCGTCCGTATGTGCCTTGAAATGGATTTTTCTAAATTTCTAAGGGCACACACGAGATCATAGTTCGCTCATCGGTGAAGGAAAACATCGTGAGAAAACCTGCATGCCTGATGAGAATGAAAGTATTTGAAGGTATGTGAAGTTCACCAACCCGCATAGGACCAGCGCATCGGTGAACTATGGTCCGTTACCCTCCTCGCCTGATTTCGAGGAGGAGACCCGTGCCCAGCAGTGATACATAATATTATAAAGGACACTTTACTTTTTAAATACTTATAATATTTTGCAAATAAAAAAAAACATCTTTCAAATATGTTCCTGTGGGGATAGAAAAGGCCTTAAGGGAGATCTCTGACCGAGCGAGATGAGTGTCGTTTGTACAAGCCTTCACTTAATCAAATGGTCTTCGGGTAATGTATCGTTATTTTCTAGCTCATTCAGTCCTCACCGATATAATTATCGCTGGCCACGATCTCGGAGACGTTGAGGCGGCAGGCGCCGCGGGGCACGGTGGTGACGTAGGAGTAGCCCAGCGGCAGGTGCGGTCGCGCGAACAAGCCCGACACCAGCCGCCGGCCGCAGCGCGCCTCGTGCCCGCCCAGCACTGCCTCGCGGCCCACCACCTGTCACAACACTATCGTTAACATCCTCATACTTTATCAAGCAACTGCTGAACACACGCACGGTGCAACCTTGCGTCACAGTTTTCGAAAGGTCTAGAATTTTTGGGCCTGATGGCATTTAGGCTCAATCGATAAGGTTGAGAAACTGTTGAGAACCGAAGAGGAAATCTGATTGGTCACCTGATACGACATGACTTGTTTATAAAAAATATCATAGAGGGAAAGATTGATGGAAAAAGAGGAAGAGGTAGACCGAGAAGGAGTTATATGCAACAAATAAAGGAGAAGGTACAGGTAATGTCGTATCGGGAGGTGAAGGTATTGGCGGAGAGGAGGAATGAGTGGCGAATACTCCACCGACAAGAGCAAAGCTCTTAAATAGAGAGAGAGAGAGATAAGGTTAAACATCGTCAAAACTTGTTCCAATGTAAGCAGTGAAGCAAGTGCTGAATGAAGTGCAAGCCTATCTCTGCAAGTGGTAGCCCGTAAGTTATTTGCAGGTTATCACTTGCAGACATTACTGACGTCATCATCACGCCACTGCTGAGTCATTTTATGTCAACCTATATTAGTAATAGTCTAAGTACATACAACTCATATAAGTTCTTAACCTGACATTTACAACAAATATAATAACTGTAGATGAAAAAATATACAATTGCTAATTTTGTTATAGTCGTTGTTATCTAATTACCATATTTTATTATGTTATACTATCGATATTACACAGATAACGATCATTATAATACAACCACTGACAATTTAAATATTTCAATAAAAGCATATATACGGTCGAATTGAAAAACGTCTCCATCCTTGAGGTCGTTTAAAAAACGATGCAAATATTTGCAATACACAAACATTGTCTCTATTATCTAAAAGCTATCATTCCAACGTCATTACGAAAAGTAGCCTGGAGGCATTTGACACGAGCCGTCAGAGAGGATCGATTTCCTTATCACGTCCATGGCCTTGAGCGAGGCTCTACTTATCGCTAGGGCCCGACACTTATCCTATCTCCGCTATAAATTACAAGCATTATGGAATATCAATTCAATATATCCATTAAATAAGAAGTTAACTTACTATAATATAAGACTCCAGGTGAGATATTAAGCAGAGAATTAACAGAAAACATCGTGAATAAATATAATTGGTAAAACCAATCTTGACCCACATACTACAGTAAGCTTAGTGGCGATATTCAAAAATGAAATAAAACTGCATTTATTTATTCAAAAAAATCTTCTAAGTATACTCCAATCTTGTGATCACGTGATCACTAGAATGTTCTATATGTATATTTAGAAAATTCTATCTCCTATTCTTCTGTCTAAACTTTTCTATATATAGAGTTTTCAGTCTAACAAGACGTTTTAGACAAGTGGCTTTTACATTAATAGAATAGAAACATCAATGTATGAGTTTGACGTTCGCTTTTGACAATGTTGTCGAAATCTAACGTCAATCTCATATCCTGATCTTTCTATTCTATACTATAATTCTAAAAGCCACTTATTTACAGGGTTAGCTTTGGCTGAATGTCTGTATTTTAATTGGGGTGACTGTATATGCGAGCTTAGCCCAATAAGTGAGTTAGGTTTGCACATAGGACAGTGGTCCTAGCTGTGTGCGAGTGGTGGGAGACCGTTGGAGTTTATCAGAGTGGAGTATACTTTATATTGAAAGTTGAAACACTTTTTACGAATGTTACCGTGGTTTATTAATATTTGTATAATACACCCGTTTCATATAGATATATAGATATAGTATTCAAAACGTAGATAACGTAAAAAACTTATAAACTAACGAAATCCGTAAAATTCATTTCATTTGCGTAAGCATTAAATAACATGTAAACTGAAGCAACTAAAGTCCGCAAATCCAGTAGTGGAAGGAAAAAGTTGATGATGATGATGATTTATCTTGACCTCGAAAGATCTAGAATGTCTAACACGCTAGCAATGACATTGAAACAAGCAATGTAATTTACCAAATACGTTCATACGTCCCATAAGTTCATAGTTTCGTAAGCAATGTTACATTGTTGTTAAGATTTCGTTACGAACAATGGCGTGCGTCTATTCCGGTGATGAACTATTGTGTCGCTCATGGCGTCTGTGCGTCGCCCCATAATCAGACGAACTAATATTACAAATTAGGTAACATTCTGGTGCTTCTGTATAAAGGCTTATTTTTGTGTACGCTTTGAAGTATTGTGTTAATTTGTGGAGCACGCCCAATGTGACTTTGACTTCATATATTAAATTAGTTCTCCGAAACGCCTTTTACAAGCTTTCGTAACATATTTGGCATATTTATTTTAATTATTTTGAATTGAAATGGCCAGTTCGCCGCTGCGCGATTAAAGCCTTTTCATAAAAATAAAGATTAAAAAAAAAAAAAAAAAAAATGGCCAGTACTGCAGAGCGGCAATTTCATAGGTAAAGGCCTATTATATACAGTATGTATACCAAAAAACAGCAAGTAGCAAGGGATCGATTGTCTTGGCGTTCATTGGGGGAGGCCTATGTTCAGTAGTGGACGAATAAAGGCTGATGATGATGATGATATCAAAAAAATATTCTAAACAATTTTTATCTGTCTGTTTGTTATGTCTGAACCGGAAAAACAAAGAAGGTAGAGAAGACCATCGCAGATAGCAGAACGCACTATCGGCAGACACCGAAGGCGTTTCTTTTTTCTCGAAAGGTCTAGAGTCTAGACCTTAAGGCCTGATAGCCTTGAAGCTTAAAAAAGGTGAGCAGATGGCTCATTTAGTAAAATTCCGTCTGCCCCAGAAAGGGGAGAAAGACTAAGGGACAAGTAGAAAATGAATTAAATAACTTGTAGGGAACGGAAGCGCACCTAAAGGGCAAAGAAGAAACCCAAGACATTAGGGTACACACTCCTAGAATAGGCCCTTATAACCATGACAGGTTGATAAGGTCCGGCTAATCTCTAAAATGGCGGAACCGATTTAGATGGAACTTTCACTGGCAGGTATCTGTTATAATGAGTAAATTAGGCTTTAAAAATGATCATTATCAAATTTCATACGTCCGTAAATCTAAGTTAATACGGGCAAAGCCGCGGAAAACAGCTAGTATAAAATAAATACATACTTCACTTTCAAAAAGCTCAATATAGCTAACATCTTATACTCAAAAGTGCGAAGATAACTTCACGTCGGGACGCATTATGCAAATTACCTACCACACATTTGAATATGGGCTCATTTTAACGATAAAACGCCTTTTACGGATATATTACGGCTTGTGTGATATTTCTTTCATTTTACGATATGATAGGCGATGCTGTACGTAAGTACTTGTATAGTAATAATGCACTTATATTAAAACATTATGTATTATTTGTATTATTTTGCATTTCAATAATATTCTCAAGGATTTTACAAAGTACAAAATAAACTTTTATCTATACTTACAGATAAATGAAATTGTCTGTTTGTAATATTAAAATAATCACTTTTTATGTATATGCATGTAAACATGGTACTACATAGTATACACCAGAACAATATTTTGACAATTTTTATCCTGTACTGATTTTGACGAGACTTTTACTGGAAAGTAGTAGTTATAATAAGGAGTAACTGAGGCCTTAAAAATAATCATCGTCAAGTCGCATACGGCCGTAAATCTAAATTAACGCTGTTAGATTATTTATTATAATTCTAACATCAAAATTAAATGGTTTTTTTTTATTTCAATGTCAATATATGTTGTTTGTGTTGTCTGTGAATCAGAGACAATGTAAAAACGGATGTTAGCTATGGACACACGCTTTTGTCTCTTTTGCCTAGACACGGAACCTAATGTGCGCGCTCTGTACTTTTAATTTAGTTTTAATTAAAATTACTTGTTGTAAAAGTGTTTTTTATGGTTTCCTATACCAAACGCAGGCGAAACCGCGGGCAACAGCTAGTAATATATGTTAGGGATTCGTTGATTTACATAAGATGTCCTTTACTCGTACGTCATAGAAGCTTTTCATTTCATCTGGATGTCAGCCAAGGACAAGGCAAAATAATATCCAATATTGGATTTCATTTTTATTTCCAAGATTATAGTACTAAGGGTTTGTTTCACAATATCCTAATAAAGTTCCATTTAAGCTATTTGCAACATATTTACCACAAAACTACAACGTTTTTGTTTCACAATTGACATATAGCAATATTTGGCTAATAAAGTTCCCTTTAAACTATAGGTCGGATCAACTGGCCATTAGCAAATCTATCTGCCACATAAATTAGTTGACAGATATATACGCGGTTGACAGCTTCACGACATTTGACAATTTGACGTTCCGGTAACAGTAATATACAAAATAATTTAAATTGTGTTTTGATCGTTTAATAATTAAGGGATAACATTATATACAAGGTCTATGTAAATAAAAGGTATAAAGATGGTATGATACATACAATTAAATTATAAAAACATATTTTCATGTATATTTACAACATGGAATTTTTTTCTAAAACATATTTATCGTAAAATGGAACGATGAAATGCGAGGTTGCCAAGCCTACTAACCAGCAAGTGCCAAATAGGGATCTGCCAAATAAATTTATAGGGAAGATGATGGTGAAACCCAATCAAGACTAACTAGAAGATTTATGTGTCAGTTAATTTATGTGTCATATAGCTATAGGGTACTTTACAGGTACTTTGTGAAACAGACCCTAAGCCTTACTAAGCTGAAGATTTATTTCTGAATATTTGGTTTTTGTGAAACAGCAATATAAATTCCTATAATTTGTACTCCATATTTATCTTAGAACTAGCAGCGCCCCGCGGTTTCACCCGCGTACTTCCCATTCCCGTGGGTGTATAGGAATAAATTACAGCCTATGTATTATTCTGATAAATAAGCTATATTATTGTAAAGTTTTTTTAAAATCCATTCAGTGATTTTACGTGAAAGAGAAACATACATACCTACAAACTTTCATGTTTAGAATATTAGTAATATAGTAAGAACTTAGAAGTAAGATAGTAAGATTGCTTGAACTCAAAAGGTCGTAAGAGAACCAAACTACATCCTCACCACTATTCAGAAGCTTTAGAACTCAGAATGATACTGTACAGAATTTGCTGGCTTCGGTTTAAGCAAGTTTTTAGAAATCGATTCATGTATAATACTATAGTCTTGGCGTTCATTAAAGGAGGTCTATGTTCAGCAGTAGACGGATAGAAGCCGATGATGATGATGATAATGATGGTGTTACGCTTATAATAAAAATTCAAGATTTATTTTTATATCAAATTATAATATCATAAGGTTAACAGTACTATTAATTTTCATATTAATTTATTATTTTATTAAATATTGCTATAATTAACTAATTATTAACAAACAAAATTAACAATAACCTATATTAGACATTGTAAAAAGTTATGAAACATATTATGAACTAATAATTAAAACTTATAAAAAAATTAACAACCTAATTAATCATAATTTCAAAACGTTTGATCTGAGATAAAGCTCCGGCTAATTTTTCAAAATGCGTCATTTAGTACGAAATATCTGTATCTACAAACTCTTAAAATACTTTCATGAACTGACTAAAATAAAGAGCATGAAATTGAAAAGCATCAATTATGTTAATCTGATTTGAATAGAATACTATTAATCAAGCGATACTTAGAAATGCGTTGGCAATAAATCAATACGAGAGGTAATTGAAAATGTCTTCTAATCATCAATTAATTAGGATTAGGTTTGAATTAACGATTCTTCGCCGGTCAAGCTAACTGCGGCTAATTTGTTTAAATCTTATTCACGGTACATGGATCGAGGCGCGGCGCTTTACGAGTTGATAAAAGATCTGATACGGGAAATAAATTAAGATTTTTCAATTAATTGGTTACTTCTTTTGTGTGAATCAATTCGGGGATCAATTTCACTTCTTCATCATCATCATCAGCCGTGATCAGCCTTTATCCGTCCACTGCTGAACATAGGCCTCCCTCAATTTCACTCGCAGAGGGTGAAAAGGAATCATTTCTCGTGAATTTATTAATCGTTTGAGTCTTGCTTATATTGCAGTAATGCCTGTATTATAAACATACTAGCAGCGCCTAGCGGTTTCACCCGCGTACTTCACATTCCCGTGGGAGTACAGGGATAATTTATAGCCTATGTGTTATTCTGATGTATAAGCTATATTATTGTAAAGTTTCATTAAAATCCATTCAGTAGTTTTTACGTGAAAGAGTAATGAAAATCCAAACTTACAAACTTTCAAGTTCATAATATTAGCACAGTATTAGTAAGAGTAAGATTTTGTACCATATTCAAACTAATGTCTACTTGACATTCGAGTCAGTTATCGGTTGGTTTTATTGTAAGATTGATGTCTATTAAACTGTGGCTGTTTATTCTCATTTGTGAGTACTTAAACGTGCTATGCAAATGTTTAAAGTCATAATATACGTTATGATAGGGACATAAAAATAACTTATCGCCATATGAGTGGTTTAAACATACATTGTATAGCGATATCTTCAGAGATGTAAATAGGGCGGTGCCACCGGTGCCCAGGCACAGGGCGTAGACTCTGTGGGTGCGCAAGAATGGCCAGACCAGGCAGGAATACTATTTTTTTCGGTTTGCTAAGGGCTCAGTTATAGAAGCTCGCACAGGCTATTTACGGCTCTGGATATCTTTATCTGTATAATTAGAATTCTCCTGTGTGACTAGACTAGTCAAAAACTGGAGAGTTTGACGATTTTTCTTAGTAACAATTCTTTAGGCATATTATATACATCGGACGGCCTATGGGGCAGAAATATTCTGGAGTGGAAACCACGTACTACCAAGCGCAGCGTGGGACGGCCACCTTCCAGATGGAACGACGATCAAACCACAATGGTTGCAGGTGGCAATGGACCGGTCGCGCTGGACAACCATTGGAGAGGCCTATGTTCAGCAGTGGACAGCTATGGGCTGATAATATGATGATGATGATAAAAAAAACGCAACTAGAAGGTAACTCAATTTTTTTTCTAACGGAAGTAACGCTTAGTGCTCTATATTCAAAAATTGTAACAACCATCGGCCTTGAGTATATTATGTCATATACTTCACGCTTCGTAACGTTCAAGTAGTGACAAATATTTCTAAGTGCACCTTAAACACGAGACTGTCGCTCGCTCACCGGTGAATGAAAACATCGTGAGGAAACCTGCTTGATGAGATTGGAAGTCTTTGAAGGGATGTGAAGTTCACCAAACCGCACTGGGCCAGTGCGTCGGTGAACTATGGCCCATTACCCTACTCGCTTGATTTCGGAGGAGAAGTGCCCAGCAGTGGGACATATAAGGGTTGATACTTTACTTTACTTCATATAAATACATAATACAAGTATATAGCCCGGTACAGACATGTATATTCAACATATGAGTCGTCTAAAATCTGTCAAATTTGCCAAAAAATTGATAAATATGGCATTCTGCGTAATTAAAACTATAAATCTGACAATACCACCTGTTTAACAGCAAATTCTTTATTGTTTTCTTAAGTTTACGCGAATTTCACTCATTATAATGAAACAACTTTTACGGATTTTATCGCGGTTTATTTAGTTTTTTACAAGCCCGACGTTTCGGAAACTTTAAAGCAACCATGGTCACGGGAGTCCTCCCGTGACCATGGTTGCTGTAAAACTAAATAAACCGCGATAAAATCCGTAAAAGTTGTTTCATTATAATGAGCAAATTCTTTGTTATTATAGGACTTCTTTAACACTTGAGTTAATAATTTAAATATTTTAGTCATGTTAAATCATAGGCAACAAAAAAAAAACGTTTTTCTTGAATTGCCACAAATCAGTCTAAGAGCAGATAGCCTTTGCTTTTAGACGACTCATATAACAAACATCATACAAAAAATAATCAATATTAATATCTTTGATAAAATCACTTACCAAGCACAACAGACCGACGTACAGATAAATCCTGCAGGACATTTCGATCACTTCGAAGCACTGAGATCACAAATCACATCGGCTTTTTTGTTAAAGAAGTAACCATCATCACAATTCACGAGTATAAATTCTCAGATTGTTATAAGCCAACTTTATCCTTAATATTATAAACGTAAATTATAAATTTGTTTGTTATGCTTTCACGCGAAATCTACTAAACCTATAATGATGAAACTTTGTACACATATACAGGATACTTTTTATGAAAATAAATGTATGTCCGTAAATCTAAGCCACGGGCGAAATGGAGCTAGTCTATAATAAAATTGTACCGCTGCTAACAATAATTATAGCTTAATGAAACCGTTTCTTTTATTAAGTGTTGTGTAAGTTTTAATTTTAATAACTTAATTGGGTTCTTTCGAACTTTTAGCGAGCTTGATTGTGTGTGTGTGTACCATAAGTAATTTGAAATCATTAAGATTAATAAATATAATCATATTCATACGAAATCGTCGATGTTCGTAGCCGCCTAACTCTTCGCCGGATTTTTATTAGCTTATACTGTATACGAGCTGTTTATGATATAGTTTTATGAGCTAAGCTTAAAACAATGGCATATTTACTATCTGTATGTAGAGAACTAAAGTTACCGATATCACGCGAAGAATAAGCACGTTGAAGTGGCAATGGGCTGGTCACGCACTCAGAAGAACGGATGGCCGATGGGCCATTAAGGTTCAAGAGTGGAGGCCGCATTAAGGTAGACGAAGTGTTGGTCGGCCATTAACCAGATGGGAAGACGATCTCCGTGCAGTGGCAGGTCCGAGGTGGATGCGAGTAGCAAGGGATCGGTCGTCTTGGCGTTCATTGAGGGAGGCCTATGTTCAGCAGTGGACGGATAAAGGCTGATGATGATGATGATGATGTATGAGCGGCCCAGTGGTGAGTGGACTCGGAATCTTAGGCTAGAGCTTCCGGGTTCGATCCTGACGCTAAACTTGAGCACGTCCCAGTAACGCAAGAATTGCCCGCCTTGATTTCGTTTCCTACATTTCAGTAGGGCTATTCTGTAAAAACCATTTCGATATCGAGCTTCACCTGAGTGATAGAGCTCACTTTACGCTCACTTCGAAAGCGATATTATTGATATAGATAGAGTCGAGTTTTAAAGAATACAAATTCGTCAAATTCGTCATATCACCACAGATTCCGCTATCGAGATTCGAAAACGACCTTACAGAATAGCCCTACAGTTCTATCTTTTATTCTATCCTTCGCATCAAATAGTAAGATCGTGTTCCAAACACCGAGGTTCTTCGGCGGCTAACTGTTCGGCATGGAACCCACACTGATGAAGTGTCAGCTCATACGGTGTGGCCATGTCCTACGTTTGCCAGATTCCAAAACATCTACTAATATAATAAGGACATCCGTGTCGCATCTTTCATATAATTATTCTTGAATGAATGTCAGTCTGTCGTGTGTTATTATCGCGCGAATAACTCAATCATGCGCCGGGAGCTTAACATATTATATGAGTAATTTAATTATTATACTGACGGCTTCGCTTGAGTGGATTTATCATGTTTAGGACCTGTTTCACAATCTCCAGATAAGTTCCGAATAGGCTATTGGCAACATATTTGACAGATACTCCATACTCTATCTGTCAAATATGTTGCCGATAGCCTATTCGGAACTTATCTGGAGATTGTGAAACAGGCCCTTAGAGTATGCGATATTTGTTATATTCGGCGTCTTAGCACATAACCTAAACAAAACCTACAAAAGCAATAATATCTTTGGACTCTATATTATTTTATACACACAAAAAATTGAATGAATAGAGTTCATATTCTGTATTCTTATTTGTCGAGTTATCTATATGCAAAATATTTATAATAAGTAAGCACATGTAACACTGTTAAGCTGCTGAAACGCAATTTAGTAACTAGCCGCGAAACAAAATTTGACTCTTATAATTTTATTACTTTCTTTTTTGTAGGCATAAGCTTTTATGAGTCATATAAGGGCTAATTTAAATTATTTTGTCTTTCCTCAGATTATTATTATTATATTTAAAATTTCAGAGATTTGAACGTGAAATGATTACACAGATTGGGCCATTACAATTTTAGTATTGATATTAGTATGAACATGACATAAATGTAACATTTGCCGAGGCATGTTTACACGCTTGTAATGCTCTACACGAATGTAACATCAATTTGTATAAGTCAGATTAATGGCCGCGAAGGTTAATCTGCGATCAGCCAAACTATTACGCGCCACGGTGAGAATAGCTCTAGGGTAACCACACATCATACGGACACGCCTGGCCACGCGACTGTACGATTCTAGGGCGGATAATTATTTATAATAATATATATATTTTTTTTAATTATTGTATATTTTTTTATGAGGAATGTTTTCATCATCATCATCAGTATCATCAATGTATCTGTCCACTTTTGAACATCATAAAAAAAGGCCTTTTACTTCTTGCAAGGTCTTTTTTCTACTGCTGAACATAGCCTTCTTCCGCTAACGCGCAAACAGAAATTTTATAGGTTTAATAGGTAATTCAGCAAAGGCATTATTTATTTATTTTGTGTTCTCGTAAAATAATCTTAGTGGTATTATAATAATAATATCATACTAGTAAAATAATGTATTAAGTCGGAAAGACAGTTTTATAAAATATCCTATATGTAAATTGACATTATGACCCGACTTATAGTGATTAAAAAAAAATGGTTGCCTGTAAAGTCGGTATACGGGCGAAAGTTTTACGTGACAACGACTTTGAGTGGTAAAATAATTTTAATGTGAATATTCATTCGTATAGTAGGAAGAAGGATGAAATAATAGTAACAATTTAAAACATTTATTTATACAAAGAATTATATTTAAAACATTAATTTATACAAAGAATCTCGCACTGAATTTCATATTAACAAAATTTTTTATGTCTGTCTCTCTCGCTCTTAGGCGGGCTAACCATGCCCGAGTGGAAGGGACGCGTGCCTCTCACTCGCTCTCATTGTGAGCGCATAACGTGAGCGGAGCGTAACGCAGTTTCTTGAAGTGTCACCCGGCAAACCAATTTATAAGACGTTGTCACGTCAAAACGTTTTGATTTTTTGAACATTTAATTTCTAAAATTTATCAAATGTTCATCATTTGAAAATTTGAAAATTTAAAGAAATTGATTCGTTTCGCTCAAATTTCATACGCCATAACTTTAGCTTTAAAGTTTATAGCAACTATGGTCACTGGTTGCTGTAAAGTGTAAAGTATACGAAACCCCAAAAAAGCTCCATAAACCGGGATAGAATTCGTAAAAAATGGTTATAATGACGAAAGAGATTGCATGTAATTAAATTATGATTTTTTTTTCGGATGGAGCTATGCTAATGGCCCTTATGGCCCTAATGCTTCGTCGGAAGTGGGGTGAGCTGGTTGGTATCACCCAGTGATATAGTAAGTGGGGGGTTGCCCTCCGCCAGCCGTGGAGTGTGACTTCCACGGCTTCATGGCGTCGGGTTTGTACCTGTGGCGCATCTCTGCCTCACCACCGTCGGATGAAATTTAAATTATGAATTTATAATAATACTAGCTGTTGCCCACAGCTTCGCCTGCGTTAACTACAATTTACAACGGGAATAGTACGCAAAATAAGTAACTTTTCTGGTTGATTTTTTACACATTGTGTCCGAAAAACCCAAATATATTACGGAACCCTATTTTTTCCAGAATAAAATTTAGCCTATGTTACTCGTGGATAATGTAGCTTTCGAATGGTGAAAGAATTTTTGAAATCGGTCCAGTACTTTTTGAGCCTATTCATTACAACCAAACAAACAAACAAAGTTTTCCTCTTTATAATATTAGTGTAGATGTAGATGATATTGAATTTCGGTACATAATATAACGTGGTCATACCCTACTAGAACGAATTCTCTTTATTGTTGTAGTGAATCATGACGACTGCCAAGTGTCGCTTTGATCTGGCTAAATCCTATTGATATCTTTATACTGAGTATTGCATTAAATGTACATTTACCAAGGATTTACATTAATTTGCCGTTATTCATATTGATTTGCACGCTGTATTTAATAATTACATATTTCATGATTATAGTAAGGAAGCTAGGTATATGTACATTAATTTAATATTGTGTTTTGTTATTAAAGGTTACATAATATTATATCTGGCTTAAGTATATAATTTCATTTAACAAAGCAAATCGTATTGTTTTGTGATTGTTTAAGTTCGTAAATAGGTGTTACAAGTTTTTTACGATTTTTAAATAAAATATTATACTAATATTTTGTTTTATATTATAATAC
This sequence comes from Lycaena phlaeas, assembly GCA_905333005.2. Taxonomy (NCBI): domain Eukaryota; kingdom Metazoa; phylum Arthropoda; class Insecta; order Lepidoptera; family Lycaenidae; genus Lycaena; species Lycaena phlaeas. Next base: position 7,748,444 of record HG995182.1, read on the forward strand.
CTGCTCTAATCAGCAGCTTGAACCACATGGAGTTAAAATAAGTATAAGCAAAAGTAGTATAAGTTTTTATAGTAGTTCGTTGCTGGATATAGAATATCCTCAGTAATATTATTATAAAATAATATTACATATTATTATCTGTTTACACTATGTTGAAAGACTTGTTGCGTTTAGTCAGTACCTTGTTATAAATTTTGTGTTTGATAATTACGTCGTTTTCGACATTTCAATTGACACAGTTATGAATTACTAGTAATATTAGGGCGAATGTAAATTCCGTAGGAACTTTCGATTTTTACAGATAGAATATAGCTTACTTCCTAATCCAAGGGATTTAAGGTAGGCTTATTATACCTTCACCATTTCAATTTTCGGCCAAATCGGTTCGGCTGTTTTGCCGTAAAAGAGCAACAAACAAATAAATTAACAAACTCATATACGCATTTATAATACATACATATGTATAAACTAAACTAACCTCTAAATACGAGTACTACATTCGATTGTCTTACATTGTCAAAAATACTATGACGTCTATTTGAATTAACTAAAAAAATTAGTACAGTATTGTACTAAAAATTTTAATCATTACAATAAATATATCTTCACTTTTAACTAGTCCGTGATTTTTGAAAATAAGTTTACAACTAAGACATCAAAGCCAAGAAATGCATTTTAAACATAATTCATCTTTTATCGCCTAATTAAATTCTAGGTCAATAAAAACACCAGATGTGCTGAATTGACGCATCAAAATTGCAGTTTTAATGATAACGTTCCGAAAAAATAAATCGCGTATTTTTAGAGCCGCATATTCAGACTGTCGTAAAATACTACTATCAATTTATAGTGAGATAAGAACTTGTTAATATTATTATTATAATGATAGTAATAAGACATTAAATTAAGTACTTATCACTTTTCTTTTCAACTTCTTGTAAAAGATTTACCTGAAATATTAATAAAGATTAGATTAGATTCTAGAGATAAATTTACGGCGAATACTCAAGAATCTGAGAAACGTTTTCATTCATTTGGTTTTATTTACTCTCCTATTAAATCTTTGGATTTTTATGAGTCATTTGTGTGCAGAGTAACAAATATTTACCCTTATAAATCTGTAAAACCTATCTCCGGAAATTGAATTGGAATCCGCAATGAGTTTTCAAATTGGCTCTCTCTAAACTTAATTAATAATTCTACTGTACACTAGCGCCATCTTTGCGGCGTGACAGCTCGTGTAATCAAATTTACCGTATGAGAAAACTTTGAATTGCTATTTTGTACGGTAATTTCGTATTCACAAATGGTTCAAATAAAGCTTTCTTTTACTTTTACTGCCTTTGCTTTTTTTATTTCATACACTGCCTAGTCTAAAATCTAAAATAAGCTAGTCCGAGTGTTTTTTTGAAATGCGTTTTATAAATCGACGAACGCCCGGTTGCACGCACGAAAAATCATAACTCATGCTCACGTTCCGAGTCAGCCGAGCGTAAAAGGGCTTGGAACAAGCGAAAGAGATCGGCCTAAGCGTTTGACATGTGACGCATTACATCGTTATTACATGAAATTCTTGCATTTGTTACAAAAATAAGTTAGACTCATATACAATGATTTCTTTGAGAATGTCGAGCTACGCGAAATAAATGTGAAAATTGCTAAATATGCCATTTAAAACATGTCAATTTTAAATACGGAAATCGTTTTTTGTAAAATATATTCTATAACCTGAGATCATTCATTAATATTCTGGCCAGATTTGAACCCGTGACAGTGTGGTAGAGTCACCTAACCAACTACACCAGTCCAACTAAAAGCTCTATACAAAAATTTGCCCTAAGTCCAAGGGAAGTACGATTTGTTAATATACTAAAATAACATAATATCCGTTACGGAAATTTTAAGATAGATCAATTTATTTACTTTATGTTTTGACGTTACGGCCATAACAAATTGTTTAATGCAGTATACTGAACGCATACTTCGAATGCTTCTTAGAACGCAAACCGATGGCCACACGCCAAGTTTTCAACAGCTGTGATGCTATTCATTGAAACTAGAATATGCAGTGGGCAAATGGATTATAATGTTTTGAAAACAAATGATCATAGAATAGTTGGAAAATGAGACACGACAGATATTACAAATCGAAACAATTTAATACTACATCAGTAGAAAAAGCTTTCAGACTGCGTACCGCCTGCGTATCGTACCAAACGATTAATCTACTAGAGTTTAGTTAGTGTTATTTGGCAATCATGACGTATGCCAATGTACGCATATGCAATGTGGGAAAGAAGGGAGATGCTATATGCGTGCATATGCGTGCGTACACATTTGCCGTAAAGACTGCCTCGTTTGCGGAATTATTGCTATATTAGCCATAACGCTTCTTCTATTTTTGCTTCGAGTAGCTTTTGCGCTTATCCTATATTCGTCCACTGCTGAACATAGGCCACCCTTAATGAAAGCCAAGACCGATCCCTCACCACTCATATGAAACGCTTCATTTCCATCCTACTAATGTTAAAAAAGTAAAAGTTTGTTAGAATGTATGGATGTATGTTTGTTCCTCTTTCACGCGAAAACTACTAAATGGATTCTGATATAACTATATAATAAAATAGCTTACACATCAGAATATGTTATCAAGATATAGTATAGGCTGTATTTTATACTCGTGGGGACTGCCAAGTCGTAGCCGGGCAGTCCCCCTATTGTGGAGAATCTGGTCTTGCCGGGACCAGTCTGTCGCTGAGGGTTTCCCGTTGCCTGCGATCCGGGTCCCTCAAATAGCGGCTGAAAGCTCACGCAGCGGTTTTAGTGGGGTAGTGCACCCAATTCGAGTCCCCACACACGCCAGCGCCCAAGGCCCTGGTATGGTCCGAAAAGGATTTCCAATGCGTCATCAAAAAAAAAGGCTGTATATTATACCCGCACAGGCCCTGGTGAAGCCGCGATGACTGCTAGCGGTATATAAGTCTAGCAGCATGTGATATTAAGTATCACATTTGCACTAAGTTTGCGCTCGAGCTCGAGATGAAGCTTTAACAGTCGGATTGATAACTGCCGCAGCGGAAATATTCATCTTGTGTTTATGGGACCTAATGCGAACATCATATGTCTCAACTAACAGTTATTTGAAACATGAACAGATAGAATTGCTTGTTAATTTATCTGAACATAAGTGTTATTAAATACTAGCTATTGCTTCCAGCTTCGCCTGCGTTGATAAAGATTTATAACGAAATCTTAGCGAGATGATATAACCTGGATACCTGGAAGCCTACCTGAGGACCTGGTTTTTCAATTCGAAAATGCATGTTTTTCATTCTTAAAATGTCTTATGTCACCCAAAACCGACTGGCTACGATTTCTCTCGTCACTCGTCAAAGATAAATGAAAATAATAAAATCGATTTACAAAGAAAGGACTTTTGCATTAAGGCCTCAAAAATAGATAAAGAAAGAAAGATATTTTTTTTTCTTTTATAAACTAATTTTATATTGATGTAAGTTTTCTCTGTACAGCAGTGCTATTCTGTAAGAAACGCAGCGCTGTCGCAACGCTGTGACAGCGCTGTAAATTCAACTTGGCATACACTAAGCTTGTCAAACAATATCAAACACCCTAGCCGTTGCTAGGGTGAGCTCGTCGCAGCGTTGCGACAGCACTGCGTTTCTTACAGAATAGCACTGCAGATTGTAGACATTTATATAATATTTACCTAAGCATACCTAAAACAGGCGACGTAAATAAAGAAGTTTATATATTTTATTCATAAATTAATGAGACAGACGACACAATAAATAAATAATATGAGTCAAATAAATCACTAAGGAATAATTTCTGTATAAAGTATGTAAGAAGGCATATGAATATGTCTTGTAAAAGCAATATTTTTACCTAACTTAATGTTTACCTCTTAACGTCAGTATCGCTAGAGTGGCGGCTCTAGTGAATTTATTTTCCTACTTGACTTAGTTATTTATAGAAAGGTTATTTACGCATGAAGATATATTTTTCCTTTTTTTTATTTGAGTAAACCTTTGATGTTTGGGGTCTTATGGAAAGAATTTATTTCACGAAACATTTAATAGAAGGCTATGTTAGAAAAAAACTTTTATAATATATTGTTTTATTAAAAAACCAAATAAACCGCGATAAAATCCGTAAAAAGTTGTTTCATTATCATAGTCTCATGTTTCATTATATATTAATTTTATTTGTGTGTTTTTGTGTATGTATATAATTATCATCATCATCATCTTCAGCCTTTATCCGTTCACTGCTGAACATGGGCCTCAATCAATAAACGTCAAGACGACCGACACTAATACATAACATTTATACATATTAGATCATGTTATAAATAAAAAATAAATATTATATTACCTAGTTGACAAAAAAGGTGTGTGTGTGATTAACATACGATAGAAGTGAAACACACGTTAAATGCTTAAATACAAGCGAGTATTAAATAGTATGTAATACCTACCGACATTTGCTCTCTCGCTCTTTTGTATTTGTGTCTCTTACCTGTCGTTCTTTCCGTTGCATCCGGTTTGAAATCACAACGATTCTAAAGAAGTTTCACTTTAATAAAAAATAGCTTAAACAAAACTACAAAATTTGTATACAAAAGTACAAAATATATACTTGGACATAAAATAATGTTGAAGCCTACACAAAAGAGATCCAATTACTGTCCCACAATATATCTTCCATTTATTAAGGCGGCCATCTTTTTATTTTATTAATAAAAATATGTCTGACCAATTTCCTCCGGTGCCGAGGTTAATAATGACCGTATATCAACTAGTAACCCTAACGCCACGTGCCCATGATACCAATTATAGTTTATGGTACAAATGTTACCATTAAAAAAAGTCCCAAATTGGATTATCGTAATGTGAAACACTATTTGGTTAATGTTTTTAGTATTGATAAAATATATAAATTATATTAATAATAGTTCCGTTCTTTGTTTATTTATTTGATATACGAGTAAATTCATTATACGCTCATAATTTGAAACAAAACGTAACCATGATTTCTTAATCTATATTTACTGTTTTCTTTCATTTATGAAGTATTAAATAAAAATTACCTGAACCTAACAAGTTAACTTAATAAAAATAAAATTATTTATTTTTAAGCTTTAAAAATAATAATTATTATAAATAAAAAACTATAAATATAACACAAATGAGAAATCAAAGACATGTTAACGAGGCCTAATATAAACAATATGATCGATTATCATCGTTCATAACTGTTGTTTTTAACTGACTAAAAAAGGAGGAGTTTCTCAATTCGTCTCTACTTTTTTCAATTCTTATGGTCAACAGCTTGTTCGCAATCATTAATTACAAATATATATTCCTAAATGAATCGATTGGAAAATTTAAACTGGTATAAGCATAATATGTCATTTAATGAACGACAAGACGGCTAATAATTCCTCGAATACAGCAAATTGTTGTAAGCCTAAGAGATCATCCCTCATATTGTTGACAGTCGAATATCGATTCGGCTCAGAGAAACGATTCTTCTTATCCGTAGTACTTTTTTATTATTTATAGCGATTTAATAGGGTTAAGTCATGATATGGTTCAAGTTAGATAATATTAAAAGATTTATAGACGTACAGGTTAAATGGGTCATAAATACCGTTTCATATACGGGAACATTATCTTTGTTGAAAATTACTATTTGAGAAGGGTTAATTCGGTTAAAATTATAAGTATTAATAACCTACATAAAACAGTTTTTTGTAAGTTTTTGAATACAGTTTTTCTAGATTTTTTTGCAATTTAGACTCTAAGTTCTGGATCTGAGCAAGATACTTTTTTTATTATAAAATAACTTTTATGTATTTTATCGTGATTAATATCGTGAGTAGTATTTTCATGCAAGAAGTTTTGGGTATTTTTTAGCTACCATGGTAACTAACGGAAGGACCAGTGAAATTCGCGTAAGCATTAGAAAACAAGACACCTTTTCACTCTTAAAACGCCTATGGAGTTGTTCTCTAATCTTCTATTATTTTCAAGCTAACTTATAACTAAGCTCAATATTTTATATTTGTCCGCAAAATTTAGTTACAAAATTACTGGGTAAACTAAAGTACAAATTTTACCAAGAAGTGAAAAAATGTGATCTCAGTGTTTTTATATTGGCGTTTCGAGCATGTGTCCCGCGCACATGTTCTATTAACCGATATTTATGTGTGAAATCTGATGACTCTGATGACACTTTAGTCTTAGGCAGATCAAGCGATGACACACTGGGACAGACATATGCCCCCTTTTGTAAAACTTTAAATTAGGGTTGACGTTAAATATAAGCTTGATAACATCGATATCAGATAAATAACAACAACATTGAGTGAATCGACGAGTATAACTATTATATTATAATCTATTATTGTTCTCATGTAAGTGAATAAGTTTCTTTATTGAAAATAAATTTCTTTAAACCTATATGACAATGAGTTTTAGCGTAGTGAGGTTATATTATATTACACGCATGGTCGTTAGTTCAACTCCCGCGAATGCAGATATTCTTAGGCGATTGAGAGAGATTCAAATGTTGTCAGACGTCTTGTCTAGGGCATGTATAGACATGTATATCTTCCTAATTCCTATGTATCTCCTTCACTTTCCCAAATTTTATCTTTAAAAAGATAATTACTTATACCTAAGTAGGTCTTGCAAGCTTGATTTCAAGTTCAGTGATGCGATAATTTATAGATATTTATTATAATAACATTATAGTCATCAATATTCTTAAACGAAAAATGCGCTTAAAAAAATTTATTTAAATTCCTTTTTCAACTAAACCATATTATCCACAATTGTTTAGTATATATTAAATAATATACCAAAAACACCAAAGGTTACTATTACTGAATTAAATTGAGGCATACGAAAATTTTTGTTTGGATCCATTTTACGTCTAAGTCTACAATGTGCTCATTAGTGCCAATAATAGACCAATAGTCTAGACTAGACTTATAGTCTAGACTTTAGTTTATATTTGACACTGGTCTAGAAAAATATAAATCAACGTCGACATTCAATCAAATGATTGAGGTCCCAGGAAAAACTTTCGCAACGAATTTAATTGAAAAGATATTGAAAGCACTAAAGATTTACATCGAAAATGTAGCGATGATAAGAAATGACTGCCACACATTAAGACTTACTTAACTAATGGACAAGTTAGAATTATGTACACATAAGTATTGATAACTTACTTAACTTTGGTATAAGTTAGAAATATATTTCTTACTAGTAGCGCCCCGCGGTTTCACCTGCGTACTTCCCATTCCCGTGGGAATAGGTGATAAATTATAGCCTATGTGTTATTTTGATGTATAAGCTTTATTGTTGTAAATTTTCATCAAAATCCATTCAGTAGTTTTTACGTGAAAGAGTAACAAACATCCATACTTACAAACTGTCGCGTTTATAATATAAGTAGGATGAGTAGGTTTTTTTCATATTAGAATAGAATAGATGCGAATGGAGAGAGATAAAGTTGGACTGAGCTGGTGACAATAATATTGATATTGAATATTTGTTACCGTAATAAAAATATTTGACAATAATATGTATTTTTCTAAAGTTTGCGCGAATTTCAATAATTATAATGAAACTACTAATAACGGGTTTTATAATTTACGACAGTTGCTGTAAAGTTGTGTTTAAGTTTCCTGTGTACATAAATAATTAAATAAATAAATATCTAGAAATCTCAATAAATCGCTAAAAAATTCCTGAAAAAAAAAGTTGTTTCTTAATGTAGCATTTTTAACTGACTTCAAAACTAGAAAAGGTAAAATATTATATGGAGACAAATAGGTCTGTATGTTTTTATATATTTACATTATTCATAGTAAGTTTTCAATAAAGTTATTGTCGATGAAACGCACAGCCCTATGGCCCTAGTGACGAGCCGGTAACCGACCTAACAGATTAATCAACCTAATAATAACCTCAATTTGTGGATCGCCTGTTGTGGAGTGTTTACGACGCGTCGCGCTTTTAATAGTCTTGTCGAAAAATTGACACTTAGACACTAAGGCACGGCGTATACTAAAGTGATGTGCCAAAAAATTTGCAAATATAAATATTTAACTATTTCTATTATATTTGAAACATTTATCCAGGGTCATAAGTAAAATAACAAAAATATGAAAAATCTGCCCTTTTTTACACTTTAACATATTAAAACTACATGATGTTATTATTTATATAAGACCAGGAGCGCCTAGCGGTTTCACCCGTGAGAGTAATATATTATATTGTAGATATGTCTTATTTTAATGTGTAACCTATATTATAGTCAAGTTTCATCAAAATCCATTTGGTAGTTTTTGCGGGAAAGAGCAACAAAAATCCAAACTTACAAACTTTCGCCTTTATAATATTTTGTATAAAGATTTGTGGTGATTTGATTGTAACGTGATTGTTTAACCGACTTAAAAAAACGAGGTTACTCAATTCGATTTTTTTCATTTGTTTGTCACTTATTACTAGATTTATTTTTCAATTATTTGTAAACAAGATTCCTAGATAATGTTGAAATATTGATCTCCGAAAAAGTGAAAAATAGTGAAAAATAGTTTCAAGTTATTTTAGAAACCATTTATAAACTACGTTGAATGGACGGTTAAAGGTTGATGATGATGATAATGAAACTACGTTATTCTAGTATACGCGACCCCTAATATGTCGCGCCATGAATGACTGACAAAACTTTTATTGTAGAATTCGTCACAGTCGTTCGGAACACGTAATTACAGACTCCGCTGTACGTCTTCTTCCGTCATCGCACTTGACAGCAATTGTGTTAACTGGGCTACCAGCAATTGATATATAAACAAACTTGTGTTTGTCTTTAGAAATAATTAATCGATCTTTTTCTTGACACTATTACCCGACAGAAATTGTCCTGTACTTAATTTCGTAGTGAACCGAATTGAGAATCTAAACGAATGGAATCCACTTAAAAGGAATTTCAGCGATGACGGGCAGTGAGCACATGTGGTAATTTCAAAAAAGGAACGGTCGGTGAGAGAGAAAGAGAGAGACTGCTGCTGAGCCTATCAGCAGGAGAGTACAGCAGTACTATATCACTGTTATATCGGTTACTCAGATTAGAGGTTCCTACGCACAAGTAACGTTCTTAAGCGAATTAAGGAGCGACTATGGCCGCCTTTAAAGGAGTGTGCTTTATACTGAAAAAAAAAACACGTTATACTAAAAAAAAATACAATCTTGATTACCTTTTTTTTTTCGTTGACGCCGGGCGGGTATGTGGGACTCGCTGCGCCCGAAAGATACTAAGGGACGCAGCTCTACCCACCAAAATCCGGCGAGTGCCACCAATGCCGCCTTTGATGAGGTGCCCCGGATTTGCTAGCAACAGGGCATCTCGATGGCTAGTCAGTACCTCGGGAGATCAACACCACCTCCACAGAGGGGTTGCCCCGCACCACAGAACAACCGCTCCCACCGTCGGGAAATTACAATGACGTAAGGTTCCCGTCCTCACCTCTTGCCCTATGCTCTTTTGCTCCTCTTCTTATAAGAGGGGTACAAAGAGCCCCCTCGGCTCAATTCGCTTCGTCCAAGGTGTTGGGCTCACACTGGGCTACTGAGCCCCACCGCCACGACAAGGCCTGAACCATGGTGGGGAAAATCTTGATTACCTACTACCAGAAAGTATGATATATATCAACGTCAATTAAGTTTTCGTATAACATCTAACGCGGAACACAAATAAATGGTTGTCTTTTTTTAGGAAAAAAAAAAACATATTGAAGAGGACATAAATTATAAGAATACTAGCGGGCACGACAGACTTTGTTCTGTCAAAAAGATTTGGTATGTGGCAGTTTTTTGTTCCTACCTATTTTATCTCAAATTCAAGAAATAAACTATCCTATCTTTTAAGTTGGAGAAAAGCACACATTTTAAAAGAAAAAACATTAAAATCGGTTCAGTACCTTCGGAGTTCATCCCGGACAAACATTGACACTGAAATTATATATATAACATAATAGAAAATTGTTTCTAAGTATCTGCCAATTCAAAATAGTAGCTTAAATACTTTAATATACAAATGCATACTGTTAAATAAAATACGTAAATCAAGCTTAGGTGCCAGTGTTCTTCCAAAAGTACCGTACAAAGGCGAAAGTCCACAAACCTCTGCCACCGGATTTCTAAACACAAGAGCTCACTTACAATGAGCTTTATAAACATGTATAACTGTCACCTGTGACCTGTAATTTTGCTTGAATAAGCTAAGGCGAATGAAACTTTAGAAGATTCAGGTTTTATGAGAAACCTTATGGCGAGGGCTCAACCAACAAAGACGAGCGTACGGAGACTGTATCCGTTTTGTGTCTGGACATATCATCTATAACAGCTGTTATAAGACAAGATTTTAAGTGCCGTTGTCATCGACCACATAACCCATAGACTCCTAATAGCAGGGGAACGGGTTCTGGCGACACATCTGACTTATAGTTCCGATGTAAGCCGTAAACAATGTACTCAAACTATCGTGTCGTCTCATTCTTTCCCGTTGCGAAATATATCTATTTCTTTTTAACGTTTCGTGATTGGTAATGTATGACATTGAATTAGCTAATCACAGCATTGCAACCCCTTTCGTCTCAGCTCAGCTAGTGGCCAGAATGCATTTAATACGAAAAATCAAACATTAGGAGTCTATAGGTTGTGTGGTCGATGTCCGTTATCAATAGACTATCGCCCATATTAACAAACAATACTTTAAGGTGTCACAGTACCCTCGAACGCATAGGGTCATTCAAACCAATTCATAGACAATACTTAAATGAAATCCGCAACTTTGCGTCTGTCAAACCCGACCATCGACACCAGGAGCGCATAGATAGAAGGGTTCTTTGCATAGTATTTTTTTGCGGTGATAAATCAGAAAAACGTTAAGTATCAACCCATATAATATTATGATCCACTGCTGTGTGCTGGGTACTTAGTGTACCGAGACGCTGGTCCAATGCATATTGGTAAACTTTACATACCTTCAAATACTTTTATCTCATAAGGCATGTAATTTTCCTCACCTTCTTTTCCTTCACCGATAAATCATAGCCAATATGTTATTCTGATGTGTAGTAGCTATATTATTATAAAGTTTCATCAAAATCCATTTGTAGATAAAGTAGTTAAAATACATCGATACATTATTACTAACTTTCGCGTTTATAATAAGATATTTTTTTCTGACGATTTCTGTGGCTTAATGGTAAGCGCGTTGGCGCTCAAGCCCAGAGCTAGCGAGTTCGAATCTCCCCAGGGAACAAAAAAAGTAACTGAATTTCTGGGTCATGGATGTATATTATATAATAAAAATCTTAAATATAAGTTTTAATATAGAAAGTATAAAATATAATTATTTCCGTTGTCTGGCACTCGTAACATAAGTTCTTCGGAAACATGCCACGAGACGTGTAAAGAGCGTCCATAGATATTATTATTATTTTGTTAAACAATTGTTAATCTAATGTCAATAGAAGTCAACGTATCAACATTTCAAGTTGACAACCCTATAAGCCGTTACAACTTTGTCAAACTGTTGCGTGTTTGAAGGTTATGAATACGAAAAGCGCATAAAGCTTTATTTATAGTCTGGAGACAAATCTTTGTGCTAATTGCATATTTCCTGGGACCTGTTAAGTTAATTGCAATTATGTAATTTACTTCTGATCGTCTCAAATAAAAAAGACATTGAGAACTTTAAAAGTATCAACCCTTACATGTCCCACTGCTGGGCACGGGTCTCCTCCTCGAAATCAAGCGAGGAGGGTATTGGGCCAATAGTCCACCGCGCTGGCCCAGTGCGGATTGGTGAACTTCACATACCTTCAAAGACTTTCAATCTCATCAGGCATGCAGGTTTCCTCACGATGTTTTCCTTCACCGGTGAGCGAACGATGGTCTCGTATTTGGAATGCACTTAGAAATTTAGAAAAACCCATTTCAAGGCACACACGGATGGGTCAGGATCGAACCCGGAACCCCTCGCGTAAGAGGCCGAGTCCGTCCACCACTGGACCACCGTCACTCGCAGAACTTTAAGTTGACTACTATTTATTTGGTTAAGAAGGAAACATTTATTGACGGTTATTAAGAAAGCGGTAAAAAGAGGTAGAAGAAGATATAAAGAAATATACTTGTAGTCATGTGTTGAAGGATCCAATTCGACAAACGATGGAATGACACGAACATATCTAGTAAACTATAAGTAAGAAATACACCCGTATTCAAAATGCGTACTTGGCTAAGTAATGAAACAATACTATGCAAAGAACGCTTCTATCTATGTGCTCGGTGTCAATAGTTGGGTCTTATATAGGTTTGACGGACGCACAGTAGCGGATTTCGTTTAGGCATTTTCTATTAATTGGTTTGAATGTCTCTATGCGTTCGGGAGTACTGTGACATCTCATAGTATTGTTTGTGAATATGAGTGTTATTGTCTTTTATAAACAACGCACAAAATCTCACAACTTTTTTACCCCACAGTTAGAACAAATAAACAAAGGTCTTAAAACACATCTCAACATGAAAATGCAAACATTGTATGCACAGTATCTTAACTAGTAAATAGGGCAGATAAATATAAATAAATAGCAGTTTAGTTAAAGTAACTAAATGATGAACGAACTAGTTAATGGACCAGTTAAAACGGTATCGGGTTACCGCTTTGATATAAGGAAGCAGATAGAGAGAAATTGCTATGTTCACTTCCCTTATAAAACAAAAGTAAAGAAAATAAATGAATTTTCTACCAAGTCCATATTCACAATAACCATAATAAAAACCATAGACAATTTTTTGTAAGTACATTTTTTTATCAATATTATTCAATTTAAATATCCCTGAAGCCTGTTGTTTTTTAACCGTTGGTTGGTTGGTTTCGTTCAAAGCGTCTATAGAGAGTCAAAATATCAGTCAATAATGTTGATCAGTTTTAAATGTTTTTTGTTTAAAATCAGAGTATTCATAATTAATTGAAATTAGTAAATTTATTTTTATATCAACAAAAGCAAAAAAATCTAACGGAAAAACGTCACCCCAAGCTGATTTAAGATACTAAAAGAATTATACAAATTAACATGGAGAATGATATTTTTTTTTTTTTTGGAATCTTTGTATCGTAAATTTTTAAACACCTATTTCGACCAACAATTATAAATACTACCAAAAATCTATGGACATAGTTACAATTCGGAAAAACCAAAATTATTCATTACTAGTTAATATCATAAAAAAAATCATTTAATACTCTTAAACATACATCGTATATCGAGGTAGTTAAAATGTACAAAATATTTTTGAACTGCTAACCACGAAAACTAATGTCTCGCATACTCGCTTTATAACCTAATAAATATTAAATAACAATTATTTTTCTATTATAAACAACACAAAAATAATTCTAACGTAATCCTTTACGAGAAATATCTAGATTGTATTCATATAAGATATTCTAAAATGGACTCTATTATATCGAAGTTACTGTTATTGTGTCACCGAAAGTAAAATTATTAGGTCGCCATTTCCATACCTGTTCCTTGGAAATCATGTCATAATTATCCTAGTTTCATTATCCCTACTGATAAATTACGACATGCCAGAGCAATATTATCAGAGACATGTAAATTGGCTATAAAGTCTTGTAAATTGAAGATAAGGGGACGCACTGATAGCTGTTCCTAGATTATACTAAATTATTTAGTCACCATATCTAATATTCTCGTATCGAAGTGATGAAAGCTTAAGAACCTTTGGCTGTTTTGAGTTAGAGGACTCAAAAAGTATTTAAATCAAAATGAAAAAAATAAAATAAAAATGTAACAAACAACTCCTTCCTGTAAAACATTGTTGGACGTCAATTCCACTCCCGGTTGGGCAAGTCTACGAAGAAAAACCGGCGAAACAAACTCAGTGGAACGACTATGTTCAAATAGTCTATAACAAATATATGATATCCTTAGTGACTAAGAGGAACACCTAATCTTAGGGTGTGGTAATTTTCATGTTTTTTTAAATACGTAACTCTAAAATATTTTTGATTTTTTTAAGCTAGAACAGCTAGAAAATTTCTAGGATCCTATAGTAGACACGTGTACAATTATAATTACCGTAATTCACTTAATTACGCGGTGATAAAACAGTAATTAATTAATTCCTTGATCATAATATCTTATTTTTACTTACCCTAGTAAAAGTAGAATTTAAAATATATATCATAATTTAGTCAATATTTATTATACCTAGTCACATTGTTTATTATATCCACAAATTGTGTCTATAAAACTAAAAATATTGGAAAATATATAATTAAATGACTATAGGTATTTTGAAGTTCATTAAAGGAGGCCTATGTTCAGCAAATGTACAGTCAACCAGCTACTAATATTTTTAGTAAATAATAATGATTACCGCAGTATTTTTAGAGAATCATAAAATAAATGTCAAGTGCGAAAGTATTATAAAAATATGTATATGTATATGAATTTATTTTCCCTACCTGAAACGTGCAACAGGATCTGATAAGCTTACCACAACTAAATCAACTTCATAACGTGTATGGAACGTCTTCATCGTAATAAGAAATATAATAATCAGTACAGTTTAATTTTATAAAACCAATAGATTAAAAACAAAAATGTATGGAAAGTTAAAAAAACAGTAATTTCTATTTAAACATTTTAAATCTGAAATTATTAATCATACTAAACATTTAAATCGGTTTTAGTAAATATTTATATTCTTTATATAAACGTGCTATTCTTATTTTAATTTTAATCAAAACGCTGAGTCCAATTACTTAAATGAGTTAAAAATATTATTTCAATATCAATAATTTTATATCGACAACCCTAGCGCTAATGCTAAAGCTGTTAGGACAAAAAAGTGCATCAATAATGGCCGTTCATCAAATCGATCTTCGACAGCGATCAAATTGACATCGGATTGTCGTTGACGGTTACATCACTACACCGATATAATTGCGAGCGATAACATTTTTTAAAACATCTCATCTAATTCACGCGGTATTTTAGAACACAATATCCGTTTGATTTTTTTTTATTCTTTATTTAAATAATTTACACTTGCGGACACAGATTCGGTCGCGACTTTTCCGTGCTATGCGCGTCGATGTCGCGGAGCGAGCGTGCACTACTGACTATGCGCCAAGCTTTCAAACGTGGAAAATCTTCAGACCAATGCACACTGGGTGAACCAATCTTATTGCATCTTTACATTTATAAATGACATCGGGCTCACTCGACCGGGCCTTGATAAAATCTGTAATGGACAACCCACCGACGGAATCAATGAACTTGTTTCTAATCAATGTCCTCGGTAGCCGTATAAACAGGAACCGTTAGGGGATTAACGATGTGATGTGTACGTTAGCGGGGCTGGTGAATCTCCTCTATGTATATAAATTAAATAAAAAACGTTTATATAAAACAAATAAATTGTAAAAAGCAGTTCGATTAAATACGTACGTGCTGATTACAAAATGAGGTATTCAGTTCTATCTCTATTCTAGAAATTTTAAATGATGACAGTACCAAAGAATCACTTAAATTATAATTTAAAATAAATATATCTCTCTATAATCTATATCTATAATCTAAATAAATCACTTATTTTTAAATTACACGTGTGATTCTTTTTATTTAAAAAAAATAAATTATAAAAAATGACAATCCGCCATATTAGGTCGAACACCAACTTAAAGCTCGTGACGTCACGCTTTTGTAAGTTAAGACGTTTTACATGCGAACTGTCAAATGTTTACGAAAGCGTGATGTGATAAACGGAGGCCATCACTATTCTAGTGTTTTGGTGCAAAATTTAAAATGTATTCTTAGGTCTTTATTTCCTTGTAAACTTAATTTTTTTGCAGAAATAATATTATTTTTTGATAAATATAACATCGTGGAGTAGTTTTTCAAAATCTAAATTATCATTTCATTAATAAATTTATCTTTTTTTTGTCAGTCAAAGTTTTATTATAAAATTATTTTCGTGTATAGTACAAACACTTTTACAATGGTAACAAATAAAAAACACGATCAAAATATATACCGCAATACACATTGTAGGCGTATGCTATTTTGGTCGGTTGAAATTCACATGTCACTCGTTTAATATTCGAAACATTCTTTAGCCCGCGTTTATATTTACAAGTATGTCCACGCTGATGATGATTGTTTTTTATAAGCTGTGTCGTGATAAAAAAAATCACCAGTATAATGCCACGATTATAATCTTTTTTTCGGACGTTTCGTCGATGTTCTAGCTCTTACATCCAAATTTACACATGATTCTTTTATTAGTACAATAAATGTTAATAAAGCTTATCCTTGTTATATTAATATCAATAGTTAATTAATATGTATTTCATAAAAACTCTTAAAAAGAAATAAATAACCCCAAATTCATGATGATCTTTACCACAAATTGGCGTATCAGTCGAAATCGTGAAGTATATGACATAATTCATTTATTTTTTACATACTGAGCCTTACCTCCGTAAGAAAAAAATATGAGTTACCCGCTATTTAGAGAGATATTTACTGTAGCGCTAAACATTTATTATAACTTATAAGTCCATTAAAAAGTTAAGTAAAGGGTTGATAACTCTTATATTTCCCATAGCTGGACACGGGTCTCCTCTAAATCAGACGAGGAGGCTGTTGGGCCATAGTTCACCGATACAATGGCCCAAAGCGTGTTGGTGAACTTCACACACCCGCCAAGATTTTTAATCTCATCAGGCAAGCAGGTTTTTTCCTCATAATGTTTGTCTACACCAGTAATCACTACATATTATAAAACAAAGTCGCTTTTTCTGTCCCTGTATACCTTTGTACGCTTAAATCTTTAAAACTACGCAACGGATTTTGATGCGGTTTTTTTAATAGATAGGAATTTCCATTCAAAAGGAAGGTTTACGTATATAATTTATTAAGTTTTTATATACATCGGCTAAGATATAACAATAATTGTTGTACGTGTCGGAAGAAAATAGGCCGCCTGGGAGTTTTCAACGAAAACGCTGCCTAAACCCATTAGGATATAACAAAATGATGTATGGTATCTTAAAATAGGTCTACAAAAAAGTCCACGATGGCATATGTCTATCTCTTAGGGATATCATTCTATATCCATTTAATACTTTTAAAAAATGGGCAATTATAGCGCGATAGTTTAAAAGCTATTTACAAAAATAAGGTATGAATCCTTATCAATTTAAATTAATTAATTGGCTTGAGCACTTTATGAAGATTATGTTTGCCTTTTACATCATGTAAATTAAATAAATACTTTAGGAGATATGGCAAAATCAAAATAATACGCAAGAAAATAAATCGTGTTGCCGTGATTTGAACGGGCAGTGTAATAATAGAATCCTAAATAGTACATCATAATTTATATGCAGAAATACAGAAAGCGAAGGGGTATAATGTTCAAGATAACATATATCCATTTTAATACAAAAACTTAGTCATTATTAAAATAGAAAATGATCATCATCAGACATGATAAATCCGTAAATCTAAAATCACGCGGGCGAAGCCGCGGGTAACAGCTAGTGGATAATAAATAAAAGCAATATTGTATTGGCGCTACTAACTGTACAATAAATAAACAGATGTTTAAATATTACTCAGTTATTACTCAGTAAAACAATTAATATTCCCTACTTTTCCTAAATTCTTCTGATTAATTTCGTTGCGGGTCCCAAGCCAGTAACGTATCCCCCGGGCTCCCGGAGATCGTATCAAAGGGTCATTTGGTTACCGCTGTCGATCCTGGCTATACAGGAGTTGCAGCGGTGGGAACAAGTGGTGGGCCAAGCCCGATTAAAACTACTAAGCACAACATAATGTACGATTTATTTACAATGCAGGGCTACGAAACCAGTTTTTAACTTGCAAACGAGCAAAAAGAAATTTACATTACATAAAAAATCTTAAGTGAAATGACATTTGTATGATAACGCTGTCGTTATATTAATGTTTATCGCAATATTCGACTAAAGGGCTTCGATTGTTCGTTTGCTATTAAAATGCATTAGCGATATTAAAACAGAATCAGTTTAAAATGTAACATCCCAATCAAAACGGTAGTTAAAAAGTTAGATAGACCTTTCTAAGATTTAAAAACATGTTTTTTGAGAGGCAGACGTGGCACTTGATGGGAAGTGGTTCGTCGCCCAAAAACATAAAAATTGGCAATTATAGGAACTGCTGATAGAAACTAAAACCTCTAACTTAGAATTATAAAAAAACAAAATTAATTTCATAATGACCTCATATTATAATGTCATATAAACATGTCAGTGAGCGACCCCTTTAAGGTTCTCTACCAAAAAGTGCTCCCCATCCTTGAATTGGCTACATATAGGCCATCATCATCATCATCACTATTAATAAAGATTAAGCAACGAGATGAACGTTAGTATTCTGTTTTCCAATCGTTCAGATTTTAAATATGAAATCCATCTATTTTATCTATGTATACCTACTAAAATTGTTTCATAGTCATTGACACACATATTTACGACTGTAAAAAGGTTTGTTCTCTCTGCCCACAAAACCATTTATTCTATAAATATTGAAGATTATTATATTTATGAAACAGACATGTTTTATTCATTCATCTCTAATGCAAGTTGATAATGGAGACGATGCGTACGTTCTCAATTACGTCAAATCTTTTAGGCGCTTATCCATCTTCGAATGGGGCATTGCATATATCACATACAGCCGTGTGGTCCAAAAGAGGTTTTATATCTATACATATAATATGTATTTGTATCACCATAAGTGTCTGACTCCTGAGTATAGTGATATTGTTTGACGACCTCTGTGGCTCAATGGATAGCGCGTTGGCGCTAAAGCTAGAGGCAGCGGGTTTGAATCCCGCCAGGGAACAAAAAAGTTTCTGTGTTCCTGGGTCATGGATGTGTATCAAATATGTGTATTATATAATAAAAATTTTAAATATAAGTATTAGTATTAAATGGTATGCATTTCCGTTGTCTGGTACCCGTAACACAAGTCTCTTCGAGAACTTACTACGGGACCAGATTAACGTGGTGTAAAAAAGCGTCCATAGATATTATTATTTTTATTCAATAATAACAATAATAATATCTATGGACGCTTTTTTACTTTTCTGTTCCACAATTGGAACAGTAAAGTCTGTAAAGATTTTCATAAATGTGGAAGTGGGAAATTTACCCTTTTTAACGATTCATGTTTAAATCCTTACCAGACAAGACTATACACAATAGTAATGAGGTCAAGGTACGTTTATTATTTTACCGGCATTATATATAATCGGGTATTTTATGCAATAACTAGGTATTGTATAGAATACTAAATATGTAGATGTAAGGTATGAAATACTTGCCGATTTATAAATTTAGATACAAATCTATTTATTTTACATATTGCCGATATCCCAACAGGTACTTTATACAATCCCTAGTAATTGAAAAATCATTGAACATGTAGAGTACAAACAGAAGATTTTATTATTTCATACATTACCAGGAGCCCCTAGGTATTCTATTAATTGCCTAGGTATTGTATATAATACCTAAATCATACAGATTGACGGTAACATAATAAGAACAATACAAGATCTTAACAGCTTACAAGACTTAGTGTGATTTTTCATAAACACTTAATAAAGCTCAACTTTGTATTTAAACAAAGATGCCAGAACCGTTACGAGTTACGGTGATAAAATGATGATATCACGCGCAAAAGTGACAGTCACGCCGGAAAACGTTCAAATCATTCGCATTCATAATAAAACATGTTGATAATATTATTTTATAACACTGATGTCATACCAATCATTTTGAACAGTTCACAGTTATTTTTGTAGGGATATTAATAATTTTTGCATTGCAACAATAATATGCTTTGAGTATCTTGCATCTAGAGAACTTTTGTCCGAAAATAAGAACATATATGGCAGTGTACTTACTGGCCCTGACAGCTGAAGTCCTTCCAGGGATGCATTGACAAGATATTTCGATGTGTCATTAAAAGGAACAAACTTTATACCGGTTTGTGGCTTGCCGCAAGCTCCAAGCCTTCACAAGTCACAAGCATGTGGACGCCTTGCAAGCGCTTGCGGCAAATTCTCTTTTGTTCCCTTTGGCTTGTGCACAATACCGACACTCGTCGAATCAGCCACAAACCCTTGCACATACGCAAGCCTAGACAAACTCTGTATCCACACCATTGAATTTTTGAAGGCTTGCCAAGCCTCGGCAAGCGTGTGGTTCCGACTTTATATATTCAGAAGAGACGTTAGACGCCTGTGACCAGGTTTTTATGCTAAGTGATAAGACCAACTGGTGCATATGCTCAACAACCTATTCATGCATCCTATTGCTGATAGATCCAGACCACCTCAATTTATGCGGCCAAAGGCACTCACGATATTGTAGATCCTACCCGAATCAGGTCCCACGGATCTCAACGAGGACTGGCAGTGTGCCAAAGACAAAACAATATAAAAAAGGCAAACTTTTGTAAAGAGGAAGTGTCATGCTGCTTTGCAGCCGAATGGTATGTGAGCGAGAGGTACACTCTCGCTCACATAATACTGGCGTAAAGTGACAGCAGTCGCGTTTCGTGCAGTTAGTGAGTTTCCGGTGGCCCACTAGGGGGTTAGGGAAAAGGAAGGCAACGCATCTACATAACCTTTAGTTGTGTGGATGCTTATGCGCGTCGATAGTCGCCAAGAGGCTTCGACTGTTCGTTTGCCCTCCTATGCTATAAAAAAAGCCTATTCGCGCATACCTGTAGGTACTGTAAGAAAGTCTCAATGCCAGTAATTATACTGTATCTTCTGAAATACATATAATTATAACTGTTTCTCAGAAGAAATAGGCAGGGTTGTGGTGCTCGTGACACACGGGAATGGAGCCATCGGTGTAAATCGGTGTATTCTCAAAGATTCATCGGAGGGGACTTGTCTTTGTCGAGCGTCATCACCGCGATGCTCGGCTGTGACAAGTCCGGGACAGCAATGGCCTCTTTTTGCGAGACAGTGATGTCCCAGAAGAAGGCCCACGAAAGGGTGAGAGAGGAGGCCGCTGACGTAGCCTCCCCCCAAGGACGACGAACGGGGATGCGTCGGAGGCGCTACTTAATGCGCTTCCAGTAACACCCCTGTTCTCGTGTCGGGCCCGGGATGGGAACCCAGGCTCCGCTAAAGACACGACGTCGTGGGGACTGCCAAGTGGAAACCGGGCAGTCCCCTTATTGTGGAGAATCTGGTCTTGCCGGGACCAGTCTGCGCTAAGGGTTTCCCGTCGCCTGCAGATCCGGGTCCCTCAGGTAGCGGCTGAAGGCTCACGCAGCGGTTTTAGTGGGGTATTACACCCGATGCGAGTCCCCACACACTCCAGCGTGCCTACCCAAAGCCCTGGTATGGTCTGAAAAGGATTCCCGCTGCGTCATCAAAAAAAAATTCTCAAGGATAAAGTGATTGACCTGCATCCATTTACATGTCGTCTCTGAATGCTTTCTTTTTCCATTACATCTATATTCACCACACGAATGGTCAAGTGAATAATACAGTTTAAATTGCGTTGCGTTCAATTTAACATGAACGAGAGGAGAATTGCGATTATCCTCTTTCTTAATTAATCTGTGTATCAATTAGTCATTAGTGTGCAAAGTCCCTAGTATCGGGAGATTATCTCGAGAGATTAACTCGATTTAGGTATTTAATAGAAGATGGGGAAAACGTTTATTCACAACGTAGAAAGACTTTTTTGACGTGACAACGTCTTATAATTCCATGGAGCCGGCTGCACGCACGAAAAAACATGACTCATGCTGCGTTACCTCGCTCTGAGTCATTCTATTTAAGGCTTGAAGTGCAAGCGAGAGCGTGGAACGAGCGACAAAGAGGCATAATTGGCCCATCAGTATTTTCTTTTACTTTGACTTTACAGAGAACTGATTTTTATAACAGAAATACTCTTTTTTAGGGCAGAAAGGTAAAACCTCTATCCGTATTTGCTATTTATTTTCTAAAACGTATTGTAGCGTTTACTTTTATCAATCATCCTCTATAATTTGTGCATGAGACTGAATGAAGTAGAAGTAGCTGTTATTCTAGGACTTGAGATTATTCTTTTAAGAGATAGGCATTTTACATATTGTATCCATGTACCTCGGATAAGGTACAGACCACACCTAGGACTAGGTTTCAGCATTCTGGTGTGCACTGCCCGATAAAACACATGCTATAGTCGCTTTTAGAGGGTCCCGGGTCTGCAGGTAGCTTGATTACCTCTGGACTTGGAATTCTGATCTTAAAGCAAATGTAATAATTATAGACGTATGTAAAGTAAAGAAGCAACGCTTAGCCCCCCATGCCCACGTAGACTAAAACCAAAGCAAATAAGGGCGCGCAAGTGTAAGGGGGGCTCCGCACAAAAACTGGTCACGGGATATTTTTTTCTCTTCTCCTCGAAATCAGATGAGGTGTCGGGCCATAGTTCACCGATGCGCTGAGGAAACCTGCATGCCTGATGAGATTGAAAGTCTTTGAAGGTATGTGAAGTTCACCAACCCGCACTGGGCCAGCGCATCGGTGAACTATTGGCCCATTACCCTCCTCGCCTGATTTCGAAGAGGAGACCCGTACCCAGCAGTGGGACATAAAGGGTTGATACTTTACTTTACTACATTGTTTAGACATTAAAACAATATATCAGGCTACATTTATGAAATCAAAATTACTATTGAACACGCGGATCACGTTTAAACCTTGAATAATTGATCGCAGTCGATTGATTATTATATAAATTATACACCAAAGTAGATTATGCTCCAGGCGCTGGCGATTAGTGCCTAGATCCAGGATATCAGACGGCGCCATACTGTAAGTATTAGGGTCAGCTCAGATTACTCGAGAAGAATATACCTTTACCTATACCTTTAATATACCGATAGATTCCACTAACGTATCGAGTATGAAAATTTCTAAATCTTCTAATAAAAGTTGACAACCCTAATACCATACAGAAATTAGTTCCGAATATTTCCACTATATAACGAAGGTTGATAATTTATATATTTCTGGTAATGGGTTAGGTATACCTAGATTTTTACATTTGTATACATTTACAAAGCTTTATCTTCTTTAACAAAATGTTCCATAACTAAACTAAAAAAAATTGGTTGGATGGATTGGAACGCGACATGACGTCATCTTTTTCGTGCATGCAGCCCGTAATATCAATTTATTAGACGTAGTTACGTCAAAAAGCCATAAATCGACTTTGAGAAATTAAAATAAAATGTTTAAACAAGTCTTCATATATTTTTGTCTTACATCGTAGTTTCTCTATAATCTACTGGCTGTTACAGTATTTAGCTATTAAACTGATCGCATATCAAATTATATGAAACATTGATAAATTGTATATGACATAGATTACTGGCGCTTGGCTTTAATTACTATTACTAATATAAAAGTAATAAATCATAATAAATCCTGCACACTCACGACACATATTTTGATACCATCTCATAATTTGACCAATGGGCTTATAAATAACATAACTATTAGGGAATACAAATTACGGACACAACTGTATTACTTAGAGCGAGTTGTATCAACCGATTTTAACGAATACGTAATCGTTAAAAATGGCGGTAACGAACATTAGTGACCAAAAATCGTTGTTTTTAACAGACGTTAAAATGTAAAGAAGTCTCTTACGTTTACAGATGATTTAAAACAACCAACCTTATGCTAGTCCATGGGAAATAAATAACGTGTCTTTTCGTTGACTTGGCGTTCATTGAAGGAGTCCTATGTTCAACAAAGGACGGAAGAAGGCCGATGATGATGATGATAATAGTTGCTGTATAGTGACGACGAGTCCTAGAACACGATGGTAAAGTATACCATTAGCAAGCGACGATGGTCTCGTGTGCACTTAGAAATTTAGAAAAACCCATGTCAAGGCACACACGGGGGGGTCAGGATCGAACCCGGAACCCCTCGCATAAGAGGCCGAGTCCGTCCACCACTGGACCACCGTCGCTCTTTTCCGGTAAATAACATTTTTATTGCATTTTTAGTTTATTTATTAATACTCCCATTAATCTTATCTTTGTAAGGTTCTAGGTCTTACTCTTTACCTTACCTCAAATAAAACCATGTGACCTACAAAAATATATTAAAGTAATATCAAAATAAACATCAAAACTTGTCCACGGCTTTCACAGTACTTATGATTGAAGTATCAATATAGTTATCACAAGCGAATTGATTCCTTACAGTCGCCACCCAAGTAGTACCGCAATTAACATATGACCTAACATAAACGAGAACGAATTGGCAGCTTTGCAGATAAACACTATATTTCACACTGAATACGGCACGATCAAAGGCGCCACAGCGTTTATGTCAGGATATATGCAATATTCAATAACTTAGGTCAACAATGCTATGCCGACAGCGTTTGATGTGGTAAACTACTAAGTTACTTCAGCACGTTGATAAAGCTGTCCTTTGTAGGGACTTACGTAAAGGCTTCGAATTTGTAGCCTCTATTTATATGTATTTACACTTTCATTTAATAAATGGCATCATCATCATTTATTTGACCACTGTTAAAATGGCATATTGTGTTAAATTCTTAGGCTACGTTTGCACGAGCGCTTTTTATCGAGCGTTAAAAAACGTTTAAATGGCACAAATGAATACTTATATATTTTATTCACACGAAAGTGTTTTTAAGGCGCGGCGCTTTTTGCCAAGTGCTGTTAGATTTGAGACGTTGAGTGTTAGATGTTAAATCAAATTGAGCATGATGAACTCGCAACTCGACTCGTTGGCTTTTAACGTGACGCTTATTAAGCGCTCGTGTTAACGGGGCCTTAGGAACTTATTAGAAAAAATTGGTATATAAATAAAAAAAAAATTGAAATATTATACAGCAAAAATGCGCTCAATCGAACCCAATACCTATCAGAAATCATGCCTACACCAGCTATGCCACTGTCGTCGATGGCTTGTCCTTAACACGAAAACATTAATCAAGATTCAAACCTGCGTCCCCCCTGTCACACGCGAGAGGATTGATAAGATGTTGCAAAACTATTACGAATTAATTTATTATTCCATACAACATTAGAAGCATTGCATCGCATGACAAACGCGAGATAAGTTTGAAAAATTACATCCGTTTTGCAACATAGTCTTAGACTTCTAACGAGGTGTGGTTGCATGGTTGATGACTCGTCCTGCGACACTAAGAGTTGAGATTGACTTGAGAAAAAAAATATGTTCATTTGCGAATTTCCGAACTTTCTGATTTTATCACTGATCAGATAATCTTTTGAATTTTCTTTTTATTATTCAGATTTCTATAGCGTATTTGGAACGAAGTTCCTTACGGCAGGCTTGGAGGGGATAGGAATTTTGCTGCGCGACCGAACTGAAAAAAATGTGATAGTAAAACCGTAAGAAAAAGTGCGTGGAATAAAAGCGTTAAATGAGACGTGCGCAGGCGCGACAGTCGCATACACATGCGAGTAGTGTATAATATCTTTCTTTTTAGCCGAAGGAACTTCGTTCCTACCTGGTGTCCCACGACACCACATTTCTTTTTATCTAATTTTATAATTTTAAATCAACCTAATAAAGCTCTCTATATGTTCAACGGCCCTCATACCACTATACAATACTGTAACTGTGGTACTAGGTATATAATATACGATAAATAACAAAAACAAAAAAGGAAAAAAATGAGCTCAGAAACACGTTTAGTAAAATGAATATGGACAATCAATTACAAGTATTTTATGTTAGTTAGGAGCCAAGTGGCTGATCATTTACCATCCAATAATGGTAAGTGGTTGAATTATTTGCCATTAATTTTACTGCCTGTCTTGCCTTCCAAACTCATTGCATTTTACGGAAGAAATAATCAGAATATGGCCCGTGCAGATTAGAGCGGGCTAGTGCAATCAAAGTACAGCAGTACGATTTTGTCCGAACATTCGAAAATCGATAATCGATACTACAACGATAGTACAGTGAGTGTGGGCTCGGCTTCTTGAGCGAGAGGGTCCAGGTTCAATCCTTCCCCTCCCCCCCCCCTTGTGGTGCCTTTAAATTGGATTTTCTTAATTTCTAAATACTCCCTGAACAACGAAATCATATCTCGCTCATCGTTGAAACATCGTGAGAAAACCTGCATGTTTGATGAGATTAAGTATTTGAAGGTGTGTTTCGGAGTTGGGAGACACCAACCCGGGATAGCCCCTGAGCGATACCCTCCTTGTATGATTTCGAGGAGCAGACCCGTTCACAGTAGTGGGACATAACATATGGTTATCATTTTACTACTTTTTTCTGGGAAATTCCATTTACTCCCGTACTCTCCTGTATCGCTCAAAAATGACGGCATAGTGTTCAGAGCTATTTTCTGATATAGTACTATAGCCTTCTAAGCATTATTCACGTTGGTTCATTTCACAGGTTTTTTTTTTTCTCCATAGGCTTGTAGCCTTTATTAAATTGTACGTTCGATATGTCCTTTTCGTTCCTAGAAATAGATTGACAGATAGCAATATCACCCATTATGATAGAGTGCGTCAGAACACGGTCCTTCTAGTTACAGTCCGGGTGTCTCATCAAACGTTACCTTGACACAAAATACGATTGGTCCGGACAGTGGACTGCAGTAAGGCTGCTTATTTTATCCGTTATTATATTTTGTATATAGTAAATATTCGTCCAGGTAAATTGGAAAATTACTGTATTTGATACAATTTGCCTTAATGTATGTAAAGTGGACCAAATCAAAAGATTTTTATAATTAGGAGCCTATATCTCCGATGTGGCGATGTCTGCTTTTTTTGTTTGACGCCGGAAAATGCTCTGAGGCGTCCCGCGGGGGAGTGGGTCACCCCATGTGGATATGTGGTACTCGCTGCACCCGAAAGCTAAATGAAGTGGACGCAGTACACTGAGAAGAAAGGTAGGTGTAACACTCGGCTCTACTAACTAAAACCCGGGTAGTGCCACCAATGCCGCTTTTGGTGAAGTGGCCCGATCTACAAGCAACAGGCACCTCGGCGGCTAGTCAGTCACTCAGGGGACCGACGCCACCTCTACAGAGCGGTTGCCCACACCACAGAACAATCACGCGTCAGGGCAGACGGGTATCTCACGTCATTGTACTGCCCTGACGTTGGGAGTGATTGTTCTGTGGTGTGGGAGCCAAATACGCTGAATTTGTTTTGTCCGAGCTCAACCTACCCTACGAAGCCCCACCGCCACGACAAGGCCTGAACCATTCGACGTCTGCCTAAATTACTAGACTCCAGCCAAACGCGATAAAAATGTTTTTACCCGACTGTCGGTAAAAATATTTAAAAATATTCCACACAGAGTTTAAATGGACGTATGAAAAAAAAGACTAATTAGGCCAGCAAATATGAACCTGATCACCTGATTAGAGGTGCTGCATTTTTTTCCAGTAGACGGATCATAGAAGCCGAGAAAGAAATAGACCATTAGACGCTCTGCATGATAAATCGTAGATAAGTTTGAAGAATGACATCCGTTTCTTACGCACACCAATAAATTTAAAAATACAACCATTTTTTCACATCTTGTCTCTGGTTGTATAAATAATCTAACATCTGTACTTTGTAACTTTATTAATGTACTAGCTGTTGCCCGCAGCTTCGCCTGCGTTAACTAATATTTACAACGGGATCTTAGTATGCAAAATAAGTAACTTTTCTCGTTGATTTTTTACACCTTGTGTCCGAAAAACCCAAATATAAGATATTTTTTTCAGAATAAAATTTAGTCTATGTTACTCGTGGATAATGTAGCTTTCAAACGGTGAAAGAATTTTTGAAATCGGTTCAGTACTTTTTGAGCCTAGTCATTACAACCAAACAAACAAACAAAGTTTTCCTCTTTATAATATTAGTGTAGAAGTGTAGATAAGGTTGTGGTTATACGATAACATCTTTCGATTTACGTTTAGAAATTAAAACTTTAGAATTAACTATGAGATTTTTACAAACTATGATAAGTACGATGTTTTTAAAAAAACGTAGTTTCAGTAACGCTCATTATATTTTAAATGTGATTCAAATGTATTATACTCGTCTATAAAAAGAAGTAGTTTAAAACTTGAATTATTGAATTATATTTATTACTAGCTACAGCACGCAGCTTCGCGTGCATCAACTAAGATTCAGAGCGAGTCCCTAGCTTTTTGAAAATTGAATATTGCCTATGTTCACCGGGGATAGTAAAGCTTCCTAACAGTGAAAGAATTTTTCAAATCGGTCAAGTAGTTTTTGAGCCTCTCGAACGATCAGGAAAGATTTGATTGTTTGTTTGTAATGTTTAGGCTTTATAATATCAGTATACACTAGCTGTTGCCCGTTGCTTCGCCGGCGTTAACTATGATTTACGGACGTATACGGACTCATGATCATTATTCTTTTAACCTAAATTACTCCTTGTTATAATAGCTTTCTGCCAGTGAAAGTCCCGTCAAAATAGGTCCAGCCAAACAAAAATTGTAAAGATATGTTATTTTTGTGGATGTACCGTGTATATATCCAATGCATTTATTAAATAGAACTTATCGTATTACAAAGTGACAATCCAATTTTATTTATCTGTGGCATAGATGATAAACCAGAATTGGCACCATGACTGCAAGGAGTTTTCATTCTGATAGCTGATATTATTATGATTAATGATTTCAAGCGCAAACCAATTTTTTTGTTTGTGTCCTCTAAATTAATTAATCTTACAATAATATGATATTAATCTTCCATAATACAGGATGTAATGCAAATACACGATAAATGGTGTATTTCATTTTACGTAAGATTATTTGTTCCGTAACGCGGACGCTAAAGTAAAAGCACTTTTTCCCCTGGGGGATGGAAGACGAATCAATTCTGGTCGCAAGATGAATTTTGCATTCTATTTGGTCTGACGGAATACTTTATCAGTATTAGTGATAGAAGTTTTAACTAATGCCTCTTTTAAGATAACGCTTTGAAATAGGAAGCAGAAAGCATTACGGGGAAATGTAATTTTTGGAAATGTAAATTTGTATGTAATTACAGTATTTATTCATCACATTTCACAATATAGGCACTAAGCGAGCGACGATGGTCCAGTGGGTATTGGTTCGGTCTTGAGCGAGGTTCCGGGTCCAATCCTGACCTCCCCCCCCCCTCCATTGTTGTTGTGACTGGGAGCGGTTTGTCTAAATGGCTTAGTGCACCCTAGGCACAAGACCACGAAGAAGAATAGAAAATATAAAAAGGAGAGGAGAGGAGGAGAAAGTAACGTAATGTTGAACGAATGGTCGCAATTTATATGACAGAAGTTTGGCTTGTAGAGCGCACTTTCCTTATAATAAATACTTCGAAAATAGAACGTTATAGTAAAGGAATAAGGACGTCGAAGAAAATGAATTTGATTTCTACTTCTTGACTTGCTTAGCATGGGACAATTTTGCGACTTGGATTTGTAGGTAACTGTGTATCTAGAGTATATTTGATCGATGGTGACAAGTCAATAGTTCCTGAGCGGGTAGCCTACTTGTTTTTCGATATTTCTCCATGCCCATTGCACCTGAACATAAGGACATCCCTTGCTCACCGGTGAAGGAAAACATCGCGACAGGACGTGCCACACATGGTGTAGAAAGATCACCAACGCGCATTGGGCCAGCGTATAAACTATGCCCTAAATAAAATGTCTAATAGTCTTGTACCATTCCAATTTTGGTTCCCAGTTCGCTGATTCATATCATTGTTTAACTTGTGTGTTCGATTTTTAAATCTTTCACTTGAATATCAATTACAACTATCGCTAGGAGCGTAAATAGGTCTTGGGCCATTTAGTGCGCGCTAGATACACGTAATAATGTAACGCATAATGCGCGCCAATAAACAGATATTACACTGTAACCATCAATGACAATACTTTAAATAATTTATGATTATTACCGGCTTGGCCTTGGTTTGCAGTGTTGCAGTGATTGGGTGTTTTATAGAACGAAAATGTGTAAAGTTGAAAACACACGTGCGATTTTTGGTGTGGTGCTACGGAGCTTTATGATTGCAGCTAAAGTGGTAGTAGTATATGTATGCCATTAAAGTAACACAAGTCACTTTAATGGCATACAGATCAGTTCACAGTAAACTACAAATTCTTCATTAACTTTAAATTAGTTTTAAAAGCTTAAAAATAAAATATAAAATCAAAAGTGGAATCGAAAAATTTAAAAAGTCTTGAACTAATGTTTTTTTTTTTTTTTTTTTAACAAATAACATCATAAAATTTCAATATATTTTTTTGACTTAATACAGTGTTAGTTTTTTTTTTTTTTTTACTATTAAATTTAATAGTTACATTTTATTTCGCTTTCGTTTAGTTAGATTTTAGCTTAGTGATAACTTTAATTAGTAAGTAACACATCACACATAATAATCTAATATATAATTCTCGTGTCACGGTGTTCGAACTTGAACTCCTCCGAAACGGCTCGACCGATTCTCATGAAATTTTGTGAGCATATTGAGTAGGTCTGAGAATCGGCCAACATCTATTTTTCATCCCCCTAAATGTTAATTTTTTTTTGGCAGAACGAAGTCTTTTTTTTTCTTTTACGCCGGGAAGCTGCGCTGCGCCCGAAAGCTGGTAAATGGACGCAGCTATACCCACTAAAACCCGGCGAGTGCCACCAATGCCGCCTTTGGTGAAGTGCCCCGGATCTACAAGCAACAGGGCACCTCGACGGCTAGCTAGTCCCTCAGGGGACCGACGCCACCTCCACAGAGGGTTTACACCGCACCACAGAACAACCCCT
Source organism: Lycaena phlaeas (assembly GCA_905333005.2). NCBI lineage: Eukaryota > Metazoa > Arthropoda > Insecta > Lepidoptera > Lycaenidae > Lycaena > Lycaena phlaeas. The sequence continues at coordinate 7,779,458 of HG995182.1, forward strand.
CCCACCAGACAAAAGACAAAAGACACTTTGTTGACAAAAGAGCAACCCCTAAGTTTTTTTCTCGTTTTTCTTACGAGTTTCTCAAACGAGTTTTTTTTTTTATTTATTTTTTTATTTATTACCTAGATACTCTTGGCTAGTTTTTTTTGACTTATTTCAAGTATACAAGTTGTTACCTACGAAATAAAGATATTTTTGATTTGATTTGATTTGACCGTCGGGACAGTACAATGAGGCGCGGTTCCCATCCTCGCCGCTTGCTCTTTTGCCCCCTCTTCTTATAAGAGGGGTACAAAGATCCCCCTTGGCTCAATTAGCTTCGCCCAAGGTGTTGGGCTCACCCTAGGCTACTGATCCCCACCACCACGACAATGCTTGAACCATGGTGGGGGGCAGAACGAAGTCTGTCGGCGCAGCTAGTAACATGTAAATTTCACATAAATCATAAGTGTCCATACAAACAAGTTATTCAAATAAATAAATATTATCATATTATGTGAGTACAGATGCGGATTATAAATTGATTGGTTTGGTTAAAGTAATGATCAAAAAATTAAAAACAAGTATCTGATTACTTATGACGCAACATGACCGCAGTAAATTAATCACGATTGTCTCAATGGCGCTTCACACGATACCGTTACAGAAACCGAAACCCAACGTTTTGCAACAAATATATCAGCTTTGACAGCCTACAATGTAGTCAGAGTATTTGCCACTTTCTATAATCATCATTTATTGAAACTATGTTCTTCAATATCAAAGCGGGGTATACTCTAAATGCCCTTGTTCACTCTGAAATAGGTACTGTAGAATAATCTGAGCTAGGCGTAATAAAAAGAATTAATAGTAAATATTGCAACCTTACATTGCTATCTTACATCTTAGGAAAGGCAACCATGAGTTGCCTTTCCTAGCAAGTCTTGGTGACAGTAACACTGGTTGTCCTGTCTGGCTTCTATCCGAAATCTGTTTCATGAAAGGAATAACCAGGTTGGAACCTATTTACTAAAGTCGTCTACGTGTTGCGACCCTTAGACCTTAGTTTTAGTGCAGCAGTAACTGCAGATGTCCGACTGTGAGTCAACACTTGTTTATGTTAACGATGATTTAATATTCGCAATACATCAACTTGTCAGCGGCAATGTGTTGTTTGAAATTATTTTCGGCAATTCACAAAGATATTTGATATAATTAACTTTGTAATGGACAAAGCAAACAAACTCAATTGTAATAATGATAGATTTGCAGAACAAATGAATAATGCCGCAATTATTATTAGAATGGATAAAGACAATTTTGTCAGCCATTAAAGTACTGGCTGCTCCCCGCAGTTTTACCTGTCCAAGTTTGAAAAAAAACTCGCTGTAAAAAAATATTCTAAAAATATTTTTGGGGAGATAGTCGCGTTCACGCCAGTCGCCAACCAACAAACCCACTGACAACAAGGTCAGGTGATTTTTATCAGATTGTCTATTTGTGAGCATATACCATGTGGAAATGCACAACTTTTCCATATACTAAAACCAGCCGTTACATAAGATAACTTTTGTTTTACTTCATAATAGTTTAAGCAGTGTCAACTCTCAAAATCTCATCAATTTCTGATTAAAAATTACTCAAAACCAGCTGATTTTACAATATTACTGGCTAAATAATTGCTTAATAAAATCACTAACATGTACTTAAAATAGAGCTTCTCTATAACTAAATTACTATATTGTAAAAAAAAAAGAAATTACTTCTAAAATATCTGCCAGCCCTAGCACAGATAAATCAATCTGTGTCAATACGCGAACATGATAATTACATAATCGGAGCCGCCGAGATTAATTGAAACCGAACAATAGAAACCGTTTCCGGTTTCCATTAATTTTCTTAAACAATACAAATGAAGAATACGTGTACGGATGAGGCCTTGGTATGCAGGGACGTGGCCTAGTTATATATTTTTTTAAACTGTTTGGGCCTGGTGATAATGCCTAGGTGATTGGCGTCTTGGCGTTCATTGAGGCTTATGTTCAGCAGTGGAAGGATAAAAGCTGATGATGATGATGATTGAGCACAAGAATGTCAAAGTTTGTGCCTAAATTTAACCATCTTTTTTTTCTTTGTTTTTCTCGTCAAACTGCTTTGCTGCGTTTCGGAGGGAATGGCAGCATTGAGGTTCAACATCATGTCTCGGGACAGGCACCAGAATATGAATGAGTTGCTTAGGCTGGTTCCAGGTAAACTGTTCATGGGATACGTCAAATACTTACCATGAGGTAGCACATAGGTGGTTATGGCCATGGTATAGGTCTTATAACTTCTATTTTCTAATCTCATATAAATATAACACGAAGTTATACAATAACTCATAGTTAACATACATAGGTATATTATTCTCACTATGCAGATATTTGTAGACATTAAATTTGTTTCTCCGTGGTGCATTGCAGCTGGGCTTCAACAGCTATCTTCTTTTTATTCTTGACTTTTGTTAGTCACTCTAATCCTGTACTGACTCCCGCTTTGAACAGAGAGGGCAACTGGAATATTTCCTACTCCTCCTAAATTCTTCTCATTAATTTCGCTGCGGGTCTCAAGCCAGTAACGTATCCCCCGGGCTCCCGGAGATCGTATCAAAATGTCATTTGGTGGTTGCCGATTCTGGCTATACAGGAGTTGCAGCGGTGGGAACGAGTGGTGGGCCAAGCCCGAAAAAAAAACATAGGCCACTTTATCTATCCAACTAAAATAAAAAAAACTGAGCAGCATTGATTTCTATACCAGTCCACCAAATCAATGTACGCCTATATCCTAATCAATAAAATAGGGCCGAAGTAGTAAATTACTTAGCGGATTCAGAGGAACTGTCACAGCGTAGGGGGTTAAATACAGTCAACTGAGGCTTATTGCAACGACCGATATATCACTTATACTATTTATTATCATCATCAACTAGCATCCTCGGTACGGTCTCTCTCAGTTCATACATTTTTTTTATAGCATAGGAGGGCAAACGAACAGCCGAAGCCTTGCGACTATCGACGCCCATTAACATCCACACAACCAAAGGTTATGCAGATGCGTTGCCCTCCTTTTCCTATCCCCCCCCCAATGGGCCACCGGAAACTCACAAACCGCACGAAACGCGACAGCATAACTGTCACTTTACGCCGGTATAATGTGAGCGAGAGGACCACCCTGGTCGTGCCGGCCCAATACGGCTGCAAAGCAGCATGGCACTACCTCTTCACAAACGGCAAAAGTCCGTTCAAAATTCAACTCGTTTTTAAATAGAAACTTGTGTGTGCAACCACTATATGGAATCAGCTTCTACTATGGTATTTCCGAACCGATACAACTTAGGGACCTTCAATAAAAGTTCATTCTCCTATTGGAAAGGCAACGCACCTGCTAATGCTCTGGTGCGGGAGTCTGTGGATGTCGCTATCACTAACCATTAGGTAAACCGACTGTTCCTTTTTCCCCTCTTCTGTTAAATAAATGAATAGTAATCAAAAGAACGTTTATGCGTCTATATTGTCACCTATTCAAATTGATTTCATATCATTGTTTATTTATTTTTGCCCCCACTTTTATAAAAAATATACTTACATTTCTTTTAGGACATCTTAATATTATATCTGAGATCAATATTATTTTCGGTTTGAGCTATGTTAATGGCCCTAGTAGCCTTAATGCTTCATCGGGTATGGGGTGAGCCGGTTGGCTTTACCCTGTGATGAGAAAAAATGGGTGGTTTGGGTGGAGTCACAACCCCCGCCAGCCGTGGAGTGTGACTTCCACGACCTCATGACGTTGGGTTTGTTCCTGTGGCGGGTCCATGCCTCAACACCGTCTGATAAACTCATGTGAGTTCTACGACAGGGATGTGCTTAGCACACGCCTTTAGTTGAAATTATCTTGCTGTGATTTTTTTACCCATTTATACGCATATGACCACCAGTGATCAGCTCTAAATAGGATCGAACTCACCTGGCACGTGCCCTGGACACATATAGCTCTGTACCCTGGCCTCGTGCATGGAGTCCCATCAGCTACTAGCGACAGGGAGGCGTAGAAGTGCTGACCGAGCGGACGGCAGTTCAGCGTACATGGTGAATCGCCTGTGAAAAACGAATATAATTAGCTACATATTAAATTAATAATAATATGATGGAACAAGTCACACACGGCCATCAGCTGATACCAAACTAGGCAACTAAACAACTGATACATACTTATATATTTCTAAATACATAGTACAGACATATGCGCCTTTTTTTTAGTCATTTTCTTGCTCTATAAGGATCTTTTTTCAAATTTCGATTACGTCAAATAGTTTTTGAAATATTTCAAAAAACCCAAACAATAATTTTTATTTTACTTTTACTTTATTGTTTTTAACTTTTGCATTTTTTCAGATCCTCTTGAAATTTTGATAGAACGTTCTAGATTTTTTTAGAGATTCGATTCGGAGTGGCACTCTGAATCGAATGAGCCCAAAATCATAAGTTTCGGTAGTGGCGAACAGGTGTCGAGGGAAATGGCTGTTGTGAACTAGACTAATACATACTATAGATAAATTATGCCCAGACAAGAAACAAACGATTATACACATCACACATTTGTCCTGGGTGGAAATCGAACCTATGACCTTCTGACCTGAGCTGTCAAAGTGTTAAACCACTAAGCAAATAGGCCGTGTAAGTTGGGCCGTGGCAGATAATTTTTCACGTATATCATAAACATCAACACATCTGCTGAGAACTTTTACGGGGCTTGAACTGGCTTCTGACATGGATAAAATATGACAAAATGGGTCACATTGTTGGCCATTTCCCTTATTTGGTTGCAAAAATTGTATTCGACAGTTCTTCACTGCCTATAACTTTATATATTATTGGTTAGCATTATAAATATGGATCTTCGTGCGACGATGGTCCAGTGAGTATGGGCTCGGCCTCTTGGACGAAAAGGTCTGGGTTCAATCCTGACAATCCCAACTTTTCTAAATTCCTAATTAATTCTAATTTCGAGACCATCGCACACTCACCGGGGAAGGAAAACATAGTGAGGAAACCTGTATGCATAATAAGACCGAATGTTCTAGAAGGTGTGTGAAGTTCACTAACTGGGCCAGCGCATTAAGAACCATCCCAGTACCCTCCTGATTTCGAGGAGGCGACTGTTGTCCAGCAGTAGGACATTCCTGGATACTTTTTTTACGCAGACCTTGAGCAGTCATCCAGACTTTCTAATGTAATATTGGATTACAATTTAATGTTGGACTTGGTTGAATTCAAAAAGTTTGAAAGATATTTTGGATAGATGAAAGAGTCCTACGTCCAGAAAGGAGTCCAAGGTATATAAGATAAGAATAGGTGAAAGTTGGAGCATGCCGAACACGCGAGTGTCGCCACCAAAACGAATACAAATTCAAAAGCGATACAATCTATTAGACGACGCTATGTCAAGCACTTGAGAACGTTTTTGAATTTGTATTCGCTTTGTAGCGTCACTCGGGTGTTCGGCATGCTCCATCTGTCTTTATTGATAAATCTGTGGCTTATGAAACATAATATTGTGCATATAAAAAAAATATCTTGACACGAAAGAATTTGACGTTGCTAGACGGTGGTCAATGGTGACGCTACTTTTAATTCTAAGGTCATTAAATTAGATATTTTAACAAGCTAAGCCCTATAAAACACATTTAGATCATTAAAAAGGGTAATAGTAATAATTGGTCCCCAATTACGTGAAGTCAATTACAAGGTGAGATAATTTAAGTAATAGGAAGAAATAATTAATTACTCGCCATTGAAATAAAAATCGATATTTTATGAGAATAAAGTGATAAAATTAAGACGTTCAAGATTACTTTCTCTCTTATCGAAACGTCAAGGGTAATAGAGCGAGTTTAGGTTCTTGAGCGTTGATTGTTTTATTCGATTGAGTAACCGCAGTGAATCATGAACTGATAATAACCAAAGAAACAAATCTTAACAGAGATTAGGCCATTAAAATGAATTGAAAAACTAGAAATATATAGCGTCTTATTACGTGCGTTTTAGCCGGACTGAAAATAGAAGAAGGCGAGAGTTAGACCTGAAGCGAGACTATCTTAAAAAAAACCGCCTCCTGACATGACCTATAATTTTGTCAATGGCGTACTGTCGTGCGTATGTGGCCGCACGTTCGTCAACAAAATAGGTTATGTCAGCCACCTAAGAGCGAAACATCTAGCCCACAGAACGAACTAGTCGCCGTAGTCGAAATCGGCTGAGCTGAGCCGGACTGAAATAAGCTGTAGTGACGTCAAAGCACATATCTAACACCCGCACCTATCAAGAAGCGTACTTGGCTAAGTAATGAAACAATACTATGCAAAGAACGCTTCTATCTATGCGCTCCTGGTGTCAATAGTCGGGTTCTATATGGGTTTGACAAACGCACAGTTGCGGATTTCATTTAAGCATTCTCTATGAATTCGTTTGAATGACCCTATGCGTTCGTGAGTACTGTGACACCTCAAAGTATTGTTTGTGAATACGAATGTAAAACTATTTAATCCGATCTATGTAAGTCTTATTTTTACCAGTATATGTCTTTGCATCATTGCATGGTCATCATCAGCTTTTAACTGTCCAATGTTGAATATGGCCTCCTTTAATGAACGAAAAACACTACAATAAAATATGTATTGTTTTTTTTATATTTTAATCAAGAAAATTTCTCGAATTGGGTATTCATTTCTTCTCGCATTATTACTATTTGTGCAACACAAACTTACACTTGGTATTAGATGAAGAAATTCGAAGTAACAATTACAAAGTAATTGAGATGAGTTCGCTTTCTAATAAAGATGAGGCTACATTTTTTCTTAATTGATATCAAAAGTGATTAAGAAATGTGAAGAGACACTTACCGTCAACGTATGGTACCCACGTGTAGAACCTGCCTCTGAACGGTCTCCTGTCGTATGAAGAGCACTGCTCGGAGCGCATGTCGGCCTCTCCAAAAATACATGGCTGTTGAAAAAAAAAAAATGATAATTAATAATTAATTATTATGGTTTTTTATTTAACTTATAGACATACTTCATCATCATTAGCATATATCCGTCTATTGTCGAATAAAAGTCTTGGTTAATAAACACCAAAACGGCCCAATCCTTGCCACCCGCACTTAATAAGGGACGGCCCTACTATTTTATCCGACGGTGGTGAGGCAGACATCCGCCACGGGTACAAACCCGACGCCATGAAGCCGTGGAAGTCACACTCCACGGCTGGCGGGAGGCAACCCCCCATTTACTATATCACAGGGTGATACCAACCGGCTCACCCCACTTTCGACGATGCATTAGGGCCATTAGGGCCATTAGCATAGCTCCATCCGAAAAAAAGGGACGGCTACTGTACGAAAATTTTATTCCGTTCGCACACTTCGACATGTTTACTGCTAGAAAATCAATAGAAAATCGTCAAAATAGAATATTATGGACTTTGCGTGGATTCCAAATTTAAATAAGTTCGATTTTTCTTATCTTAAGCCAGTATTATTTAGTTTTGAAGTGAAAACTTTTTAGACATATTTGCGTTCTTTCTGGACAAGGAATGGGCGAATAAAAACAAATCAGTTTTCTTGGCTTGTCATCAGTCTTACTGTCTGACAAGGAGTTCATCAGAGTGCACCATTACATTAATTACGTATTATTATTTTAATTTATTATTTTTTTGGTTTCTGTAAATGAGCCTTATAATACATTTTTCTATTTCTGACACTCAAAGGAATTGTTATTCCATTAGTGTCGTGTTCCATAATTTACACAGGACATTAAAATCATATCAAAACGAAATATTTTTACGACCGGCACTTAGGTGATTCGCTCTTCAAATATTTAGGTTCGTGGCTTTTGCAATCGAAATTCGGTCGCTAATGAGAGAATTTGAATTTTCATTATAAATAATCATGACAACTCGCCGCGATACATGAAATGAAACAGCATTTCTTATTTTGGATTTTTACGCAACCATGTAAAGGTTAGGTACCTCTTAAATATTTTAATATAATAACTTCGATCATATAATAATAATAATATCTATGGACGCTTTTACACCACGTCAATCTGGTCCCGTGCTAAGTTCTCGAAGAGACTTGTGTTACGGGTACCAGACAACGGAAATACATATATATTTAATATTTTTTACATTAATACTTATATTTCAGATTTTTATTTTTTTGTGTTCCCTAGCGAGATTCGCACCCGCTACCTCCGGCTTGTGCGCCAACGCGCTATCCACTGAGCCACAGAGGTCGTCCAATTAATTATTAGTAACACGTAACATCAACCTGTATAATAGGCAAATGCCCGAATACTCAAACGCAACTCAAATTTGGGGGCTGCTTACATATTGATGACATATAGGTTTAAGGCGTGCTTAGTAGTTTGAGGAGCCCCCAAATATTATAAGTGGTGTTTGGGATTCGGGCGAAAGGCTTGTACGAAGTGTAATAATTTAGATGATTACCTTCGACCAGCCGAATATCCTTCGTTTGTTGACAAGAATCTAGATCATAATAATCAAGTCCGCAAACAAAAGACAACATTCTTTTATATCATATAACATATTATGAAATGTAGTTTTAAAATATATTATAAATTATAATCTGGGGGCACGGCAGTGCCCCTGCCATCTGAGTCGCACAACATTAACTATAATAATAAAGAAATCGCAGTAAGGAACCTTAGACTTGGCACGACTATGTCCAGATTTCATTACTTTTTAGAGATGATCAAGCAGCTCTATCGAGACTGGGCTAGTTTTTAACAGAATGTTTTTGGGGGGATAACTATTATAGGTTACCATTCATTTTGGTAGGATTTAAATCCACGATCATACACAAAATGCCACTAAACCACATTTGTTACATCTTCTACGTTAAAAAATTATAATATTCTTTTAGTAAAGTTATAATTCAACGTAAATGATTATATTTATTTTGAATAACTTACTTCCGTATTGCACTCTTGGTATCTCTTGGCGACCCCAACACACTCCTGCGTCAGCCTGGTAACCCGAACCCGAACCCCGGACGTATCGTTAGCAACCGGGTTACCTATCCTGTAACAAAACTAATCTTGAAATCTCTAAAAATGAAGCCGTGGAAGTCACACTCCACGGCTGGCGGGGAGCAACCCCCCATTTACTATATCACAGGGTGATACCAACCGGCTCACCCCACTTCCGATGAAGCATTAGGGCCATTAGGGCCATTAGCATAGATCCATCCGAAAAAAAAATCTAATCTTATACATCTATACTACATAATATTAAAAAGAGAAAATATTTGATTGTTTGTTTGTATTGAATAGGCTCCGAAACTATTTGACCGATTTAAGAAATTCCTTCACTGTTGGAAAGCTACACTATCCCTAGTGAACATAGGCATACATTAAATTTTCAAAAAGTTATGGACCCGCTTAAAATCTTAGTTGACGCAGGTGAAGCTGCGCGCAGCTAGTTCTAACATATAAAGCTGAACAGTTTATTTGTTTGAGCGCGCTAATCTCATGAACTATTGCTCGGATTTCAATGATTCTTTCAGTAGTAGATAGCCCATTTATCAACGAAGGCCACCCCTCGGTGAGATCCCGTTGTAAATCTTAATTAACGCAGGCGAAGCTGCGCGCCACAGCTAGTATAGTTATACAATGGATAGGCTGCAATAGTTTCTTTATCAAGCTCTACAGTTAATGGTAGGTGTTTCGGTACCACAACTCTGCTTATAACTTTACTTTCGTTTTTACTTCACTGTGTTCAATACATCGACCACACAACCTATAGACTGCTAATATTTGATTTTTCGTATTAAATGCATTCTGGCAACTAGCTGAGGTGAGACGAAAGGGGTTGCAATGCTGTGATTAGCTAATTCAATGTCATACATTACCAATCACGTTAAAAAGAAATGGATATATTTCGCAACGGGAAAGAATGAGACGACACGATAGTTTGAGTATGTACATTGTTTACGGCTTACATGGGAACTATAAGTCAGATGTGTCGCCAGAACCCGTTCCCCTGTTATCAAGAGTCTATGGTTCAATATAACGTGCAAAACATGCATTGTAATTCCTAGCACCGAGAATCATCATCAAACATTTTATACGCCATTAAACAAATAATTAAAGGGAACTAACTACATTATTTAATAAAAACACCTAAACAGAGAGGAGACAACCATTCTATAACACTACCATCACTACATATTATAAAACAAAGTCGCTTTTTCTGTCCCTATATCCCTTTGTACGCTTCAATCTTTAAAACTACGCACCGGATTTTGATGAAATTTTTTTAATGCATAGGGCAATTCAAGAGGAAGGTTTATGTACATAATTTATTAAGTTTTTATATACATTGGCTAAGATATAACGATAATTGTTGGAGGTGTCGGAAAAAAATAGGCCGTCTGGAAGTTTTCAACGAAAACGCTGCCTAAACCGTTTGAGATATAACAAAATAATGTATGGTGGTATTGTGTATCTTAAATAGGTCTACAAAAAAGTCCGCGATGGCATATGTCTATCTCTTAGAGATATCATACTATATCCATTTAATACTTTTAAAAAATGGGCAATTATAACGCGATAGTTTAAAAGTTATTTACACAAATACGATATGAATACTTATCATTTTGAATCAATTAATTAGCTTGAGCACTTCATGAAGATTATTTTTGCCCTTTACATCATGCAAATTAAATGACTACTTTAGGAGATATGGCAAAATCAAAATAATGCACAAGAAAATAAATCGTGTTGCCGTGATTGAACGGGCGGTTGTCTGGTGTCGGCCGTAAGGCCGTAGTGTATTAACTCTGGTAGACGTAATATTATGATCAACATAATACTATGGTGGAATAATATTATAGTAATAGTACCTTAAATATGCCTACAAAAGTCTGCGAAGGGATATAAGTCTTTATTTTCAAGATATTATATCCATTTTAATACAAAAACTTAGTAGGTACTTAATTAGTAAAATAGAAAACGATCATCATCAGACATAATAAATCCGTAATTCTAAGTTCACGCGGGCGAAGCTGCGGGTAACAGCTAGTTATTATTATTTTATCAAGTGTTGTCACGTTAATGTTATTCCACTCGCAATTATAACTATTAAATCTAATTAGTGACACGCGTACGATGTGGGTACAACACTATAAATCATCGGAAATGTACCAACATGGACGTAAATCATTGAACAATTAAAAAACAACCGCGCGGGAAAGGGCGCGTCGTAATCCAATTTCAAATTATTAATAACCCAATACTTTTTAAATTCCGAACGTAACTATGTATCATGATCATCAGTACCACACGTAGTTTTTACTGACTTATTTCTTATTAAATGAATGCATAATTATTTTTGACTGCTTAATAGATGTATGTAAATAGTACCTTATAAAGAGACAACAGCTACTTTCGGCGTTTTTTTTTTTTGTTTTTTTTTTCTACGGATTTTGCTTGACAATGGCTGCTGTGTAGTATCCGAAACTTGAGGTATATAAACCTTAATAAAACCGCGATAAAATCTGCAATATCACATTATTTTTATTTGAAAAATTCACGTATTTACATTTGAATATTGTTTTTTTCTTACCCTTTAATAAGTCCGAAAATAAGATTGCATTCACCAGTTTGATTAACTTACAAAGTACAGTAATACAATGAGGTTAAACCATGAAAAACACAACCATTTTGGCGATAAAGTTTATTAATGAGGTATATTTATTGTTTTTCCAAAACGTTCAACTATGATTAGCAATGCACATGATAATATTAACTTTACAACTGCGACATTTTCTTGTCTTTTATGATTCAAATCGATAAAAAATATCGATAGTGTCATTAAGAAAGATAGTCCCACTTAAAACCTCTCTATAATATTTATTTTATATTTCTCAGCTTTTATTAAAGCATAAAAGGCGTCGAAACATCTTAACATTATTATATAATAGTTCTTAGATCTATTAGATTAAGTTGTATAGCAGTGTATAATCTGTTTCCTAATAAATGTTTTATTATTATTATTATTATTATTTATCAGTATAATGGTATCAAAGGTATGGAAATACTAGAAATATTTTCATGTGGAGTAAATTTATCATTACAAAATGGTGATCATAGTCGTCATCTAACAAATTGGTATCGAATACGATAACTAGAAATTGACAATATTTCCAACCGCCACTGCATTGTGATTCAAATCTAAACACCAGTATCATCATATTTCATCTAGTGATGGGTATTAAAACGATTAATCGGTTTTTAGTATTTAACAGTCGATAAAATTATTTTAATTTATTAAAAATACTTCACACTTAATGTTTTGTAGTGTAACAGACATATTACCTACTTATAAAATTCTTTACCAACATATATATTTTGATTTAAAAACAAAAAGCTGGGTTATTTTGTATCATTTTTATGATTTAGAAATAGGTAGTATATTCTTATTTTATTATGTAATTTCAAGTCTTTAATCCTTTATTACAATACTTGCTCTGTAATATATTGTATAATCTTTACATACTATAAAACAAAGTCACTTTATTTGTATGTATGCTTAAATCTTTGAAAGTATGCAACGGATTTTAATGCGGTTTTTTAGTAGATATTACAATTCAAGAGGAAGGTTTATATGCATAATACATGCACAAATATTATCTTAGTTTACGCAGGCGAAGCTGCGGGTAACAGCTAGTACTTTTATATAAAAAATGTTTAATAGAGAACAAATTAGAATACATTTTCCCACTTGCACGCTCACGACATTCATATCCGAGAGGCCATCACTAGCGTCCAGTTTTATTATCCCGCCAGCGATGTGCGTCCTGTCGCGAGACTATGACAAATGACGGCGCGGCCAATTTGTCGAGCCCGCTACAGCACTATCAGCAGGATACTCGGGAAACGTATTTGATGCTGGAGTCCCGCGGCTGATCTAAATAATTTATCGTAATGACGCGAGATACTCATCATGATTATAATGATTAATATGTCAATTTGCGGCGTCCCTTTTGATGATTATCCTTACTAATATTATAAATGCGAAAGTAACTCTGTCTGTCTGTCTGTCTGTCTGTCTGTCTGTTACGCTTTCACGACTAAACCACTGAACCGATTTTGATGAAACTTGGAACAGAGATAGATTAGAGCTTGGGAAAGGACATAGGCTACTTTTTGTTGCGAAAAAAAGCTTAGGGGGGTTTAAATAGGGGATGAAAGTTTGTATGGAAAGGACAATGGCGAAATATTATTTAATATTTTTGAAGCGTCTAGAAATGTCATGTGAAGAAAAATAATTATTTTATTTTTTTACATTTTACCAGTATATTCTAGGGTTTGATAAAAGCCACCAAACAAAACCGATTATTATATGTAGCTCAATTGACTACTTTTTACGGATTTCATTATTGGATGACATTTTTTTTTTTTTTGAAGATTTTATGGCCTGGTTGCGAGACCTTTAAGCCAAGACTTATTTTCAGATTGGATGACATATTTTTCCCCTCCGTTTTTTTTAATTTGTTCCTGTTGGAACCAGCTAAGACCAGAAGCCATACGACTATGTCTGTCGTAAAATGCAGAATCTATTAATTTCTGACACTTTGTTACTCAGTCCTATGGGAATGTAGCTCCGGGGAATTTCCCATAATAGATACAAAACAAACAATGGTAAAATAATTCAATAACATTAATACCAATGAAACATACCCTAAAATATTTGAGATTTTTAAGATGTATTATCTAATAATCATTTGAAGAAAAACAATTATTTTATTTCTTTACATTTTACCAATATATTCTAGGGTTTGATAAAAGCCACCAAACAAAACCAATTATTATTTGTAATTCAATTGACTACTTTTTACGGATTTCATTATTGGATGCTAAGAGTAAGTACCTATAGAGATCGTCATAGCGTGACCGCACAAGAAACAGCAATATTTTTTTCAGTGTGACCATATAGGGGAATTTTCCCTATATGGTAGGTAATTAGGGGAGTTTATGTAAATGTACGTACGACAACAGCCCGAGTTGACCACTTTGGACTTTTTACTATTAAATATAAATTTAATTTATATATAGTTTTACTTACTACTATATAATAATAATTTTACTACAATACTTGTTGCAACCTCTTCATAGGTACGGTAAGTTTTGTGTGTCTGTATGTTTTTATTACATATTAGGCAAACGACCAGTCAGATCACCTGGTGGTATGCTATGTCACTAGACTAGGGAAATGAATACTTGCGACTTGCGATATTAATAATACTATTTATAAATTCGGACACTCTTACTTTTTATCTGAAATGTTTATACTACGCTAGAGGGTTCTTTTTCGGTAATAGAGATGGTTTTTCTCAGTACAAGGTTTTACATGTAAGTGAGTAAGGTCAGGTTAAACTGTAAATTTATATCCTCATCTGTAACCGTGTGCACATTATAATATAATTTATTTGCAATAAAAATAAAATACATTTTTTAAAATAATTTGTATGATATACTGGCCTTTAAATAAAACTAATTTGGTATGCAATTCTCTCTTCGCTTTGAGATGTTTTTTTCATAATAAAATGAATTCTCACCTCAAGATATCTAAGAACACTTGCCTTAATTACCAACGACAGATGATTGTCGAGTGGACTTTGTTCCAATACGTGATTCCTTAATTTCGCAAATACATTAGAATCAACTAATTTTTTAAAAACATTGTCAATCAACTTTGGCAGGCCGTTTTTATTATTAAAATAAGCATTACCACGAGTGATTAAAATATGTCTCAGAGATTTTTCTAGAATTCCGACCTTACCGACATGCAGTAGGCAAACTTTTATTACTTTTTACTTTGATGACCTCTGTGGCTCAATGGTTAGCGCGTTGGCGCTCAAGCCGGAGGTTGCGGGTTCGAATCCCGCCAGGGAACAAAAAAGTTTTCTGTGTTCCTGGGTCATGGATGTGTATTATATAAAAAAAATCTTAAATTTAAGAATTAATACAAAAAATATTAAATATATGTATTTTCCGTTGTCTGGTACCCGTAACACAAGTCTCTTCGAGTACTTACCACGGGACCAGATTGACGTGGTGTAAAAAGCGTCCATAGATATTATTATTATTACATCTTGAGATGGATAATGCAATCCACCAAAATCTCTTTTTTGAATAAAACTTCTATAATTTATTCTAATTTATGAGAAACAATCGGCAATCGCGGATAGACATTCCTCACACTTTATTGCTATTTTATTTACTTTACTGCTTCTATTTTTTTGGTATGAAATGTTTTATTTAATGTATTTTATAACATTTTACCAGTATCAAGTAAGTCAATACATTGAATTAAACTTAAAAAATAATAAAAGTGGCAATTTCTGTTACTGTAAATAAGTAAAGGAAATTTAAGACGTAAGGAGATATAAATTAAATTATGTGTATTGACATACCAAGATATTGTTAGCATTATAAATATTTGTTTTTATCTCCATCTCACAACTGAACAACCTGTTTTTTTAACAAGGACAAAAGAAAATCCGTAACCGTAAGGTAAAAAAAAATCACATCATGGCAACACTACAACTCGAACAATTAAAGGTTATGTTTTAATTAATTGTTGAAATTCTACATGTTATCGATATTTAATGAGTTACAACAAGTTGAATTTAAATTAAAACACGACATTATAATCAATTTATTACTACATTCATAATATATTTTCACATCATTAAACAACTTACGAGTGCAATGTTAATCCATCAATTTTTGTTCACTGCGGCTTTTACACCCTAAAATTTTGCAACTCACCACTGCGCATTAACTCAATTCAAATAAATCGCAATAAATCACTGTTTCAAGTTGTGTAAAACTATTAAAATCTCCGAAAAACAAATACGTACGTATTTGTTTGGCAAGAATACACAGTTTGCCAAACAAAATATTTAGTCACGGTGACAGGGACAAAAGAAAAATCTTCTGTCTCTGTTTCTTACACTAAAATTATAACTTGTAGTCTCACTCTAACTCGTGACGTTTAAAATAGGACGACCTCTGTAGGTATTTACTCTTAGATTGGATGACATATTTTTCCCTCCGTTTTTTTTTAATTTGTTCCTGTTGGAACCAGCTAAGACCAGAAACCATACGACTATGTCTGTCGTAAAATACAGAATCTATTGATTTCTGACACTTTGTTACTCAGTTCTGTGGGAATGTAGCTCCGGGGAATTTCCCATAATAGATACAAAACAAACAATGGTAAAATAATTCAATAACATTAATACCAATGAAACATACCCTAAAATATTTGAGATTTTTAAGATGTATTATCTAATAATTATTTGAAGAAAAACAATAATTTTATTTTTTTACGTTTTACCAATATTTGACTACTTTTTACGGATTTCATTATTGGATGACATATTTTTCCCTCCGTTTTTTTTAATTTGTTCCTGTTGGAACCAGCTAAGATCAGAAGCCATACGACTATGTCTGTCGTAAAATACAGAATCTATTGATTTCTGACACTTTGTTACTTAGTCCTATAGGAATGTAGCTTCGGGGAATTTCCCATAATAGATACAAAACAAACAATGGTAAAATAATTCAATAACATTAATACCAATGAAACATACCCTAAAATATTTGAGATTTTTAAGATGTATTATCTAATAATCATTTGAAGAAAAACAATTATTTTATTTTTTTACGTTTTACCAATATTTGACTACTTTTTACGGATTTCATTATTGGATGACATATTTTTCCCTCCGTTTTTTTTAATTTGTTCCTGTTGGAACCAGCTAAGATCAGAAGCCATACGACTATGTCTGTCGTAAAATACAGAATCTATTGATTTCTGACACTTTGTTACTTAGTCCTATAGGAATGTAGCTTCGGGGAATTTCCCATAATAGATACAAAACAAACAATGGTAAAATAATTCAATAACATTAATACCAATGAAACATACCCTAAAATATTTGAGATTTTTAAGATGTATTATCTAATAATTATTTGAAGAAAAACAATAATTTTATTTCTTTACATTTTACCAATATATTCTAGGGTTTGATAAAAGCCACCAAACAAAACCAATTATTATTATATGTAACTCAATTGACTACTTTTTACGGATTTCATTATTGGGTGACATATTTTTCCCTCCGTTTTTTTTAAATTTGTTCCTGTTAGAACCAGCTAAGACCAGAAGCCATACGACTATGTCTGTCGTAAAATACAGAATCTATTGATTTCTGACACTTTGTTACTCAGTCCTATGGGAATGTAGCTCCGGGGAATTTCCCATAATAGATACAAAACAAACAATGGTAAAATAATTCAATAACATTAATACCAATGAAACCTACCCTAAAATATTTGAGATTTCTAAGATGTATTATCTAATAATCATTTGAAGAAAAACAATTATTTTATTTCTTTACATTTTACCAATATATTATAGGGTTTGATAAAAGCCACCAAACAAAACCAATTATTATTTGTTGGATGACATATTTTTCCTTCCGTTTTTTTTTAATTTTTTCCTGTTGGAACCAGCTAAGACCAGAAGCCATACGACTATGTCCTTCGTAAAATACATAATCTATTGATTTCTGACACTTTGTTACTCAGTCCTATGGGAATGTAGCTCCGGGGAATTTCCCATAATAGATACAAAACATACAATGGTGAAATAATTCAATAACATTAATACCAATGAAACATAACCTAAAATATTTAAGATTTTTAAGATGTATCATCACTACATATTATAAAACAAAGTGGCTTTTTCTGTCCCTATATACCTTTGTACGCTTAAATCTTTAAAATTACGCAACGGATTTTGATGCGGTTTTTTTAATAGATAGGACAATTCAAGAGGAAGGTTTACGTATATAATTAATTAAGTTTTCATCTATATCGGCATCGGTTTTCATCTATATAACAACAATTGTTGGACGTGTCGGAAAAAAATAGGCCGCCTGGGAGTTTTCAACGAAAACGCTGCCTAAACCCTTTAAGATAATATAACAAAATAATATATGGTGGAATTGTGTATCTTAAATAGGTCTACAAAAAAGTCCACGATGGCATATGTCTATCTCTTAGGGATATCATACTATATTCATTTAATACTTTAAAAAAATGGGCAATTATAGGGCTATTTACACAAATAAGGTATAAATCCTTATCATTTTAAATTAATTAATTGGCTTGAGCACTTTATGAAGATTATTTTTGTTCTTTACATCATGTAAATTAAATAAATACCTTAGGAGATATGGCAAAATCAAAATTATACATCATCATCATCATCATCAGCCTCTATCCGTCCACTGCTGAACATAGGCCTCCCTCAATGAACGCCAAGACGACCGATCCCTTGCTACTCGCATCCAACGCGGACCTGCCACTGCACGGAGATCGTCTTCCCATCTGGTTAATGGCCGACCAACACTTCGTCTACCTGAACGCGGCCTCCACTCTTGAACCTTAACCCAAAATTATACGCAAGAAAATAAATCGTGAGGCCGTGATTTGAACGGGCAGTGTAATAATAGTATCCTAAATAGTACATTATATGCATACAGAAATACAGAAAGCGAATGGGTATAATGTCTTTATGTTCAAGATAACATATATATCCATTTTAATATAAAAACTTAGTCATTATTAAAATAGAAAATGATTATCATCAGACATGATAAATCCGTAAATCTAAAATCACGCGGGCGAAGCCGCGGGTAACAGCTAGTTATGATATAATTATGACATTTAAAATATTACTGATTGCATTAAGACGTCGACTTCTAAGGGAGCGTCCGTTAATTACGTGAGGAATTTTGGAGAATTTTTCGACCCTTCCCCTTGGTGCGATATTGTAAGATTTTCCTCACTCACTCCCCCCTACCCTAATCTCACGTGAGATTCTTCAAAACTTAAGAAGAAAAAAAACAAAAACACAACCTGTTCTATTGCAGTCTAGCAAAGACTTGTATTTGTAAATATTACCGTAATTTTATATCACAATCATACAATTAAAATCTATAGGATGAGGATATATATTTTAGATTCTAATTCAATCCATGGCAACTCGTGCGCATCCTCAAGATAACTACTGGGGCCTACATATCCCAGTATTTTTCAATAAAATCATCGGCTCGTTTAATTTTTAATGCAATTTTACATCATTTTCTGCGAGAAAAATAATTACGTGATATTTGCTAATACCGCCCTCCAGAAATTTGGAAATATTTAGCTTTATCCCTTCCTTCCCTAGAACACCTCACGTAATTAATAGACATCCCCAAAATAGTTTACAGTTTTAACTGTTAGCGCTATAATGTATTAGTATATGAGCGGAGGAACTTACACTATTGAAAATATTATTAGCAACATTATCTAAAATATATTGATATTTAATAAACATATTGACCACACACAAGCATGAATGAAAGGAAATTCATTAGAAATTTTACCTATTCCATAATCTATTTCCTCTCTTTTCTAATCGCTCGGACAAAAGTTCTGAAGCAATCATAATATTATGATAAACATATTTATGGATGTACCTTTACGATAAAGGCAAAACCGCAGCGTATATATACTATCTTCCATTACCTATCAACAAAGAATCTCGCTATCTTATCACAGCATCCTATAATGAAGAGTGACTGTATTTTGATTACCTACTTATCTAACAAGCCACGGATTCGATCCTGGGATATCTTGTCCATGTAATTATGTATGGTTCACGTCGGACATTACTTTGTAACTGAATGCTGTTATTTTTAATAGGGATTAACGTTAAATGGTATAAGCTGGAAGAATTTATGGAGATTTGAGAATAAATGAAACACTCTGTATTTTGTGCTAGTTTTGCCCGCGGCTCCGACTCATCGGAGTCTAACAGTCGTATCCGGAGACGAGTTATGATTACTTGGTTAAGCTTTGTTGCCTTCCATATGATTTAATTTCTAGGCACAAATTTAAGTTTGCTAACAGTCAAAGATTTTCGTATTAGAGTCCTTACAAATTGTTCTTCATCAATAAAATAAAATTGGGGTGTCTGTTTGTAACATTTAAATAACCGCTTTTTACTGCATGCATATGAATATATATTTAGAAAATGTTTGTCTGTCTCGTGTGTGATTGTTCCGGCTAATGTCTGAAGTGGTTGCACCAATTTTGAAGGGACTTTTACTGCGAGGTAGTGGTTATAACAAGAAGTAAGTTAGGCTATAAAAATAATCTTCATTAAACCGGATACGTCCGTAAATCTAAGTCGACGCGGACGAAGCCGCGGGCAATGCTAATAAAAAATAATAATATCAACCATTATACGTCACATTGCTGGGAACGGTCTCCTCCTCGAAATCAGGCGAAGAGAGTGTCGGGCCATAGTTCAACGATTTGATCTCTGTGACTCAATGGTTAGCACGTTAGCGATCAAGCCGGGAAGTAGCGGCTTCGAATCACGCCAATGAACAAAAAGTTTCTGTGTTCCAGGGTCATAAGTCCTTCGGAAATTCAAAACGGATTGACGTGGTGTAAAAGCGTTCATAGATATTATTATTCTTTTACTTTCAGACAATTAGCTTGCTGATGTATTATAATTGCAAAAGGTCGTAAACTAGTTACAACATAGCTAATAAGTATATTAGTATGACAAGGGAATAAATAAAGTAGCAGGTTCATGTCCCTTCAATGGCACAGCAAGATCGTACACATTACAATATAAATGGCCGCCCGTACCGAGGGAAATATATTGCTAATACAGCGCAACCGAATACTTAGCAGTTAGTACTAAACTATCATAAATAGATATTAGGATATTGCATGCATAATTAATAGGCAAAATTTATTTGTAGCTACAGAATATCCTATAAAGTAATAACCCATATATCTCAGCTGGTCAAAGGTCTCCTCCTCGAATTTAGGCGAGGAGGGTATCGGGCCACAGTTCACGCAGGTTTCCTCACGATCTCCAGCACGGTTCAGAGTTCAGTAATGTAAGGGTTGACACTTTACTTTTTCTATTTTTTTTAATTTTGGGGGAAGGAAATTTCATCTAATTTGACATTAGTATACTAAAACACAAAATTTATGTCTATATATAAGGCTGTGTTCATCTCCTAAAAGTACTATATCCACTTTTATTATTACCTCCTAAAAGTACTATATCCACTTTTATTATTACCTCAAAAGTATGAAGTTTCATACGAACACAAAACCTTTTTTTATAAAATGTTTGAAAAAATTTAACAATATTGATGGTAATTGCATCATTATGGTGATGTGTGGTGATGCGTGTCAATCATCCTCAAACGGTAATCAGCTAGCGGGAATCCCATTACCTTCCCGACATCAAGCCGCGCTAGTTGACCCACGACCCGCCGCACTTAGCGAATTTAAGTACAGGTTATGTATGGTAAAAAGGGAAAATAAGAGTAAAGATAAGTATCAATTTTAGATGAATAATGTACTAAAAATAAATTAGACTATTCGTCACTAGCTATTACCCGCGGCTTCACCCGAAAAAAACCTTTTTTTTAGTGTATCCTATGTCACTTCTAGACTCTAGTACCTCCAAGAATATGTGTACAAAATTTCGTGATGATTAGTTGAGTAGTTTTCGCGTGGAAGCGTAACAAACATCCCTACTTTCACGTTTACAATCATCATCATCCACTATCCGTCCACAGCATAGACCTCCCTAAATGAACGTCAACATTTATAAAATTAGTAAGTCACAGAAAATTAAGAAAAACACCTCACGTAATTTATGGACGCCCCCTTACTTATTATATGCCTACATCAGTCAAAAATTAAGTTTCTTAAACAAGGCATCTCCTAGACAATGACAAAATATCGAGCTCTGCGAAATTAAAAATATCCTACAGATATTATGGTAAGTACCTATTCGGTTTTAAAATAATGATCACTTTAACTAACTATACCCCTCTCAAACCCTGTAAAAATTTAAAATACTTGATAGTGACAGGCCAAAGCCATAAAAGACATCATCATCATCAGCCTTTATCCACCCACTGCTGAACATAGGCGCATTAATAAGCGCCATAAAAATTATTACAATATAAATAGTATAGAACAAACACACAACGTTAAACTAGAGCCGTGTTGAGTTCGTAAGAATTTGTGTTACGGAAATAAATTTAAGATAAATGTAAATAAACATACATTATATACGTCAATGACCCGGTGCAGACATCATACAAATTAAATACAAATTAACTGCACCGGGATTCGAACCCGAGTCCATATTGTAAAGTGTCCAGAGGGCTTATACAAAGTAACATTAAAAAAATAAAATGTATGATTGACATGATATTAAGTCGCGCTAAATCACGTGGTCATTAGCTATCGTAACAAAATCACAAACTATCTATTGGCTATCGATCGTTATTGTCCAATATCTTATTGGCTAGGAAATTGTCATTTTGAGCTTGATGCAGAAGTTGTTACATGCATTTCCTGCTTCGATTTGTAATTTGTATATATCTCCTCAAACTTGTTATAGATATCCTGAGAAAGTAATCCATTGTTTATTTAATCATAATAATAATATTCTTTATTCGAGTAACTAAAGACTAAATTTGGTTGGTAAGCCAACATTTCTTAGCAAGTATGTTAGTGGTATTTTTACATTTTTTTAAATATAATACAATAAAAACTTTGTCCCATACACACGGATCATTGCCGCACCATTCTGTTTACAACGGCATAGCAACGATTCATGTATATGCAATCCAGTCTACTGGATATCATGTCAAGAATGCTGTTGGTACTGTCTCGCACCCTTCGCACCAGAGACCTGCACCTTTTTCTCATGAGGACGTAAAAACAATCAACATTAACATCCCAGAAGCGCTGCAGTATCGAGGTAGCCCCAACAGCACTCTGAACGCGTTCGCGTTTGCTTCTTTAGAAACTTCTTCAATTATACTAGAATGTTTTTTATCCAAGTCTCTCCACATTTTTTCTAGATTCTCTAACCGTGATTCTATGTATGGGCGATTGATTCGACTCTTCAGCGATTTTTTGTAATTATTAAATGCCTTTTCTATATTTTCAAATAAATCTTTTTGCTTTCTAACTAGTTTCTCCATTTTGAAAGAATTTGTGTCCTATAGCCACAGACCACCTAACCTAGGTTGGAATGTCTGTGCTTGTAGCAGAGTAATTTTTTTTTTTCTCTTTCTCTCTTCTTCGATGTCTTTTTCGATGCAAATTTTCAAAGTCCAATGAAGTACACCCTTTAAATTTTTACAAGTGTCGTGTAGAGTAGATATTCCAGTCTTTCCACTTGAAAATTCATTGATAACTCACGAATGACGAATTTCGGTATCTTTCCGCTACGATGTTACTTTGTCTAAACCCTCTGTATCCTAAACACTGGACCGGCCTAATACAGTAAACACAATACATAAAAACATTTCTTTTATAAGATCGCTTGTGTACTTGTAAATTGGAATCGTCACTAGTTCAGAAATGGTGTTTCCGATATCGACTTGTTCCTAAATGGTTATTTTCTTAAGTGCAGCTTAGCCTTACCGTAATGGACATGTAAATGGCCCGTGTTCACAATTTTTGTTTTTATCCGTACATAATGTTACGCCCGCTAGTTTAACTTGTACTTGTTTTGTTATAGCTGCAATGTAAAGATAGAAATTTCACGCCTTTATCTGTACTTAAGGTACAAATAAGGAAAGCATAGCTAAGACTTTTGAAAAATAGGTAATACAACAATGATATCTATGGACACTTTTTACAACACGTCAATCTGTCCCCGTGATAAGCTCTCAAAGATCTTGAGTTAGACAATGGAAATATATTTAAGAATTTTATAGCATACACATATTAAGATTTTTTTTATACCTTTGTTTAATACACATCCATCAAAACAGAAAACTGTTTGCTCGCACGTTTGCTTGCACGTATTTAAAAGTCCTGTTAAAAAAGTTACACGTACCAAATACTTCGGTGAAATAATCGACTATTATTTGCCCTGGAATTGAACAGTTAATGCATAGCCCATAGGGTACGAAAATTCATAAATGAATGAAATATATATGAAAGCTTAGGAATGTAGTGCCAAAATACAGAAATAAATTACGTTTTTTTCAAGTTTTACGATTATTTTATCGTAAGCGCCCGTACAAAAAGTCTGATGTAGCTCCTGCAGTCCAGCTGGTGGTGATTTCGTTGATCACTTGCCAGTTACCACCAGGTCGTTTTGCCATTTCTTCGATATAAAAATTTGTCAATACCATAAACATTAAAATTCCATAACACATAATATTTCTTACCGCGGCAAGCAATGTCTCTCCTGTACCGAGACACCTCCTCCACAAGTCCGGGAACATGGGCTCCAACTGCCCCAGGAGCTCCAGGCATATCCTTCAGGCTCTGCGGAGACCTGGAAATTATGACATGAAAAATGTAATAAAATTTAAGTATTACACTCATATAATACGACCTTTGTGTCTCAGTGGTTAGCGCGTTGGCGCTCAAGCCCGGAGGTAGCGGGTTCGAATCTCGCCAGGGAACAAAAACGTTTTCTGTGTTTCTGCGTCATGGATGTGTATTAAATATTTGTATTATGTAATAAAAATATTTAATATATGTATTAATATAAAACGTATTAAATATATGTATTTCCGTTGTCTGGTATCTGTAACACAAGTTCTTCGGAAACTTAGCACGGGACCAGATTGACGTGGTGTAAAAGCGTCCATAGATAGATAGATAGATAATATTATGTGAAGCATACTTCTGCTACTTCTGGACCGTTTTAACGTATCCCCCGGGCTCCAGGAGATCGTATCAAAGGGACATTTTGTGACACCGCTGTCGATCCTGGCTGTACAGGAATAGCAGCGGGAAGGAGAGGTGGGCCAAGCGATTACGACCACATTAGTTTCAGTTTTGTTATATTGTGAGACATAGAACCAAGAGCTTATTCTAAATATTTTATTTATTTTGAGACAAAAATAAGGAGACTTATAAAATAAAGTTAATTTTAAATAAAAAACCAAAAACCGACTACAAAACTATGCCTTATATAATGTTATGTACAACTTACACAGTACACAGAAAATTAAAAAAATATATTTAATATGCTTCGAAGTGAAGTTTATTAGCAAAATCAAATATTGAAACTTATGTACATACGTCTTACTTATACTATTCAAAATTAGGTAGTTATTTTTGGAGTCGGTACTAGTTGCGTGTCCATTTGTTGTCAGAGCATACGTTTAGTAATACTATTCTATTATTTCTTCTCTTCTTTCTTAATCTTTAACGAAACAAATAACATACATATGTAACGGACCCATAATATATCGCCTTAAGTAGTTAGTCCAATAATGAGAAAATTCCTATACGAACTAGCAACGAATAAATAGTCACATACAAATGTACATTGCTTTGATTTCGTATAAATATACTTAAACTAGCAACGTCCGCGGTTTTACCCGCACACTTTCCATTCCCATGCTAGATCAGGGATAGGTTATAGCCTATGTGTTATTATGATATATTATTGAAACGTTTTATTAAAATCTAATAAGTCGTTTTTAGGGTTTAAAATGTACATCCATGCATTCTTAAAAACTTTCGCGATTATAATATCAATAGCAGGATAGTAGGTTAACTGATTATTCAGCTTAATATAAAATGTTTAAGTTAATGTTTAAATGAGTAATGACTATCCTGGCCTATACTATACTATTATATACATACTATATAATATATTAGACTATACTAAAGGAATTAATTAATTATTTTATTAATTTAATTAAAAAATAAATTTAATAAATAATTAATTAATTTATATTATTAATTAATTATTTATTTAAAGTATTATGATATCGAAAGTGAACTTTAAATATTTACCTGTGGAATAACTGTTGTAATATCAGCTCCTGTGGTGAACATTACGAATTGCATTGTGAGGGCGATCCTGAAATGAATACACTGTTATTTATCTTTGGAGTGTCAATATGACTCTGAAGAAATAAAGCAAGCCCCTCCTCCCTTGGGCACCGGAAATGCCGCCCCATTTTGGTGCTTTAGTTAGGTAGTTGTGGGAAAGGACGGTGGTGGAGACAGACCCTAGAAATTACTATTTTGCCGCCCTAGAAAATTTGCCGCCCTGGGCAATAGCCCCGACTGTCCCCATGGTAAAACCACCGCTGTATCTATAATCTACTCGTATCTTATTCTAAGTCTTTTTGCCTTGCCATTTTTGATCTCGAAAATAATTGACGATATGTAGACGTCCCACATGAACATACGGGATATAAAAGCAAATATATCCTATAATCTTACTTGCTTATTTCTCACTTGAAACAGCTTTGCTGTATTTCGGAGAGGAGGACATGACAGTGTAATTACTGGCATCGAAATTAAATATCTTATGTCTCAGGATCAAAGCTGCTAATATTTGAAAAGATAATCCACTGAGTTTGTTTCGCCGGTTTTTCTCAGTGGGCTTACTTTAGAACCGGTGGTAGACTCAATTGACGTTCAAAAATATACTTTGATGGTACTATTTTGAATAAAAATTTTGACTTTGACTAATCTGAAATAGGACTGAGCGAGTCTTGCCACCCGAATGCATTCCCATCGCTGGGCGAACATAATCACATTTTGGGTGCCGGAAGATGGACAACGTCGCCGAGCTCGGCCCCGAAAAAGATGGTTGACGATCTAGACTGGCCTGCGGTGGCGCAGGACCGTGACATGTGGAAAAGCTTGGGGGAGGCCTTTGCGCAGCAGACAGTATAAGCTAATAAAAAAAGTATCAGGTTATACGCAACTTAAATAAGTTGTCTGGGCTAGGACCAGATAAACTAGTTTATGTTAATGGATGACTTGACCACTTTTGGCACATCTGGCAGTTGCCAATCCAATTAAAATAAAAAATAGATCACAAAATCACGCGTGCCATTGCAGAATGTCAGTGCTTGGAATCGAACCCGCAACCACTGTATACCTGATCGACGGAAAAGATTTGCCATTCCATTGAAAAAGCGAGCCCACGCAAAACGTGATACAAATTAACCGTTCAGATGTAGTGGGGCCTGTCGTGCCCAACCTATCCTAGGTGTTTGTCCGCCTGTCTATTGTACACAATTTATTTCTCTCACGAACACACAAGTGCTCGATGCTAAATATACCCCATACACAGAAAATACACCGAACTTAATTAAATTTATCTTCTTAATTGGAAGTTTAAAAAGTGCATTTGAACAAATTTCAATATTAGTTGACATGCCATCATGAAATGACATGACATAATCAGTATTTATTCGTCCACTACTGAACATAGGCCCCCTTCGATGAACGCCAAAACGACCGATCCAATAAGATTGCACAAAATATCAAAATTGACGTTCATTGAATGGTTATTTAACAGTTGACTGATAAACGCTGATAATAATGATGATGAATTAAAATCATATCCATCAATGTAGAAAACTCGTTTCAGACCAGTTTTAATCATCATCATCAGCCCTTATCCGTCCACTGCTGAACATAAGCCTCCCTCAATGAACGCCAAGACGACCGATCCCTTAGTTTGAATTTAATATGTTAATTAATTTCCAGATAAATCTTCTTGAATGAAGCTTCTTGAACCTTTTTCCCTTGGCAAGGAAAAGAAACATAATATCTTCGGGCTTAGAAATAAAAAAAAAAAATCTTATTCTTTTTTTTAGAAAAATATTCATCCACTGATTCGACCTTCAGGTTCAAATTTCAGTCAGTTTGCTTTTATCGAGAAAGTCATTTTCAACAATGGCGGGTCAAAATACCTCACTACAGTTGCCCTCTAAGATGGTGCATAATACTAACGACCATACTTATTCGATATCAAATTTAGTTACTACTAGCAGTGCGCCGCGGTTTCTCCCGCGTACTTCCCATTCCCGTGGGAGTACAGGGATAAATTGAATTATTCTGATGTATGAGCTATATTATTGTAAAGTTTCATTACAATTTATTGAGTAGTTTTTACGTGAAAGAGTAACAAAAGATCCATACTTACAGACTTTCACGTTTATAATATTAGTAAGATAGCAAGACTAGTAAGTCTAGTGATGAAGATAAGATAAATAAGATTCTTCTTATTAAAAATCGTATTAAATGGAAAGTTCCTAAATTAAATGCTTTTGGAAATTATCTTACGTATAAGTATAGGCAAATTAAAATAAGTGACTTGGGTAAGTATGTCCTATGTAAACTCATGAATCTTTATGAACAACATTAGCAACGATTCTAAAGAAGTTTCACTTAAAAAAAATGATGTTTATTAATTACGTACATTTTTACTCAAAAGTACTATAGATAATGATACTATATTAGCCACACCATGATAATATTGTTAAAATTGCAACACTATTAATCTTGGAAAGCCCTTCGACTATAAAGCTTCGAAGTAACTAACAAGTATAAGTTATATACATTAGTTAGTTACAAAACTTAACAGATTAACCGATTGCACGTACGAGGTAAGCGTGGCACGTACCTTAGATATGGTCACAAGAGGAAAACAGGTGTGATCCACGGTATAAGGATCTAGGGCTATAAATCTACAAAGCCTTATAGCTAAGTGTAAATAAATAAATAAAATATAAATCCGACTCGCACAGGACCATTTTTTATTTTGATTTTGAGTGGAACGTGTGGCGAGGCATCGGTTGTCTTGGCGTTCATTGAGGAAGGCCTGTGTAAAGCAATAGACGTAAAAATGCTGATGACGGGGATGATGATGATGAGGGGATTTTTTTTATCAATATTGTTTGATAATCGGAGAATCGTAGCATTATGAGGACGGACAATGTATTGCCAACGCCTTCTCGCATGATTTCGAGGTTTGATGCATGTTGAGAGTTATAGAATCGAATTATTAGCATTCCATTCATCAGGCTTTTGCCTTCGAGCGATGTTGGTCTAGTGGGTATTTGATCCTGACCCCTGTGGGCCCATGCTCTATGGGAAACATTTTCGGGTGCCTCGTCTTATGTATGCAGTGCAAAATATTCACTGCACTGTTTTTAGAGGGTACAACTGAGTCATAAATGGAATCGCCGAAATGTAAGCAATAACCCGCAAAGTATAGAACTACTGCACCAAATTCATCATTCGTTTTTTTTTTATCTTGGCTATTGTCAAGACAAGATTTGTATAAAGAATGATGATGATAAGAGATGAGTACAGACAGGACTAGCCAGGCGCCCGGATAAAACCGGAAATAGGTTATTTGACAGCGTGTACGGCCAAAATAAACGTTGTCCGGCTTTTGTTAGGATTTTTACCTTTCGCAAACGAGTGACGTTCCTATTTATACTGTGACATAATCCTTAATAATGTAGTGTCCGTTCTTTCTACCCAAATGTCCGGCCAATCTGGCTGGTCTGACTATTAGGTTTTTTGATCTGGCAACCCTAGGAAGAACATCGTTTGGTTCAGCATGTTTGACAAAAATGAATTCAACTTGTATGTAATAATTCTTCTGTGCGTGTGTACCTATTTCATTAAACTGCCCAACCGAATTTTGCTGATCTTTTTGTGTATTCAAGTGGATTCAAGAATGGTTCAGATTCACAAGGCATAGTATGATATATATGAGGATGAGCAACTCTTAACGTGTTAAGTGTCAACCCTACGCGACGCAGTTTGTTGCACAATCTGACAACTCCATTAGATGTGAAGTTTTTAACGATATGTTTCGGACAGCGATGCACCCGCCCGCATCAGCGTCTTAAGTGGTTTATTAAGTGCTGATCGAGCTTGCTGTTATAAAAATACATTAATGATATCTTTATTACCGTTTTGGCCTAATTCACATGTTGGGCGATTATTTCGTTTCTTTATATGCACTTGTAGGTATATATTTAAAAAAAAATATTTATTTATCACCCGAAATCTAGCAATATTAATAATGTGCGGATACAATGTACAGATGTTTCAATTTTTCTCACAAATTGTATTCCATAAGTTTCAATTTTCTTTAACGCCGGGAAATGCACTGACGCATCCCGCAGGGGAGTGGGTCTCCCCAGACAGGTATGTGGGACTCGCTGCGTCCGTAAGATGGTAAGTGGACGCAGCTCTACCCGCTAAAACCCGGCGAGTGCCAACACTGCCGCATTTGGTGAGGTGCCCCGGATCTACAAGCAACAGGGCACCTCGACGGCTAGTCAGTCCCTCAGGGGATTGACGCCACCTCCACAGAGCGGTTGTTCCGCACCACAGAATAACCACTCCCAACGTCGGGACAGTACGATGAGGTGAGGTTCCCATCCTCACCTCTTGTCCCCTGCTCTTTTGTCCCCTCTTCTTATAAGAGGGATACAAAAAGCCCCCTCGGCTCAATTCGCTTCGCCCAAGGTGTTAGCGTCACCCTGGGCTACTGAGCCCCACCGCCACGACAAGGCCTGAATCATGGTGGGGTTCAAATTCTTAACCTCTGGCACCCAAGATCTGACCACAATAGGCGACAATAAATTAGTCGTAAAAAAAAACAAAACTAAGTATTTTTAAAATACAAAAGGCCCCAAAATTTGTCTAGTCTTAGATATTCATAAATTCAATTTAATCAATCAGCGTCAAAGTGATGAACGAAAATCAAAACAGAACAGAATTCACGTCACATCACAATAGCATAGGATACGGTATATAAAACGACCTTCACCGAAATGCTTATTTGATGAAACGTATTTTATATTTAATTTAATATGTCGATAAACATGTTGCATATGGGTTGCCTACAAAAATTCAGTACAGGATATGATTAATTAATAACAAAAAAAAAATTTTTTTTAACATTTCTCCGGTTTGATTATTTGACAAATTCTATCGAAAGTAAAAAATTATATAACAAGTTTCATCAAATCAGCATCTCGGTGAAGGTCGTTTTATATACCGTATCTTAGACTACAAATATGACGAAAAAATCTATACTGAGAATAAAATCCCACGAAAAATGTTCAAGGTGTAGACGTCAATATAAACATAACTACAATAAGTACGCTGGCTTGTTTATCCTCGAACCGAACGGTAAACTATTGAGAGTCCTTCGAGAGCAAAAGTAAATAAAAATCATACGCCCCATTCATAGACTAGCACGTGCTTCGAAAAATAAACCGGCTAGGAATACGTACAATAAACAAATAGATGTTTTTATAATCCTTGATGTCTTTTTTCCTTGCTCATTACCAACATGTTTTTAAGTTATTACGCGGGTTTCATTAAAATGAAATCATTTTTTTACGGATTTTATCCTAGTTTACAGGGATTTTCCCTGGATTATAGGAAGTATACTATAATTTAATACTAGCGATGTTAAATCATTCGGTTGCTTAAAGAAAAATTACTCTACTGGTATTTAAATTTTTGTTGGTTATTCATAATCATTGGTTTTTAGTGGGAAGTAACATGGTCCAAAAATACTAACCGCTAGATTTAAATGCAAAGATGTTATGCTTACCATAAATAGTTTTTTCTCAAAACACAAAATCTTCTTCTCGCCATGTTTACATTATTTTCTGCACTGTATAAGTAATACTACACTAGTCATTTTAAAATGTATATATTTAAAGTCACTATACACTAATATTTTTCGTTCACTGACATTCTTTGCTATTCGCTACAATTTTGTTGGAATCGAAAATCCTTGATCTGAAACAAAATATCACATATTAATTAAAGTTATTCTTAAAAATTCAAATTCTAATGAAAAGGAAATCTCATCAACAAATACATTCAACATCTATTTTTTTTAATTTAAACGTTGTCAGAACTATACAAATTTATAAAAGAATTGTGTTTATAATTATTACTTAAGAAAAATTCATTTAGGGAGGTCTATGTTCAGCAGTGGACAGATAAAGACTGATGGTGATGATGATGAAAGAAAAAATCGTACGAAACAGGCAAGAAGGAATGGGATAATTTGATCTCAGAATTCGAATTTTGAATGACTTGTACCTTTTGATATTTAAGCAATTGTTTCATGCTAGTTTCCTTTTGAACATTTTACAATCGCGCAATAGAAATAGGCATTTTTAATGGATAATTCTATAACGAATATAGACATAGCTCTTCAAAATCACTTAACCATCAAAATATTACTGCTCATGATTATAACAATACACTATCTTTACTTTTAAGAATTTACTGATTTAGATAAGTCTATCTAGTAGGGTGACCATAATTAAATTTTTTATGCGGTTCTAAAATAACGACAATAGCAATATATTGAGCCATAATCATTTTTTATTTCACGTTTATTATAAAAATTCATGAAGTGTATACGGTATGATATAGAATATAATAATTAAAAGTAAGATATATTATCAAAGCTAATTTGTCAAAGGTCTAATGACATATACAACATTATCAGGCGTAAATCTGGAGTCCCTGCGAGGCTATCTCCAACCTGTTCACTATCTCTGCTGTATAAGGCAAGTAATGAAGATACGCGTGAGGCAGGACACTTCTATTTTGATTGAACATTATGTTCTTGGTTTTTTTTTTTGGTGAGAATAAACGCTTGGATAAAAAATATTTTATTCTTTATGGCTTTAGTATATATGTATTATACACAATCATAAATCATTATCATCAACACCGTCAGCTTTATCCGTCCATTAATTAACATAGGCCACCTTAAAAAACACCAAGGAGAACGATTCCTTGCTATATTTTATTTACTCTCTTTCTCTTTCTCTCTACTATATTTTATATTATTTAACTTACGTATTTAACCCTTGTTATCTAACTATCTAAGTATCCTTGATAATATAATAATAATTTCGTAACATAAATCGTAATCCTATAGAAAGAGATATACAATCAAATACTATTTTTCATAGTACTAACAAAATATCTTATTGAACGATTAAGTCCATCACCGGTTCCAAGAATCCAGAAGAACTAAAGAAAAGAAACGGTTCGACTCACTTGATTGCTCAGCTGTTTAACGGAAGGCAACACCTCGGTGTTAGTACCATACCGAAGTTAGCGAGTCAGCTGCAAACTGAACGTAAAAATATAGTCCAAACATCGGACGTATTGTATCGTTTGATGTGCCGATATAAGCGGCAATCTTTTAATCTATCTCAGAACATATTCTTAAGATTTTATTAATAGAAGACAAGCAAAATGACAGTCAGTTTACTTAATAGTAAATGACAGTGACATTCATAGATACCCAGTACACCAGATGGTTTGCAGGAGCATATTGGGCCTTTTAAATATAAATGCTCTTATTATAAATTATCATAAATTCACGCGGTTAAAACCTAAGTCATATTAATAAAAATGCCAAATTATTAAGCTTCGTGAAATTAAATTGAAGGATATCTGGTAAATATCTCGTTAGGAATAGTTTAATAAAGAACTAAGTGCTATTTTATCACAAAGTGAGACTATACTAAATTTGGTCTATTCAAAGGCTTTTTTGTATAATATTTTAAAAGTCTTCGCCATATATTTTGTTGTATTATATTATATTTGAACAATACTTACCTTAATGCTTATGTATTAGACAATTCCTTCAGAACTAAATATACCGATTAGTGGAATAGACACTAGAAATCAGGTTGGTGGCATTGTTAACAAAGCTATTTACTTAACATAGTGCTAATTCGCTTGTACTTACATTCTGGGTCTCCTAGCATGAGAGCCCTATTTATCTGAGCCTGTCACAATGTCTGAGAGGTTAAATCCATCTGAATAAATATTAACTTAAATTTTGTTATACAACAGTTGAATCTGCGGAAAAAATCCTAGTGAGCGAGATTTTTGTATACACTTTTATTACGATTTTGTAATGAGATCGTGCTGGCCAAAAAGTTAGAAAGGTCACAAAAATCACTTTTTGCAAATATATCGCGACCGGAGGTCAATAGCGGTAATTATAAAAATTGTTCCTAGTTAAATTATCTACAAAAAATGTCTCTTGCATTTTTCTGCAAAATCAATCTTTTTCGAAGTAGAGCGTTGAGAAAGCGACTAGTTACTATAGATACAAAAAATTTAAAATGATTTTGTGATTTTTTTATGAAATGACCTATTTTTTTTTTTATGAAATACCTGTGATGTTGTGTGTTAATAGCGGGGAGTCCATATTAGCGTTCATGGTAATGGAAAAATTGATATTCAATAGAAAGATGATAACGGTGATGATGATGTCAACTTAATCGTATATTCATGTCTGTTAACTTAGTTAACAGTTGCTCATAACTCAACGCATTAGTACCTACTTATTGGTTTGGTTGGGTATTGTGGCGGTGTGTCAACTAAACGATTCATTCTTCGTGCCTGTGACATTATCTCCTGCTAAAGGAAATATTATGCGTCGCTAGGGTGACAATTATTTTGTGGATCTCTTTATATCTTACATTGAATCGCGTTTAGATTTAAATACTGTGTATTTAATATTTATTTTTAACTATTGTAACACTTTTTCTTCTAAATCTTTATTCTGACTTTAATGTTGATCAGTTTTTCCATTGGTTTAGTTTTAGTTTAATAAAAAAGATTAGAAAATATTCCATAGGGTATAAATATTCAAAAGTATAATATTTTTAAGTGGTTTAAATTAATGTCGTAAAAAAGTAAATAATGTGAGTACAAAATATAATAATGATTGAATATGAAATTAAAAAGCATTTATGATGGAGTGTTAGTAAAAGTTGAGTCTACTGCATACTTTACCCTTCTTATCATTTGTTTAACTTTTACGACTTTGAAGAGATAATATGGTCATCCTACGAAAGTGCATATTACTAAAGTATTACGCCACACGCACTGTGTCACTGTGCTGAACTGGATACCTTATCACTGTTATCACACAGGAGAGTAATGGGCGGCTATCAAAAGGTGTCCGATGTTCTCACGAAAGAAAGGAAGTGCTCTAAAAACATTGAATTACTTTATTTATTACAGTAATATTACTAAATAGTAAATACTCAATACAATGCTATGTAACTACCTATATGCAAAATGGTTAAGTCTCAAATATTGATAATGACTAAGTCTTCGTATCGCACAAAAAATCCGCAAGAATTTTTTTTCAAAAAAATAATTTTTTTTTAGTTAAATTTTAATATAAAATTCATCAATAAAAAATTTAATCGGAAGCTCTCACGTCGTGACACATTATAAACGTAATATTTTTTTTTAATCACAACTCAAAACACAACCACCAAACTTTGAAAAAAACGCACAAAAAAATTTCAAACTCACCACAAAAATAATCTAAACAAGTTCGCGTAAACTCCCGAAGGCTATGTGTACGGGTGCATAGGTAACTCGCGTCTACCCGACTGGACGCTCTCCCATGGGCCATGGATCGTGTGAACATACTACCATACCATTACAAAATTGTCAGTTCGTTCAATTCAATGATTCATACTTTCCAAAAAACCATATATGTATAGGATAAAATTTGTATGGGTT
Source organism: Lycaena phlaeas (assembly GCA_905333005.2). Classification (NCBI taxonomy): domain Eukaryota; kingdom Metazoa; phylum Arthropoda; class Insecta; order Lepidoptera; family Lycaenidae; genus Lycaena; species Lycaena phlaeas. The sequence continues at coordinate 7,815,021 of HG995182.1, forward strand.
TTTTTACCTCGCATCGTGTTTTAACCATACAATTAATAAATATTTAAAGAAATAAACACAATAATTATAAACAACAATATTGTGTTATTATTAATTTTGAAATGATAATACTAGTGATTATTTTACTGTATAATCAGTAATCAGTAAAATCACTATTGCCTATTAATGCTAGTTTGAAAATACTTTGAAAATATATTATAGTTTTTTTTTAAGAATCATAAAATTTCGACTCATTTAAATTAAAATAAATATAGTACGTAATAGTTACTAATAATATTTACAATAAAGTAAAACGTTCAAGAAAATTCAAACAAAATATACATATTGTGACTATTAAAAATTAAAAAAAATCTGACAGCTAAAATTATAATAAATTAATTATTGACAAATGTCGGGTCATATTTGTCATTAATCAAACCTTATTAATGTACAAACAAGCGCCTGATATTAATGGTGGTCGTTAAAAGTGATTGCAAATCAATGTATGAGCGTAAAAATGGCATTCTTCATTCAATTGTGGGCCCCGCAATAAACGTCTGTAGCAATCGAACGCTATTAGAGAATGATTAGCGACCGAATTGTAGACATTCCTAAAGAGAAACATTTCTTTTTTTTTTTACTTCAGTATAGTTGAATAATGAATGTTAAAATTCTACCAGTTTTGCTTATCCATCGGAAGGTTGTTTACTAATATGGTCGCGTTACTCGCTCAGAGGGCCTAGCCAAAATGCTATTAAGAAAGCGTTAGCGAAGTTCGAAAATGAAAAAATGTATAGGATGGACCACGTGATTAAGCGCGGCCTTATGTCAATCCCATAACATTTTATCATTTTCGAACTTCGCTAACGCTTTCTTAATGGCATTTTGGCTAGGCCCCCAGGTCTGCTGAAATTTTTCTTCTTTTCTTATGTTAGTTGGACAGGCAAATTGCCAGACGTAAGTACTTGGTGATGTTGCCAAGGAACATACAATAGTTGTTTACCCTAACTAGCCCAGGCACTTTATTTATGTTGTCTATACTGAGACATAAGATATTAATGCACGAATTCTCAATCGCAACTCAAATTTGGGAGCTGCTTACATTTTGATGACATATGGATTCGTGGGCGCTCATTGGTCCGCTACAGACTTAAGGCACACTTAGTAGTTTGAGGAGCCCCCAAGTATTTAAGTGGCGTTTGAGAATTCAGACGTAAGTCTTGATGCTGAAGGCAAGACAGGCAGAAATAACACTGCCTGTTTGGCCCTTCTATTTAAAACACAGCAAAGCTGTTTCATGAGAAAAACAAGCAATAAGCAAGATGGTTTTCAACCATGTACTCATGCAGCCAGGAGTTTGGCATAGCGCAACTCTCCTACTACTGCTCTGCTCCCGTCTGCTTGACCACCATCCTGCTATTTTCTCCCAAGAAAAATCGGAGAGAAGAGCTCCTGTTCTTTAGAGCTTCTGCTTTTGCACAAGCAGTCTTATTATTAGGAGAGAGATATATTTGTCTTAAGGTGGGCAAAATATTTAAAATATTAATTGTGTTGTCGTTGGGCTGTTTCCAGATCTCTCCAGAAACTCGGATATTTTCGTGAGTTACAATAAATTAAAAATAACTTTATTATCTATATCACAAATTTTCTAAAATAAATAAATCTTTATTTCAGAAAACATAGATAGCATATTAAATAAGCCGTGTGTAAGCAGACGAGCTTGTGTGTATTTCTCCAACTTGAAAAAACGTTTTCTTAGAATCCCTCTTCTTTAAATTACTTATATTATTATCATTATAATAATAATATCTATGGACGCTCTTACACCACGTCAATCTGCTCCCGTGGTAAGTTCTCGAAGAGACTTGTGTTACGGGTCAACGGTCAACGGGTCAACGGAAAATATATAATATATTTAATACTTTTTATATTAATACTTATTTTTAAGATTTTTATCATATAATACACATATTTAATACACATCCACAACCCAGGAACACAGAAAACTTTTTGTTCCCTGGCGAGATTCAAACCCGCTACCTCCGGCTTGAGCGCCAACGCATTGACCATTGAGCCACAGAGGTCGTCAAAATATTTATTATTCAATTGTCAAAGTCAAGTCGTCAAAATATTTATAATATTATAATAATAATACATTAATGAGAGCCAGAGAACTAAAGTTACCGATATCACGCGAAAAATAAGCACGTTGAAGTGGCAATGGGCTGGTCACGTACTCAGAAGAACGGATGGCCGATGGGCCATTAAGGTTCAAGAGTGGAGGCCGCGTTCAGGTAGACGAAGTGTTGGTCGGCCATTAACCAGATGGGAAGACGATCTCCGTGCAGTGGCAGGTCCGCGTTGGATGCGAGTAGCAAGGGATCGATCGTCTTGGCGTTCATTGAGGGAGGCCTATGTTCAGCGGTGGACGGATAGAGGCTGATGATGATGATAATGATGATGAATACAATAATAGATAGAAAGCAATCAACTGATCTTCATATAACTCTGATCGCGTTATTTTGAGATATTGCAAAGATAAATTTCAATATAACTGGTCATTTTATTAGCGTTGCTTTGAGAAATTGCCAACATTATTGTAACTGGCATACGTTAATTGTAATTAATATCAAATGTATACATTAATCTAAATACTAGCCTTAATGAACGTCATTAGGACTTTACGATTCACGAGTTAAATCTAATTTGCATTGAGTTCTTCATAGGTGGTCTATTTCCTTTAGAAAGATTTCGATAAACATTACTGTCAGTATATTGTTGTAGAACGTAAATAGAAATTCCACATATTAATGGTCTTATTTATCAACATTCCCCCTAAATAATTGACTTTCTCGATTCGTTCGACTTCATCTTAAGCACTTGTGAAACTTTAAAGTTTCTATCTTTATCAAGAAGTGATAGAGAAGTCAATAAAAGTTACGATATTAATGTTACACAACATCAGGTTGTTGTGTATCGTCTATCTTCTATACTCCTGTTGGAATAAATACATTTTTGAAGGCCTGACTTGAATAAGAAGTAAGTAAAAGATATTTCTGACAACATACTCAAAAAGTTTTAATCTTTATAATACTACAATCAATAAACAGGTGGAAGATACGCCCTGTGTCGCTCCCGCTGCACGGATATGTACCACAACACATCTTGCTTAATTCTCTCGTAAAACAGTTATGCTGTGTTTCGACAGGACTGGCAGTGTAATTACTGGCAACGAAACTTAACATCATCATCATTCTGCTAGCACGTGTGCTGTTTTTGTTCTAACGTCATAGGATGATCCAACCGGATCATCCCATTTCCGATGACGCATAACGGTCACTAGGACCATTAGCATAGATCCAACCGAAAAAAAAAAAAATGTTTTTGTTTATTCAACTAAATAAAAAAAACACATTACTTAAGATCAGACATTACTAAGATCAATAAAATATGTACTAAAATAAGCAGGTTTTTGGATTTAATTACTATTACCCTTACTCTGCGATTTCTAATTCACTACTCACTATAAATAAGTCCCGTGAAAACAACACAAAAAATTGACTTAAGATTTGTCAAGGCATCTGTGAAGCCGATAAGTAAACATGCGCTGATGATAAAAACAACAATAACTAAATTCCTAATCCTACAATGTTATTTGTATTTCAAAATAACAATTCAATCTTCAAATCAAAAGGAATTTTATTGAGGGAGCCCCATTCTTTCACTATCTCGACGAGAGATGGCATTATCGAAATGCTACCTTCGCTTGTGTTATGACTACCATAAACGTTTCCAGAACCGCCATTGTACAAATTAAGCGGAACTAATGAACCGATCAGAGATTTAAATAGACATTATTAAAGAGAAAGTTCACGGGCCTTATCTCATAATGTCAAGTCCCATACTTGTGGTAACGAACGACAGGAGTGCCACTTCAAAAAAAGGAAAGCAATTTATCATATTGAGAAATCCTTTTTTAATCAGGCAACATTGACATAATAAATATTATATATAAACTGTATGAAGGAGGTATTGGAAAGCGCGGGAAGTATTTTTTTTTTTCAATAAATAAATAAGGGTAATTACACAATGACAATTATTCATTCAGCCATCGGTGCTTGTGTTATAGAAAAAAATCGTGATAGGACTGTCTCGATGTCTTCCTTCCTGCATGTAATAATCCTGTAGGTTTCGACATCAATAATTCCGCGCTTAATTTCTAGAATATATTACAACACACTGAAAAACATAAACGCTTCACTCAAATTTTTTTAGACATAGAAATATCTATTATATCATACAAGTATCTACGTGATAAATAAGAAGTACTTAAGAGGTAAAGCAAATTGAAATTCATGATGAGATAAAACGAAAGCTCAAGTTTGAAATAGGTCAGCGATATCGGGTCAGAGGTAAGTGCCCTGGGCCTAACATGGCCATGATAATTGAACCCTAACTGGCGCCCATGTTACTAATTCGGTCTATGTTTGAACACGAATACTGGGTGTTGCCCGCGACAACGCTTGTATTGGCTTACTCGTAGATTTACTGTTGATTATTTTGATAACAAGTGATACATAATATTTTATTACTTATGTTATCTTGGAAACGGGCAAACTATCTTCCAGTTTGTGGTCAGTCTGACCTATGGAAAAAAAATACCTAAAATTAACCGAGTAAATTCAGCTCTTGCTTATCCTGAGCATAAGTTGCGGTTCCTGTAATAAGTGATTACACTGTCTTTATTGCACTTCTGAATGAACCACTGTTAAGTATTTTTTTATCAGAAACAAGCAGGTTAGTAGTACTTAAGCAGTCGGTAGCGCCGCACAATCGCATCCCTACCACCAGATGATGCCACTTCTATATATTTTTATTGCTCTGCTTTACTTAAATCTTCTTACTTGTGTAAGTGGAAAAGTTATGGATACACAGATCGACGAAACTTCTTTCGATGTTATGATATTCTAATGACTTGAGATTGATTGTAGGGATTAGCGGGCCGTCCATTAATGACTTGAGGCATTTTTGAGAATTATTTCTCCCCCTTGGGTGAGATATCGCCCTACCTTAATCTCTCGTGAAATTCTGCAAAACTTCTACTTGGGCTGTAAACGTGTTGTATAAACGTATTGAAAAAAAAACACAACCTGTTCTATTACTTTTGTTGAATATTTTTTAACGCAAATTTGTGCCCCTCCCTAAGTGAGATTTGGAAAGATTTAGTTTGACCCCTCCCCAGAACACCTCACGTATTTAATGAACGCCCCCTTACTGATATGGATTAAAGAGGCAAATACAAAATTCAATCTTTTGATTGGTTTTAAATCTGCTTGCTTCACCTTCATCGCCACCTCGTTAGCGGACAACTGTTTGAAATTCACATTTTAATAATGGCCAGACAACCGGGACGAACCAATTTTTCGTAGGCTTGATTTTTTTTTTTTGAGACCAATCTCCATCAGTAATAATCATATATAGTTGGAGGCAGCCCGACCAGATTTATTATTGATGACGTTGGTGACTATGATAGCACAGCAGGACATTCTCATTCAACATTCTCTGAAAAAAGTAAGGCCTAGTAATAGCAGGCTGATGATGATGTTGATAGAAAATCTTTATCTATAAATCCTTTTCCGTCCTCTCTAGAAAAAGGCCTCTCTAATTTACTATCCATTAAAACTCTTTCTTGTAGACTCTATATTAAAAAAGACTGTACTAGACAATATCAGGCAATGGTAGAAGTAGAACTGGTCAGCGTACTTAAGTACTTCCGTATCGAAGGTGTAGCGGGCATTAAAGGTGATTGACGTATGCAGTGTAGACTTAAGAATAATGCGACATGACATGTATTTTGCATAAATCTAACTGCTCCCGCGGTTTCGACAGCCCCAATTTAGAAATTCTATCACCACACTCTGGGGAATCACCTTTCACTTAACTGTAATGAAAAAAGAGTCGTATCGTATTTGATCTGATTTTGCAACTACGAAGTTGCAAAAAATACCGCGTTCTAATAAACTTACTAATCCTTTACCTTTGCCACTTGACGATACATTTTCTATTTTTGTATGTAGAAAATTCTTAGTGGGATAATAAAACTATAAGTACCATTTCTTTTAAATAAAGCGGCTTTACCTTATTGCAGGTAAAGGTAATGTTTTAGATACTCGTATTTACCGGTGCGAGTAACGCGCTGTGCACATCTTGCATGTTTCTCCCGTGAAATAGCTTTGCTGTGTTTCAGAAAGACGGGCAGAAAAGGCAGTATGATTACAGGCAAAGAGACTTAGCATTTAATGTCTTCTCTCTCAGTTCCAGATCAACTTTAATATCTAATATCCTCTCAATTCCTTCTCGGTTCCAAGTAAACCAATTAATGTTTTAATTTGTGAAAGCACTAACATGTTTGTCAATTTTAACTCTTGCTTACCAACACATACTTACAAATACAAAAATATACAGTAACAATTAAAATTTACTAGTTGTTTTTTTTAGAAGTCCCTTACGTAATTTTCGGTTTTTAAAATAATATTATGTTATGGCGATGTTTATATTATTCAAGATCACAGATATATTATTTTTAAATAAGTAATTTTAAATAGGCGCCAGGTCTATAGAGTATGCAGTCTATGATACCATAGACTGCGTAGGGCCATAGAAACCGCATATCAGCTGCAAGTGCCTAAAGCTACTGACGCGGTCCCTTTCACGGCGGTTTTAGGTAAAAGTTAGGGCACAAGTAAAGGTCGAAAAGACTTACCGACTCACTTTTTTGCCATCTTGGAATATATTGAAAGACGCCTCATGGCAGCATTATGTGTATTATGTCAGTGTGTATGTCTTTGAATTCCTCCTAAACAAACACGGCTTGCTCAGGACAACCTTTGTCGGCTTTGTATTGGTGTGGATTTTTAAAAGAATATTAATTATCATACGATTATGACCTGTAATAAGCAAAATTTGACGGTATGGGAGGCCGGTGTTCAGCAGAGGACGGATAGAGGATGATGATGATGATGACAATTATGGCGGTGATATGCAACCAGTGATATTCTATAATTTACAACCAACACCTACGAATTAGAGCGTTTTTATTGAACTCAAGGGCAATCAGACACACGACTGAAGTGGTCGATAAATAGACAAATGCTACTTGATGGGGTTGGGAGGTCAATAGGCGACGATCAACTATTGGACAGTCCGTGATTTCACAGAGTCAATGACACCCCACACACGTCGATAAACATCGAATGGAATATTACCATTTGAGCTAGGACATCTGTAAACACTGAGACGAAGATTAAGGCTCGACTCAAACGGGCCACAGCAATCGGTGGCCGGCGACAGCCATGACTTAACATTTACTTAGCTATACTTGAAGTCGGTATCCGGTAAATGAGGCCCCGGTCGCGTCAGCCTAGCTCAGCAGCACTGCCTCTTACAACGACTTCCTACAATAAAATCATTTACAATAACTATTGTTTTAACATTTTTTTTAAATAATTCCCATAATCAAAACGCAAGTAGATTCACAGCAATGCTGTTACGTTTCATGTGGCTTGTGAGTTTCCGGTGTCGCCTTGGGAGGGAGGGGGATAGGGAAAAGGAGGGCAACACATTTGCATAACCTCTGGTTGTGTGGATGTTAATGGGCGTCGATAGTCGCAAGGCTTCGACTGTACGTTTGCCCTCCTATGCTATAAAAAACAGTTCATTGAAGTTTTGCGAGTTAGAAATAATGATGATTAAAGACTAATAGTTACAAATAGTTAAATTATTAACTACATAAACATGTTACCCATCACAACGATATGGGCTTTACTGCGCTCACTTGTCAGGAGTTGAGAGAGCTCGTCTTAGATTTTAGGGTTCCTCAATGAAATATTTATACACAATATACTGATGTTGATGATATGTCATTAAAAAAAGAAAAAGTATCAACCCTTTATGTCCCACTGCTGGGCACGGGTCTCCTCCTCGAAATCAGGCGTGGAGGGTAATGGGCCATAGGACCGATTCCTTGCCACTCGCATGCCGCGGACCGGCCACTGCACGGAGATTGTTTTCCCACCTGGTTAATGGCCTACCAAGACTTTGTCTACCTAGGCGTGGCCTTTTTTTTTTTTTGATGACGCAGCGGAAATCATTTACGACCATACCAGGGCCTGGGTAGGCGCGCTGGCGTGTGTGGGTGCATTTGGGTCCCTAAGCGTGGCCTGTACTCTTAAACCTTATTGGCCCATTACCCTCCCATTCTTCTGTGTGACCAGCCCATACCTCTTCGTTTGATGAAAATTTTGGGCCACCAATATGTTTTTGTTTGGAAACAGATGAAAGTCCGAATTTGCTAAATTAGGAGAGATATTTCAGCTCTGTCTCCATACACTTTGTATTTTTTTTTAATATTAAGACTAAATATGTCTGTTCTCACGTAGCCATAATTTAATCTACAGAACCCGCGCGCCAAATATAGCACTATTTTAGCCAACTTCAATGACTCTATTGATAATACCGTAAGGACGTACAATAAGCTTACGGAGCGGTAATCTCATTAAGGTGACAAGTATATCGAAGCTGTAGACTCTCATCTTATTGTGCCCTTTGTACATACGCCACATGACCACCAAAAACGGAATGTACATTGATAAATTCATTTTAAGTAGGCATCATCGCAAGAGGTCGCAAGTACGAAAAAAAATCTTTTTTTTTTATTGTTGTTATTATGTATATTCCAGCTAATCTCGAAAACGGTTAGACCGATTTTGACGGGACTTTCACTGGCAGGTAACTGATGTTATAAGGTTTAAAAAAAATACATCGTCGTTCCAGATACAGCTGTAATAGATAATTAAAGCGAGAGAAGTTGCGGTCAACAGCTAGTCCTCAATAAGTTATCCCAAAACATAAATTCATATTCCCATACTGCTATACCAACTCTAAAAGCTCCCGTTTAAGCAGTCGCATCTGTCTGTTGGCTATTAATGGTCTTAATTGGTTTATAAACGATATTTTATAAATCGATTAACTGATAAATATGTCGTGCCAATGTTTTTCTCACGTCATTGAGATCGGACAGCCATTTACAATTTGATATGACACTAGAATGTATGTCAGGCGTATATTCATGGGATTTCTACGAGATTTTTAGCTCTACAGTAAATTGAAGTTTAAGGCTATGTTAATGAAAAATAGAACAAATATTTCGATTTAAAAAAACCGCCATGGGACATCGTGTTGAACAGATGTGAGAGATTAAATATCCAATGAAAAAGTAGCTAGGGATCAGTTGTCTTAGCGTTCATTGATGTAAACCTATCTTCAGCAGTAGACGCATAAAGGTCGATGATGATGATGATATGAAAGATAGAGCGCGGCATGTCATGTCATGGTAGCGTCACGGCTTTTATATCCCAAGCGTGCCTATTGCAAAATCATAAATATTATCGATATATAGAAACGTACACACATCCGTTTGTTTCAGACCATTTTGCTTTATTTTATTTTGCTCTTGAACTGGCAGAGTTGGCAGCGTAATTACTGGCAAGAAGAAAAGTAGTAACATAGTCTACTTATACTTAACTTGATTCATACCTAATTTAAAGAACGTTCCAGACTGCTCACCGAAAATGGATAACCACAGAAAATCGCAAAAACATTCCAATCTTCGCCTTATTCTATTTTAATCGATTTAAATTACTCGATTCAAATCAGATCTATATTAACATAATTACATTAATATAAGCTTTATTAACGTCCATTGTATGGCTCATTCAATTTACCAAATTACACCTTTGGGCGCGGAAATTGTTGAATTTTGTACTTAATCAATATGAGACCATAAAAGTGCCATAATGTTATCATGGACCATTGAATGCTCTTTATTTGGTAAATTATACGAGCCATTAAACCATTTTAATCATATCCATGAATGATTTTAAAAATCACAGTGAGATGAAACCTATTTATTACGTTTAGATTTTATGAAAAAAAAAAAAGATGTGGTGTCGTGGTGCACCAGGTAGGAACGAAGTTCCTTCGGCTGAAAAGAAAGGTATTATACACTACTTGCTTGTGTATGCGACTGTCGCGCCTCCGCACGTCTCATTTAACGGTTTTATTCCACGCACTTTTTCTTACGGTTTTACTATCACATTTTTTTCAGTTCGGTCGCGCAGCAAAATCCCTATCCCCTCCAAGCCTGCCGTAAGGAACTTCGTTCCAAAAATCGGTTGCCTGCAAAGGCGGTTTACTGACGATAGTTGAACGTGACAACGTCATAAGAAAATACTGATGGGCCGATTGTGCCTCTTTGTCACTCGTTCCGCGCTCTCGTTTGCACTTCAAGCCTTAAATGGAACGCCTCCGAGCGAGGTAACGCCGCTGAGTCATGTTTTTTCGTGCGTGCAGCCGGCTCCATCGAATTATAAGACGTCATGTTAAAAAAACACTTGAAAAAAGTAAGTCTGTAATGTAAACTATTTCGTGACGAAAGAGAAACTATTTCCATTTCGAAATGAAATAGTTAGTTTAGTTAGTGCCGTAATTTTTTTTATCATTTTCGATATTTAAACACAAAATTCGATCTTTAAACAAACAATTCTGGACAATGTACATAGACTAACAATGACCTACGGGAACGAAACATGTCCTCTTAATTTACGACTGGTCCGGTAAAGTTTGCCTTAGCTATGTGCTATGTTGTCCCGTGTTTCTTTCCTCATGAAACGTTCCGAAACGAAGACTAAAGTTACCGATATCACGCAAATAATAACCTCGTTGAAGTGGCAGTAAGTTGATCTGGCATTTAGAAGAACAGATGTCCGATGGACCAATAAGGTCCGCGCTGGATACGAATGGCAAGGGATTGGTCATCTTGGCATTCATTGAAAAAGGCCTATGTTCAGCGGTGAACGGATAAAGGCTGATGATAATGATGATAGACTTACTTGGCAATCGGTTGTATATAAAAGTACAATCAACCTCTTTAATATCATCTAGTCGTAATAAAAATAAAAAGAATAATAAATAAGAAGAATAATAAAAAGAACACAACATAATCTTTATGAAATTTTAAATTATCTGAAACGTCGGGAATGTAATAATCTCGATAAAATCCGCACAATTTGTATCAATATAATAAGCGTTATCCGCGTAAACATAAGAACATATTTATGAATTAGCACATAAATATGGCATATTTATGTGCTTTGCTACTTTTCTATCTGTAAAAGAGCGTTATAGTTTATCAAATTGATGTATATTTCATATAAAGACATTATAAGGCTGTATACAAAATACATTCGTAAAATATTGCCTATACATTTGATTTACTTATTGGCACCAACGAACTAGACAGGCAATAAAAACTTTGGCAATAAACAAAAACATAAATTTTATCGGACAAAGTAATGTCATAAAATATGAAACTTTCATGATTTTCGTCCATTTTCTCGGGTGTGCTTTATACTTTTGGAATGCAAAATAATAATTCAAAACATTGTCACTGATACAATAATGAATATATTTTATAAAACTTCAATTTAAGGCGACCAATTTAATCGCAAACTTGAATAAGAAAATCAAGCAATCAATTTTGATACAGCACAGTTAAAAAAAATATTTGTTGTCTGTAAAGTCGGCTTACGGACGGTGGTTACATGCTGCCTGAGACGAACTAACCTAACCGAACTGAGCCGATCGCTCGATAGTGCCTCTCTCTCGTTCATGCCGCGTTAAAATATTAAACCCCCCCAAACAAGACTGGATAAATGCAGATATAATAAAGAAAATAGACTTAATTAAATTAAATTAAATAAACTATTTGTAATTGTAGCAAGTATAATATTGTTTAGATGTAAGCAGCATGTTCGCATTTAGTATATTGTTACATTTAGAATTAAATGTTTAGTTAATTTCTCATTTTAAGTGAATTTTGTAATTCTTTATGAGAATAAATTTCTTTAAACCGATGCCGCGGTCTCGCTTTCGGAACGCTACATGACGTCATATTTTACGTGCATGCTGCCCGTAATATCGAGTTATTGTCTTGCATCGACCCGATATTCATTATACAAATGATCTGTACTTGGCTGGATTTGAACCCGCGATAGCTGTGTAAAGCCATTAGTCTGACCACTCAACCAATACAACTTTCACCTTGACCATGCTGTTCCCGACCGATCAACACTAATGAGTTCCTTTTATGTCCCCCGCAATAATTAGCAAAAACTATCGATAGGTTAGATTCGATTATACACAAAAAGTTCTCGTTAGGAAAGCTTCGGAAAGCTCTACGCGTACTTGTTGGGTGAAAGCTCATGTTTGAAATTTATTCACGTTACGATACGTCAGACTAGTAATTGTTTAGTCTGGGACATATTCTCTCTTCAATCTAAAAACTGGCAGACGAAAACTGCTGATAAGACCCCCTATGTGCCTTGAATTGGATTTTTCTAAATTTCTAAGTGCATCCTAAACACGAGACTATCGCTCGCTCACCGGTGAAGGAAAACATCGTGAGGAAACCTGCATGCCTGATGAGATTGAAAGTCTTTGAAGGTATGTGAAGTTCACCAACAGGCATTGGGCCAGCGCGGCGCATCGGTGAACTATTTCCCATTACCTTCCTCGCCTGATTTCAAGGTGTTCGCCCGTGTCCAACAGTGGGACATATACGGGTTGATAATGTACTCTTTTACTTTTATGTGTTTTTTATAAATTTCTTTAATTTATTTCTATTCCCAATATCTGCAACACAAGTTCCTCCGAATTTACCACGGGGCTAGGTTAACGCGATGTGTCTTCAAAAAAAAACATTTTTTATGTAAAATTGTCATATTATTAATACTACGCAAAATTGTAAACCTGCCTTTCAATACAAATATTAACTGAGAACAACAATTTCAAATATATAATAAGTACTTAAAGTACATAAAAACATGGATAATATTTAGAAAAGCATTTAAAGAAACCATTGATGATACCAGGTGGTCAGACATGATAAGTGGTATCACACAAGTACTTATTACAGCACTGAGCGCAGGACAGAGTACGAAGACTGACTGACTTACGTACAGTCGCAGCAATAAAACATTGAACAAGCACAATATATACATTACAATATAATATATTTGTTTCTTGACGTTATAACGTCTTATAATTCGATGGAGCCGGCTGCACGCACGAAAAAACATGACTCACACGGCGTTACCTTGCTCTGAGGCATTCCATTTAAGCTTGAAATGCAAGCGAGAGCGCGGAACGAGCTACAAAGAGGCACAATCGGCCCATCAGTATTTTCTTATGACGTTGTCACGTTCAACTATCGTCAGTAACCGACTTTACAGGCAACCGATTTTTTATTTTATTTTATTGTAACACTCTTTTGATTCATGCACAATTTGTGCTTGTTTTTATTGTTAGTATTGCTGTATATATGATTAAATTTCTAATGAAATATACAAAAATATATGCTAGCAAAACCCGCAGCGTTCCGCGGACCCCGAAGTTTTTCTTTTCTTTCTTTTTTTGTATCTCTTCAACCGATGGCGCCAGTAACACTAATTTGTTTTTACTAATAGAAACACAAATGGTATTCATAGTATAATATTTGACTCTTAGTGATATATTATATAGTGATAAATGAAAAGGCTTAGATATTTTTTCGTAAGGTGTGCCACAGGAATATATGTATTATGGATAATGTAGGACTCGTTTCGCTTGCCCTGATAAATTAATATGCTAAAACATTAAGAACGATACTAAAATATCTTAAAACTCTTTAGGCACTTAAACAAAAAACAAATAAAACTACTGAATAAATAAAATTAATTGTTATAACACGTCTTTAAGGCTAATATATTTTTTGAACACAATAAAACCAATAATTACGTAAATTTAAGCTTTTAATTCATTAAATATTTATCATAGATTATTTATATTACTTTCAACACACACAATAACATATTTTAACTAAACAACAAAGATGTATGTAGATATGTGTAATCAAAACTATAAAAAATATTTCAAACAAAAATGCTTTTAAAATACCACTCGGAAATGGTTCTTAAAATGAAACAAAGATAGGAGTAGCTTTTTTTTAATTATTGATTAAATATTTGGAACCTACGCGTTTCAAATCTCCGACATAAAATAGACTTTCGAAACGGACTATAAAAACTTTACGACTAACGAATGACTAATTTCCTACTCATTTACTTAATTTTTATCAATGGATTTAATGGATTTCTCTAATCACATAATAATTACGCAATGAGATCCGTGTTGGATCGTACCGAAAGTCATTCGATGATAAAGGCCCAGCAATGGCCAAACGATCATGATAAGGGAATGAAAGTTTTCACTTACCGATACATAATAATTAACAATTTGTTTTAGTAAATTTTATTATTCATCATCATCATCATCAGCCTTTATCCGTCCACTGCTGAACATAGGCCTCCCTCAATGAACGCCAAGACGACCGATCCCTTGCTACTCGCATCCAACACGGACCTGCCACTGCACGGAGATCGTCTTCCCATCTGGTTAGTGGCAAATTTTATTATTAATTAATTAAAATTTATTTGCTATAATCTCTGATACCTATGAAGAAAATAAAATAATATTATGGAAAAATGAATCTAATATATGCAAGCGACTGTACTTAACGTACTAGTTTTTTTAAGCATTCACTTTATTAGGTTTGATTTTTTTATTGCGAAGTGGGTGTTTTAGCCGCGCGTTTGACTTCATGGGTCTTGCCGTCAAGGGGTCTTCCCTTTTTTATTTCTTCCATAAACTAACTTTGTTTTGGAAAAAAAGGTAGGACAGACAAGACCACCTAACTGCCGAATGGTTGAAGCATGGCATTATAATAAAGGTAAACGCAAACACTTTCTTTGCCTCTTATGCTTTAAAACAAGGTTTTAGGGAAACAGGGTTTCATGAAATGAGCTCCAAATACTAGGGATATTTGGAGTATATTTTATGGAGTCCATGAAAGGGGCTTTGGTATTCCGTAAAGTGAGGAAAATAAATTTATTGAAACTTTATATAACAAAGGCATTTGTTACTGCATCATCATCATCATCATTATGTCAGCCAATCGACGCCTAATGCTGAGAATAAGCCTTACTTGCCTATAGTAGAATATTAATATAGTAGAAGCCTATGCTTATTCCGTTTTACGGGCGCATGACAAGGGGCTGCCAAATATTATTTTCAAGTTCACGAGGAATTCGCCACTGCAAAGAATTAAAATAAACCTTTTTAAAAAGTAAGCAGCTCGCAAACAAAGTCAACATGTAGAATATGCACATCAAATATATGTAATCAAAAAAAAGGTATAAAGCCACTTTGTAAAATTCAAGGTCTGGTGAAAAGACCTAGCCTTGTACCTTTGCTTGAGGTCGAAAATCTTAATATCCTAGAGTCCATAACTTCGCGTTGCATCATCTCAACGCGCGGGGTCGTAACAGTTCAATTGAATCTTCGTCCCGGAATCACTCGGGCACCGTATCTATATGTAAATAAATTAAACTTTACAGCGTGTCCAACGTTCATCGTTTGACAGGAACGGTGTAATCGCTCTTGTCAAGCATATCATATAGAGCTGTTTTTTTTTTTTTGTAAATGTTGTATGTATTTTTGTATTTGTAAAATAGTCTCAAAAATAAAAAATAAAATATTTTGGGGTAGGTCACCATTATCATTTTGGGGGATGAAAAATAGATGTTGCCGATTCTCAGATTTCGGAGGAGTTCAACAACGTACCCCGTGACACTAGAATTATATATATAATAATTTCATATATAAATGTGATGTGTCATATATAAAACGAACGATAAAATCAGAATATAATAAGCACTAAAAATAATAAATATCTAAGTAAATCTGAAATCTTGTCGTTGATTTTAATATGACTCTTCATTAGGTACGATGATGTAAGGATTAAAAATATCGGAAAATAAGAACATAATTTCGGAATATAATATGTCCGACTGCTAAGCACAGGTCTTCTCCGAAATGAGGCGAGACTTTCAATCTCATCAGAGATGATGGTTCCCTGGCGATGTTTTCCTACGTCTGAGCGAGAACACTCGTGCTTAAGTACACTTAGAAATTTAGAGAAACCTCTTTTAAGGCACCAAAGGTGATGTGAATCGAACCCAGACTCTCTCGCTCAACAGGCCGAACTAATACCCTCTAAAGCATAATCTATCCGTATTATAGTTAGCATTTAATTTATAAATTAGTAAATACACTACTCAACGTTATACAATTTATCCTTATAACCTTATATCTTTATCTCGCTGTCTGATTTTCGATTTTATATTATTTTATTATTACTCAATTTGGCATCCATGTTGGGTATATATTTTTATTTTAAATTTGCAGGAATTTGGACAGTTTCTTTTACGTTTCGGCTTTTGATTAAGCCCCCAAAAATACACCAACCATCAACACATAAATATATATGTGTCTGTCCAAATTCCTGCAAATTTAAAATAAAAATATTATTTTATTTTCAAGCTTTGTCTGAAAACATTATTTGATCATCCAAATATTATAAGAGACAATATGTAATAACTCATTTCATTTAAGCCAAACATTATTTATTGGAAAATCATTAAATAAAACATGAATCCAAATTTATATCGAATAAACAGCTCTATATATATCCGAATAGTGTGAGCGGATGATTGTAACATCGTGAGGACGGCACCGCGCGGGCCACGGGCCGGTTCTCACTAATCACTCAACACGACTAACACGACTCACTGACTCAGAGACTCACACGACTCACTGACTTACTGGACTCACAGACTCGCTGACTCAAAGGCACACCAACTACGACACACACGATACCAACCACGTGGAGAAAGTTCGACTACACCCCTTCAAGCGGTAGTAAAGTAAAGTATCAACCCTTTATGTCCCACTGCTGGGCACGGGTCTCCTCCTTGAAATCAGGCGAGGAGGGTAATGGGCCATAGTTTACCACGCTGGCCCAGTGCGGATTGGTGAACTTCACACACCTTCAAAGACTTTCAATCTCATCAGGCATGCAGGTTTCCTCACGATGTTTTCCTTCACCGGTGAGCGAGCGATGGTCTCGTGTTTGGGGTGCACATAGAAATTTTAGAAAAACCCAATGCACACACGGACGGGTCAGGATCGAACCCGGAACCTCTCGCATAAGAGACCGAGTCCCTCAACCACTGGACCATCGTCGCTCTAGCTCTTCAAGCGGTAGCTCTATTTTAAATAAGCAGCATATAATACGGATCTGAGAAAAAAAAATTAATACTCTTTTTATAACACGCTTTTATTAGCTTCAGCCTCAGATAGTAAACGTCACCCATGAGTCACGCAAGTAACTCATCCAGCACATTGGGCGAAGCGAATTGAGCCGAGGGGGCTCTTTGTATCCCTCTTATAAGAAGAGGGGGCAAAAGAGCAGGGGACAAAGGGCTAGGACGGGATCCTCACCTCATCGTACTGTCGCGACTCGGGCGCAGCGAGTCCCACATACCCGCCTGGGGAGACATGCCTAAGTGCATTCTTCTTTAGAAAACGACTAATAAAAACTAAATATTAAATCGATCAATCATTTCATCGGGCAAATATCTGAAATATTTCAATACGTTAAAGTTTAGACGGTTACTCATACAAATCGAATTCCACCGGAAACTACCCATGCATCTGGCAACACCACCATATTTGTTATTTCAATCTTAAAATGCTTATATTAAAAAGGTGATCACATAATTTAAGGGAACATTTAGCGCAATATAGCGTTAACAGTCTGGTTCGCATCAAATTTGTGCGAAACATTTTCATAAAAGAGTTTGATTTAAGAGCACGTGGGCGTTTTGTATACATGACATATTTTCGAAGATACACGGAGATACAATAATTGCTTATATCTGTAAACATGCTTTAGCATACAGTAGATGTTACCCGCAGTTTCGACTGCCTTAATTAAGATTAACAACGGTATCTTAGCAGGATAAAAACCTAAAAGCCTTGCCCGATAAATCTTTCAAATCCAACCAGTAGTTCCTAAGATTAGCGCATTCAAAAATTAATTTATAGTATATAAGTTTTCTAATTAATTAAGTACTTACCTACCCATTGAAATCAAAGACCACCAAGCCTAAAAGTCTAGCCTTCTCTCTCTAGTCTTTCGAAGAAAAAAAAATAGTGATGTCTCTAGATAAGCTCAACAGAATTTGTGAAACAGATAAAGAGTCTGTCTTGAGACAATACGAGTATATCGGTTATCGGTTTTAATACCTGTTAACAACAGACCACGTTGTTGTTCTGTTCTTTTTCATACCTTTTCTTTCCTTATTTCTTCCGCTAAGAAATATCATTCTTAAAACTTGTGCAAAGCAGTAAGTATTACGATTACTATCTCCGGATGGTATGTACTATGTAATGGCCCACGTATCGGGATGGATGACGACAAGGCCAGAATGATGCGGCTTAGTAACATAACCCGACCATGGTTCGGGCCTTGTCGTGGCGGTGGGGCTCAGTAGCCCAGGGTGACCCCAAAACCTTGGGCGAAGCGAATTGAGCCGAGAAGCTCTTTGTACCCCTCTTATAAGAAGAGGAGACAACAGAGCAGGGGGTAAAGGGTGAGGATGGGAACCTCACCTCATCGTACTGTCCAGACGTTGGGAGTGGTTGTTCTGTGATGCGGGGCAACCGCTCTGTGGAGGTGGTGTCGGTCCCCTGAGGGACTGACTAGCTGTCGAGGTGCCCTGTTGCTGGTAGATCCGGGGCACCTCTTAAAAGGCGGCATTGGTGGCACTCGCCGGGTTTTAGTGGGTAGAGCTGCGTCCACTTACCATCTTTCCCACGAGTCCCACATACCCGCCTGGGGAGACCCATTCTCCAGCGGTATGCGTCAGTGCATTTCCCGGCGTAAAAGAAAAAAAAGGCTTAGTAACATAAAAAAGTGTGTAAAGCTTATAGTAACAAGTATGTAATGCTATCTAACGTCGCGAACTGGCAACGCGCACGCAAACGGTGTCAGGTTCGCTTCCTGCCCCACCACATAGGGCTCATCGGGAACCACTGATACTAATTTTATCACTATTCTAGTTTTACGGTCACAATTGACGCGACCGCGCCTGTTTAGATGTAAGAAAGAATATAACATTGTTTTTAAATAGGAATACGCTATATCCAATGCGAAGTTTCTTTATTATATTGACATACTTATAAATATACATGGTATGGTAAGAAAGAAAGAAAAATATTTTTATTGTTCACAGCAAAAATCTAGTCGCTATAATTAGTTATAATAATTACGAAGTAACATTAAAATATTTGTACAAAAAAGTGACTGTAAAAAAAATAGACAAATATCTTTTTAACATTTGATTTTTTTTTAATTACGTAATTATATATTAACAAAGATCAAAGCCCCGTGACCGCCAGCTCTTTTTACTCACATAATTATGTGGCAGTCTGTACCCGCGATACCGGGTATGCTAATACGTTACCGTCGGTAAACTCGTGCGCAGATATAAATCCGCATGGAATATGATCGCGACCGTTACCCGCAAACCTCTTATTAAATATCATCCTTTCAATAGTTTTTTAAAGGTAAAAGGTAAATGAAAAATACTTGATTAAAGGTATGGACACACAGAACCTTTTTCTTATTACGAGTAAAATATGTCCTATACATGTTATAGGATCTTCATAGAAATTTTATCACACAACAGTACAACATCCGGGGCTAGGTACTCAGGCACACTGCTTGGGCCTCGGGGTCGTGAGCGACGTCGATCCCTACACATAGTAAATACATCGATCGGGTTCGATCGGGTAAGATTAGGTTCGAATCAGTAGGGCTATTCTGACGAATTTGACGAATTTGTATTCTTTAAAACTCGACTATCTATCTATATTAATAAAGTTCGTTTTCGAAGTGAGCGTAAAGTGAGCTCTATCACTGAGGTGAAGCTCGATATCGAAATGGTTTTTTACAGAATAGCCCTACCGATACGAGTCTACACCAATTAAAACCGCTACCCACAAAAAATGTGTTTTTTTTTTAAATTAACTATACTTAATCAAACTATTTTTTTGCATCCTTGAGCATATTTTGCAGCACGGTCATCAGTCATGGAAAATCTATACTTTTATTATCTGGACATAAAGTGTATCCACGTCCTTACGTGTGTAACCTGTTATCGTCCACGTGGGACTACACCCGCAGCAAACAAACCTACGGGAGCATGCGCCCGTCGCATCGGTACACTCGGCCGCAAATATTAATTATTACTGCTACTTCTAGACATTTTCTGATTTGTATTAACGTGTTTATATTCGTGCTCTTCATGGATAAGAAGGACCGGCAATTATTGTCATGTTGTATAATTATTTTTAATTATTTTAGTACCTGATATGGAGAAATTTATTAAGAGTCAATAATTGACTTAAAACTCCAGTTTTAGTTCTATTGTATGTTTTTATACAATTATTGTAAAAAACAAATAAAACTAAAACTAGAGTTTCCATTATTAATTTTCTTATATTTCAATATAAGAAAATATTTTTATTATTTTATATAAGTCAAAGTCAAAGTCAAAGTCAAATTTTTTATTCAAAATAGTACAATCAAAGTATCTTTTTGAAAGTCAATTGAGTCTACCACCGGTTCCAAAGCAAGCCCACTGAGAAGAACCGGCGAAACAAACTCAGTGGAACTAATCTTTTCATATTTTCATGCTGGGTTGCTCTTTTTTAAAATACAAAATATTTAAAAATAATTGCACACTAGCCTAAGATTAATGAGTAGGTAAATTTAGACCCCGCAGCATCCAAAACAAACCAGAGGATGTTAATAAAAAAAAAAAAAAAAAAAAAAGAAAATCAGCTAGGTAGAAATCGCATAACACGACCAGCCACCACAGCAGCACCTCCACACAGGCCAGGACGCGTGAGCCAGCATCAACCTCTTCCACATATTAGAGGGAAGTGGAAGACCCATCCCACAACGCCACCACTGCAATGGCATAAGCGAGCATGACATGTCATACGTTTCACCTTTACACAAGTTTACTTAAAAATACTGCAGGCTCAAAGTTTACCCACAATCTAGTAGTCATAAGTAGTCATAAATTATATTATTATATTTGTTATATTGTGTATTATTCCAAGAAATAAGTTTTAGACGATTTCATTCGCAGTAATTATAAAGTTAGTTAGTTTTATAAAATAGGAACGTATTATAGTCATTGCAAATTACTTGAATTCATCATCACATTAAAGATTAAATTAAAAAAGCGTCTTTAGCGTTTGACAGACGCAACATTTTTATTACCAAAGATGCAGCTTTCACCAACTTGAAAATAGTCGTAAATTGGAGAATTTATCCAATTACAGGATGCCGCTGTTAAGTGATATACCGACTAGTACCGATCATAAATAACTATACACTCATTATACAATCAATAAACTAGTAAAAATAATAGGTACAGTGGGTCATATTATGTTATAAATCTGTTAACTGTTCACGCCTAAGCAATAATAAAATACTCGATTAAATCGATAGGTATTATCTATTACGTGTTAAAATCATTTCTTCGGTATACATATTGTGGCCGTTATGGTATTAAAGATTTTTTTCTCTTTCGTTCTATTTGACTTAATTACACTTAGCTACATACATTTAATACTGAATGATGTGACGTCTTATAATTCGATGTAGCCGGCTGCACGCACGAAAAAACATGACTCATGCGGCGTTACCTCGCTCTGGGGCGTTCCATTTAAGGCTTGAAGTGCAAGCGAGAGCGCAGAACGAGCGACAAAGAGACACAATCGGCCCATCAGTATTTCTTACGACGTTGTCACGTTCAACTATCGTCAGTAAACCGACTTTACAGACAACCGATTTTTGTATGAAAAATTTATAGTGCTTTTAACCATGTGAAAGGTTCGCAAAAAGGATTTTATTTTTAAGTGAAATACAACATTAAATACACAATAGAAACAGTAAAAATTTTGTAAACAATAAATGTGTATGTCCTTGGCAAGTACACAGTGACTCTTGTAATAAATATATATTAATATTGCAGCTGTATAATATATGTTTTATTTTTTTCTCCTATACGACATGCGAATTCTTACATCCGTGTCAGTAATCTTAGCTTCAATTTACTAATTATACTATATATAGATAAAGGTTAAGTGGAGTCCAGTCTTAAACTAGGAGGTCATAGTTCGATCCTGGCCGATACACTATGAGAAATATACAATTTTTCCATCCACTTGACTTGGTTCGCTTCGTTAGTTTTGAAGGAAAACATAATGAGGATATATTATTATGCAGGTTGAATAGAAAAGCAATTTTTGACATCACACATCTTCCTACAACTCGTATTAGACCAGTTATAACTATGGAATATATTGTTTACCTTTTTACCTAATTTCTTTTATATTATACCAGTTGTATCTATGGTCTATAAATTATATTTGAAATAGTAGACACCATAAGTCGGTGTCCACGTTCGATAGGGAAATGGGGATTCTTGCCTCCCAAGCATCACAATCAAGACTCCACGGCTGCTGAAGCCACCGCGTTGGACGTGGGTCCCAGTATTGCTGGCACCTTCCGCCGGATCTTCACCTCGGTGAAACCACACGGTGAGGTAGTCCGCCTGGGGCTCAGTTCATCAGACGGTGGTGAGCCAGAGACCCACCACAGGAACAAACCCGACGCCGAAGCCGTAGAAGTCACACTCCACGGCTGGCGGGGGTCAAACCCCCCACTTACTATATCACTAGGTGAAGCCAACTGGCTTACCCCACTACCGACGAAGCATTAGGGAAATTAGCATACCTCCATCCGGAAAAAAGTCGGTGTCTCACCATGGACGCAATTATTATACCTACCGTGATGTACCTAGTACCTACACTAATATTTTTTTAATCAAATTACTATATTGTGCTAGCGAAACTGTGGGCTTAATATCACATCAACATGTGCGGGCTTTTTTCTGATTCAACTCTAAGTACCGAACAATTGCAATACAATTTCATTGAATACACGGAAGCCTAAAAAAGCATTACATCATCTGACCGTAACAAATTTATAAGAACTGAACATGTTCCCTAGGGAACGACGGGCTTTGTTGGAGCATCATATGTCATCTTCTTCAGCTATCTATAATAAATCATAAAGTAATAAGGAGGGATACATTATTAATACCATAAAGAAAATTCTGGAATGGCCGCCATCTTGTTAGACAATTACATAATAAAACGTATACTATAAGAACTTAGCATAGGTATATAAATTATAATATTTGGGTATGTGTTATAACGAATAATTAAAAATAATTAAGTATTAAGGAGCTGATATTATTTAATAGTAATAAAATAGGCAAATTGCATTATTTTTTGTTATACTCGATACAAAAATTCATTATAATATTAGGTAATTTATACATAAATTGAAATCTTGATTGCATAATTGAGATTACTGTTTGAGAGAATTTCTCGACAACTAGTAAAGTTATGACTTGCCCTCCTATGCGTATTACTATGCATGTCATCACAAATGCCTTTTTCTAACATATCACATTACCAAGAATCGATCTCAAAGTTCTCAACTAGCATGTGCGATCTTCCAACAATCAGGACCCAATTTAAATTCCATCCAACAAACCCTACAGCGACAGGTCTATCCCCCAGGATTTATCGACGTTCCCATCCCTAGCCGGTGACGGGACCACACATCGCGGGTACAATTTCAGACCACCACTATATTATTACACGCGTAATCTCTATTTATTTATTATTAAGATATTAACTACTGGGTACAAACGCATTATTAATAATACCGACTCACCGGAGCCGGGTTTTAATATGTAATTTACTAATGGAATAATAATGCAAAGAATACGCGGAACTGGTGTTAATGTAAGGAAACGGCTATTAATATCGATTTAAATTATCGAGAAACATGTCAATCGCTAAACGATGTAGCTATTTTTGTTTAACAATTTAACGGTAGTGGTAATTTAATCACGGATTAATAAATAAAATACATTTTATTTAAAATGTGTTAATTTAATTTTAAATTAATTAATAACGTTTTTATTTTACACATTTTAACTTGAAGCACAAAAAAGCATAATTTTCATTAGTTAATTAATAAATAGTGTACAGGTGGTCGGCAATTAACGAGGTGCGAAGAAGATAATATCCGAAACGATCGGTCGTTTCGGATATCGATCGATGTTCACCTATGTTCAGTAGTAGAGGGATTGAAGTTGATGATAATTATTAATAATTTCATTGATTGTCATCTTATTCCATCAAGAATTTTTAAAAATAAAACTAATAAAATAAAGAAAAAACTACTTACTATCGAAACAAAAAACTTTAATATCGAAATTGAATTATTTTTAATTAAAAAATACAATTTGTATTAAAAATTAAGAAAGTTCGGGGGAAACTTTTATTACCGATTGACGATTAATCATATTGTAATATAAATATTATAAATATTATTTTTTCTTAATTTATCACAAAAATATAATATTATGTACATTATAATGAAATTAGTGATTACATAAATGCACTAGAGCTAGGTATCCCATGCGCAAGCGCATGGCTCAACAACTATAAATCTAGTGATAATAATCGAATGCCATAGCGTCTATCACTTTATAATAACCATGGGAATGACCCGAGGCGTCCTGTGAATTGCCCGGGGACGAGGAAATGGTACCTACTAGGAAATAGAAAGATAAAAGAAATTATAGTTGGCTGTCTAGCAAAAATCCATGTTTTAGATTCTGACAGAAGGCGAATATCCTACTAAATGCCAATGAGTCAAGATGATGCCAATCAGTCAAGTATTGTCAGGGAGAAAAATGTATGGCAAAAGGGATTGACAAAATTATAAGTTGTTTATATTCTCTATGATTTTAATTTATTTAATTTGTCAGCCTGCGATTGGTTACTTATGGTTTTGTGACATCATTTTTGACAACGATAGAATGCAATTACCTTTTTGTACATTTTACTAGCAGCGTTAAAATTATAGTCGAAGATGATAATACATTTTACACAAACTAATAAGAGTTTCTCTCTTATTTATTATTATTAGACTTACAACAAAACGGTTGGACGTGACGTGGTCTGTAGATATAAATCAGAATCAATAATCGAGTGTAATCGATACATGATATGGCGGCGCCGACAATCGGTTTATAATAGTCTCGGCGAGAGTACATCCCTTTAATACCGGTAGTTATTTTGAAATGAGAATAGGTACTTTTACTGTATATTACTTAATTTTCTTGGATATAAAATCAAATGTAATTTTGAATCAAAAATAATATGGTAGCTTACCTATTTATATTATGATCAAAAGCCTAAAAATTTTCGGTGAACCCTATAATATTATAGTGTGATTTGATTGGATGTTTTTTAGCAGTGGTAAAGAGAATAGTCATTCATCATCATCATCATCAGCCTTTATCCGTCCACTGCTGAACATAGGCCTCCCTCAATGAACGCCAAAACGACCGATCCCTTGCCACTCGCATCCAACACGGACCTGCCACTGCACGGAGATAGTCTATATAATAGTCATTAGTACATAGTACATACAAAACTACTACTTTATAACTACGGCTCTATGTTTCAAATAAGCGACTCAATCCAATAGGAATCCAATTAACTAACAGTCCTCAAATTCAAATACCAGTCCCCAAAAATCTCAACGAGTATCGTAGAACCTCATCAAGGCAATCAAAAAATCTAAAAGGCACATAATGAGCTCGTCAAGCCATTAGGCCTATACGAATCACGTATCCTAATATTTCACGACAAGTGGGCCCCCGTTATCAATCGGTGACAAATGGGCCCCGCCCCGGCTCCAGGTGTTCATTGCCTCCTTTATTAATAGGCCGGTCCTTTGAACGTTTTTTGTCTACACCTTTTGTTTTAATAATGTATAATTTATAATAATTATAGACTATTAACACGTTGAAATCGATTTATTAATTAAATTTATTAATTATAAGGACAGCGTATTTAATAGGGAAAGGATGTCAGGATCAAATGTAAAAAATCTCAAAGAAATAAGAACGCTTGGGCAGGTTTGTTTTATTATTTACAAAAATGAATCGGGCAATTATTAAAACAAGATAATATTTTGTACCTACATGTTATTATTGTAAGCAATGTAGCAGTAATATTTGACTACCAGTTCTAATCCAGGGGCAAACATTGTTTATTGTTTATTTGCTTCTTATTTAAGTTCTCATAATTTAGGATCTTTATAATGGACACTTATGGCCCTCTTAAAAGGGAATTCCCATGACAGAGAACTACGGATTAATTTTTGAGAAAGCATGAGAACTCAAAGAGAGCGTCATACGTTCTAGACTCTAGTAAGCCAATATAATAAATATCAGGACAATAGCAACATCTAATGATAAATAGACGCATTTAATTAGCGCCATCCAGCGAGTAGTAGATTAAATATAGATTACCAAAGAGCTTACTAGATGTCTCTATTTTACAAATTAATTTATGACTTGTTCAAACTATTTCTTTTTCACAGACATTAATTAAAGGCACAACATTCTTGATTAATTACAGTACATAAGGAGAAAATACTACACCCATAAAGTTGGGTTATATCTGTAAAACTATAGGTACATTGGGGGGAGTTTTTTTTTTCACTGTTCCCTCCAAGACATGTCGTCCCCGAGTTGGTGAAGATGCTTAGTGGAGACAAGACCCTTAGATGACCGACGTCATAAAGCGTCGCAGCACCACCCATCTCACACACAGCTTGTGATTTCAGAGCAGTCCTCCAATAAGCGGTTAGTTGTTAGATGAATAAAATATATTTGTAAAGAAATCTATATTTTTTTAAATGGAATGCAATAAAACCTAAGGATTAAACACTAGAATTGGTAAATCATGAATCAGAATAATCTACACGAAGTGGGCCCACCAGTCGTTCTCACCGCTGCAAATGCTGTATAGCCAGGATTGACTTCGGTAACCACCAAATGCCCCTTTGATACGATCTCCGGGAGCCCGGGGCATATGTTGAAACTTCTCGGAAACCCGCAACGAATTTAATAGGAAGGAGAAATCATTTAACCAAGGAATATAGTATAATCCGTCCCTCTGCGGGGTACGGGTCTCCTCCACGAAAACTGGCGAGGAGGGTTTTGGGCCATGTTCACCGATTGCGGGTTGGTGAACTTCACACACCTTCAAAGGTTTTCAATATCATCAGGCGCTTTCCTCAAGATGTTTTCCTTGGTGAGCGAACGATGGTCTCGTGTTACTTAGAAATTAAAAAAAAAACCATTTTTAAGCGCTACAGAGTATGTCAGGATTGACCCCGCACTTTCTTGCATATAAGCTCTACCCACTGGTCTATCGCCGCCGACCACACGACCTATAGACTCCTAATGTTTGATTTTTCGTATTAAATGCATTCTGGCAACTAGCTGAGGTGAGACGAAAGGGGTTGCAATGCTGTGATTAGCTAATTCAATGTCATACATTACCAATCACGGAGCGTTAAAAAAAGGGATATATTTCGCAACGGGAAAGAATGAGACGACACGATAGTTTGAGTACATTGTTTACGGCTTACATCGGAACTATAAGTCAGATGTGTCGCCAGAACCCGTTCCCCTGTTCTATGTCTATGGGTTATGTGGTCGATGATCGCCGCACAGTTAAATAATGTTCGCATAAAAAAGAGTAAATCTATGTTTCGGCAACAAAAGATAGCCGACTAACGCGACCAATAACTACATAGTATTATACCACTCATCTCATGACACACACTAGATGACAGTAAGATACTCATATCTAGCAAATATCTTATTTCGACAATCATATATTACGCAAGATTATCAATACGATATTGATACTAGCATCACAGCATCGCTTATCGACACTCGAAATTCCCGTTAGTACATCGGTGGACTGGTGTTGAAAGACCTGTGTGTACCTTTCATAATGGACAGGCCGAGTACCAGCCATCAGTCTGTGGAGAAGATAGAGATGTTCGAGGTTCGGGAACATGTGCCCTACCAAGCTGAGGTGACGAGGGCTCCAGCTGCCTACGACGAGGAGAGTGGGGAGATGTACAACTCGTCCTGGAATTCCGGATGGAGGGCGATATGCCAGCTAGTGAACCTGCTGCATCATATGCAAATCGTTATAGTGGTGTTTTGCATGTGGTATTTCGCGCTCACCTCCGAAGCTGATGGCTCCATCACCAATATGCAGTTGCACATTGTGTTCGCGGGAACTGGTGTATGTATTCTATTATGTTACTAGCTTTTGCCCGCGGCTTCGACGGCGTTAGCAAAAAAAAATTTTTTTTCATGTAACCTATTTTACTCGTACCTCCTCCGAGTATACGAGAGTTCATGATGATCGGTTGAGTAGTTTTCGCGTGAGAGCGTAACAAACATCCCTACTTTCACGTTCGGATACTTTACAGCAACCATGGTCATGAGAAGACTCACCACACAAATGATAAACACCAAATATTTTAAACCAAACAAAACTTACATATTACATATTCTATTTCATGATTACCAAACGCAAGTTGCCAAATACACATTTTTTTTTTATATGTGCCTACCTACATATTTAACTACATAATTAACGAAAAATTATTTTAGTATGATGTATCTCTTAATAATTTCATAATTAACATTGATTTTCGTTAACATGTATTTGTTATTTTAATAAACACAAAACATTGTATACTACATAATATACAGTATGCACAAACCCCACTATTCTTCATACATTCGGTTATCCGGATTTTCGATTATCCGAATGCCTAACGACAACAATTAGTCCGGTTAATCGAGTTTCTACTGTAGTTAACAAAATGATGAGACCTCTAGGCTAACTTACAAATTTCATTTCAGTATCAATTCTTCTTGGTAGAATCTGTTCTGACGCTGCATAAACACAACGCCTGGTCCTTCCAATTGAGTAAGGACAGCAAGAGGATAGTCCATGGCTGTCTCCAGCTGATCGGCGCCCTATTCGTGATAGCCGGCACCTTCCTGGGATTAGCAAAAGTGAACATGCAGATTAATACTGCACATGGCATCTGTGGTAATGCTATCATGTTATCTGAACGTGACGTGTCTTGACAAGCCGATAAACCTATCTTTCAGTCCCAATTTCAACAAGTTTGATAACTGGCGGTTGAATAAACATGAAATTATGGTTTTGTAATAAAAAATGGGATTAACCAGACATTTGACACTTTTGAGAGATATTACGTATCTACAATGTTAATTTCTAAATATTTTCACGCCAATAACAAATTCGCTTCTTATTTTTAACCATGAAATCATAGACGTAATAAAACACCGTTACAAACTTCATATCTAGAGCTTTTCATCTTATACCAAGAGGGGTATTTTGGGGTTGCATAATATTATGTTTGAATGTTTACTGCATAGAAGGGTAGAATTGTTTTTTGACAATGGACCTATCCGTCCACTTGCTGAAGTCTGAAAATAGGCCTCCCTTAATGATCGCTAAGCAGTAGTGGATGGTTAAAGGCTGATGATGATGATAATGATGATGATGATGATGATGATGATGATGATGAATAGACCTACCATCAATCAATGACCCACCATCATAGAACTGAAATACTAAAGACGGACGGTCAAGAATCAATCGATTGAATGTGGACTATAAGCACTTAAAGTATCAAAAACATGATAATATATGATATTAAATAAATTATAAATTAATTAATTTATTATTATTTAATAAATTATATCATAACAATTTGTTTATTATCAACATAACATCAACATAATATCTCCAGCAACAATCCAATATCTCTTACATAGACATCTGTGCAATGGCCGACTTGAGTTGACTGTTGAAAGCGAGTCACGGGGATCCCCCGCTTTGTCAATGAGAGAGTTTATATCTAGCAATCTCCAAAAAGGCTGATTAATGTTGATTATGATAATAAATAACTTGAAATCAAATTATTGTTCCAGGTGTCATCGCGTTGTGCTTCACTCTCCTGAGTTTCATGTCTGGTTTATTAGCGTTGTTCTCCTCGAAGATTCGCCTGTTGGTCAGAAGCAGTCCTGTAAAGATATTCCACATGGCAGTGGGTATATTCTCTATATCGATGGGTCTTGTGTCCATCGCGTTAGGATTCAACATGGAATACTACAGGACATCTCGGGATGGCCTGGCGACGGCGCTCACTAGCTTTGTCGTCTTTATTCTAGTGTATGTGGTAGTCCAGCCTATCGTGGATCTGGTGTCCACCACACGAAAGTCTATGTGACTACTTCACATACCTGGCTCAAATGATGGGGATAGCAATGCATAATGTGTAATTATATGTTTTTTTATGTTTACTTCAACAATCTAGCATAAAATTGGAATAAGCGGTAATGTTACCATGTTTTGTATGACAACTTTCGCCAAATTTGTGCTGCGACGATGCGCCGATTCATTGATGGATAATTGGCCGATGGGACGAGAACACATCACTGGTTGGTTGAATTGTTGTAAAATCAGTGATAAATCGCTGACTGTATTATTTTTTTAGCAACATAACTACTCTATCAGGTTATATTATGCTCAATGACAGTACAGCGAATTTGTAATGGAAATATTTAAACCAACAATTGCGCTAGGATAACTTATAAAAAAACCATTTTCGTTTTGTATCATTATTTTCACTCATTCGTCCACTTTATTATCTGTATAACGTCACCATACGATGTTAACGGCTTTAAATTTAATTCAACTTGGTAAGCTGCGTCGCCTATGCAAAAAACTAAAGTTGAAATTTTGTTTTGCGAAACCTGAGTTAATTTTTACTACTTAAGTCGTATAATATTTATAACGTCATCAAATCAAGCATTTCAATAATCCCTATTATTGCGTTGCTTTAAAATTTATATTTTATTATAATTATTTCTTATAAATTAGAAATTAAGGTATTATTAGGAAGGGTTATTTTTTGTTTAACGCTAGGTTAAATTAAGTAATTAGTAATAATATTAACTGATGTTCATGTGGCGCCCTTAATGCTTTTCGACTGACACTTTTCA
Source organism: Lycaena phlaeas (assembly GCA_905333005.2). Taxonomy (NCBI): domain Eukaryota; kingdom Metazoa; phylum Arthropoda; class Insecta; order Lepidoptera; family Lycaenidae; genus Lycaena; species Lycaena phlaeas. The sequence continues at coordinate 7,846,148 of HG995182.1, forward strand.
TGCGAGAGATTATGATTTATTACGACTATGATGTTCACACTACTGACTATATATTTAGTGTTGCACTTCACTTTCATTTGTTAACCATGGATGCCACGAGAAACTCATCAGCGAGTTTGCCTCGTTCGCAATAGTTATTCTTAGATATTTATTTGTCCCAGATATTGATGTTTAAGTAAGATAAGATAAAAACAGTTATTCTCTAAGAAATTAAGGATTTGCTGTACCATCGTTTCAATTTGGTCCTGTCATTTTGTAACATACCCATGTTAAATTTTCATTCATATTTATATTTTTTTATTATTAATAAAGTACATTAAAATAATATTATTATTACTACTTAACGCCAGAATTGCTTGAATAAAAAATTATTATGCGTAGCCTTGGGAATATTTTGTTACGTATAATAATTAATTAAGTATGGGTGTATTTAGGTCAATTGGAATATTATGGTTTTAATTCCTATCCATAAATAGAATAACCAGGCTACAACAAAATGCTTCCGTACCACTTCCAGTCCACGGTATATTACTAATTAATCAAATGCCATCAGTTGTATGCTTTTTGTAAAATATTTACTTGTATTGTTATTATTATAATAATATTAAGTAGAATTAAGTGACCTATAAATACATGTATGAATGTTTTTGTTATAAAATAAAGTAATTAAGTACTAAAATATACTTATTTTTTAATTCTACCCTATAGTGTACCTCACGTTGGGAGACAGATTTAGTGTTTGGGGTTCGAAAACTCAAAGATTCTACTGTGCATAAAACTTGATTCTTGGCTTCACAATTATCTCAAGATACGCAGACAGGCTATTAATACCTATATTTAATATAAAACTACAAGCCCCTTACGACGGTCGCCGGAACGACGCATAAATGCTCCGCGGACTATTGTTGTATTTCTTAGCGCGGCCGTTAATGTCGGGCGCAAAGACTCGGGTATTCCCGATATCGTGCCGGCGGTCGGCGTAATTTCAAGACGCGACGAATGGTGCTGCCAGCCATGTGTACGTATTGTGCTATAACCTTTAATCACTATCAAAGTTCAAAAACAATATTATTATCTCGACGTCATCGTAAGTAACGTGATCATGGGCGTAGCCACACTGGGGAAAGCTGGGGCGCTTGCCCCACCCTGGTTCATTGAACATTTTTTTTTGAACGACATTGGTGGGTGTCTTAGATTGACTGCTGCCCCACCTGAGCCCAAGGCTAGCTACGCCCATGGACGTAATGATCTTTTCATAATATAATAAATTCACTCATTTTATGACGTAAATTTGACGAAGAAACACCTAGTTTCCTACCTAATATTTTGCTTTTTGTTCAATAACACTGTCCCAATGTGATTGTAAAAGGCAGTTCGATATTTTTGTTTCCCATATCACGAAAGTAAGATGAAATAAAATTGTTTCTGCAAAGCTTTCGTGTACGTCGCGTCGTCTCTAACTCAAAGTTTAAAGGTAAAAATATTAAACCATTACGTTCTCTCCGTGATTACGAAACGTGGCCTATAAAACTACTGTCACGAAAGTTTGTCATAGCTTAACGTGCACTGGAGCGTGCTATGCTAATAATAATGTAGTAAACCTAATCTAGTCTTACAAAACCATAATCAGATTCGAAGACGATCTCAGAGTGGTGATGGATGCAAGTGCGGAGTTCATTGCACATAAGGAGGTCTTTACATAGCTGCAGTGAATAGATAAAGACAAAATATGATGATAGTGATGATGATCAACACTTTCGTATAGTGATAATAATATAAATAATGATTATTTTCTTTAATCTGGCAATTGTACTAATTGCCATACTTGCCAATGCAAGACAAACAGTAACGCCAATATATTAATAATATTTTAGTTACTATATTTATTGTATTTTAGGGTTGCAAAAAAAATATTAATACAGTAATATTTAATACAAATCTTTGCGTTTTTTTTAAAACTTAAATACGGTACTGAACGCAGCACTAACTCAAAAATTTCTTGTCATTCTGTGTCACAGAACTGTCACCTCACGATTGTCAAATTGTCAATTGTCATCCCGGCAAAGCTAAGCTTTTAATTTGTAAATTCCTATTTTAAACAATCAAATTTAACTATTTTACCGATTTAAAAGATATAAATAAGTTCAGTTTAAAAAATGGTAAGCTGCATATCCAAATTAATTTAAAATCACAACGCTTATTATTAAATTACACAGGTTAGTAGCATCTTGCTAGTCATTCATTAAAACAACTTTTTGTTATTTTTCAACAGGCTCGGCGATATGATACACGTACAACAATATTTTCCCCTGAAGGTAAGACCATAAATTAAAATATATATTTTTTAATAATTTATCCTTATTTTATTCTCATTTCTGATTCTTAATAGGGCGATTGTATCAAGTGGAATATGCCATGGAAGCGATCAGTCATGCTGGAACATCTTTGGGAATCCTTGCTACCGATGGAATCCTACTTGCCGCTGAAAGAAGAAACACGAATAAGCTTCTTGATGAAGTTTTTTTCTCGGAGAAGATTTACAAACTGAATGATGACATGGTTTGCTCAGTTGCTGGTATAACTTCCGATGCTAATGTCCTTACAAATGAGCTACGCTTGATTGCCCAAAGGTATCTTCTGCAATATGGAGAATCTATACCTTGTGAACAGTTGGTGTCTTGGCTTTGTGATGTTAAACAAGCTTACACACAATATGGAGGTATGCTCTTATTTATTTTTAAATTATTTCTCAATTTTAACATAAAAATAAGAAAGTAATATTAGAGTGGTAATTCATGTTGGAGTTAGTGTTTACTTACTAAGCTACACAGTAAATATTTTTTTCTTAAATGTTTAAATCAAGTATCTGTAATATTGTTAATTTTATTTATGTTACAGTATTATGTACTATAACAAATCTTAAACTAAACTACTAATGTTTCATGTTAACCACTTAATATTAACTAGTCATTTTAAAATGTGAATCACATTTTTTGTATATGTTTTCTTAGTTTACCTCATGTTATTATTTTTTCCTACAGGTAAAAGGCCATTTGGTGTATCTATCTTGTACATGGGTTGGGATAAACATTACGGTTACCAACTGTACCAATCCGACCCCAGTGGAAACTATGGCGGATGGAAGGCAACCTGCATTGGAAACAATAGTGCGGTAAGAAAGCTACATAATAAACATCCTGTGTCAATAAAAAAAATCCAGGATATATATCAATATAATATACTTTCCTTGTCTTAAAACATAAAACTAAAAGGTTAGAAGAACAGCCCCCTAGACGAACCATAGGGTTGTCCCTATGGTTCATCTCCGGATGCTGTTTACCTTTAAATTGTATGCAAAAACTTTGAAGAATGTTTAAACATGAAGTTGAAGATGATTTTGTAAGAACATTTACTTTGTGTCCCCTAGACAAGTGGCACAAACGCTAAATGAATAGAATAGAATACTTATTGTATAGGAATGACACTAGCTTATAACATATAATTTGACTCAAGGAATATGTTATTAATAATATTCGTTTTAAACCAAGTACATATGTTTTTAGGCATTTTTACAAACAAAACAATATACTTTATGTGTCTGAATAAACATTCTTCAAAGTTTTTGTATCAACTCTATGGAGTTATGAACACTAGTTTATCACAACTGAATAGATTTGGAGCATTGGACACTTGTCTAGGGAGGATTTGGCGGTCTAAATCACCACAAAGATAGTTAATAATTTATGGGAGGGTTGCACTGCTTTCCTCCTGTCTGCTTGGTTACTGCCATCCTGCTTATTATGATAGAGGTAAGCTGTGTTTTGGTCAAAATGGCAGGACAGGCAATTTAGTTACTGCCCTAGAGACCCAACATGTTATTTCTCTGGGAATGCAACACATAAATGAGCTGCCTGGGGTATTAAAATCCAGTTAACATAAAAGTGGGCTAACAATGGCAAGTCACTTTGGTTTGGCACAAGAAGTGCCTCTTTTGAGAAGAATTGATTTTGTTTATGTCAATATTGACCACAAAACATGCTCTGTTATTTTTTCACATGATGACTAGTAAATTAAATAAGTTTGAGTAAGTGACATTAATCTTTGAGATGCTTGTTTTTAATTTTATAATATCTTATTTTAGGCTGCCGTGTCTAGTCTTAAGCAAGAGTATAAAGAAAATGAAACAACCCTAGCCGAAGCTCAGGCGTTAGCAATTAAAGTTCTCAGCAAAACTTTAGACATGACAAAACTTACACCAGAGAAAGGTACACTATTTTTTATTACAAATTAATCAAAATAATATGGTTGATGTATAATTTAGTAATGTTATTAGTATGAAAGCTTATAATATATTGTTATAATGAAAGCCCTAGTATGATTATGTGAACTATGAATGATTTAAAGTTAGTTTTTATATTCTTTGTGGTCGTAATAAATGAAACCCAAGTCTTAACTTATTAAAAAAAATGTAAACCAACTATCAACATAGTATTTTATTAGCTTAATTAAATTTAAATATGTTATTAACTTAAAAATGTGCTATATTTCAGTTGAGATGGCAACACTTACAAGAAAAGACAACAAAACCATAATCAGAGTTTTAACCAGTGCTGAAGTGGAGAAGCTTATTGCAACTTATGAAAAGAGTGAAGCAGAAGCAGAGGCTGCTAAGAAGCAGTCCCAAAAATCATAATTTTTGTATATAATAAGTATTCATTTTGGCACATAAATAAAAAAATATTTCGTAATCTATTTTTTTAATTTTTCTATATAATATAATATCTATCCCAGCCCTATGCAAGCTGGTTAGCGACCACACAACCTATAGACTCCTAATGTTTGATTTTTCGTATTAAATGCATTCTGGCAACTAGCTGAGGTGAGACGAAAGGGGTTGCAATGCTGTGATTAGCTAATTCAATGTCATACATTACCAATCACGGAACGTTAAAAAGAAATGGATATATTTCGCAACGGGGAAGAATGAGACGAGACGATAGTTTGAGTACTTTGTTTACGGCTTACATCGGAACTATAAGCCAGATGTGTCGCCAGATGTGTGTTATTAGGAGTCTATGGGTTATGTGGTCGATGAGGCTGGTAGATCCGTTTTGACCCCAGATGACCCCAGGGCCCAGACGCAAAAACAGTGATGTGTCTGTGTCGGTCTGCAACAGAACTCTCAAATGGATTAATACAATTTTTTGGAGCTAAAGGTAGTCGGGAGTGTTCCAAGCCATGATTGATGGAAATCATAAAAAAATAGCCACCGGATTACGTATTTTTTCACAACTCTTACAATAAGTATCAAAATATAAAAGAGCTAGACGAGTAGAATACTGCTCAATACACACTATGAAAAATATAATGGTTGCCACTAAAATGGTCCATTATATAATATTATTATGTCAATGTTTTTTTATGCATAATATTATTTAATTATTTTTAAAATTATTATAGGATCAAGATTTAAAATATATTTTTTTTTATACTTAAAGTATATTCTTGAACCACTTAAGTATATTTTTGAACGTCAGTCAAATCTACCACCGGTTTTAAGGCAAGCCTACGAAAGAACCGGCGAAACGAACTCGGCGAAACTCATCATTTTAAATATTCGTTGACAAATACATGTTAAACCATGGTTAAACCCCAAATGTCTGGGAGGAACCTATTAAAAGAAGAAGAAGAGTGACATCTGACACTTGACAGCTACTGTTGAATCAATAATAATTGCTATTTTTATTTTATTTAATAAAATATTTATTAATTAAAATATTGGTAAATATATTGAATTATAAATGAAAAAAGAAAGGAAAGTAAAAAAGTAACTAGTTAAACATCTAGTATATATTGTATAAAATCACTTATATTTTTTACGATCTCTTTAAAAATCAGCAAGGAGCAAGGAGGAAAAACATTCTATTAGCAATATGGCAATTGAAACTGATAGAATGAGTACTCCTAAAAAATCAAGACTAGAAATGAACGTGCGGCAGCTACTTCTTAAATGTGAATTGATGGCAAAACAGGAATCTATTGATGTCAATCATAGGTTAAAACAATATGTAAAATCGCTCAATGAAATGATCACTGAATTAAAAACAGGTCCAGAGTGAGTATCATCTCATCCGATTTGATTCAAAGATTAGTAAATCAGCATAGGTTAACAATGTTTTTGATTTGTAGTAAACCAGGAAAAGAAGTATTGGCTGAGTATACAAAGAGAGCAGCATTTTTGAAAGGTTTGATACAAACCGCAACCCTAAATAGTCCCATTGAAAAGGTAATGCTTATACATTCATATAAAAAAATTATATACAAAATTTGATAATATTAATGGAAGTTGTTATACACTTTTAAGCAGTTTACAGTAAAGTAGTTATTTAGTATTCTGATGAACCGCTGATATTATACAATACATTCTTAAAGCTTACTTCAAATATTAGGTATTTATATGTTAATATATTGGGAAGACAAAATCTATTAAGTGGTTGGTCATGATTTGTTATATTAATTAATTAAAAGTGCCTATGTTTGGGGGTGGATGGAAAAGGCTGATAATCTATGGATGTTTTTACACCATTTCCTGATACTTTGTGTTACGGGTACTAGACAACAGAAATATACTTAATACTTTTAAATGCAAATATATTTTTAAGAATACTAGTAAATAAGAAACATAATATTGAATGGACATCAATACCCAGGAATGCAGAAAATTTTTAGTTTCCAGGAGGAATTCGAACCCTCTATCCTTGGGCCCCAACATGCTAACTATTGTGCCACACAGTTATTTAATTATAATTGTTTATAAATTAATGTTTTATTTCATTATAATATGCAACAAGCCAAACATTTATTAGACAAAATATATATGGTCTTTTTTATAGAAGACTTGGTTCTGTAAAATTAAATATTTAAAGTTCTTTCTGTTCTTCTTCCAGTTAGAGGCAGTACAGCTGCTGTCTCATGGTGCTGCTACTTCTGGTGATGGATCAGCTCAGGAGATACACCAAAAAACTGTTGCCAAATATGGTGTAGAACTTAGATCTGAGCTGTTTGGATTAGGTAAGTCGTGCATGTCTTTTGCATCTTAATTAGTCCATAGTGGGTTGATTGTTGTTGGTTGTTACTTGATTATGCACCGTGATATTTTAAAGATTCTCCCGTTTTTCCGTATCCAAATGGTTTTGTCTGGTTATTATAATTGTTCCATAAAATAATAAAATATAAGAAACAAAAAATGGTAAATTATTATCATCTAGTGATACTATTGTTGTGACTTTGAGTGAATCCTTACTAATATAGTGAAAGCATGGATTCTTGTAACGATTTCACACAAAAACTACTCAAGGAATCATTATGAAACTTTGTACACATTCTGGGAGGTACTAGAAGTAGCATAGGATACTTTTTATTAAAAAAAGAGGATTTTTTTCCAACGCGGTTGAAGCCACAAGCAACAGCTAGTGAATGAATATTTTTTTAAATTATTCTTTTTTTTCTAACTTTTACTCTAAACTTTAATGTACTTTTTATGGCAAGCAAGGAAAAACAACCATTAAAATTTCATGGTGTATTTTATCAGTCTTAATAAAATCCAATGACCATAAATTTATATAATTTTCTCATATGTTACAACTAGTAATTCATAGTAAATACACCAAAAATCATATCCTCGTTTCAGAGGATAGTGATGACGCACTCCGACAACGTAACATTATAAAAGCGCCAAACTTCACAAGCAATAGCACCAGTCAGGAGGACATTGACTCCTTATTAAAATACCACCAGAACATGCAGGAAAAAGTAGCAGAAAATATGGTTATGCTCACAAAAAGCTTGAAAGAACAATCTCAAATTGCCAGTACCATTATCAAAGGAGATACTCATGTAAGTAAATACAGACAATACATAGTACAAGCAATAATAATAACACAAAACGCGAACTTGGCCAAAATTAGAAGGTTGCAGTTGTCTAGCCCAGTTTATAACTGGCTTTATAGGCTAAAAACCTTTTCTAGGTTATGCACACTGAGTTACAAACCTGTAAAAAAGAGTATATTGGTAATGAAGTTAAAGACCCTAGTGGCCTAGAGTGTTGAAATGATTACTACTGATTCCATCAGATAAGAGAGAGATAATGAACAAAAATATTACAACAGTATTTAACAATTTTAAATATATTATTGAGTGTTTAGAAATTGAATAATAATTGTCTATTCAATAATATTACACTATGTGTGTATTTACATCTATGATTTATTTACAGGCATTGAAAAAGTCATCCGAACTGACGGATCGCAATGTAATGTCTTTAAAAGTTGAATCGGAAAGGCTTCAAGAACATAGCCGAAGTGCCTGGAAATGCTGGCTTTGGCTGATGCTTGCTGTTGTCATGGTCATATTTATAAGTAAGTATAAGTTTTAATTAAAAAAATTGGTTGACTGAGAGACTGTTGCAAGAACTGAATGTACACATTGAAATATGTGTTCCAGGCATAATATGCCACAGACTCAGTTAGCGCTTTCTGCGTATATAGAACTAAATAAAGTATTAATATATCATATGATAGTTTCAGTAGACATCCGATACCTTATCATACCATCTTGCCCTGGTTGCTGTAAAGTATCTAAAACATCTGGCATGTTTGAATCTTAATAAACCATGATAAAATCCGTAATAGGGTCCATATAATGAGTGAATTATAAAAGAATAACAATATATATTTAATAGATTTAATAATTTAAGTAATTATAATTTATTTATTATATAATTATTTTTTAATTACTACTTACCTTACGGCAGCATAGGTCATTCCAAAAAAAAAAAAAACTAATATTATTGCTCTCCAGTATCGTTGCTTTGTATGGGAACTGATGTTTCTAAAAATTGAAATAATAACAGTAATTTTATATTATTTTCAGATATGGTGCTCTTTATGAAAGTAATGAAGAAAAGAAAAATTGAGGCATAAAATGTATGTACAGTATTTGTTATAAAAAATGTAATGTATATAAATATCCATTCCAAGCAACTCTTTTTTTTAAGTTATTGACTTTGGTAAATGACGGTTGATTCTGTATCCGGTATGCCTATATCTATATGATAAGTATTGGAACTTTGTCTATGATGACAGGACAGGACATCATACATATTTTCAGTAAGTATGTATGAAGGTTAAATATATAATACTATTGTAATTTGTTGGTTTGTTTTAAGAAATTGTTAACATAATATATTTTGTTTTATTTTAATTCTTTTTCTATATCACATGTAGTATTTTACGCTCTCTACAAATGAAAAAAAGTATGTCTGTCTATATTTTGTAGCTTCTTTTGTAATGTTAAAAAACATGATTTTATAACATTAAAAAAATCAAACTACTACTCGTCCAAAAGACTGGTCGCTCTAACATCACCTTCGCGTGCTTCTAAGTTCTACAAAGGTAAACGACTATGGGTAACATTTGTATCACAATGTAAAATGTGTGTTATAATGGAAATGGGCAGGTTGTATATCCATACTTTATTAATGACTATTTTCTAGGAGCGTCGATCTATTGTTGTGTATTTGTGTCTAAATAATAGAAAATATTTTCTATCTATAATATTATGTGATGTTGAAGTGGTAACTCAGAAGAACGGGAGGCCGATGGGCCATTAAGGTTCAAGAGTGGAGATCGCGTTTAGGTAGACGAAGTATTGGTCGGCCATTAACCAGATGGGAAGACGATCTCCGTGCAGTGGCAGGTCCGCGTTGGATGCGAGTGGCAAGGGATCAGTCGTCTTGGCGTTCATTGAGGGAGGCCTATATTCAGCAGTGGACAAATAAAGGCTGATGATGAATATGTGATAATTTTGTTATTTGTGATGTAATAAAACACTAGTCAATCTAAATGTTTAACTATATTTGAATCTTTACAATGCTTTCTACAAACTATAAACAATGATTTCACAATCCAACTTTGGTCCATTTTTTTTTCGTTCATCAAAATAATTTTGCCAATTTTATTGGATGTATAAAAATATTTTTTTAATGTGCAATATAAAATTAAAATTATAATCTGTCTAATGCTATAAGCTTATAGTTGTAAGTTAAAAATAAATTATTAAATGTGTTGTGTGCGTGATTGTCCTATTTAATATTACACTATTTGATAAGTTATTTTTTGTTTTTTATTTATGCAAATTAATTTGTTTCACGAGTTACGTTTTACATTTTTCAATGGCTACGTATTGCATTCTCTTTTTAAATATTCAATTTAATAGATAGGATTTTTTTATGAATAATAATAATTACGCTGCTGTAGTTTTTATTTGAACAGTTTTATATACATTTTAAATAGATTTATAAATGATTGCCATTTTCATTAAACAACTTAAAATATTATTCATTTCAATTTTTTTCAACACCCATTATATTATAGTTGGGAAACATCGGGGTACGTTACATACATATTAAATTTTCTAATTAAGTATTTGATAATCGATGTTCTAAAATCGATTTTTATTCATAAGAATTTTATTCATAGGATAAGTATTTCCTTTCTTTCATAAAATATATAGATATTTGTCGGTAAGTATATAATAGACCCTTTAACAAACTTGACTACGTAATCACGTACCAGTAATAATTTATGTTTCTAATATCGACCACATAACCCATATACTCCTAATAACAGGGGAACGGGTTCTGGCGACACATCTGACTTATAGTTCCGTGATTGGTAATGTATGACATTGAATAAGCTAATCACAGCATTGCAACCCCTTTCGTCTCACCTCAGCTAGTTGCCAGAATGCATTTAATACGAAAAATCAAAAATTAGGAGTCTATAGGTTGTGTGGTCGATGGTTTCTAATGATACGTTAATCGTTATATAAGTATTTTTGGTAAATACCCTTCGTAAATTTTTGCAACAGTGACAAATCCCTAGATCCTATGTCTACTTTTAAAGTTTTTTGATGCTTTTCATTCAGTTAAAGTTCTCCCAAATAACTTTTTAAATTGCAATGTTTGATAAAGTTATTAGCCATGTTTTATGTGGCCGTTATTTGTTAGTGAAGTAATAATAAAAAGCTACCTCAAAGTAATAACCTCAACTTGAATACGTACAGAAGTTTTTAAATGAGCAGCGGAAATGTATAAAACAAAAAACTACTTGTGAACTATTTATCGTAACAAATAGAAGAAGAAGAAATAGCTTAAAATTTCGTTCGTAATCTGTAGATTTTTACCTATACTTATAAATTATTCACGAAGTATAATATATGGATATAAGGAGTCCGAACGGTGTAGGCTTTTCATAGTATTCATATACCCAATAAGGCCAGAGTCCAAATCTTAGTTCTGTTTTCTGCCACTGGCTGCGCTGGAATCGAATACATACCTATACGTACCGATGCTATTGTAATGGACCAGTCAGCGCCGCAATACTTCCCGCGTAAAGATTTAAATGAGTACCTATTTATTAAAAAAGACGCGCTCTACCGGCAAAAAACTGTCCCCTAAATTGCAACCATTCGTTCAACATTACGTTCGGACTCAATATCTATACTTCGTGATGTCCTTGGGTCACCAGAGTGACCTCAAAGTTAAATAACTATCCTGTTAGATATCTACAGGTAACAGGTATAATGTATTTCAAGTACGTTATGAAACCGAAATGTTCATTTAATGTTCGTTAAACAGAAAAGTAACGAGTAAGGTAAACATTATTATCGGTATCACTTTTAAGAAAGCTATTTGGTTTAAGTAAATACTATTCTCATTTTGCATCCGGTAAATCGACATAGCTACAACTCTTGTTATAAGAAAACACGTCCATGATCCGAGTAGATGATATTTTATACACTATTATTTATTTGCTGTTTATTGCTGAAAGCTGTATCAAAGCGACATTACCTATTGCAATTATAGCCTACGTATTTTGCTACTTTATTTATCATATACATCGGTTAGTTCAAACTTCCATATTTTGTTTGGTCCGATTTCTGTCACGTAAAGATGAGATCCATTTCTTGTTACCGCTAAGGAGTGTGGGTTCGTGAAACCCTGGAACAATAAATATAACAACTAAATAATTGAAATAGCGGATAGAGTCAAAGATTATTGTCGTTCATTGTTGGCCTTAGGGTTTCAACTTAAGTTGGATAAACACACTGCCAAACACTTATAATTTAACATAGAATAGATCAGGAAAATACCGTAACGTACCGTTGGTATCGCCCCATTTAACCACTGAGCCACTATGATATTTTTCTCAAGATAGTCAATTTCAAATAGGTACTTATCAGGACGATTTAAACTTGTTTAAATAAAAGCTATGTAATGTAAATGAATTATTTCAATATTTAAGAAAAATAATTTAATCCTGTTTCTACAAAGTAGAGTAGGTACAGGTAAAACGTAAAACAAAAAAAAAGGAAGTTGTTTACTAGTGCTAAGTCTTTGCAAATTGAAAGCTTTTTCAAGTCTTATAATGAAGGCCTTTACCTAAATTCAGCCTACCCATAAACAAAAGCGCGGGAAAAAAACAAGAAGTAAAGGACACTTACGGTTGCTGGTTCCCAAGTATCCAATATGTTTCCTGTGACAGCGTTCACGGTGAATCCCCTCACCGCAATATTCTGAGACGTGGGGCCGTTCACAGCGTATATCATGTCACCCTGAGAGGCGACGGCAAACACACGACCCAGGGTAGGATCCTCGATCACAGTGGCTGGCTCTAACATTTTCACATAACTCTTCAATCCAGCCTTCGGACACACAATTCTCATATTTTCCCTATCAGCGACACATACTCTATCCAAGTGCTCCAAAAGTGTGATACTATGAGGTAGATTGAGGATTAACGTGTCGGAAAAAATTGGTATGGTCAAGAGCAGAGTGCCAGCTGCGTTGAACTTGAGGATCTGGTTGTTGCAATAGCCATCCGCCACAAAGATTTCTCCGGTGCTGGCGACAGCTACTGACGTGGGCATGCATAGTAAGACGCGACGTCGGTACGGGAAACCAGCTGTAAACGCCTCGCCGATCGTCAGACTTGGGTATTTGTGGTTGTTCGGTGTATACTGTAATGAACAATTGCAGTTTCGTTAATGAGCTAAAAGTGAGTAATTTTTAAGTTAACTTCAGATAACGCTTCAGGACCTATGTGGAGGCACGGAAATGCACCCACTAAACCACCTGTAACGTATCAGCAGGCAAACAGGACCACCTCAGCGACAAGCAGGCTGGCTAAAGGACAGATTACTCTTCGTAAGGCTACTATCCGACTGCCACTAAGAAGGTCCTCGAAAATTCCCAATCTTACTTAACTACGACTTTTTAATTTTTGGCAATTTTAAAGGGATTAGTGGCAACACTGAAATAATAAAGTATAAAGCCCATTCCCAAGCCCAGTTCCCGTTTACTTACCTTAAATACTTGGTGCTTAGCCACGTCAGTGACCCAGATGTTGTCGTGATGGTCGACGGTCAGCCCATGGGGCATGTAGAATGCGTAGGCGCCCCAGCTGTGCAACACCGAACCCGTATGAGGGTCCAGCACCAGGATGGTATCCTCAATGATGGGCCCTTTGTCCAGGTTTTGGTAAACATTGGACTCGTTGAATGTACTGGAATATAGGAGGAAGTAATTTAACGAATAGGCCCTAAAGACATTCAAGAATAGGTCTACGAATGGCCTAAAAAAACCTTAAAAAATTGGCTAGTCTTAATAAAATGAGCGACGATGGTCCAGTGTTTTCGCGAGTGTACCGATTCGATCCTGACTGACTTTTGACCTGACCTTTTCTACATAAGTGTATAAGTACACCCTGATCTCGAGACCACCATTCGCTCATTGGTGAAGGAAAACATCATGAGGAAACCTGCATGCCTGATTAGATTAAAAGACTTTGAAGGAATGTGAAGTTCACTAACACCAATTGGGCCAGCGCATCTGTGAACTATCGCCCGATGCCCTCCTCGCCTGATTTCGTGGACGAAACCCGTGTCCAGCAGTGGAATATGGGTTGCTACTAATAGTCTGTCAGGAAATAGTCTGTCCATCACGTGTGCTTTTGCGTTTGCCCAGTAATCTAGTGGACTATAGTCTTCTGCCTGCTCGGTCATTTTTAAGATCGCTCCTTACTAGTTCATTTCGGACAGTGAACTAATTCATTATATTAGTTCTATTAGCTCTATTCGGTCTTCGCTATCGGTCAGTATTTTCATAGAGCACAGAACGAATCACAGACCAAATAGGTATGCAGTCCACTGGACTACGATTCTAAATAGTAATAAAAGCTCTCTAATACATCGGCCGTTTGGTACTGTGATTCCAATCTTTACTCGTGGGACTGATGCGCTGGGCCACGCTTCCGACTACATGGGTACCATAATCTTGTTGTTTCTCCCATGAAGCTGCTTAGAGAAAAAGACAGGCAGAGTAATTACTTGCACCGAGACTCTACATCACTGATATTTTCTTAATATTTCTATGCTCTACATCTTATGTCTCAGCAAAGGCAACATGAAAATGATTTGCTTGGGCTAGTTCCAGGCAAACTGGTGTATTATCTGTGATGTCGACTACTTATGATTAAGTGGCATCTCTGCCAGTGCGTCTATCCAAGTAACAAAAAAGGCTCATGTAATTTTTTCCACATCAACTGCCCCTAATATCTGGGTCCCTTCAGCAAAATTAGAGGCAATTAAGAACATGTCAAAGCAAAGCTATTTTCATTATGTATAAAGTAAGACTCAGTTCTCTGGCGGATATCTTCGATTCGAATCCTAATACCAGTATCACGCGAAGAATAAGCGCGTTGAAGTGGCAAGGAAAAGGGATAGCCGAAGGGCAATTTAGGTTCAAGAGTGGAAGCCGTGTTTAACTGAGCAAAGTGTTGGTCGGCTGTTATTCACGTGAGAAGACGATCTCCACCGGTTCACCGGATAAAGGCTGATGATAACGATGAAAGTAAACTATTAAGCATATTAAATATTTCTTCGGTTAATTATTTTAAGGATTATCTCCATTTTAAAACAACTGCTAATTCCAGGTAAAGGTACGATAAACGGAAAAAAACGATGGATTAGTAATTGAAGTGCAATTAACGTCAAAATAAATATAAGGATACCTTTCGTCCCACACTCTTTCGGCTCGGTGGAAAATTACAGGTTGTCCCAAGGAGTTGATTGAAACTGCAGTTATTTGGCCCACATTTAAGGATTGCTGGGGCCAGTCCTTGACTTCTTGGGGCCTTAACACAATTTCATCTTTGGGCTAAAATAAAATTCCAAAAGTCAATTCAAATTGCGCGTTCTAATTTATAAGGACATGCTAAGACTTACCATATGGAGGTCGAGATTTTTCAACGCGCTCTCCTCGTTTCCATAACTGAAGTAGTCGAAATTGTCTCTCACTGTTTCCGGTTCACAGTTTATTCCAGAACATATCAAACAGAATATCAATGCTAGCCACATTTTGAAAAATATTTATTATGATTTGCCTTGTCGGAATTTTATGTTACATACTGACTCCGTATCGATTGTTGGTAACGTTTTTACGCATGCGCCTTTCAGTGTTTGGTTATCAACTATTTTCATATTCCAAGGTCAGTGAAAAATAAAAGCAATGTATTAAATAAAACTTTATTACGTGTATAACATTGAATTTTACAATATTAAATCACTCGGGACAACTGAAAAGTCTATGATAATTACGAAAATACAGGGTGCATCTCTTTCTATTCAGTCTCACACAATCATTGGCTTGGCACATACGGGATTTTTCGTGGTTGTCCGACATTTCGAATCTTTACAGTGCTAGGAGAAGGCTAAATATATAACAGTGAAGTTTCAATCATTGTCCTCGCCACTGCGAATTAGGCTGGTCCCAAATGTAACCAGTTTCTGTTATTGAACATACCGCGTTGTAATACCTGCCGGGACTTCGGCAGTAGGACCAAGAAGGGCACTTGCATCTGAACAGGGTCTGAAACTCTTCCTTGCAAACTTCATTCCACCAACATGTTCTCTGGAAAATGGATGAAACGCATTATCCGAGTGAAATTAGTGCATTTCAGTTTGAATTTAGAATATTTATGAGCGAAATTTTATTTCGAACGAAAGTTGATGTTTATTTTTGTATTTTATTAAATAGGTTTTAAGGTTAATAATAAACAAGCTTAATATATGCGTATAAAATACATACCTCGGTAACATATCCTCTTATGGACCGGTCGGAGAAGCTTCTTTTGCTAATCGTGGCTGCTTCGAACATTGCATTTAGCATAAATACAGCGAATGCTACATAGTGGGCCTAAAAATGGATATCTCGTGAGATTTTTATATTAAAGTTTCAACGAACAATGTAGGTCTTACCTTAACCATAGCCGTGTTTTAGTCTATATATAGAAAGTGTTAGACGGCGTAACCTAAAATTCCACACCCCCACCGCTCTTAGATCTGCCCGCGCATAGGGATGATTTTGGGTATATATTTCAGGTCTGTAGTTAGAAAAAAGGTTTGATGTTGTATAAGACGTTTTCATCGCCAGCTTATAGATGTTTCCAGAACCAAAAGCTACTAACGTTCATATAAAAGTGCCTATTGTGTTATTAGAAATAACTGTTTATTCTCATTAAGAATATTATTAAAGAAAGTTCCCTGAATACTAGTCATAAGAATATATTGGCATAAATAAAACAATTTATTACACAATATTATATTTATTTCCTAGTTTCCTAGAAGTAATTTTTACGTTTACTTCTATTTGGGACTTTTTTAATGTTTTATAAGAAAATAATTAAATAATGACTAAAATATAGAAAATTTATTATATTTTCGCTTATCCCTAAATCACTACATTTGCTAATAATAATTATAATACAATTTTCAAATTTATACATTTCCTTTACCTAAAATTTGTTTAGCTTATAACAATATATATACCTATGATACAACTTTTTTTTAAGATAATCATTTAAGATCAATAAGAAAATAAAAAAAACAAATGTAATAACAGCGGTTTAGTGATAATTGCACTAAACCAGAGAGTCCCACCGTACCTTTTAGAATAACTTTTTTATTTCTCAATACATATTGGCGATTTACACAATTACTAAAGTCATTGATTAATTTAATTACGGCGTCAGGAGCCTTAATTTATGTTATTCGAAAAGTAATATGAATACATAAATCACCAAGAAGAGAAAGGAAAAAACTAAACCAATAAAAAACAAAACGGATAAAAGACTTCTAGATGACCTTAAAAACTATTGACATCAGAATAATAAATTTGTTTAATCTTATTATAAGTTTTTCACTTTATTATCGTTCGCATAAACAACAATAAATGCATTATGTAATAAAACCTGTAACTTATATAAATATAAAAGGTCTATTAACTATTTAATTTCAATCAGTCAAATTTAAAATTTTGATACAATTTCACATACTCTATAAAATACTGTAACTAATGCGACAAAGAATTGCCGTACTTAAGTCTATTTACTTTATCTATAATTCTATACACAGTTAATTTCATATTATCTAATATTATTAGTTAATATAGTAATAATTAAAATAATATTATATGATACATAAGAGATAATCTCTATATCTTCGTATTAATTTAGTTTTGGAATAGTAAGCCGTTTCAATAGTTTCAACGACTTCACACCATTCAATGGCACTATATTATAGCAAAATTCATTTTTAGATTAACACACATATGGCAAAACGCTAATTAAGGTTTTTTTTTAAATTAAATACAGGCAAAAGATTTTACCGTATAAAAAAAATTTGAAACCTTTTTGGTAGTGTCAATCCCAAACGAATTTCACCGATCTACGTTTAAAGACTAAATGCTCGAAGACCTTTGGTTGTCTACTACTTCTACATTTGGATTTTTTTATAATTCGTTTACACCATTTTATCCTACACAGAACACACACAAGAAAAACATTACTTTAAATTGAAGAAATATATTTTTTTAGGAAAAATAAAGGATTAATACTTTGTTCTTTTGATAGAATCAACGATGAAATCGTAGGAGGATTTAATATTTTAGTGTGTGTTTGTTTATCTTTATCTACATAGCTTTAACATTCACAATATTGTCCTCTATATTATTTTCATTGTCTTCGTGTTCTTGCCGCCTGTGCAGAGTTTCTGCTTCTTTACTGTAAAATAAAAATCAATTTAGCATAGTCATTAAATATGTATTCTTGTAAGCCCTACCTGGCCGGCAAAAAAATCGAAGCGAGGATACAGTCTACAAAATTGGAACCAGAAAAAAGGTTTAGTTGGTGGAAAGCCTTACTCGAATGTACATATTCCTTGATTTAATTAATAACTTGAATATAACTGGTACGTAATACGTATATTTTAATGCTAAATAATAATATTTAGTAATTTACGGTCTATGTTAATAATAATAATCAACAAGGACTCCTCAGTTCGAGTTCTTCGCCACATTTAAATCAATACAAAAAAAAAAAAAATGTTTCATTGTTTTACTCATAAGATATAATATATTTGTTTTATGAATCGCTAGTTATTAGTCATTCGTCATTTGTATGATATTAATGCGAGGTATATAATTAAAATAATCGTTCAAATGAGGTGGAAGCGGTTTTATGGCGAATGTAGTGCGCGTACGCCGAACTGGCTTTACCCGTCTGGTCTTACCGGATCGGGAGCACGTGCTTTTGAGGGTAATTGCTTTACTCCTCTTTTCTTGCCGATTAAAAGAAACGGAGACATTTTTATGAATAACTAGCATCCCGTGGTTTTACCCGCGCACTTCCCACTCCCGCGGGAGCACGGGAATACATTATAGCTATGTGTTTTTCTGTAAGCTATATTATTGTAAAATTTTTATTAAAACCTATTCAGCATTATTATAATGAAACAAATTTTTTTTAATTCTAGATTTTATCGCGGTTTATAAGGTTTTTTACAAGCCCGACGTTTCGGATACTTTACAGCAACCATGGTTACGGGAGGACTGTGTGACCTATTCAGTAGTTATTGTAAGTAAGAGTACCGAACATCTTAACAAATTTTCGCGTTTATAATATGAGACTAATTCAGCAATTATATGGCTTTTTTAATTTTCTTCAAAGTCGTCCTGACTGAATGAAAATTATGTCTAGACTGACCACTTCGCTGTCATCACACACACACATCACATGTTATATCACTTCCTGAACAGTAGGGCTATTCTGTAATATGTTTTCGAATCTCGAATTATTTGTATTCTTTAAAACTCGACTATCTATCTATATCAATAAGTTCGCTTTCGAAGTGAGCGTAAAGTGAGCTCTATCACTCAGGTGAAGCTCGATATCGAAATGGTTTTTTATTGAATAGCACTACTGTTCCATAATAATGATTAAATGCCAGTCGAGCTCATTAATAATAGTCAACATGCATCTGGATTGAATAAAGAGAGTTAATCCGGGACAAGCTCGCAACCAGAATATATATGGATAATGGATAGGCTTTTGAGATGTGGGAAAATAGAGATCATACAGTCGGTAATTACTAGTAAAAAAATGTATCAACCCTTATATGTCCCACTGCTGGGCACGGGATCTCCTCCTCGAAATCAGGCGAGGAGGGTAATGGTTCAGCATTCTGGCCTAATGCGGGTGGGTCAACTTCACATGCCTTCAAATACTTAAATTCTCATCTGGCATGTAGGTTTCTTCACGATGTTTTTATTTACCAATGAGCGAGCGATGGTCTTGTGCTTAGGGAGCGCTTAGAAATATAAAAAAAAACATTTTAAGACATATTCGTATAGGGGAATCTCACTATAACAGCTACCTACTAACTGTTTAAATCGTTTGCTCAGAGGGAAAACATTAAAATACCTATTTGACGTCATATGTAATACAACTCTCCACACATTTCCTAAGAAACAATATTATTATGATAGTGGATTTTTGCTATAATTTATTTTATGTGATAATCGAATGAGGTTGATAATGGACACATGTTGAGAATATGTTAATTTACTGAGCATCCTAAACTTGATACATAATTTATATAGAAAAAAACTCAATACACGATTATAAAAAATCACAATAAAATATTCTAGTTTTACTTGGGTATCAAACTAATCCAATTTTTTATATCGTTTTTCTTAGGCCCCTTTCGCACGAGCACATTTTTTCTGAACGCTAAAAAGCGTTTGAATGTGTCTATGCGAAAGCATTGTTGATGCACCGCGCTTTTTTATCGATCACTTTTGAATTTTTTGACCTTGAGCGTTAGACGTTCAATTAAATTAAGCATGCCGAGCTCGCGACTCGATCCAACGTCGGGATATCACGCGACGCTTATTAAACGCTAATTGCGAACGGGGCCTTAGTGTGTGTTTACTACAATATACCTACAATATTATGCTTATATTATTTTCACTGAATTCTTTTCTTGACGCCTATACAGACTTTCTGACGCGACGCTTATTAAGCGTTCGTGCAAACAGGGCCTTAGGATTCCATTTGTCAAAATGACAAAACGGAAACCTTATAGGATAACTTTCCTATCCGTCTGTGTATCAAACTAAAACCTATAGCTTCTCATTAATAATCAAGACTCACAAAATAAGTTAGAGAAAAAGATCTAAAAACTGTTAGTTCGAAAACCACGTTTTTCGAAACTCTCATCGCGAGTCAGTCTCGCGCTCATCTGGGTTTTTGTTAATAAAATTCAAATATAATCAATGAATGGACATGTTTTTAATATTTATAAGCCACTTGACATATTGTTACCGCCACCGTGCCAATGTTGTCGAATATAGTATTTTTGCGAACATTAACACACTTTTACCGACATGTGTGTCAGGTTCACCGCTTAATGTATGTGTTTTGAGGTGACATATTGTTTTTATTCGTGGAGATGAGACAGTACGACAATGCGTTTTATTTTGAGACGATTGATAGGCGGTTTAAAGACAATAATATTGTCATAATTAGCAGCGCCCCGCGGTTTCCACCGTGGATCGCCGTGATAGAATGAAGCGATTACAATAAAACAAAAAGTAAACATTACTCAAAGCTCGCACAATTTTATGTATAAAAGTTATTTACATTAATTTGGTACTTTTTACGTGATGCATGCAAAACTAAACAGACAAGTAGATAAATTTTCCAAGACTTTAACAACCAGTATATTTTTTTTTAATATTTACTACGTCCAGGAACTACTTCCCTACGAATTTCTTATATGTATGGGTTGTCAGCCAAAGTTTAAAGCTTGTGTTGCAACAACGAGATTGATATATACATTTAGGCCACGTTCGCACCAGCGCTTTTTGGCGAGCGTTAAGAAAGCGTTTTTAAACTGCGGCACATTTTTGTCAAGCCCTGTTAGATTTTAAAAACACTAACACGTTTGGCGTTAAATCGAATTTAGCATGCTAAACTCGCAACTCAATCCAACGTCGGTTTTTGACGCGACGCTAATAAAGCGCTCGTGTGAACGGGGCCTTAATGGTGTGACGATGGTCTAGTTCTTTGCTTTGTGAAAAATTAGTTTGATCAAAAAATTTTACGTGGCAATTTGTCACGTTAAACGACGTACAGTGTCACCAACTTATCTGTGAACTGATGGATGTCGCCATCGTCGTTTCAAGAGTTAAAAAAAAAGTGCACAAAAGTCGGGAAAGTCGACACATTTAGTTGGATTAGTTAGAGAGATAAGTTGGTGGCACTAGAAGGAAATCCGCATGCCTGATGACAATATGAGACTCATCAGGATGAAAGACCCGTGCCATCAGTGTGTGCCTATACATATATAGTTTATGCTTCACCGATATATTTGTAATTTGTATAACAAGCATATGTGGGCTGAGTTTGATAGCTGAAGGTCTTTTTGCATTGAATGTTTTTACTTACGAATATTTATTTGAAGGCTGGAAGAAGCTTTTGGGACAGAGTCTGTAATAGGGCCAGCATTCACCGCCCGACTCCCCAGCACGTTGAGCTTCTACATACTCTTCTAGAAGATCCGCGTATGGTGACTTACTTGGGCTGTGAATTGGCAGAACATTTTCCAAAATAAATTCACTAAAGTGCGTTTCAACTTTAACCTCGTCACACGTGGAAAAAAATGCAATTTTATTGGAATTATAAATGGAGCTATTTTGCAATAAAACTATTTGGGAATTTTATCATGTTTCTTATTTTGACTAGCCTTTCAAATTGGTACTTTGCAGCAACAATGTGATTTATATATAATAATAATATCTATGGTCGCTTTTACACCACGTTAATCTGGTCTACGATACTGGTTACGGGTACCATTAACGAAAATACTGTATATATTTAAGATTTTTATTATATTATACACATATTTAATACACATCCATGACCGAGGAATACAGAAAACTTTTTTGTTCCCTGGCGGGATTCAAACCCGCTACCTCCGGACTTGAGCGCCAACGCGCTAACCATTGAGCCACAGAGGTCGTCTTTTACTTCTGATATAATATAATAATAAGACAAAGTAAGCTAGTAACATATTTATTCAAATTATGAAAACAGTTTAAGTTAGCTCACCTAAAGAAAAGCTTCATAACTTCTCCTATGAAACCGAAGTTAGTGAGTGGATGCGCGTGAGTTTCACAAATCGCGCGCAACAGACATTCCTTGCCGGAGACTCCGAAGTTAGCCAGCAGGTCTTCAGCGATGCCGTACATTATAGCTCTATAAAAACAATGAAACATATATAAATATTTATAATACAAATTAAATGAGCATTACAAGGTCAAATCACGAAATCATTTATCACATTTTAGAGTATTAGAGTAGGTAGGTTACTATACCTATTGAAGTGAAACTTCTTTAGAATCGTTATGATTTCAAACCGGATGCAACGGAAAAAACGACGGGCAAGAGACACAAACACAAAAGAGCGAGAGAGCAAAAGTCGGTGTGTATGTATATTGCAGACTGTTTAATACTTGCTTGTATTTGAACATTTAACATGTGTTTCACTTCTATCGTGTGTGAATCGCACACACACCTTTTTTTGTCTAAGGTAGGTTACCTAATTTTAGCCTTGCAACAAATTAGTGAATCATAATTACTATAAGAAGCCACAACTGACAACACACTACAGCCGTCATAAAAACATTTCGACAATTATTTATGTGTCAGCTGATTTTACTTTTTTTGGTGGAGACTTATGCGTATTCCACACAATACATAGGTAATTATTGTATTCCTCGGGTCAGTGTATTTATTTATTGTAATATTATATATAATAAACATACGCTAGTAATAATTATTACACGCTCTTAAAAAATCTATTTACTGCGATGACAGCAAAGAAGTGTCCTTTTCCCGGGTATATAAGTATTCATACTTCGAAAATTACAAAAAAACGATAGTAATGCTACTAATCTAGCGAATTGGGATAAATCGTGTCATTTACATGTATAGTTTATTGACGTGACAACGTATAATAACTTGATATTGGCAGCATGCACGAAAAAGATGACGTCATGTAGCGTTCCGAAACCGAGAGCGCTGCACGAACGAGAGAGAAGCATGATCGGGTCGAGTGATAGACTCAGTTCGGTTCGTGCTGCATGTAATGTTTGACGTTGTCACGTCAAAGTACCGTCCCTAAACCGACAGACAACCAATTTTTTTATATGACTTATTTTATACTTTCATCGCTTATGCCGCATACGCGTTTGTGTTCATTAGTCTATCATCTCTTTTATTTGCGCACGAAAGTAAATTAAACTATTTTATTGAAACATTACGGATTTTATCAGGGTTTATTAAGTTTTTTACAAGCCCGACGTTTCGGATACTTTACAGCAACCATGGTCACGGGAGTCACGGGCTAATAATAACTAGATAGTTGTAAAGAACTTAATAAAACGCGATAAAATCCGTAAATTTGTTTCATTATAATGAGTGAAATTCGCGTGAACACAAGAAAACAATAAATTCAACTATCACATCGAAACTATGTGAAATGGGCGGAGCGAGCGTAGAAATTATTTTCGGGAGTCTCATCTTAAGTTTTCACGTAGCCCCCGACGTTAACGCGAACTAACTCATCAGCCCCCTGATTCTGTAAGAATCATTTTCTAGGCTGTGCGCCGCGACGAGCTCGTCTCGGCGCACAACGTTGACGTTGCTAGGGTGTTTTATATGGTTTGACAAGCTTAGTAAATACCAGGCTGAATTCGCTCTTCTTACAGAATAGCACTGCTGTATATTAGAAATTATTTATTGCTCAATCGATGTCGTTATATAATGTGTGTTTTTAATTCGAGTTACAATTCCAAAACGTCGAGCCATACATTTCCTACGAGTATGGCGACTGGTGTTCGTGAATAGAATACTTATCACATTTAGGATGTAAGTGAAAGTGAGGTCGTCCGTATTATCCTGATGGGATATAAAAGGCGTGTGTGGTCTTTACTGCCGTTTCACTTATTTATTCGTTCATGTCTGTCTGTCTGTCTGCACGAGTACCACTAATCTGCCTGTTTCTTCCATAAACTATCCTGTTTTTCGGGGAGTAAGACAAGACAGGCAGCGTCAATTGTGAAACGGAAACGTTGTTATTATATGGTAAACATTTTGCAATAAGTGTTCGGGGTTGGGTTGAGATTATTCATAGGTCGCTGGTTCATATCCGGCTCGAAGGACCAATGTTCGGGGTTGGGGATGAGATTAAGATTAACTAGGATTATAAAGAAGGTGATTGGTTATATTTTAGTAATGAGGTGAGATGAGATTAAGTCGCACCCGATATGCTATCCGAGACATACTGACTGTTTTAGGTGATATACAAATATACATACATGGCATAAAGCACGACGTCGCAATTATGCTGACATGTTATTGTTCGGTGATTGAACAAACTTAATTTGAACTTTATTCGGACATTGTCCACAGGTAACAGCCCTTAGTATATTGGGACTGACATATCTACGTAGGATAAAATTCCCTATTAATAAAAAGAGAGAAAAAAAGAATTAAGTGTTAATGATCTTAAAAAAAACAGTCGCATAGAAATACTGTCGATTGTACTAGTTTATCGCAAGTTAATCTGATTTGTATGAAGCGGAAGAGGTGTGCAAGCACATTCCAGGTTGCTGAACTGCAGTGTACGGTTAACGTCAAACAGGTTGAAGCGCTTACACCGCTTTTTTACCGCATCGTGGAACATATTTTTAAATGTAATAAGCCATATGGATTACCGACGCCCATATACACAACAAGAGGTTATGTTCATGCATTGCTCTGCCAATTCCCTACCTAGGATGTCACTTTACGCATTTACTGTTTTTCAAACTATTCAATCTTCGAAAATAGATATAAATAAGAAAGACTAAACGTAAAGCACATAAAAGTCAGATGAAATTAATTAAACTTTTTTAAAACGGGATATTTACCATGTTTCTTAATTTCGTCATTCACTACGAATGTTTACGAGATATATAAGATCGTTTTCTGAAACGTTGGTCAAAGTGTATGTCAACCATACGATTCTAGAGTCAAGACAGCTTTTCATTGTATTTGTTATGACTAATCAAATCAGGCTAATCAAATTAAGTTATTTAACCATTTTTCTAGCAACTCATTTGACACTTAATAAGGGACTTGACAGTTGATTTGTTAATTTTTGCGTTGATCAGCCTTTCGGAAACCGGGCGATAGAGAGGGATAAATCCTATATAGAGCAAATAATATTTAGTGATTTTTTAACAAATTACCTTTCCCCTCCATGGAATTTATCCAAGACCATCTTCTCCGTCTCCGGCGGAACGGTTATGGACCGTTTCCCCCGCCTGGTGTCCAGATATTGGCCGACGTAGTCCGCTACCACCGACGCGGCCGCCCGTCCCATGGACCGGCCGAATATTGGCGGCAAATCCCCGTACGGATTCTCGTTGTCTGTCAAACCTAACTTGTCGAAGTCAACTGAAAGGTTACAATAAAAATTAGGTTCTAGAATTTTCAACGTAGCGCACAGCTGCAGATTTAGAAGCATTTATATTACTCTATTTATAATATTCATTACATAAAGCATTTATATACTCAAAATATATTAAAAAATCTTACACCCGTATTCACAAACAATACTTTGAAGTGTCATAGTACTTCCGAACGCATAGGGTCAGTTAAACAAATTTCGCCACTGTGCATATCAAACCCATATAAAACCCGTCTGTTGATACCAGGAACGCATAAATAGAAGCGATTGCATATTTGTGCGTTCTGAAGTACGAACACCTCAAAGCTTATGATATACGGGTGTTAAAAACTTTCAATCGTGTTAGGTAATGATGTAACATCTGTAATCCACTTTAAGGTTTACCGGTGGCAGGGATGTAGCCACGCTACAGGCTGCATGGATACGACTGTTTTGTTTCTCCGTGAAACAGCTGTGCTGTATTTCGGAAAGAACGATAAGACAGGCATTGTAATTACTGCACAGAGACGTGACATCGGCCTAGCCAAAATGCCATTATAAAAGCGTTAGCGAAGTTCGAAATGATAAAATGTTATCATAAAATGGACTACGTGATTAAGCGCGGCCTTATGTCAATCCCATATGTCTATATCTAATCCTCAGGATAGATACAAAGTAAAAAAAATAATCGGTGATACAAAAATGAGTTGCCCGGGCTAGTTCCAGATAAACTAGTTTTTGATTATGGGCGACGTCAAGCTCTTATCATCAAGTGACACTCTGTGGTGCCAGGTTGCATAGCTAACGGACATAAAAAAACTTAAGTATGCTTTGAGGAATATTATCGGACAGTAAAATATTCCCTACCCCTAATTGGTTTTAAAAAACTGTCAGTGATATGTAAATTCTTATCAGACAAAACTTTCTGTGACTTTATTTTAGCTTAGCTTGAAAGAAGTTGATTTCATTTTCATCGATTCCAATCAGATGATATCGATTTAAAATAAATCAGTACCGATAAAAACCCGAATTGTAAGTTTTGTAAAAGTTATCGATTTGCTTATTTAAAGTATGGTTTGGCAAATGATACGAAACTTACATTTTCATTATATATTAATTTATCTTTATCTTATCTTAAAGCTTTCGTCTTGTTATTATTAAATTAAAATTATTAATTATTACCATCTAAAACTAATTAAGTTCTAAATAGCATTGACAACTTTCACATATTATATTAACTATAATTATTACGTAAATTAATTCAGATATATGTTATTTTCTGTTACCTTATGTCTACTAATGGTACTATATAATGGTTAAATATTGTATACATTTCACACAACAAAATACTGGAGGTTAATAATATTATATCTAATGTATTTAAACCGATTTTTATAACTATGACATTAATAAAGACTAGCTATTACTACTATTTCCACTTGTGACTACTTAGTGGTCAAAATACTGACTTTTGAATTCCAGTTGATACATTATTGTACCTGTAAAAGTATATAATATTCATATATGTGATAAAAAACTCTGTATTCACCTACGTAAGATTCATTGTTGATCAAACAATATATAAAAATAATCTAAGCATTCAATTTTCAAAAATACCTCCCTGATGCAAGAATACCAGGATAGAAACATAGATTTATTTCATAATGCCCCACCAGAATAATCTTATATCAATAGAATCTGAATCTCGGAAACGGCTCCAAAGATTTTCATGAAATTTTGTGTACATGGGAACGATAAATCGATCTAGCTAGGATAAATTATTAGAAAACTTTTTTTATCCGTGTTTTGAGGCAACGATAAAATATGATCAGAATACGAACGTAAATTTCCTTTTCTTTCGTATGTCATGATAGCTTAGTATACTAAGATATAATAGGATAAAATCGCCAGCAAGTAAAGAAACGAAACTTACTTGTAAACGGAAAACTAACAGTTACATTAGAGAGGAAACCATTCGGTGGATGCCTCACAAAGGGCATCGAGATCGATGGTGTTATTGCCATCGAGGTCCCAGGTGGCAATGCCAATCGACCATCGTTCGTTATCCACAATATCCTCTTCTGTCTTGAATGTGGAACATCTTCTTTGGCAACCTCATCCTGTTTGCTCAGCGAAGCAATCGGTAGGAGAGCAGCGAGGGCTATGCTTAGTATCACACGCGGCAACCTCTCCATTACCGATCTGTGGAAGAAACATACATTTCAATAGATGTGCTTGTTTCTTATTTACTAGCTAGGAATCAAATATAAAAATCTTGTATCATTATAATTTATATTATATTTCTTTATAATCTTTATAATTTAACAAAGAAACAACTTTTACGGATTTTATCGCGGTTTATTAAGTTTTTTACATGCCCGACGTTTCGGATACTTTACAGCAACCATAGTCATGGCAGGACTATAAACCGAGATAAAATCCGTAAAAGTTGTTTCATTATAATTTGTGTAAACATAAAAACAACAAAATATCTTGTATACTGTCAAACGAAAGTTTTGTGCAATACAAGGAGTATTCATTATAATTAAAAGTAAAAGACAATGGCTTAGTGACAATTTTGTCAATATTTATTTATACATTGGTAAACAAAATCAACTCTATTATAATGAATGTGTTGCAGTGCAAACATTTAAGAATCATAAATGTGAAAAGTAGTGAAAATGAAATTCCACAACTGATAGAAGAGCTGGAATCTAAATTAAAAGATTTTAAATCTTTGGTGAAGTTGAAGGAAATCATACAACAACTACATACGGTTAAGACATATTATGAAAATAAGATCCATGATGCAGCACTTCGCGAGTATGATATCATTAAAAAACTTCACATACAAAATACAAGACCGTCGCCATTTGAACTTACTGAAAAGTATTCCAGAACAGCACATTTGTGGAAAAAAATTAGGGATGCAAAGAGAGAAGAAAAAAAACGTAAACAAAGGGCTGTAGAAATGGTCTTGAAAGAAAATATAAATTATGAAATAGCCGATAGTGACATAAAAACAGGAACACATCCAAATACAGAGATTGATGCTAAAGAACCAAATTCAATGGAATTATTTCATGCAAAAGCGAGTGAAATTAACACAAAATTAAGTACTACGTTTAATCACCCAATAGAAGGTGCTACAAAAAGTAATATTATATCTCCTTTGGACAATTATTCTCCATTGAGTTGCAGTAAAAATCCAAGTGATGAAAATGTAGATACAAAATCTGAAAATGGTAGACAAAATAAAAAAGATAATATTTATGTTGATCACCTAAAACACAATCCAGAAAAAGTGCTTATCACAAAAAATAATACAAAGCTTCAAGTTTTTAAGATACAATTGTTGAATATAATACCAAAATGTCTGTGTGTTCAATTCAAAAATATTTCAGATTCCATTTATTTCCAAGACATCGAATGTCAACCTAAGATTCCGGTGAAAATATACCCTGGCTTGTCCGCAGTTTTTAAATTATCTGTAAAATTAAAACGAAACGTAGACAATATTTTGTCGGGACTTAATTTCAAAGTTTCCTGTGCCAATGAAACGGCATATGGAAATATTTGTATTCCCATTGTTTCAGATTTTCTTAAAAAGCGATGCATAATGGTTACCGAAAAAGTTTTCATACCGCCTGTATATTTATGGCATCTAAAGCATAACCCTCCGAAAAGTGCATTAAAAATTTGCGTCAAAGACGATTTCAGTTATAATTTACATTTGAGAAAAATATCTAATGATATTTGTGATAGTGAATATGGTACTGATATGGTCAACTTATTAAATATTGATAGGAATTTGACAGAAGAAAATTCCACGGACAGTAATGATGATCAAAAAGTTGAAAATGTTGATACGTGCAGTGTTGTTACATCTATTTTAGAAACCGCTATTGAACGAGCTGTTGATACATTTATTTTAAAACCAACATTTTTGCGACTTGCACCACGCTCGCAAAGGTTTCTTTTTGTTTATTTTACCAAAGCTGATCATCCAGGATTTTATCAAACCACGTATGATTTAGAATTTTACGATACAGATACTGAAAAAATAATTATGACCAAAAAGGTCAAAGTATTTGCTGAAATACGAAGTCATCCTTTACAAATAGAGCCTATTATTTTAGATATGTCCTACTCAGCTGCAGTTCATGGTTATCTTCAAGATAAATTTATAATACGTAATGGCCATAGCGTGCTTCCATTTCATATAATAATTAAAACTACAAAGAAAATGGAAAAGTTGTTTCATATAACTCCGACAGATATATTTGTTTCTGCAAACTCTAGTGTCATGTTTAAAGTTTCAACTTGCAATTATACTGAAAATCTCCTAGAATCTGTAGAAGAAAAAGCATATTTTACCATAAAAATTGATATCAAAAATAAAGATCCTTCTGTTGAAAATATACCACCAATTTTTTATGAAATTATTATACCATGCGTACAAGAATTAAGAAGGATTTATAAAATTAACAAGCACAACGATGTAAAAGCCTGTGATTAATAAAATGTGCTTTACTTGTGTTCAAATCATTGTGTAGCAATAAAATATATTTTCCTTTTACATATACTTTTACTTGATACTAAAACTTTAACTGTTTACTTTCACGGGCATTTTAAATATTAAGTCTTAAAGAATGTTCGCAAGGATCAAACCTGTTGAGGTGGCCAACATTTATGTGTGTCGATTGTAAGTTGTACCCGCATAATATTCTAGTTCAGGTTTAGGTCACGAAGACCGGTTTGATGTGACAATCGGCTGTAAATCACCACCAATATCGCAGGGTTATTGGCCTATAACATCGATTCTTAATCGAGTGCTGTCATATTATTCGATGCGATGTCATATTACAAGGATTTATGTTAAGATAGACTTCATATCTTTTGAATTATAATTGTCTTTAGTCTCGATCCATTAAATTATTTTTGAATTAGGGCCTGTTTCACAATCTCCAGATAAGTTCCGAATAGGCTATTCACAACATATTTGACTGATACTCCATACTCCCTTTTTCTCCCTCCCAGGCCCTTAAGGCCTGTTTCACAACATCCAGATAAGTTCCGAATAGGCTATCGGCAACATATTTGACAGATATAGTATGGCGTATCTGTCAAATATGTTGTGAATAGCCTATTCGGAACTTATCTGGAGATTGTGAAACAGGCCCTTAGTCTAATAAATCATCTATAATTTAGATTATATTACGGCTCCAAAGTCTGTTTTTAAATACACGTGATAAATGCCATAACCTATGATGTGTTACATTTTACAAGAATCATTAGTACGATAATATCCCTAGCGATCCGAATGTACATTGACAGCTTCCAAAATATTCAGAAGAGATTACGCAATTGAAATGGTACCGTAATAATGACATCAGACACTAGCTGTAGAATACAAAGAGATAAAATCGCTGCAGTTGGCGCTACAACGTGCGACATCCTCCTTACATCTTAGACAGGGTTGTCAATAACCATAGTAGGACCTTATCCATATTAAATTTTATCTTTTGTTTCATAATTGGTTCGAACCTTTTAATATAAAATAAATATGTAATATTGAATAATACTAATCTACACTTCTACACTAATATTATAAAGAGGAAAACTTTGTTTGTTTGGTTGTAATGAATAGGCTCAAAAAGTACTGGACCGATTTCAAAAATTCTTTCACCGTTCGAAAGCTATATTATATAAGTAATATAGGCTAAATTTTATTCTGAAAAAAAAAAATACGGTTCCGTAAGATATCTGGGTTTTTCGGACACAAGGTGTAAAAAATCAACTAGAAAAGTTACTTATTTTGCGTACTAAGCTGCCGTTGTAAATCTTAGTTAAAGCAGGCGAAGCTGCGGGCAACAGCTAGTATTATATAAAGCTGAAAATTTTGTTTGTTTTAACGCGCTTATGTCAGGAACTACAGCTGGTCGGATTTGGAAGATTCTTTCAGTTTTAAAAAGTCCATTTATCGAGGAAGGCTATAGGCTATATATACCGCTATGATAAGCGCTACCGCTGACTAAGGTTCGGACAATGTCCAGTATATTATAATAAAACTGAAAATAAGAATTTTTCATATCCGTCTTAAGTATTTCAAAGTTCCAGAGATTAGCGCGTTTCAATTAACCAACTCTTCAACTGTAAATTAATATCGATAACGACAGCTTTTAAAACAATCATTGTCAATGCAAATCCTTATTGAACACTACATTGTAATTCAGCAAGGTTATTTTAAACTTTAAACAATTTAATCTCCGGATATTTTAAATTGTAGATGATGTGTAAACATAATGTTGCACTAGCCTCTCGGAACTAACAGGAATGCTAAACCTTTGTTAAGCGTGCTAACAAATAATCAGAAGTTGTAAACATTTCAATAATAATGTCCTAACTGTGAAGTTTCCCTAGAAACTCTAGAGTCTAGTTGAAGTATTGTTGTACAAAAACAATGCAAAGTTCCATTGCTAAATGTATTTTGTGCATTATTCATTCAAGAAAACGCGGAAAAGTAGGTGGGTGTCAATCTCAAAACACGTATGTCCTCCTTTTACATATTTAGAGAGTTTATTGAATATTAAAATTTTGTCGTAAATGTATTTTTAATCGGTTCAAAATGTTGTCCTTGGAAAAAATATGCTCATTTCGGTCGATACATTCATAAATTTAAATAAATATGGCTGCCTTTCTTTCATTCACTCGTAAGGTTTCAAGTCAGATTTTATTTATTTAGAACTAGCAGCGCCCCGTGGTTTCACCCGCTTCCCACACCCGTGGAAGTACGATGATAAATTATAGCCTATGTGTTATTCTGATATATAAGCTATATTATTGTAAATTTTCATTGAAAACCATTCAGTAGTTTTCACGTGAAAGAGTGACAAATATCCATACTTACAAACTTTCGCGTTTATAATATTAGTAAGATTGAACGGCCATAAGATACACAACGCATTGGAATAATAATTATACTGCCTGACCTGCGATAACAAATGGTCAAATGCAATTAGCATGTTCAAGCGTATATATATTCTAAACAATGCGTAGTTAAGATATGACTAAATGGCCGCAGTATTTTATTATAATGATAATAATACTAATGGCTTAAAAACCATCATGAAATATAAAGTTTTCAGATTTTTTTTCACGAAATCTTAATGCTTAATTCATGATTCTATGCCAATATGAAGTATCCTCTATATCAGGGTAAAATTTAGAGGTGACAGCGAACCTAACTATCTAATACACCCAAAATTGACTTTTGAGGAAAATAAGGTTTTTTTGAATAAAGGGTAACAAATAAAGTGCCAATAGAAATATACTTTTGATATTAGTGTGATGGGTGCAAGGGCGGATTCAAAGTCGTGGTCAAGTCTTGTTTGATAAACGTTTTATTTTAACTAACCCAATACATATCGATTTTACAGTCGGCCGAAGCTATTTTATATGCACCCGACATCACTTTTCACGTATATGCCATACAAATCGAAGACTATCTTTGGAATCGATGTATCGATAATTTCAAAAATGATTTGTATGCCGTCCAGTGAGGACTTTCCCTGGCTACATGTTGTATTCTTTTTGTATAAAATTTGAGATCCGTTTGCTTTCAAAAATGACAGTCTGGAATAGTAGTTAATGATGATGATGATGATGACCTCCCAGACGTATCCGTCGACGGCGACACCCTGTTAATTTGTGTTATTCTGGCCTTGTCTTGCATGAGCACAAACATGACTAGCAAAACCAAATTTGGATTTGAAAGTCCGGTTGCAGGAGTCACAGTACAGAGTCCCACTAGGGTCGCATGTGTAATCATAGGAGGGCTTAGGTCAGTTTTTCCGGAGCTGGCGCTTAGCATCAAGATCTCCGAGGCGGGTGGACTCAAAGCTTTCTAAACCTTTTTTAATAGAAGTTCGCCATTCCGTCCTTCGGGATGCAAGCTCTTCCTACGTAGTTAGTAGTGTGATAATGGCACGCGAGGTTGTGTGTTTGAATCCCGCTTAGAGCGGATATTGTGATTGAGATGATCAAGAAGGCTTCGGAACTGCTAGACACTAAACATATGAGGTATATGTTCAGGCCTTGTCGTGGCAATGAGGCTCAGTAGTCTAGGTTGATCCCAGCACCTTGGTCAAAACGAATTGAACCGAGGGTGCTCTTTGTACCCCTCTTATAAGAAAGGGGGTAAAAGAGCAGGGGACAAGGGGCGAGGATGGGAACCTCGCATTATGTACTGTCCCGAAGTTGGGAGACGTTGTTCTGTGGTGCGGGGCAACCCCTCTGTGGAGGTGGCGTCGGTCCCCCGAGGGACTGACTAGCCGTGGTGGCACACGCCGGGTTTTAGTGAGTAGGTGCGTCTACTTACCATAGCTTTCGGGCGCAGCGAGTCCCACATACCTGCCTGGGAAGACCCACTACCCCGCGGGATGCCTAAGCGCATTTTCGGGGGTTAAAGAAAAAAAATGACACTAAACATAGCGGTCGTGCGTTCGAATCCCGCCTTTTCCAGCACCCGTAACACGTTAACTTACCATAGGCTAAGTTAACGTGGTAAAAGAGGTAAGGTTGGATAAACTTGACAGTAGTTTACGTGTTGCTAGTACTGAGACATATGATGGTAAGTATCCATGTCTACTGACATAGTGTACTTACTACCTTACTGAAACACAGCAAAGCTGTTTACAGAAGGAACTAAACCCAAGAAGACAGCAGCACGGCGCGTGCGCATCCTACCGGTACTTTTTTATATAACATCTGACATAATAATATTTACAGTTCCAAACAAACTGGTCCGTTACTGAGGCACGTACAGAAGTGTTTTACACCAGCATTGTTCACGGCACAGCAAAACGAAGTATTCCACATTTGCGATATTACGTTGCGGTTTTCAGGTGAATGGAGCGATTTTATTTAATTTAAATATATGCTTACATGTCTTATGTATAACATAATGATTATTAACAAAATAATAATAATATAATGATGATAATATCTATGGACGCTTTTACATCACGTCAATCTGGTCCAGTGCTAAGTTTCCGAAGAACTTGTGTTACGGATACCAGACAACGGAAATACATATATTTAATACGTTTTATATTAATACATATATTTAACATTTTTATTATATTATACACATATTTAATACACATGCATGACCCAGAAACACAGAAACTTTTTTGTTCCCTGGCGGGATTCGAACCCGCTAACTGGGCTTGAGCGCCAACGCCCTAACCATTGAGCCACACAGGTGGTCCAATAATGATCATGATTTATATCATCATCATTATTAAAACCTTTTTTTCTTTTTTTGTTAAAAATATTATATAGGTAACAGAGCTTCCGAGCGAAACGCAGGGCTACGTTATTTATTAAAAAAAGTAAAGTATTAAACCTTTATGTCCCGTTGCTGGGCACGGGTCTCCTCCTCGAAATCAGGCGAGGAGGGTAATGGGCCATAGTTCACCGATGCGCCGGCCCAATGCGGGTTCGTGAACTTCACATTCAAAGACTTTCAATCTCATCAGGCATGCAGGTTTCCTCACGATGTTTTCCTTCACCGGTGAGCGAGCGATAGTCTCGTGTTTGAGGTGCACTTATAAATTAGAAAAACCAATTTCAAAGCACACACGGGGGGGGTCAGGATCGAACCCGAAACCTCTCGCATAAGAAGCCGAATCCATCCACCACTGGACCATCGTCGCGCACGTTATTTGTACATAAATTTATTAAATAATTATGCTGTCTAGTTTAAAATGATCGTGCATTAAAAGATACTTCAAGGATATGAATCTAGAAAGCTAATGTATGTTCAGGTTTTCCCCGTACGCTTCTTTTTCTATGTAGGAAATGCGCAAGTTAATGTTAACTTCTCTATTATTGCAAAGATTGTATATTATGATTATATTAGATGTTTTCATATAGAAGAATAGCCTTCGCACTTATCTGTCAATCAAGTCTTGACACTGAAAACTCCGTTTAAACTGTAATTTTATGAATCTGAAATGTATTAGCCTAGTAATCAAAGCTAGTCAATGGGCATCGATATTTTCATTTCTTCGTCAAAGGTTTACATGGCAAGTGTAGAGATAAGAAGGTAAAACAATGTCAAATGTAACAACTGAACTACCATCTAGTCGATAAGATACCTACATTTTTTTAACTTATTGCCATTATTGTTTTAGTAGAACCTATGCAAGATTTCATTATCTACAAATACCTTATACCTTGGGTTAATTTTTAGTTTAAACTAAGTTTAACCATTGACATCATGTTTGATTAGAGCTTCAATTCTAGGATTCCTCTATAAGTGAAGAAAAAAATTTAAAACCGTTCATTTGTTGTTTTATTA
This sequence comes from Lycaena phlaeas, assembly GCA_905333005.2. NCBI lineage: Eukaryota > Metazoa > Arthropoda > Insecta > Lepidoptera > Lycaenidae > Lycaena > Lycaena phlaeas. The sequence continues at coordinate 7,882,467 of HG995182.1, forward strand.
CATTAAAAAAAGCACTTTGAGAAACCCTCAGCGCACTATAAGACTTTAATAAATTATTATTTCATAATTATAAATATCAATGACAGATAATATTAACCGCTTTTTAATAATTCAAATAAATGATTTGAATAATGATATAATACAACAAATTGTGTAACTTATTTGTTCTATATTCAAATCCGGGACTTATTTGTTCTATATTCAAATAATTTATTTGAATTATTAAATAGCGGGATCAGTAATAAATACAGTGTCACCGGAAAAGGTATTTGATTAGTTGATGAAATAAAGTGTAATCGCGTAGTCCTGCTATTACCATACTAATGATATACCTCTCTCCTCGTCATCATAGCCTCGATCTGACCTTGTGGCTGAGAATATTAATTAGAGAGAACTGTATTAAGGGACTGTCCTGTTTCTTCTATGAATAATTATGACATTATGTCTGAAAAGGTTTTTTAAGCTCGCGAAACTCATCTGTGTAGGTGATTTTATGATAAACTGCTCCTAGTTCATCATAAAATCACCTACACTGCCCTGCGGTTTCACCCGCGTAATTCGCATTCTCGTTGGAGAAGAGGGACAAATTTAGCCTATATGTTATTCTGATGTTTAAGCTATATTATTGTAAAGTTTCATCAAAATCCATTCCGTAGTTTTTACGTTAAAGAATAACGAACATCCATACTTACAAACTATCGCGTTTATAATATTGGTAGGATATTTTTGCTTTTTATTAGCTTCAGCTATATGTATATTTGTTTGTAACCAGATTTCGAACTTTGTAGATCTATCGAGGACCGACATCGACAACACAGCCTATAGACTCCTAATGTTTGATTTTTCATATTAAATGCATTCTGGCAACTAGCTGAGGTGAGACGAAAGGGGTTGCAATGCTGTGATTGGCTAATTCAATGTCATACACTACCAATCACGAAACGTTAAAAAGGAATGGATATATTTCGCAACGGGAAAGAATGAGACGACACGATAGTTTGAGTACATTGTTTACGGCTTACATCGTAACTATGAGAGAGATGTGTCGCCAGAACCCGTTACCCTGTTATTAGGAGTCTATGGGTTATGTGGTCGACGAGTAATATACTAATTCGATAAGCTTATTCCAGTTTTCAATTTGCAAAAGCGGGTTTTTAGTTTCTTTATTAATTATTATTAAATAAACTAACGGATCCGAAGGATTATTGTTATAAACATTTTATTGTGGATATAATTGTTAATGTTAACCCTTTTTGAATCCACTTGAGCACAAAAAATTCCATCAAAATCGGATGCTCAGATCAGTTCAACTGAGCAGTTAAATTTCGAAAAACCTATTCCATAGCATCGGTAGTAAATATTTACTTGATTAATTGTAAAAAATTAGAAAAAAAGTATCTACCCTTATATGTCCCACTGCTGGGCACGGGTACCCTCAAAATCAGGCGAGGAAGGTAATTGGCCATAGTTCACCGATTTGCCCCAACGCGTGTTGATGAACTTCACATACCTTCAAAGACTTTTTATCTCATCAGACAGGTTTCCTCACGATGTTTTCCTTCACTGGTGAGTAAATGGTCTCGTGTTTTCGGGTGCACTTTGAAATGTAGAAAAGCCATCAAGGCACTAGTGGGGGGTCAGGATCGAACCCGGAACCTCTCGCATAAGAGGCCGAGTCCATACTCACTGGACCACCGTCGCTCATTTTAATCGGATTAATCGTAAAATATAGTACAACTGAGATAAGTAAAATAATGAATATTAACAACACACATTGAAATCGAGTTCATTCAACTCTTGATTTCGGCAAATGAAATATAGTCCAAATAATATTTAGGCTTTCTTGTTTTCTGTAAGAAAAACGAAAGTACTAACAGCCCACTTTCACACATTCACGTTGAAATAAATCCAAAAATTCCCTGACGAGCAACATTTTAGCGAGCACACACAGTATAAAGCTTTTTACGTTATTAAATGTAACATTAATTTACATCCAAATCAACATATTTCTGCGAGTGTATCGTAACGATAAGAATTTTGCATTCTGAATCTATTAGGTTGAAGTAATATGTCTTTTTTGACGTGACAACGTCTTATAATTCGATGGAGCCGGCTGCACGCATGAAAAAATATGACTCATGCGGCGTTACCTCGCTCTGAGGCGTTCCATCTAAGGATTGAAGTGCAAACGAGAGCGCGAAACGAGCGACAAAGAGGCTCAATCGGCCCATCAGTCTTTTCTTATGACGTTTCAACTATCGTCAGTAAACCGACTTTACAGACAACCGATTTTTTACAATAATATCGAATAATTATTAAATTCAACTGCCAATATCAACATTTTGCTGTCCACTGCATATCTATATCTAACAATCTCAATTCATATCTGTTGTAAAATAAGGTTGAATGGATGAAATAAAAGATTTAGATGTTTACTCGAAGGAAATATATTGACGTGTATCTAAATAAGACATTGTTCTATATTTTAAAATATTAAGAACATATCATACTTCATACGTAATATTTTAGATTACTCACTAAGGAGTTACTATTACAACATGCCCCCATAATCTAAACATATTACATCAAAAATAATAAATATTAGAAAACATAAAATAAAAATTTGAAGGTTACTGTTGCTAATGGTGAAGAGATTCAATGTCAAGCTATTGTTAATGTTAATATTAGTACTAAATCCAATATTGTAAATAGTATAAATGATGTCACCTATATACCTCAGTTAAGTGTTAACTTGCTTTCTGTTAAAAAGATAGTAGATAAAGGTTTTTCTGTTTTGTTTGATAACAATGGGTGTAATTTCTTCAATGCTAAAACTTTTTCATACACAGGTAAATCTCTTTTACATGGTTCAGTTTGTGGTGGTTTGTACAAATTAGACTGTGCTGTCAATAAACCCCACGTTGATGCTTATGACGTGCACTCTGACTCTATTTCTAAGTTTGTCTTATGGCATAGAAGGCTAGGTCATTTGTGCCGTATCGGTATGAACCAGTTGAAGAATAGCAACGTCGGTATCGACTATACTGTTGTCGATAAGACGAGCTGTATTGCTTGTGTTAAAGGCAAGCAAGCCCGTAAACCTTTTAAGCAAGTTCCTTACAAAAAAGGTACAAAGATTTTGGAGTTGGTTCACTCAGACATATGTGGACCCATGAGTGCAACATCATTTCAAGGTAATAAATATGTACTTTTATTTATCGATGATTATTCACGTATGATTTTTGCTTACTTTATCTCTTCGAAGACAGAAGTTAAAGATAAGTTCTGCTCGTTTCAATCACTGGTTGAAAGGCAGACAGGTGCTCAAATTAAAGTTTTAAGAACTGATAATGGGACAGAATACATAAATAAAAGCTTTCTTGCAGCATTTAGCTGCAAAAGGCGTTATTCATCAGTCAACTGTACCTTAAAGTCCACAGCAAAATGGCGTAGCAGAACGTACTAACACGTCAATATATTTCCTTCGAGTAAACATCTAAATCTTTTATTTCATCCATTCAACATTATTTTACAACACGTTATCAGCACGACGTTACCTGTGTATGAAAAAGTTTTAGCATTGAAGAAATTACACCCATTGTTATCAAACAAAACAGAAAAACCTTTATCTACTATCTTTTTAACAGAAAGCAAGTTAACACTTAACTTAGGTATATAGGTGACATCATTTATACTATTTACGTCTTTTTTTTTATGCCTTTTTACAATATTGGATTTAGTACTAATATTAACATTACCAATAGCTTGACATTGAATCTCTTCACCATTAGCAACAGTTACCTTACCGAAATTCACGTTTTTTACGTCAGATAGCCAGTCCAATCTCGAAGTTAGGTGTGTTGACGCTCCAGAGTCAATAAACCAAACATCTTTCTTGTTTTCAGAGACAGCTAGGGCCGTAAGAGCTGTATTTTCTTTGGTTCTTTCTTTCCTCTTACGAAGTGGACACTCCGGTCTCTTATGTCCAGGCTTCTTGCAGTCATAGCACACTATAGGCTTCATTGCCTTTCGAAATTTATTTGGCTTTTAAAGCAGCTTCTGGCTCTTCATTGACTCGTGACATTTCATTCAAAAGCTTTGTTTTTACCAAATCAGTAGTTATGTTGCTGTTTTCTAGACCCATAATCATTGGATCATACCTCGCTGTGAGTCCACCTAATAATATTGCTGCCACTGAGGCATCCTCTATCTTTTTACCAATATCATCGAGATCTTGTACAGTACTCATTACAGCATTAATGTATGTTTCCATATTATAGTAGTCAGAGAGATTCATTCTATACAGTCGTCGTTCCAGCGCAAGTCTACGTCCCATTCCACGGTCTTCATAGGCATTCTTAAGTGAATCCCAAGCCTCTTTCGCACTTTGCGAACTACGGACATGTGTTATAGCCGGACCATCCAAACTAAGACAAATTTTTGCCAACGCCCTTTGATCACTGCGTTTTTTAGTCATTTCGGTATTTGTATCATTTTCCGGATAACCTTTTATTGTCTCCCAGAGATCCTCGTGGATTAGGTAATTCCTCATTTTGAACTTCCATGCCGTGTAACCTTCGCGGCCACACAATTGAATGCATATAGGTAAAGTTGTTCCTGAGGATTTTCTAAAAGCACCATCTCCACTAGAAATTGCCATTATACGCAGACTTCGACACTTTTCCTTCAATCAATTATTTTATCCAGAGCTTCGTGCTGATAACGTGTTGTAAAATAATGTTGAATGGATGAAATAAAAGATTTAGATGTTTACTCGAAGGAAATATATTGACGTGTATCTAAATAAGACATTGTTCTATATTTTAAAATATTAAGAACATATCATACTTCATACGTAATATTTTAGATTACTCACTAAGGAGTTACTATTACGACAATATCTATATCTATCTATCTTTTTTATTTATCTACGTTTATATTGTCAAGACGGAGGAGCAGAGTGGATGCTTCTAATAAATACCACATTTTAGCAGAGCTTTAATTACTCTCTAATAACCATAAAACCAGGCTTACTCTGAGATTGGCAAATCCTCGTGGAAACCATTATACAAGAAGGAGAAGAAGAAAATACGACATTAAAAAATGTACCGTTGATTGCAAAGAGAAGTCTCATAAATGAATCTGATTCTGTGACAAGTACGGAAGGGTCATCATGAAATTTGTGTGACGTAATTTATGGATGACCTTTTAAAATATATATTTTTGTATGATTGATAATGGTGGCTCAGGTTCAAATCCGACCACCGTGAAATTTCCCTGCTCACCTGAACATGAGCACGTCCCTTGCTCACCGACGGAGGAAAACATCGTGAGGAAACTAGCATGCCAGATTTGTGGAGGAGGTTCGTGAAGAAGTGTAGATATTTATTTCCGTTATCTATTATACGTATCTTACGAGAATACTACGGGACCAGGTTAACGGGATGTTATTGTTCACAGACGTTACCTATAGATTACTGTTTATCATCATCAGCCTTTATCCGTCTACTGCTGAACATAGGCCTCCCTCAGTGAACGCCAAGACGATTGATCTCTTGCCACTCGCATCCAACACGGGCCGGCCACTTTATTATTAGGCAATCCATATTTCATAATGAATACTTAAGTTCCCATAGTTAATTTGTAAACATTGATTATTTTGTCTAATAATTTATTACTCTTAGATCAATAATATGTCTAGATAGAGTGTCGCGCAGAAAACACGTCCAAAAAAATAGCGTCCAACTGTTAGCCTCTAAATGATTTCTCTGTGTTTAGTATCCGTCCCGCTGTCATAGAATACGCATGAATTGTTACGCATTATTGTTTTTATTTATAATGAAGGTTTGTGTTGAAGTGTAACGAGATTAAAAAGGATGATTATGGGAGAACTGTAGCAGCTGGTATCACTATTCACGAATACATCTTTGAAAATGTTGGCCTGTTCTTTTTGTTTAGATTGTAGGGCGACACTCCATCTAGACATATTAATGATCTAAGTTATTACTATTCAACATAGATAGAACAAAAAAAAAACGCCAAGGCAAAGGATCATTTGCCACTCGCATCATAAATAAATTTCACACAGCAGCCATGCATGTCATTAAGAAAGCGTTAGCGAAGTTCGAAATGATAAAATGTATAGGATGGACCACGTGATTGAGCGCGGCCTTATGTCAATCCCATACATTTTATTATTTTCGAACTTCGCTAACGCTTTCTTAATGGCATTTTGGCTAGGCCCCCATATTCGCCTCGAATCGATTGATCGCCTCGATTCGATTCGACTCGGATGTTTGTCTGTCTGTTTGGTGGTCTGTCAAACCAAAACCTTTATGGGATAACTTGCCAAATGATTTTCCTGTCTAGTGCTGGTGTTCGGGATGAACCACCCTTAACAGTCAGGTCATAAAAATGATTCTAACCCTATTCTCAGACCTACTGAATATGCATATTAAATTTCATCAAAATCGGTTAAGCCGTTTCAGAGGAGTATAAACACTAAGACTGCGACACGAGAATTTTATATATTAGATTATAGCGAAAAGATTTGATTGTTAGGTTGCTTGCCTTGAAGTCTCCGACGGTCTCCTATTACGAGATACATTATTATCAGCGAATAATACAGGCTATTAATATAACCCGTGCGAAACCGGGGCGGACAGCTAGTCTACTAAAAACCATAATGAGATTTGCTCGACCATCAGTCATGTTGCAATATCACGCTAGTGTGTCCATACTCCACGTATTATAATAGTACACATTTAATACGCTGTTACCATCAGCTTCGTCCATTGTAACTTAAATTCCCTTCTGAAATACATTTCCCATATATAGGGTTATTCGGTAGGCTTCTAGACTAATTCGAGGCTCATCTTCAGCCGCTCTTTGAGGGTCCTGTACTGGAACACCTCAGCGACCACAGAAATGTTAGCCTTTTTTTTCTTTGCTTAAAGTGGGTCTCCCTAGGCGGGTATATGGGACTCGCTGCGCCCGGCGAGCCCCCCTGATTGTGCACTGCACTGGTGCACCTCGACGGCTAGTCAGTCCCTCAGGGGACCGACGCCACCTCCACAGAGGGGTTGTCCCGTACCACAAAACAAACCCTCCCAACTTCGGGACAGTACAATGAGGTGAGGTTCCCATCCTCGCCCTTGCCCCTTGTTCTGTTGTCCCCTCTTCTTATAAGAGGGGTACAAAGAGCTCCCTTGGCTCAATTCGCTTCGCCCAAGGTGTTCGGTTCGACCCTGGGCTACTGAGCCCCAGCACCACGACAAGGCCTGAACCGTGATGGGGACAGAACTGGTATCTTTTGATAATCGGTGCTAACGCAATAATTTTACCTTAAGTACAATAACAATTTTATTTAATTTTATGAATCACTCTTGTAAGAATTTTCGATATGGGCAAATCATTAGAGTCAAAGTTAAAACTATACAAAACTGATAACAGGAAATGTTAAAATATTCCTGTGATAAGGCTAAGTGTACAAAAAGGGTTGCTAATTACCAAAAGAATTTTTTTTAGTACATAGATAAGAATATTGAACTGATAAGTGACTAATACATTATTATATTAGAAAAAAAACCAAAAAACCTAATGGCAAGTAGTCAAAGTTACTTTGACGAATAGAGTATTTTTTTAACGTTTTAAATCTACCACCGATTCCAAGGCGAGCTCTCTGAGTAAAACCGATGAAACAAACTCAGTTAACTGAACTAATCTTTTCCAATACATATTATACTAGCTATTGCACGCGGCTTCGCTTGCGTTAACTAAGATTTAAAAGCCTATTCAATACAAACAAACAATCAAATCTTCTCTGTTTATAATGTTAGTATAGACTATAGATAATAAATTTTACGTAAAATCATATACGCGATATCATACACATTTAAACTATACCTTAGGTCATAATAATTGGTTCTAACCCTATTCTCAGACCTACTGAATATGCATAAGTATTAAATTTCATCAAAATCGGTTTTGCCGTTTCTTAACACCAAGACGGCCGGTATCAAAATAATGAGCATTTCTCATGTCTCATGTCATGTCTCAAATTTTTGAAATGACATAACCGATTAAGATTACCATGTCATACAACCGTCTTCACTTCGCATACGGTTGGAAGTCATAGCGATCAACTAGTGAAGTGTCCTTACTTTATCTGGAAAGTAATTATATTACCCGTTTATAAAAGTAGGCTCGAACAAAAACCTGTCTCACATATCCAGTCCATAGATTCCCATGTCCCGTAAGACATTCCTCTATATCTATTATCATCATTGGGTGCCATCTTCATACCGAAGTTTGGAGGTCAACATTTGATACTCCGTCCTATCATGGGATATACTTTTTATCTGGTAGTATGTTAGTCCAGTCCACTCCTTGATATCGTCAAACCGTTTTCGGCTTGGTCTTCTTGGTGGCTTTCTACCCGGTATCTTGCCCTCGAGGATTGTCCGTAGAAATTCAAAGACGGACCCTCTTTGCAAGTGTCCAAAGAAAGCCACTTTTCTTTTGACGATTGATATAGATAATATATATTGATCATCTTATCTTTGATAAAATAACAAAAAGTCGACTGTGTTAGTTGACATCACAGGAGACCGAAGAGCTGGCAGCTACATCGGACAAAGAATTAGTCTAGCTATACAAAGGGGGAACTCTGCCAGTATATTCGGAACCTTGCCTAATGGGACTCCTTTTAATAATATTATATTTAAGTTATTGTATTATATTTTATAAGTAAGTTATAATTTGTACATAGGGATTTTTATTAACATAATATATTTCTCTAATATTGTTAACAAATCTAAAATCTGAATCTAAAATCATAGTCGCCTTTATAATCAAAAATAGTAGCAACAAATCTTTTTTACGCCAATCAAGCTCACTGAGAAATATTGGCAAAACAAACTTAGTGGAAGTAATGTTTTCAAATATTCTATCAGATTTCTCATAATCATCTGGAACATTAGTTTCCTGACATCCGAATAAAACTACGGCAGGCTCTATGACATAGCTATATTTTATTTTCCCAGGTACAATATATTTCAGATCAAGATTAGATATACTTATTATTAGGTTACGCTGTTGGTATAATAAAATGTGAAACATCTATTTCACTATCTGATCCTACAGGTAAACAAACCTCAGATTTATAGGCTGCTATTCGACAAATTACGTATATATATTTTATAATAAAATATAGGTATAATAAAAAAAAATACACTAAAAGGTTTCATTTGGCTTATTTTATAGTAACTTAAAAAAAATAATTGAAAACCATACCTATGTTATATAAAAAAATATTGAAGATAACTTCTTTTCGTATAAAAAAAAAACAATCATTAATCTCGCAGTATTTAATCTACATTCATGTACTTAATTTAAATTAAAAGCACTGATTTATCTGTGAGATTGTATCTAGATTCTAGACTGCAGCGGACCTGTTTTATTTCTCCAGAACGGGTAACGAAGTGGTTAATCGAAAAATAAATTGAAGTAGTTGATCGAAAATAAATCGACATTAAAATAAACCGATACTCACATTTAGTTACACCGATTATCACAAGTCCTTAAGCACAAGAATCACAGTGTCTAACACTAAATTCGAATACCAGTTCCACTTCCAATTGTATCGTTGCCAAAACGCAAACTTTCGACACTTCTCATTACAATTTTTTTGCCGCCAACCCTTGTCCGCGTTCGGTCCGTACTGACGTCGAGTTAGTATTCGCTAGCCGCCAAAACTCTCTTTACTAATTTGGATGCACGCGGCGTCACCCGCTTTCCTCTTTATAAAACAATGGCATGGAACACCCCTGGGTGACAGGTGGCCCAACATTGTACGGGGTCGGGCTTAATGGCCGCTCATTATGAGTGCGTTGGGTAGGCGATACCGGTATGGAATGGCGCGTCGCAGTTGGCCACTGGGTTAGCAGTCCTTTTCCTGCTTCACTTAATGGGATGTGGACAAACCAGTTGCATTTCCATTTCATCCCGTGGCCAATTTATCCTTGATTTATAAGAGAAATTTCTAATTATAATATAGTGGGTAGTTTTTATCTGTACTTGGAATATTAAGATGTTTTTGGTTTATAAATAAAATGTTATGTATATAAAATATTTTTTTTTAAATATAATGTAACAATTAAATTATGTTATTTTTTTTAGTTTATTTTTTTATTTTTATTGACTACATTATTGACGTATTTCAAGTGTACAAGTTGCTACATACGAAATAAAGATATTTTGATTTGATTTGATTGCATATTTATCGTTTTACTATGCAATTAAATAATAATAATATAGAGAACTTATAAAAAATACGATGTCCTGTCAGAGGTCTTGGCTATTGTTTTAGAGATTGAGATTCTTATCCTATAGCCGCATACTGTGTCGAGTCCTCCTTTTTGTTTCAATGTTTGTAAACTAGTGACAAACACTTAAGATACAAACATTAAAAATAGTACATTCAACTTTCGTAAATACCAGTTCTATACTTTATAATCCACTTATATAATGAGGAGTATTAGTAATTTAAAATGTTATTCTGCGTTGTCTATTACATATTCTGTGAGCATTCCTAAGCACTGTTAAAGCGGTACATTGAAAGCGAAATTGTCTATTAGATTCATCCCAATGTATTCGCAATTTGCCACCATCATGATCAGCCTGCACGTATCCACTTAATATTAAACGAAGCGCCAAGAAATTATTACTATATCGGTGCAATCTTTTAAAAGTCGATCGTCTCTAAGCCACAATATTTTCTGGAATTAACAAATATTGTTTACTAGCAGCACCCCGCGGTTTTACCCGCTTCTCTTTTTCGAGCATCTTGATGTGTATCCTGACGTTTCGGATATTTTACAACCATATGATCACGGGAGGACTCTTAGAAATGCCTACTACGGTTCAGGCCTTGTCGTGGCGATAGGCGAAGCGAATTGAGCCGAGGCGGCTCTTTGTACCCCTAGAGCCGGGGGCAAGTGGCAAGGAGTCACTGACTAGCCATCGAGGTGCCCTGTTACTTGTAGATCCGGGGCACCTCACCAAAAGGCGGCAGTGGTGGCACTCGCCGGGTTTCAGTGGGTAGAGCTGCGTCCACTTACCAGCTTTCGGGAAAATTTGAATAATCGTGTTCCTATCTATTCCATTTCGTTTGAATAAATGATGAAAAATAACTGACTAAAATTTCTTAGCTTACTTACTTTGCATAAAATAGTGCGAACATAATAATCTATAACCAGCCCTAGTAGTAGTCACATATAGGGGCTCATTTCCACCTCATAACATAAAGTAAAACGCATCAGATCTACCGATCAGCTTAGCCAGCGAAGTAGCCCAAGCTCATCCTTGCCAGATTTTGAAAACCTTATTGATAAACTGCATGCGCAGTATTCGACGCTTTCATTTGATTTCTTTGCGATTCAAGTACAAATGCACGCGCACTTTAAACACGATACATAATGTATTTTGTGGTAATTAACCATGCCCACGTTCCCCAGGGCTAAACTGAATTTTATATCAGTCGTATTAAATCGTGTGGTAAAAATAAAAAGAAACTATTTCGTATACAACTATTTAATCATTGAAAACCAGAGCCGTAAATAGGACGGTGCCACCGGTGCCCAGGCACAGGGCGTAGACTCTGGGGGGCGCAAGAATGGCCAGACCAGGCAGGACTATCATTTTTTTCGGTTTGCTAAGGGCGTAGTTATAGAATCTCGCACAGGGTGCATGCAATAAAGGCTATTTACGGCTCTGTTGAAAACCACAAGGTTCAGTTCGATCCGAACGTTTTGTCAGGTGTTAAAAATTTTACTTATTATGAAACAACTTTTACGGATTTTATGGTCCTCCCGTAAACGTTGCTGTAAAGTATCCAAGTCGGGCATGTATCTTAATTAACCGCGATAAAATCTGTAAAAGTTGTTTCATTTTGAGCGAAATTCGCGTAAACAGTAGAAAATAATTTATTATTTATTGCATTATATTATATTATAATATACACACTATTTTCAACGAAAATTAGATAAATAGGTTAAAGTATTTATTGATTTCTATGAAGTATGTAATTATTTTCGTAGCATGTTAGTGAAAAAATGATAATATTATTTAGACATTCGTTATTCATGTATAGTTAATATTGCTTATATTATTCTTATATAGCAAATACTTTAAGATCTACAAATTTTTATCTCTCTACATTCTTACTGAGATAATTTTAACTAGTCGTATATTATAGGAAAAAAAGTGTTTTCTCATTTATATTATTAGAATGAACATAAAGAATACGATTTTCCGTCATAGCGTATGAGAGGTAAAATAATATAATTTGTGACAAGAAACTGAATAATGAGGCATTGTTTTAAAACACGTTCTTGGACGAACGTCTAAAAACGGGGCTACCGTGTTTACAATGTAATATAACAAGGAGATTTCGATTAACAAATATTTATTACGAGAAGTTTAAAGAAAATGAGCTTTGAAAGCTTCACGTTTAGTTGACAATAGCGTTTTATCACTTATGTCTCTATTTGTCTTTGGCCGGGGACAAATAATAGTTTTGTTTGTCTGAAAAACGCACGACTTTTTTGACGAAGCAAAAATTGGTAATTACAGTTGTTATAGAATTAATTACACGATTCATTTAATATGTATCACTTATATTATATTATGTATTCATATGGTTTCCTCAAATAAATTTCCAGAATAATATGATACTCTATGAAACTTTAGGCTTTCCACTTACCTATGCTATTTACATACCTTTAAGGGCCTGTTTCACAATCTCCAGTTAAGTTCCCAATAGGCTATCGGCAACATATTTGACAGATAGAGTATGGAGTATGTGTCAAATATGTTGCCAATAGCCTATTGGGCACTTAACTGGAGATTGTGAAACAGGCCCTTAGAATATAAACAATTAGAATAAAGAACGATTTGAAAAATATTTAGACATTGGAAAGGATTTTGATCAGGAAAAGAATATTGGTAACGCTAAATAGGTTAGATTTTAGGCGGACATAAAAAAGCTGCTCCCTGCTGAACGTGGGCCTCCCTCAATGAACGCCAAGACAGCCAATCCCTTGCTACTCCCATCCAAGACGGAAATTGTTGGAATTGTATAAAAAAAAAATGTTTAAGTTGTACGTTACAATTTCTAAAAGTAAATTTTACGTTAGTAATATATATTAATTATTAATATATATATACGCTTTTACACCACGTTAATCTGGTCCTGTGGTAAGTTTCCGAAGAACTTGTGTTAGTACCAGACAACGGAAAAACATGTAAATTTAATACTTTTTTTATATTAATACATATATTTAAGATTTTTATTATATAATACACATATTTAATACACATCCATGACCCAGGACACGGCAAGTTTGTTCGTCCTGTGGCGAGATTTGAACCCGCTACCTCCGGGCTTGAGCGCCAACGCGCTAACCATTGAGCCACAGAGGTCATCTTATTAATCGTTTTTATTTAAATTTGCACAGATTATAAACATTCATACGAAAAACCTCGACAACCCTATACCGAGCTAACCGAAACCATGTTCCTATTAACATTCCCGGCTTTACAACGTGTTTAACATTTTAATAGTGCCATTGAAGAACGAATTCGCGACGAAAGTCCAGTCATACATATTCCCCACACGGATCAGGTTTGATCAAACGGCCAGATTACTGCGCCAATCTTAAGTATTTTTGCAATGGCATATCATTGCTTTGATCAGGAAGGAAATAGTAACTGTATAATTATTTTTACTTACTGTTGTTCTCTCGTATTTTGAGTAAAAGTATTATTAATAATATAACAATATTTCGTCTCTACCTACATTTAATAGTAACTTAAAAGCAATTCAATTTTTTTTTCATTTCATTATTTTTATTAATAAAGTTCAAAAAATAGCAAATTGTTTGCATTTTTTTAGATACAATTCTAATTTAATTTTCTTTATTTCCTGATTATAAATATACAAAAATATTCTATACTCAAATACTTTTTTAAAATTTCTGTGTCTGTCTGTTAGTCCTGGCATACTGACATTGACACGAGGCTCTCATAAACGTAATGTTTAATGCCATTCCGCTCTCCAAATAAATAAATAATCGTCAACGTAAAGGAACCAAGCAAAAAGATCTATTACGAAATATTGAAAACATGGAGATGAGCAAGATCCCTAATCAAAACCTATCCCAAAAATATGCAACCCCTGGTTTATAAATATATTTTTCTGCAATCATAAATATACCGTTGGTCACATTGATTTAACATAGGGTTAATAACGAAATAACGAAGGGTTAAATAATTACTAATAAAACGAGTTCAAAGATACGGATTCACATTTTATTTTAAGAATATTTTGGACCCATTTTGATCTCCAAAACAATGCCACCAGGCATTATGGATCACACTCAAAAACACTTAATGAACAAATAAACTGCTTTAATATGAAAATTATTATAATGCCAGTCGTTATCGCTGCGTTTAACCTCCCAGCGAAGTCGTTTATGCGATTCTAATAAGCAGTTACATTCGCACTGAGAATACGCAAACACTTTTGCTATCTGTACCTGGCGCTGAATATATGACACTTCTATAACTTATCTGACTCTACACGTCATATGTAATATTAAGGTATCTTGAATGTATTCTATTATCTGAAGGTGCCACAGGGACCGAAACTCCAAATTAATCGAATATAGTATGTATAGAGTTTATTAATAAGGTCGAATTTCGACCTCATTAAATATACTCTTTCGTCATCAACATTAACCGTAATTCATCCACTGCTTAGGCCTTTTTTTTTTTTGATGACGCAGCGGAAATCATTTACGACCATACCAGGGCCTGGGTAGGCGCGCTGGCGTGTGTGGGGACTCGCATTTGGGTGCCCTACCCCACTAAAACCGCTGCGTGAGCCTTCAGCCGCTATATTTGAGGGACCCGGATCTGTGCAGGCGACGGGATACCCTTAGCGACAGACTGGTCCTGGCAAAGACCAGATTCTCCACAATAGGGGGACTGCCCGGCTATGACTTGGCAGTCCCCACGACGTCGTGTCTTAAGCTGGGCCCGGGTTCCCATCCCGAGCCCGACACGAGCACAGGGGCTTTATTGAAGGCGCATTAAATAGCGCCTCCGACGCACCCCCATTCGTCGTCTACGGGGGGAGGCTGCGTCAGCGGCCTCCTCTCTCTCACTGTCTCGCAGAAAGAGGCCATTGCCGTCCAGGACTCGTCAGAGTCAAGCATCGCAGTGATGACGCTCGACAAAGACAAGTCCCCTCCGATGACAGTCGTCACATCATGACGCAGCGCCGCCCATCTCGGGCACACCTCGAGGGTGTGCTGGGCAGAGTCCACCGCCGCGCCACAATCATGACATTCAGTCGTCGGCTCCCTGTGGGCCGTCCGACATCCACTGCTTAGGCCTCCGTCAATGAACGCCAAGATAGCCGATCCCTTGCTACTCGCATCCAGCAGAGACCGGCCACTGCATGGGCATCGCCTTCCCACCTGGTTGGACGGATGGTCTACCAACACTTCATCTATCTAAACGCAGTCTCCACTCTTGAATCTTATTAGCCCATCGGCCGTCCGTTCTTCTGAGTATGTGACCAGCTCCATTGTCACTTCGACGAGCTTATTCTTCTCGTGAAATCAGTAACTTAAGTACTCTTGTGAAGGTATTCGTTTAGAATCATATCTGCCAAAGAAACACACAGCATAGTACGCACCACTGCACGTTGAGCAACGGCAAACTTTCGGACCGGTCGGTAAATTAGAGTTCACGTTTCAGCTTCCTTGGTCATCACTGTGGACACCAATTGAAGTCTTTCATCTTCAAACGTTGCGGTACAGACGACCCAGTTTATCCATTATTGCTAAAGCAGTATTGTGGTCCTAATCACCTCTAAAGGATTCAGGAGGACGACTTCAAGAAAGGAGACGTTTCTCAATTCGACCGTATAATATATTATGCTTTTTTTTGTAATTTATATTCTTTAATTTTATAATATTCTAAAAAATTATACTCTTTTCTTTTTTTTTTTATATTCTTTTTCAATTTAACATTCTTACAGTGTCATTTAATACCGAGTCCATGATGTCGTTTCAATATATTATTTTAACGTAATCGTGCAAATTATAAATACCTACCTGTCGTGTAAAATTCGATAACCCGCATTATAATTTAAACCAGCATAAGTGACCTATACCCTCTCTCCTCGCCTTATATCGAGGAGGCCCACAGATAATTACTTGGACATATTGTAAGGTTGTACTATTATAAAATTAATTGTCGGCTAGTCGTTATTTTTAATAAGGGAGCCGGGCTTTAAATCATCTGTTAACGCAGACTTCGTTAAATTTTAACGTCTGTTAAAAACAACGCTCTTTGGTCCAAACGTTCGTTACCGCCATCTTTAATGATTAGACATTCGTTAAAATCGGTCGATGCAACCCGTCCTTAAACTATCTAGAATAGACATTTAAATTTTTTATCTGAGAGCTGTCGATACCTGGCCTCGCTGGAACAACCTACGCCACTGCCCGTGTCTATTCTTGAGAAAAGTAGGTTTCGATGCCACTCTACTTCATCAGGCTTCCTATACAGCACAGCTGCTCGAAAAAAAAAGTAAGATGATAACCATCGTTATCAAGCGCATCTTCAGTAAATCCCGATGTCAGGAGCTGTCAACCTGTCGAATTATGTTGACCCTGTGACCACATTACCATATACTGTTCGTTTACAGTTTTAAATGAAAACCATTAGCGTCACTTGTTCGAAGGTTTATTTGGAGGATCCTTAAAGGCTTTAAAATATAAAAAACGAAGATGTCACAGGCCTACATCGCTTGTGAAAGCGTAATACTTACATTTTAGGGATTTAGTTAATTTATTCATTGTATTAATATATTCAATCAAGTCAAGTGCGAGCTGAGTTTGCGCTGAATACATACATTTAAATACTGATTTAAACAAAGCCGATATTGATTCCTGAACCGGTTCTGTAAGATCCTGTGTCGATGCTACGGAAATAAATATAATACACTAGCTGTTGCACACAGCTTCGCCTGCGTTAACTTTGATTTACAACTGGTCCGCAAGTTCTGCAGCACTGGTCAACGTGCTATGGAGCGTGCTATGCCCAGCATACCAACTTTGATTTGACTTTGACCAAGGAAGCTGAAACGTGAACTCTAAATTACCGACCGGTCCGAAAGTTTGCCGTTCTATGGTGGGTGTTTCTTTGGCAGATAGGATTCGAAACGAAGACCTTCGCCAGAGAACTAAAGTTACCAATATCACGCGAAGAATAAGCTCGTTGAAGCGGCAGTAGTCAAGATAACGGATGGCGAATGGGCCATTAAGGTTCTAGAGTGGAGGCCGCGTAGGTAGACGAAGTGTTGGTCGGCCATTAACCAGATGGGAAGATGATCTCCGTACTGTAGCAAGTCCGCGTTGGATGCGAGTGGCAAGGGATCGGTCGTCTTGGCGTTTTGAAATTGAATTGAAATTGGAATGGAAACAATTCCTCTTTCTTAATAATTATTGACCTGTTAAATTAATGAAAAAAAGAATATTTTTTAATCTCATGCTTACATTAGTGCAAAAAATCAATGAAAAAAATCTTTAGCTTCATTATAATAGTATAGACAATATTTCAGACAATTTTGATATCAGCACTTAATACAAAATAAAAATATTAGATTTTAGGGTTAATGAGTGTAAAGTCCTCAATTTGAGGTGTTTCTTCGTTGAATTTGATTAACACGACATGTTTGTGTATTTGGCTCGTGCAAAAAGTGATTATAAATGTTATGTATTAGCTTAGCATTAATTTAAAATAAATTTTTATGCCAGTGGCCGGTCCGTTGGATGCGAATAACAATGTATCAGCCGTCTTAGCGCTCATCGAAGGAGACTTATATTTGGCAGTGGACAGATAAAGGCTGATGATGTATTAGGTGTCGCTGCAACTTCAGCTTAATTTATCTTAAGTGAACGTAGCATCTTAACGATAAAAGATTTTTTAAAATCGGTTCAGTAGTTTTTGAGTTAATTCTTTGCCAACAAACAAACTTTTCTGTACTATCTATGATAAAAATATTGGTAAATCATACTTAGGAACCTGCCCTAGAACTTTAGCGTGGCCGACAGTGAAAACATGCGGTATCAAAATCCGTTAAGTAATTTAATAAATGATGCTCAAACAGACCAAAACGAAAGGGAACTCTACTATGTAAAGATATGTACTTTTGACTATGTAAAGATTCACATATATATACAGGATATATACATTATACATACATACGTATTAATATTCATCCAGGTACTTGTATTAATACTAATATCAATCGTAATCAGATAACGCTATCAACACGTTATATCTTATCAAATCTGCTCAAACCAAATCAAAATTACCGATTATATTGTTATTATGACATTATTTCAAAATACTCAACTGGATACGTGTGTTTAATAATGACTGAAAAGAAGAAAAAACCTTTTTTCACGCTGAAACGCTGGAACAGCCAACGAGATGATGAGAATGGACTGGGCACTCCAAGCCCTCAACCCCAGTCCATCTTCAAGCAAGTCGTCCAAGCATCAAGATCGGTGAACTTCTCCGTCCCCGACACCAAGCCAAGGAAGTAAGACACAGTTGTTCAATATGATATTGCTTAGTGTATTCAAATAGATATCTATCTATAAGGCTGCGTTTCCACCAGAGCTGAGCTGAGATGAGCTAAGCTGTATTGCGACTTGCGAGGAATGTGCTTTACAAGAACCAATAGAGACGTCGCGCTGAACGTGGTCAGGCAAATGAAGCGTTTCTATTGGTTCTTAAAAACACATTCCTCGCAACGCAGCTTACCTCATCTCCGGTGGAAACGCAGCCTAACAGTGTACATGTACAGTCTGAAAAAAATGTTTGGAAAAAAATGAAGGCGAATTATTTCACTTAGTTCTAATTATAATGGAAAAACAATAAGGGAATTTATTTAATTTAATTAAAATTGTTAAAATAAATGTGAAACAATAAGCGTTACTCAAAATCTAGTACATGTTGGCCAAGTAGGGTCAACATAATAGGTTTTCATTTAGTAAAATATTTAGTTCCACTTGTGTTGAAAAATTCAAACATTTTCTGTTATAAATACTTTTAAAAAACTCACAAACAGACCGACATATTTTGGACAAAATCCTGTACAAAACGTTTCGGTTCCTATTTAAATGGCAAGTGAATTATTTTAGACTGTCCGCTGGAGGCATAAAGGATTTGGTGCAATGTGCGTTGTGCCTGGAAGTCCTTTCAAACCCTAAAATGCTGCCCTGCCAGCATACCTTCTGCTTTGCATGCCTACAAATATATGCTGCTGGTGAGTATTTATAACCTGGAGAGTAGTCGCAGGAAACATCATAAGTAATAGCTATAAGTAGTAAGTGGAATTTGGGATGACATTTATAGAATATTACATAAATTTATAACCATCACACAGCCTATGTCTCTATCGCTGTACCAACATAGTTTTCATTAAGAGCAAAAAAATACTCTGCACAACAATAATATTTTACCCATAATATGGTACTTTTTAACGTTAAAAGATCAAAGTATCGCCTCTCCCAAGATTCCTTTTTTTAAGCAGGGAGATTTTGCATAAACTTCAAACAGATAAATAGGTAAATCATTTTTGGAAAACTTATAATATTCGCCTACATTATCACATAATATCAAGTATTTTTTTTTAAATCGTGAAAGTTCAAATCATTTAAAAAATATAACTACAGATAGTATAGATAAAGTTTTTTTTCAGATTTACCAGTAATAGAATGCCCGCTATGCCGTACCAAGATACAAGTGCTCGGTACACATTTTTTAGAAGAACTACCCTCGAACCTGTACATAGATACACTGTTGCAGATGGTTGGTATAAGTAGTGGTGTACCAATCAAACCAGAAACACCACAAACCACGCCCAACGGCACCGGCATGCAGAGTGTGGACTTATTTGCTGGCGGTACACGGTGCACGCACTGTAAGACTATGTGTGATACGGTCGATGTTACTCACTGTGAACATTGTAAGTTGGTAAGTAGACATCATGAAAAATCCTCCCAATCATAAAATACACGTAAAATTCACGAAGAAAAGTTTCTGTAAAATATCTAAAACGTCTAACATTTAAAAAACTTCATGACAAACATAAGAAAAGAATATCATGAAATATATAAACAGGGGAACATACTGTGAGTGGCCAAAAAGGAACATATCTGCCATCCAAAACAATTGGACTATTACAGTGGTTTTTTTAGAAGGGTCTAGGCCTTTTTAGGTAGGTAGGTATTTTTAGGCCTAATGGGCTTTAAGCTCAATTGGTAGGTATATAACGGTGAAAAACATGCCTAAAGTGTACAAAGCTGGTGTATTTTTTTTAGAAGGGTCTAGACTTTTAGGCCTAATGGGCTTTAAGCTCAATTGGTAGGTATATAACAGTGAAAAATATGCCTAAAGTGTACAAAGCTGGTGTAAGACAAAATATTATAATACTTCGAGCGAGGAAAACGGCTCATCGGCAGTTTGCGAAAATCTATAAATTCCACTCAATATGCACCATATGTAGAGTTCTTTTAGAGTTGTTATGCATGTTTATTATTTATTTTTCCTGACTGCTCACAATTTTGCAATAGGAGATTTTAAGAAATTAAGAATCTAAAATTTGCGGCTTTCCGCAAATTTTTTTTGTTCTTCTATGGGGTTTCTTATTTTGGTCTGTCCCTGTTCATCGTTTAAGTGATTTATTTTAAATGATTAATATACGTAAGAGCTTGAATAAGCATAACATCAACATTTTCAGAGGTTTTGTCAAATTTGCTGGTCAAATCATTTAGAAGATATGCGCACACAAATTAGTTCTATAATAAAGCAATTAGACTCTGCAGCTAATCGTCTTGAACATAAAATTGAACATTTTAAGGTAACATTTTTTTACTTAGTTATTTTTTTTTCTCAAAACTTTGACTTCGTTTTTTAAGTCCCTTGAGAATATTATCTTTTTTTATATAAGATAAAATATTGTTACTATTATTAATATAAAAATCATATAACAGGATCGTTGTGAACGAATAAATGAACAAATAAACGATACAGCTGAGGAAAAGATTAATTTCATTTTGGCAACCAAGATGACTCTACAAACAGAGGCAGCACAGATACAAAAATCTGGCGATTTTTCAGCATTAGCTTTACAGACATCGTTGAACGAGGCCAGGGAGGTAGCTAATAAAGCAATGGCACAAAGCAATGAATCTTCAGATGATGAAAAGGTACTTACTACAATTTTAACCAATCAACCAAAATTCAAAAGCCAAAATCCTTCAGACGCCGTATACACAAATAGACAATATACCAAAATATATTAAAACATATTTTTTATATTTCTTAGGTATCAATATTTATGAATTTGCACCAAAATACAATACAACTATTGTCAGAAATATCTAAATGGGATGCAGGGAGTATTGTGTTCGATAAAGAAAACTTTCGCATCGAATCTGACAATTCCAATCCATGTGATGCTGAATCAGATGAACCTCTACCGGAGGCAGCTAAAGAATATGATCCTATGGAAAGTGAAGGTAGCCTTATACTACACTATAGGTGAGTAGTATGTAATTACATTGACTTGTAACAATAAAGAGCTAGCAGCTATTTCAGTCAAAGAATTACTCTTACTATTTAAAGGGGGAATGCTGCCAGTAACTTCGGAACTTGAAGAACTTGTCTAAACGGACTTATTTTAATAATATTATATTTAGTTATTATATGTTTTAAGGTTTATAGTCTTAGGTTCATTGTATTTTGATATGAGGATCAATTCAGTATTTAAATATAAAATCTTAAATACATTTTATGTTAAAATAAATACATTGTGTTATAAAAAAGTCTCTAAAAGTTTTGCTGTTTTGGGGCGGATTATCTTAATTGCAGCTTTTCTTTATTTTGCTTATTCGTATCATCTTTTGTTCCTGACTTAGCTAGATCCGTGTATTTCAGATCCATTTCATTGTTTTTAATCCAGAAATTGATCTTTGTCTTTTTAAGTCATAAGGCCTTACTGATCCTTTTGAACGTTTGAAAATTTGAACGACACTGTCACGAACAAACAAAACCGACCAAATCAGCCACATTTCAGGTCACGCAATTTTGTACCTCACTACGTATGGCGCAAGACCTCTAGGCCAGGAGGAGTCGGGGTGAGTCCATGGAACAACCACCTCTACATCTGCGGCATGGACAGTCACAGTGTGATCGTGGTGGAACGGTCACAGGCCAAAATTGTTAGTCGCTTGTCTTGCGATGACATGCTGTGTCCAGTGAACGTTGCATTTATGAAAAGTCTAGGGGAGATTTATGTCACAGGTAAAATCCCTACTAATATTATAATTACGAAAGTAGCTCTGTCTGTCTGTTTCTTACGCTTTGACGTCTAAGCCACTGCACCGACTTTTATGAAATTTAGTACACATGATCAGAGCTTGGGAAAGGACATTAGGCTACCTTTTATCACGAAAAAAGGCTTGCAGGGGTTTAAGCGCGCTAATCTCAGGAACTATTGGTCGGATTGGAATGATTCTTTCAGTGTTAGATAGCCTTTTTATCGAAAAAGGCTAAAAGGCTATATACCATCCCACTTAGTCACCGTTATAAATCATAGTTAACGCAGGCGAAGCTGCGGCCAACAGCTAGTATTTTTCTATTTGAAGCTTAGTTATATAATTTTATATCATCATCATCATCATGTCAGCCAATCGACGCCCACTGCTGGGCATAGGCCTCCCCCAAGTATATATTTTTATATACTTATGGCTTTTCCACCCGAACCCACTCGTCGTGAGTGCGGCAAACTACACCCCCGATAGCTTAGCACCTAATAAGTCTAGGTTACCTAAGAATGTCATAACCGATCCTGTTGATAAAATCACAGAACTGTTAAAGCGCGACGCTGAAGCGCGACGTAAGCTACAACACACACTCAGACATAACACAGCCGGTGTTAGGCACACATTCACACCGCATGGGCCCCGGGGTCGTATGCGACGTCGAACCCTACACTCCGTTGACCAGTTGATCCGGATCAACCGCGACAGCATAGGCTCAGACCAGCTACGAGTCGACACCAATATAGACCGTGTAATCACCGATAGCACTCTGCTATCGGCAGCTTGCTCGGGTCCCGCGCTTGACCCGCCTCCCCCGCTACCGGGGGAGGGGAGGGCCGGCCCTCACGATAGGTTTCTAACGTCACCCGTTCCAAACCAGTCGACCGTAGCTGACCAAGTTAGGTACAAACCCGACGCCATGAACATGGCGGGGGGCAACCCCCCAAATTTTTAACGTCATAGGATGATCCAACCGGATCACCCCATTTCCGATGACGCATAACGGTCACTAGGACCATTAGCATAGATCCAACCGAAAAAAAAAAAAAAAACTTATGGCTTTATATAGTAGTGGATAGGAGATAAAGGGGAATTCAGTCGATAGGAGCAGTCAACATTTTTAATTAACATCAAATAGGTTAACCTAGTTCCCCACCGTAGACGACGAACGGGGGTGCGTCGGAGGCGCTACTTGGTGCGCTTCTAGTAACACCCCTGTGCTCGTGTCGGGCTCGGGATGGGTACCCGGGCTCTGCTAGACACGACGTAGCAGGGACAGCTAAGTCGTAGCCGGGCAGTATTGTGGAGAATCTGGTCTTGCCGGGACCAGTCTGTCGCTGAGGGTTTCCCGTCGCCTGCAGATCCGGGTCCCTCAGATATAGTGGCTGAAAGCTCACGCAGCGGTTTTAGTGGGGTAGTGCACCCAATGCGAGTCCCCACACACGCCAGCGCTCCTACCCAAGGCCCTGGTACCTTGTTCCTTTTACCCTAAAACCTTAAGTTAACCTAGTTCAGTATAATGAAACAACTTTTACGGATTTTATCGCGGTTTATTTAACTAAATAAACCGCGATAAAATCCGTAAAAGTTGTTTCATTATAATGAGTGAAATTCGCGTAAACATAAGAAAACAATATGTAACCTAGTTCAGAGTAAACTAAGAATTATCAATGAATGACGGATTGGGGAAATTGGCAGCTAAGAATGATAGAAGTATATTGTCATTGCAGACAAATGGAAGCACTGCATACACGTGTTCTCCAAAGACGGGGAGTTCATTCGGTCTATAGGACAGAAAGGCAGCCGCGTAGGCATGTTCCGGTCCCCAGAAGGCATCGCCACGGACAACGCTCAACACCTCATCTACGTGGTTGATACTGGAAACGATAGAGTTCAGGTTTTGTATATCCACCAAATTAATTCGATTTTCATTGAATTATGGCACCAAAGATGTTCGATTTAAAACAACTGATTTGATGCTCACTAGATACCAGAATAAAAAGGTTCATTGTTAAACTCTTAGACAAGATGACAATAGAAAAGTGTGTGTTTATCTTTAAGCGCGATTGAAGTAAAACTTTATAAAAATCTGAGGTACCCTCAATTAGCACCTGAAGAAGTTTCACTTAAAAAAAAATTACTGACCTGAGCGTAGAATAAATAATAATTTATTTACTTTTAAATGTTTGAAAAAATGATAAATCCTAATTATTTTTGTTCTTTACCACTACTTAGGGCTAGTTTTTTTCTTACTTACCTACGTCAAGAGGCGTGGAAAATACATATTGTATAATATGTACTCAAGACCAAAGCAAATTACTTTTTTAAATATGGAACACTGAGCGTTACTTCCTTCAGAAAAGAAATCCGAGTTACCGCCTAGTCGTGCCTAAAGAAATTTTACTCCAAAAAGTTTGCCATCTTGAAACGTCCGGTAGTTGTGGAACATCTATCTCAATAATTTTATTTTTTTAAATCATTTATTTTTTATTTTATTCCATCTTTTCATATACTAAAAAAAATATAAAGTTGACGAGCGCACATGCTCAAAGGGATTCGAGGCCGGCGTCGTGGTTAGAGCATCACGACATGACCGCGTCATGTCATCATTTGAGACCGACCGCACTTATCAATTTTTAACATCAAAAAAGAAATATTAACATTTTTTTCTTTATGCAGGTTATTCAACCGGATGGCAAATATATTGATCAGTTTGGAGTTGCGATCAGACAACAGGCGTCACAAACTGCCAGCGTCTGGGAAACAAAACAAGTGCTTTGTACTGAGCTGAACGCTCCTACCTCCGTAGCGGTCACCAACGACCGCGTCATTATACTGGACAGCGGAAACCGTCGCGTTAAAGTGTACAACAAGCAGGACAAGAATAAAATCGCAGAATTCGGATCGCTGGGGAACAGAAAGGGACAATTCAGACAGCCAGAAGTCCTAGCCGTTGATCCCATGGGATTCATCCTTGTCGGTGATTCTGGCAATTGCCGAGTGCAAGTGTTCAAGCCGAATGGGCAACTGGTCCGGGTTTTCGGAAGATTGGGCACAGAACCTGGCAAGTTCGGCTGGATATCTGGCATCCATGTGACAAAACAGCTCGACGTTATTGTCAGCGATACCAAAAATCATAGTGTAAATTTCTTCTAGAGCAGTCGCAAAGAATTCAGACGTACATAGAAGGACAGTTCTTATGGGCGCTTTGAGGACAAACTCTGCGATGTAAACGTCCGCTTGGCGGCGTGACGAGAGGGACACCACGATGTCCCCAGCATATGAGCCTACGAGAGCGAGCGAGTGCGAACTGGGGGCATGTCCCTAATGAAGTAGGCACAAAAAATCCTTAAGATTTGTGCTTCTATGTACGTCTGAATTCTTTGGCAGTGGTTCTTAACCTTATAGTCATGAGGGAATTATAATTATATTAATAGCCATTCGCCAAAATTTCTGTCTTGCCATGGATCCAAGGATCCAAGTTGGTTAATTTGTTTGTAGTTAATATAAAGTACCTAAATGTAAATAAAAGGAGGGTTTTTCTAATTCATGTATTAAGCGCGGACCGCGTTGTGTTGACTTGTCACTATCATCTTATTAGGATGGCTCGGAGGACGGACCATTTGGGATGCTTCCAGGGACCACCAGTAGTCCGCGGACCACCGGTTGAAAACCACTGTTCTAAAGGTTAAATGATACATATTTTGTTAACAAAACCATATTTATTGAGAACAAATATGAAATACATTTTATCTACGTATAACTTAAATCAAAATAAATATAGAATATCACAAGAAAAACTTGTTTTTAATGTCGTCAATATAATCTCCGAGATTCCTTGTTACATAATATAATAGAAACTCATAGAAATAAATACAATAATTTTATCTAGACACATGGTCGTGGAAACAATAGTCAAATTGATTTAAGCAGTAGCTTTGAAAAAGGTTTTAAGCGAAACACTTCATTATAATCTATTTTTATATCCCAAGTTCTGGCAACACTTACAAACACCATGAGCAAAGAATTTGTATCCAGCTCTTAATAAATAATGTAAAAAAAATCACCATTACTTGACATTGCTTTTTTTTATAAAAGTAATCCAACTATTATTAAACTATACTGTTAATAATTGAATACATACCTAAAATGCTTGGGCTGGAATACACATTTTACGAATCTTACAGTTTTTCAATTCCTTTCAATTTGGATTAAATTAAACAAAAAGTAGCACTTCATATAAGTCCCATTGCTGGGTACGTGTCTCCTTGCAGACCAATGCGGGTTGGTGAACTTTACACACGATATTTTCCTTCACCGATGAGAAAGTGATGGTCGCGTGTTAAGGGTGCACTTAGGAATTTAGAGAACCTCATTTCAAGGCACCACAGGGGGGGGGGGGTCAAGATCGAACCAGGACGACTCCCTCGATCAAGAGGCCGAGCAGGGTATGGCACCACTGGACCATCGTCACTCAGTAAAATTCGACGAAGCCAAGAACCAGCAGTTGCAATCAAAGCTGAATCTATTCTCCAAAATCCAAAGAAACAAAAGAGATATCAAACAAGATTCAAAGAAAGTGCTGTCAACAGTGCTATCTGAGTTAAACTAAGCGGAAATCAAAACGATGGTATTCTCGAAGCCACGAGAACTGAAAACATTCTGTCCTGCGTGCGTCATCCCAGTACAAATACAGGGTGTCACGTACCACCAAGAACACAGTGATCAAATGGCTTATCGAAAATTTCTTCTTAAAGTATGACTGGGACTTCGAAATTCTCTCAACACTAAGAGTTGTTGAGTCTATCCAGAAATATCACCATACTTTAGACATTCCTTTTAAAATTAAAGGAGCTGCAAAGTATACAGTGATTCGAAAGGAAGTCACGAGCATCAAGACTTTGGTCCATCTCCAGATAAATCCAACCATTGTACCAGGTACTCAGAAACGGATGGAGAAACAGAAGAGAGAGGAGCGAGTTCGAAAAAGAACGAACTAGCATATAATTTTCGACAGAAGAGCCACGACGAGTAGCAGCGAGGGTACAGCTCAAATCTAAAACTTATTCTAAAACTTTAATTAAGTTCAGAAATATATTTTATTTTTAAAATTTTGATTATATTTACTAAATTTATAAGTATACAGATATATTGCTTTCCTAGTTGAATTGATTCGTTTATAATGTGTCCTCGAAAAATAGACTACAATGTTTTAAGAAGTAATGTTTTGGTACACCATACAGTTTTGGGACACCATAATTTACAATATAGGAAGTGAAGTAAAAGATACGCAAAATATCTAATTCAAAAATCGTGCAATGTGAGAACTTGGTACAAACATAGAAAAATATATTTTCACTAACAAATGAAACAATATTTCGTTATAAAAAATTAAAAACTCTATGCCTTTGGTTTGTTGAAATAAGCTGGCAACTCTGGGATATAATCTGGTATCATGGGTAGCCTGAACGGATTTACAACTTAGTGGGAATACAAAACGATAACTAACGGAACATGTCAATTATGACTCTTGAATAAGAGTATGTACCTACGTATAATAAATATGTTTAAATGTACTTCTACAACAATAAAATGTTGAAATTTATCTTTAGACAAAATCTCTAGATATGTAATAATTTGTTAATATTACATGTGTATTCCATGCTGAGTTCGCATTTTAAATATGTATTACAATCTTTGCGAATACTTAGAAGTTATGCACCTTAAAAACACACAAGTTACAAAATCCTTATCTTTTTAATTTCAATTATTTTAGAGTTATGTGTAGGCTATGGATGTTACAAATACCTATAGCCTAAGAGCCCACGACGGCCAGACATAAGTTATTTTATAAAAGTTAAAAGTTTCTCTGTACATGTCTCCTATACAGGTAAGAACGACCAGCGACTATAGAGTTTGGGTTGTGGTTACTTGGGCAGGTATCAGGTAGTAAAGGTGCATAAAATAGTACTAAAAATTCCTCAGAGTATAAAGCTCAATTTTTTCATATTTTTTTCGAGATAACTATAGAAATTTCGTCACACATTGCCGGACACTTATGACAGTTGCTACCCCCTGCCAGACACCCCTAAACTTGAATAAATTACAATTACACTTTCGTTATAGTATAAAAGCTAAATTTTATATACGAACTCCCGCACCGCGCGCGACTCGCGGTCGCGTGAATGCATACATCACGGGCATGCAAAATACATAAGTGCTAAAATTTTCTTAAAAAAAAGTTTCTGAGATAAATGATTATATGCTTTATACAAATAGTATATTAGGCTTAAATCTTTCAAAGCGTTCCAAATACCCGGTATATAGATTTTAGATATCCCATAATGTTCTGAACCAAACGTTAATTTTTTCTGCGCTGGCATGCCCAGGGGAGACGCGCGGGGTGCGGGGTGAAGCGCGTGAGAGAGCGAAATTCACTTCTGCACGGAGAAAATAACTATACTATAAATAACAGATGGTGCGCAGCATAGCTCCAACCGAAAAAAAAAAAAAAAGAACGCACTCGACTAAGCGCTCTATCTCACTAGCACTTGCTTGAACGATTGTTACCTCGCGCCGCACCAAAAATCCACTGACTTTCGATGTGTCTGGCAAGATGTAAAAACCATGAAAACTGTCCGGCTATTAAGGTAACATCTTTTTATAGGTCCCCAAGTAACATATATAAAATTTAGCTTTTATACTATAACGAAAGTATAATTGTAATTTATTTAAGTTTAGGGGTGTCTGGCAGGGGGTAGCAACTGTCATAAGTGTCCGGCGATGGGTGACGAAATTTCTAAAGTTATCTCGAAGAAAATATGAAAAAATTGAGTTTTATACTCTATGGAATTTTTAGTACTATTTTATGCACCTTTACTACCTGATACCTGCCCAAGTAACCACAACCCAAACTCTATAGTCGCTGGTCGTTCTTACCTGTATAGGAGACATGTACAGAGAAACTTTCAACTTTTATAAAATAACTTATGTCTGGCCGTCGTGGGCTCTTGCTCTACTATATGTATTGCTAATTTACTAGTAGACAATGCACCGGTGATTTAATATTAAAAATATTTGTAGAATTTTGATGGATATAATATATGGCATAAATCAGTCTCTATTCTCTAATAGAGATTACTTAAACTATAATTACTGAAACCGATTCTCTAAAAGAAATAATCATTAAATAATATTTACAAGTATCTATTACGAATAATTATGCAATAGAATAGCTAAAACAAAAAATATAACAGAGTATCTTCCCATGTTTTATATAGAAAATAAAATTAGTTTCTTACAAACTAAATGTTATGTTTATTGAATCTTTCACTAGGTTTGTTTTTATACAAGTGTGGGTATGGATTGACAAGGTGTTACACTTTCTCACTTTCACACATAATAGTGTATATTTGTAAGCTGTAACTAACAGATCATATGTTTTATTATTTTAAGGAGCAGGACATGTCATAAGTAGATATTATAATATCTATAAATGCGCATTTTGATACATTTTACCATCATTTGCAGACAGTTTTATGCAAAGAGATGCAACTCCTTACTCCTAACCTACACGTGGAGGTGATAAAAAGCTTGACAGTTAACTTCAAAAACGTTCTCTCTCTTTCATCCTTTAGTGATCATATAAGCTCTTTTTTTTTCTCACATTCAGACATTATAATTAGAATAATATTGACAATGTAACGATGTTATTTTTGACTAGCTGGTGCCCGCGATATCATCTGCGCAGGATTTTGGGGACAATTCATACAATCTATTTAAATTATAGCCTGTGTTATTCCGTTGTATTAGCTATACTATTATAAACTGTCATTAAATTCACTATGTGGTTTCTGTGTGAAAGAGTAACAAACATCCATACATATAAATTTTCGCTATTCACACTTTCACACATTATTACATTATATTTTGTCATAATATAAGTAGAATATTATATATCATCAATTGGGCGTTAATTGGCTGATATGATGATGATGATGATGATTATATATCTGTCTCTTTAGAAACATTGAAGTAATAGTCTGTGGCCGGAATTAAATTAATATTAATCTGCAACTATTTCATTTTGTCGCTTACAAACCTCTTTAAAGAAACACTGGCTGTTTACTTCATTTATTAATCAATGACAAATCCTGTAGGCCTGATGAGATTTCAATATTATTTGAGGGGTGAAAAGTTATCGAAACGGCATTTGGTTATCGCAGCGAAATATGTAACAACACCCTGACGAGACGAGAAGAGGTGACCCGTGCCCAGCAATGGGACCACGGAGTATAGATATATAAGGAGTCCGAGCGATATGGGCTTTTCCGTAGTATTCACATACACAATAATAAACCCAGATCTTAGTTCTTTTTTCTGCCACTGTCTGCGCTAGGATCGGTTGCGTACTGATGCTACGCTACATAACGCCACAGTACTTACTTCCCGCGTGCGAACCAATCAGCGCCACAGTACTTCCCGCGAGCGGACCAATCAGCGCCATAATACTTCCCGCGTAAAGATTTAAACGAGTACTTATTAAAGAAGGCGTGCTCTACCGGCAAAACTTCTGTCATCTAAATTGAGACCATTAGTTCAACATTACCTTCGGACTCCTTATATCTATTCTCCGCGAAAGGAACATACATAAGAGTCGATGATATTATGACGTATTGTGTATAACGAATTCGCCAAATAAACTATTATTTTCGTATTAGATTCAGTACAAAGACGTTATTTTTTTTTTTTCAAATCACACATATTTGGCTATACATAAAGAATTATAAACAAGGAGGTAGTTTTAATTGCTCTTGAATTTTAATTGATATTTTTTTCATTACTTATAATTATAATCAAATTAGATAAAGCTATGCGTCAAATTAAACTTAAGTTTAACCATATAAATTTACATACATAAACATGAAAATTGTAAAAACTACTTAACTAATTCTTAACTTTTTGATGTGGAAAATGCATAATTTTAGTTAGGTATGTGGCAAAAAATTGTATATTTTTTCTACTTTGTTCTTCATGTTCAGTACAGAGATTTTTTAGATACCTTTCACAGTTAATATAGATATTTTTTTAATCATAAAATAATTGCTATACTTGAAAGTATTCTTGCCATCTAATAATAAATACATTTTTTTACTCTTAATTAAGATTACCTTTTTAACATCCATTACAGTGGCAAATGACATTATTGACATTACATTTGTTAAACAAACACTAATATTAGCAAGGCAATTAATTAGTTTGATTGATGACCTTCAAAATCACTATAACATAACATCCAGCATTCCTTTAACACTACATTAGAGATTCACTCAATCACAAATATCTAAAGAACAGCACCCTTATAATATATTATAATAGGTAGGCAATATGTGACAATGTTATATACATTATAGCCATGTATGGCAAAATATTTGGTTGAAAGAAAGAAAATTAAGACAAGATGGACTAATTTTACCTAAGAGGAACGGCATGGCTGGCATCTGTTCACTGGGTGACTGTCTCCGAGTACCACTGAATCTGATTCCGCTGGTGGGCCTTCGCTATTGTCGTGCTGCCTCTGTAAATTTTTTTATGAAGGAAAGTAATTATTTTAAAACAAAAAAGGCCATGTTACAAGATTCCTGACTTTTTCAAATTATATTTCTATAAACGATATTTATAGAAAACTAAATTTCCGTGCAATCAAAGTGTGAAAAAAATACGAATCATATTCAACATAATGCAAAGTTATTATTTAATATTATTAAATATTATATCCCACTGCTGGGCACGGGTCTCCTCCTCGAATCAGGCGAGGAGGGCCGTAAATCGGCCATTAGTTCACCGAGCCGCTGACCCAATGCGGGTTAGTGAACTTCACACAATATCTTCAAAGACTTGCCAATCTCATCAGGTTTGCAGGTTTCTTAACAACATTTTCCTTTATCAATGAGCGAGCTATGGTCTCGTGTTCAGGGTGCACTCAGAAATTCACAAAAACCCATTTCAAGGCACTTTAAGGTGGGTCGAACCCAGACCCTCTTGCTCAAGAGGCCGAGCTTATACCAAAGAATTCTGACGTATATAGAAGGACAGTTCTTATGAGCGCTTTGAGGATAAACCTTCTGTGATGTAAACGTCCGCTTGGCGGCGTGACGAGAGGGACTCCGCGATGTCCCCAGCATATGAGCCTACGAGAGCGAGCGAGTGCGAACTGGGGACATGTCCCCAATAAACTCGGCACAAAAAATCCTTAAGAATTGTCTTTCTATATGCGTCCCTATACCCACTGGACCATTGTCGCTGGTGAATGATAATAAATTAATTATTATCTTGTGACAATGGTCACAAGCGAAATTTGAATCAAACTCATTACTGCATATTATTTACCTTTAATTCTGTGGCCAAGCTTCTAAATGTATCCTCAACATTTGTGTTGTCTTTGGCGGAAGTTTCCATCACAAACATAATTTCTGGGACGTACCGACAAAATGATTTAGGCTCGTCCGTCTCAACTTCTCTCTGGTCTATTAAATCACATTTGTTACCAATCAAGGATACTATCACATTCGATGATGTGTACCGTCGTACTTCTTCTATCCATTTTTGTAGAGATAAGAATGTTGACCTTTTTGTAATATCATATACTGTAAAATACATAATAATGTATGTTTATGTTTTAGTATTTTTAAATGTTTGAAACATGATGTTGATAATAAAAAGAGCGGTTGATGATTCATTTACAATGACTAATGCTTGGATAAATCTATTTAGAGCATATCAATGTATCCTCCTACAATTTTAATTCATTTGGTTTACAGCTTTATTTCAACATATTTTTTTTTACCAAAATAAAACCACATCTCCTTTAACCCGTTTCATAATGTTATCATTATAACATGTACTGTCGGTCCTTGATGGAAATTCATGTTATAGCAAATATAATAAAACTTTTTTAAACACTTTTTCCACTATTTATTTATATAGCAGTGAAACAATGTTGTCATCATTATCAACCATATATATCTCACTCCTTGTTAAAAAACAGGTAACAGTGTAAAAACATATACGGACAATTGAGAAAATCCTTATTTTTGTCTTGTCTTGTCACATGACACATGGAATCCGCATTGAGCCATTGTTTGTATAAGTCTTTTGGGAGGATATGATATACACCCAAATATTTAATCTTATCAAGCATTCAGATTTCCTGACAATGTTTCCCTTCACTGGTAGCCAAAAAAATTAAAAATATAGATATTTTGTACACTGACATGCAATGAGAAATAAATACTAAACAAAGATTATTCTGTTGCCTCGCAATTGTTTAGTTTGACAATGTGTACACGTTCTGCAAACTTGGTCATGGGGAAATAATAAGGTACATTCTAAAGGAAACCGCTTAGTTAATATTTTAAAGTATAACATTTGAATTAATATAAGTTTATATTGTAATGGATTAATGAATTCTAGTTTAGGCTATTGTCATAATTGTACTTTTGAAATTGCAAAATTTTATGTTATAAAAATAATTTACTTAAGTAAGGCAAGTATTGTAGAAGGCTATTTTTATGTTCTTGAAGCTGTATGACTTCCTTAATCATATTATAATTATGAAAAGAAAAAATCAATATCATATTTTGTTCTTTGTTGTATGAAAAGCTATCAATAATTATAATAATAATAAATCATTTAACATATTATGTTATGCATTGTTTTTTTGGTTTCTCCCTCAATACAAAACACTTTATAACATATACAAGACAGTAATGATACATAAATAAGTGGTGTCACTACATCAGTCATGGTAAATAATTATATTTTAATATCATAAATGCATAATTTAAGAAAGTGAATGAATTATGCTCACCAATTATAACTCCGTTAGCAGACCGATAGTAACTCTGCGTTATAGTTCGAAATCGTTCCTGGCCTGCGGTATCCCAAATCTGTAACTAAGTTAAGTTCATGTCTTTACAAGACACCAGCTATTGATAATTTGATTACACATATAGATTTATTTAGTTACCTTGACCTTCTTTCCATCCACTATTAATGTTTTCATAGAAAAGTCTACGCCTATGGTATTTCCGTGCCTTTCAATAAAATTACCCGATTTCAAACGTTGTACAATGCATGTTTTACCAGTACCGCAATCACCTATGAGCACAATTTTGAACAAATAATCAAATTGTTCATCTGGCACACTCATTAAAGTATTAGGATTACGAATACTCATGATTTTAGTCAATTAAACCTAAATTAGAGAAATTTTATGTTTACGTTGTAATTGTGACATTTTATTTTAACACTTAACACTGACATTTGTGACATCTGATTTTGACATTAATCGTTTGTTTCGTCTTCTTCTTTTAAGTTTTAGCTTCCTCTAGGATTTGCCAAAGTCAGAGTGCTTCATCGTTTTTTTCGTATGGACTGCACTTAGTGCATTGCCAATGTCAAGTAACAAGTCTGTCGTAAACTATCTTTAAAGACGACGAAGAAACTAACTTTAGTCTGTAATATGCGATTTTCTATTTCCTAATAATTAACTATCATTTTGTATTCATTCGTAATGGTTTTCTGTGTTTGATTTAAAAACTTAATACATATAATATTATAATGTAATTGGTTGGCGAATATTGTAGTGGACTGTTCAGTGTTCTGGATGGATGGAATTGGAAGTGATGGTTAATTGATGGTGACGTGAAGGGCGAAATCGCGCCCCTTGGTGTTTCCCGCTGTTTCTCCAAATAATAGACTAAAGAGAGTTTCATCTTCTTTTTTGAAGATTTTGTAACCTCGATTATTAAGACTTCCATGTGGCTGATACTTTACAAACTAATGCCTTAAACAAAACAAAACAAATAAATATTCTGTCAGTTGTCATTTGTCTCATGACATAAGTCATTTGTCAGCAGTCCATTATTCTTCAATCTTCAGTGTTCTGATAAAAATAATTATTATCAGATTCTCAAGAGATTGATTATTATCAGATTATAATATACAATAAACTTTATAACTCTTTCATGCATACCGCTACACTATGTACTTTTACTTTTAAAATAACTAATTTTAGAAAATATCGCTTTAACAAGCTATATTAGTAGTATTAAACATGTATTCACCGACGAAAACATGTATATTATTGTTTATCCTGAGCACTTTATACTATTGCGAAGGGTTTGAGGTAAATTCAGTTTTTAAAAATTATTTATATGTATATATAATTGTGCTTAACACATGGACTTTTCAACAGATACCTGAGAATTTTCAAAAATCGAATCATACTAACAATTGGGCAGTACTTGTGGACACTTCAAGATTTTGGTTTAACTACCGGCATGTCGCCAATGTGCTGTCAATATATCGCAGTGTGAAACGGCTTGGTATTCCCGACAGTCAGATAATACTCATGATATCTGATGATATGGCCTGCAACCCCAGGAATCCTCGACCAGCTACTATATTTAACAATGCTCATGAACAGATCAATGTATATGGTGATGATGTAGAAGTTGATTACAGAGGCTATGAGGTAAATACTATTTTCTTATTAATACAGTAACCTGAAGTTTTAATTGTATGTATACATTTCATATTATTATCTTAATATGAACATTTAAATATATTGTATATTAAATATTTTTTTCTAATACTTAATAGACCCGATTGCAGAAGTAGAAGTTGTTTCATTATAATACTACATTATTATCTATTTAACAAAAAACAACAGTTTGCTTATTACTTACCCCTTAAGGGCAATATAATCTACATAATGAACATTAATAAAATAATGTTGAAAGCAACCATAAAGTTGCTCTTAACTGCACTTACAACAGTTTAGTTTATATATTGATAATGGCTAAATTGGAAACCTTTATCCTCTCGTCTGTGGAGCGTCCCATGACAGGACTTTAGTAATTTCGCCGTGTCTGTGGAGCGTCCTGTCACAGGACTCGCCACAGCTGCGATCACCTTGTTTAGTTTTGAGCATATTTTGGCGTCTATATAGTTCTAACTCCTTCGTCCACATTTAAAATCGTATTAGAATGAACTGCTTCTCCCTCTCTAATGAAATATATGTGAAAAAATAATTGTATAAATATAAAAAAATATAATAAAAAAAAGTGCTTTTTTTGGTCCAAAGTTTAAAATAGGTTCAATGAAAAAAAATGTATGGGACGTATTGCAATTTGTTTTTCAATTTAATAATATGTGTAGCATTGTATATAAAAAATATAATATTACATCCATCAAACGATTTATTTATATTTAAGAGAGAATAAAAGGTAACTTTTAGGAGACGTATATTATTTCTCCTAGAACAGTTACAATGCAATTCAACATCAACTTTAAGTGATGTAAGAAATTAAAGAAATATATCTTAATTATAAAATTAATTGTAGTTTTACAAAACTACAAGTAGATTTTAAAAATAAATAGTTTTTATAAACCTAGGTGTCAAAAATTTGTGCTCAAATCCCGTCTGTTGAAAGTCCTGTGATGGGATCCACAGATGGGGAAGAATTGTCATTTTGACAGCTAACAGACGAGAGGTTAAGATAGAATATACTAAGAATGCTGCTACATTTTATCAAGATGTGATCAGTTTAGGCATGATGGCATAATAAATGAATCAATTTAGATACCATTTTAGATATTGTTTCTTCCTTATTTTTCATTTTTATTCTATCTGTCTACTTTCCTTTGAAAAAAACATTAATCTTCGTTATAATAAAACAGCTTTTACGGATTTTTTATGAGCCCGACGTTTCGCGATAAAATCCGTAAAAGCTGTTTTATTATAATGAATTAATCTTTGTGTACTCATATTAAACCTAATGAAATTGCTTTAAGATTTTTTTTAATTGTTGAAACAGGTTTCAGTGGAGAATTTCGTAAGATTGCTTACTGGTAGAGTGCCCCCAGATACACCTAGGTCCAAAAGGCTATTGACGGACGAAGGCAGCAATATATTAATATATTTAACAGGGCATGGTGGAGATGGATTTTTAAAATTTCAAGATTCCGAAGAAATAACCAGCCAAGAGCTTGCTGATGCTTTAGAACAGATGTGGCAAAAACGAAGGTTAATTTATGTCTTGTTCACTTAACTTGTTCCTAAAATATCTTTTCATGGATGGCAAGCAATATGTTTCGAGACTACACATTACAGGATTTCATAATACAATTCATCAAGCAAATGACAAATAAATAAAAAATTAATAACTAAATTATACTTAAACATTAAAGTATGCCCATCCAATATGAATGCATGCATGTTGTATTTCTTTGAGTGATTAATTTAAAACTGTACTTCTTCTTCTTCTTTGATATTAGCATCCCAGAGAATTTGTCAAAACTATACTTAAATTATATTTATTATTTCATTTCAGATATAATGAAATATTCTTCATTATAGACACATGTCAAGCATCTTCCATGTATGAAAAGTTCTACTCTCCAAATATTCTTGCAACAGCTAGCAGCTTAGTTGGGGAAGATTCACTTTCGGTGAGTAATGATAAACTTCAAAAGAAGAATTAAAAAAAATACCAATTCATGTATTGGGCTACTTACAAAACTTATAAAACGCACTTGTGAAACCTGTGTGGGACCTCTAACACTGTGAGTTAAAAGTTATAATTGATGTTGGTTGCATTCACAAAGGGGCAGAAAAGGTGGTGCAGTATGTCTAGGCTCAGCATCACCAATAGACTTTGTTTCTTGCTATTAATTACACTGCCTGCTCTACCCATCTCACTCACTCACTCTCAAGCTGTTTCACATGACAACCCTCAAGCATGGCACATCAATCCCAATGATAAAGTTTAATATTATGTGAGTTGTAATGAAATATTTAGGGGGAGTATGAAATTGCTATTAGGCGAATATTTTTATGAGGAAAAATGTGTGTCTAACATTTTGATAAATATTACACACTGATATATAATTTTAATGATTACCTGAGAAGATGAATGAAAACAGTCATATCTTATTTTGTCAGCTTCAGATTATTCATTATTGTATGTATAAAGTCAAATGTTTCCTTTTCAGCACCATGTGGATTCAGCAATCGGAGTATACATCATAGACAGATATACTTATTATGTCTTGGAATTTCTAGAAAATGTTCACCCAAACAGCAAGAGAACTATGACAGAATTTGTAAGTCTTCCATATATACCATGTTTGATGTTTATAGTTTATACAATAATGATATATTTTGCAGACAATATTTATAAATATTAATTAGGTATTTTATTTTTAAAAGCAATTTCATAGTTTTTTTTTCTACCAGTCAAGTAAATTAACTTAAAAAATAAAATAAAAGCTCTTACTACTACACAATAGTATTTGTTTGGATTAACACTACTTAATATAATATATAAATTATTTCCTACTGAGTATTTGTTGTAGTAGTCTGGTAAAGCAATTAAATTTTTTTTAACAACAAAGGAACATTTTGTGAGACGATACATAATTATTATTTTATTAACATATTTCAGCTAGCAGTGTGTCCTAAAAGTGCGTGTTTGTCAACGGTGGGTGTGCGACGGGATCTCTTCAAAAGGGACCCAAATAAAGTGCCCATCACAGACTTCTTTGGTTCAGTCAGACCGGTTATCATTACCACTGATCCAATCGATATACAAGTTGAACCAAAGAGAAGAAAAAGAGATACAGAGTAAGTTCTCTTATTATTGTCTGCATTAAATCATTTACAGCCGTAATTATTTATCAAATTGCATAAGTAGTTTCATAATAGTCTAACCTGGTTTCGTGCGGCTTGTGAGATTTCGGTGACCCATTGAGGGGGATAGGGAAAAGGAGGGCAACACACCTGCATAGCTTCTGGTTATATGGATGTTTATGGGCATCGATAGTCGCAAGACCTCGACTGTTCGTTTGCCCTTCTATGTTTTAAAAAAAGTAGTACATATTTTGTACAAATACTATTCATTCGTTTTGTGAATACTTCTAGTAATATCTTTAGGTTTTTTAAACCTATTCTAGTTGAATGGGCAGGTGGACAGATGAATTACATTTATCAGCTAACCCAGACATGTCATGTGTTGCCTAACCTCAGAGCCAGTGATGACACTGTCTGCCAAGCCCTTCTCTTCCAAATACTTACCTTAAATTTGTTTAATGGGAGAAGAAATCAGGTTGGTGTTACCCGTGCTGGCGATAGCGGGTCACATCGCTACCCGTATCCTTCCTGTCGATAAATATAAAAAGGTGTGTGTGCGATTCACACATGATAGAAGTGAAACACACGTTAAATGCTCAAATACAAGCAAGTATTAAACAGTGTGCAATATACATCCACACCGACATTTGCTCTCTCGCTCTTTTATATTTGTTTCTCCTGTCGTTTTTCCGTTGTATCCAGTTTGAAATCACAACGATTCTATAGAAGTTTCACTTCAAAAATCGGTTGTCTGTGAAGTCGGTTTTAACTGACGATAGTTGAACGTGACAACGTCATAAGAAAATACTGATGGGCCGATTGTGCCTCTTTGTCGCTTGTTCCGCGCTCTCGCTTGCACTTTAAGCCTTTAATGGAACGTCTCAGAGCGAGGTAACGCCGCGTGAGTCATGCTTTTTCGTGCGTGCAGCCGGCTCCATCGAATTATAAGACGTTGTCACGTCAAAAATATTGTATTTGGCACATAAGTTTGTTTATTTTATATTTTCTTTTGTCTCTTACAGAAACAAAACCAAAGTACCTGAAAAGCGAGAATATTTGCCTCAATTTCCTATGCATTTGATACAAACTACATAGATATTATAATAATAAAATAGTTCTAGTATGTATATAGTTTTATTTTATTCCATGCACAATAACTATATGCAAAAAGCTGTTACTTTTTACGCAGTCACTATTGTTGTCAGGGTAATAAAACATATTTTCATATTTTGATTTGTATTTATTTCGCTATAAGTACTAAGAATAAAACTTTTTTAACATTATTTAACACAACCGATTTAATTTTTCGCAATCTATAACATCAAATATTACTCGGCGAACTTGGAGAAAGATCTGGAAACTTGCACAATTCATTCGCTTCGCGATAGATGGCGTTGCCGGTACGCTTCGCCATCTATCAAAAATAAGTTGGTCGAGTAATAGTAACCATGGAGAAAAGAAAGGAGTACCATGTCATATGTAAAAGAATTTAGTCCATTTTTACTTGTTAATTCCAGTTCAAAAGCCGCATACAATGGCGCTAGTGTAAATATTAAAAGTGTACTCAGCAGCCGTTTTAGATGAATTGAATTCAAACCCGACGGCCATGAAGCCGTGGAAGTTATACTCCACGGCTGGCGGGGGCAACTCTCGATCCATCTGCATCCAATGGTGTCAACTGGCTTGCATCGCGTCTGATGAAGCATTAACGCCACTAGGGCATTAGCATAGCTCCATCCGAAAAAAAATAGATGAATTTCAAAACCAGTACTTGCTACTGTGGCGCCACCCTTATGTATCGCTTATTTAAGGACGCTTACATACAGAAATGGTACTCGTATACAATACTCCATGACAGTAACAAATGCATACCCACTTCACATGTCACGTGACGTGATATGACCGCTGATATGAGATCAAACCTACCGGACTATAGCACCATTACAGTTGCACACGTAGGCCCTTCGTTTGGTCTAACTCTTCCCTATAACTACATAACATGTATACAATTCTACAAGCGAATTAACATTAATTTGGTCTTGCATTCAATTAATTTTACAAGATTGAAATTGTTCTAAGTATTTACAAAGACGCAGCAATTTTGGGGGGGTCTGACGTTTGTCCGAACATCGAACTATACATGAACTGTGGTTCCTCTGTTTGTGTTAAGTCAGAATCTCCCAAATTTGTCCTGGCTACTGACTATTATACTGGCTATTTTAACATTATTTGTGCTATATTGATTCGTTTTATTTAAATCGGTCATAATAATATTATATTATGTTATATTTCGAATAAAGTGACAGTGGTCAGAAACACATTTCTTTTTCATTTTGTCTTAAAACTACGCTATGTACAAACATTACAATATTTACAAATAATTATTGTAAAAACAAATTACTTACTATTGTAAGTAATAATAATCAAAATTGACTTAAAAGAAAATTATATTTGTTATTTGCTTGGTATTTGTAATAGTTTTACATTTTGTATTTGCGATGATTCTTGTTGATAAAGATAGGGTGGACCCTATACAGGATGATATTTGAAGAACGGACGGTTTCATCAATCAAAGAAAATTATTTTCCCAAAAAAACTCACATAAATAACAAAATATAGACAAATGCAAGTAATGCATTGTTAGACTTAGAATATGGTCACCCTATTGTAAACAGACGTAAACGAACTATTGTAACACCCTAAATTTAGACAGACGTTAGTGGTAGGTATAAAATAATCGGGTCGCGATTCTCGTGTGAACGGGACCTTAGGTATGGCTCGCGCTGGAACGTCGGCGTATTTGATGCATCGTATTTTACCTATACATATTATAATACTGTGGCTACTTTAATTCATTTGTGAAGAATAATTAAAAAAAATTAAGACCCCACTCGTGATATATTTTTGGAATGAGGATCGTTAGCTCTATACGCTACTTGAATATAATCGTTCTTCAAAAAATCACACTGTATACAAATTTACACTTTGAAACATAAATATGTTTAAATTACAAGGTAAACACTTATTTAGGTACTCATTAACCACAACAATTAGGCGCATGTCAGGAAACGCTCGAACCCCACTTTCTGGCGCTTTTAGTAATGTAACCGAAATAAATTAAATTCTGAATAAGCATTTCATTAAAAATTGGCCTTTATAAACAAACATTTGACACAATTACTGCTTAGGGCGGCTTGCATGGACCGATTTTAACGATTACATAATCGTCAAAGATGGCGGTAACGAACGTTAGTGACCAAAGAGCGTTGTTTTTAACAGACGTTAAAATTTAACGAAGTCTCTTACATTGACAGATGATTTAAGGAAACCGGCCTTTATATTTTAAGACAATACTTTATTTACTTACAAGATATTATTTGTATAATTATGAACTTGTATTCGTCTTGTGAACATGATAATATAAAGTTTTAAATTACCTACATACCGTTTGCCAAGCAATTTAGAAAATATATTTATAATTACTACGTCCATGACCTATTTTTCTTATTTTCGATTAACTAGTAAAAGGCACACGCATTCGATATCAAACACCCGGATTCAGCTATGCCACGGATATGGGTTTTTTTCAATCGTCATTTACAGTTAATATCATAAATTTGGCTACCTATTATGTACATATAATCTAATTGAATTACAAAGATTAAATATCATATTTAGGTATTGTTACGCCGTAATGATATCATTATTATCATCATTAGCTATCTATCGATTTCCGTTCATCATTAGTTTTTATATCAAAAAAAATGCCCGATAGGAATAATATGTAAACATAATACAAGTCCTATACTTAAAGATGGCAGAAAATGATATTTTATATTATAACGTTAGCTTAGTATTTCGCTCACATGAGTAGTATATAGAGAGTCCGGACGTAATGTTGAGCGAATGGTCGCAATTTAGATGACAGTACTGGCAGAGCACGCCTTCTTCAATAAGTAAGTAACTGAGCAACAGTCAGTTCCCTGGCGGTAAGTGACCAGCCATATCCATAGATATCCGCTACTACTGAGGATTATCATATTATGGAAGGTCCGTAAGTCGATCGTATAGAACTTATAATTCGCGAAGTATAAGGAGTCCGAACGGCTTTTCCATAGTTCTCACATACACAATAATAAACCTAGATTTTAGTTCTCGTTTCTGCCACTGGCTGCGCTAGAACCGAGTGCGTACCGCTATTGTAGCGGACCAATCAGCGCCACAATACTTCCCGCGTAAAATTTAAACGAGTAAGTACTTATTATAAAGAAGGCGCGCTCTACAGGCAAAAATGTCACTTGGCTGATGAAAATTAAGGAAGTTGTGAAATATTTTTTATCTAAATCTACGGAAGCACTAGGCATATAATATAAACTACAAGCTTAAATAATTAAAGAATACCCAAAGCTTAGTCATGGTATCAAATTTTCTATACAGTTTAAAGGTACTTTTTAGAACGCATTTTTTAATATGTACAAAATTTTCTCTAGATATATTATTTTTTCTG
Source organism: Lycaena phlaeas (assembly GCA_905333005.2). Lineage (NCBI taxonomy): Eukaryota > Metazoa > Arthropoda > Insecta > Lepidoptera > Lycaenidae > Lycaena > Lycaena phlaeas. The sequence continues at coordinate 7,926,142 of HG995182.1, forward strand.
GCATTATAGCACAAATAATTTTAAGTATAAATTAGAATTAATTAATTAGCAAATGTTTTAAAATTTATATAAATACAACAGTAGATCTTACACTTATTACAATAACACATTTAAGAAAAGGTAACTCATTAAACACTAATATTGTACTTTAACACAATATTAATTTATATATTTAAATAATATTATGTGAATATATTTCACTATTTAAATCATTTTCATTGAGTGCAAAATGGGTGTCTACATTATATTATTGAGTATAATTACATAGATGCTGGCTGTATACAACGAAATTGTTTGCTAAATCTTTTTAAGTGTAGGTACGTAAAAACATAAAAGTATTGTATAAGTTGAGATACCATTGAGACTTTATAGTTTTTAACACGTCGATTTATTTTATAAAAGTCCTAATAGGTACGCGTATCGATATTTTTATTGAATTCTTAAAACCTACAAATTTAAATTTGGCGTAAGTACCTATATTTTCATCGAATCACATACCAAAATATTATTTTATCATATACATATAAATTCTGATTTTATTATTGTAGAACAGGCGAGAGAAGTATAATTTTGAAGTAGTAAAATAATATTTTTGGAAAATATATTAAGAGATTGAAACAGGTAACACATATCAAGTTTAATACGATTATCTTCGGTTAATATACCTATTACCTACTGAAAAAATGCCTTGCTTGTGCAAATGATTGTCAGGAATATAAAAACAAAACAAACAGATATTGATAAATAGCTATTCCATTTTTATATATCTAGAATAATACATGAAATATGACTAGTGTTTCTTGGCTTGTTCTTGCTCAAAGACAACGCCTATAATGATGACGAAAAGAGTATTTACATAATTCTAAATTGCTCTGTTTATTTTTATAAAATAACAGTTCTACTCCTGAATATAGAAACAAGAAGATAAAAAATATTTCTTAATGTAAGGCCATGATTACAAACCACACCATTTTGTCGAATCGATTTTTTTTATATTTAACAAACGTAAAAAATGGCGCCATTTTTCTTTGTACTGGTCGCTTCGATGTTCAATTCCCTCGACTGTTCTATATTCAAGCATGATTTAATGGAGCCGGTACAATCGTAGTAATATCCTAACAATCAGTCTTTCATATTTGTTTCTCCCTTAGAAGATGGTTGTTACACAAACTTGATAACATACATGTTCATCCGTTGACGTCGTCTGCTTGAACGATTTCATAATAGCTGTCGATGGAATAATTGAAGAGTTGAAAGTCGTATCTGTAAAGGGAAATAATCATATATTATAAATGTGACTGTAAGTTTGTTTGTTGCGTTTTTACGCGGTAAACTGCTTATCCTATCATCTTGAAACATTGTACCCATATTCCTGGAGCTATCAAAAGTAACATAGGTTACTTTTTATGAAAAAAAAAATACGCTTGTAAATCTTAGAAAATGCTGGCGAGCCGCGATTAATTGCCTTACGCTAGCCCGTGATTTTACTTTTATGCACTATCCATTTGTGATTATTTAGGGCCAGAAACCACCCAGTTAAATACCCGCCTAACCTAAATCAAAATACTAACCTGTATAACTTATAGAGGCCGTCCAGTTGAGACTTCTTGAGCCGCGAGTACAAGTGATTAATGTTATGCAACGTGTTGGTGCCTTTGCCGCTGTTCCTCCACTCCGGCTTGATGATGTCCTGCAGGCGAGCCATCTGGATCAGGAACCTTTGATCCTCCTGAAAACAAATAGGGTGTTAAGTTTACTATTCTGTCCTGATTTCACCAGACCAGTCTCCCATCCACGGACCAACCTCGGCAAGCGTTGCTTAGCCTGGTGAATGGATTCGCGCGGCTGTTACCACTGAGCCACGAACTCCTCCTATACCTACGTTAAAATACATAGAAATCATATTTTTTAACTTCTATATTTATATGGGCCAGTATCATGGGCGTAGCCAGCCTTGGGCTCAGGGTGGGGCAGCAGTCAACCTATCCATCTTTCCCCGACATGGTGGAGCACCCGTCATTGCCAGCAATTGCCCCACACACTTTTCTGGATCCAGGCACACGTTTGTGATGAAATTATCTATGACAGAGGCAATAGATTAGGTCCAAATCTATAGCCTCTGCCTCCTGTGGCCTTAATTAATAATCATCCTATGGCCAGGGTGGGGCAAGCGCCCAGCTTGCCCCAGTGTGGCTACGCCCATGGCCAGTATATATTTAATTTTCGTTCAACGATAGACATTTACCTTGGTATTATTAAATTCTATTTATTACTTTTAATTAGCAAATATTGATCGTAGAATCCACAAATAGCATAAGTAATAACTAAGCAACTCCAAGTTCTAATGACAACGAATGTATGAAATACCCTTTCCTTTATGCAAATCGATTTTGTTCAAGGTACATGACCTCATATCTATGTCGATATGCCAACATAATCATCAGCCCTCGTCCATCCGCCGTTGCTTGGATTGCACACAACGCAATGATATCGCAAATAATGTTTGTCATAATATACGATAATACAATATTGTTAACTTTTAACACGTATATTTTTTTTAAGTTAATTAATGATGTAAACCTATATAAACATCTGTACATCCCTACTTTCCCCACTAATATTATAAATGTGGATGTAAGTTTGTTTGTTACGCATAATGAAACTTTGTGCACATATTCTTGAGGCATTAGAAATAACATTGGATACTGTTTAACAAAAATCCTGGACGTCGCAACGGGCACGGGGCAATAGCCAGTAAATAAAATTCCTATACCATATCCGCATTTTTATGACTTTTAGGGCCTGTTTCACAATCTCCAGATAAGTGCCGAATAGGCTATCGGCAACATATTTGACAGACTCTATCTGTCAAATATGTTGCCGATAGCCTATTCGGGCTCGGCACTTATCTGGAAATTGTGAAACCGGCCCTTAGTGAATGCTCTGGTACAAGAATATATTTTGTGAGCGACAATTGTCTAGTCACTAGTAAGTATGGGAACTCGACCTCAAAACTTAGAGGTCTAAGTCAAAAATATCGATGTCTCATGAAATTAAAATCTCTGAGGGCATTGGAAATTCACCAGCGTTCTCACAGCGCTATGGCCCAACTCGCCTGATTTCGAGAAACCCCATGCTCAGTAAGGCTATTCTGTAAGGTTATTTTCGAATCTCGAAAGCGGAATCCGCGGTGATATGACGAATTTGACGTATTTGTATCATTTAAAAATCGACTTTCTCTCTATATTAATAAAGCTCAATTGCGAAGTGACGTAAAGTGAGCTCTATCACTCAGATGAAGCTCGACATCGAAATGGTTTTTTACAGAATAGCCCTACAGTATAGAGTCCAATACTGATGATGATGAAAATAAAACATTAGAAATTAGTTAAAAAACTTACGTCGAGCGTTTCAAACTTCAATATCACGTCGAAGTTGAATTTGCAGGGCGTGCAGAAGTCCGTGTAGGGCGTCCAGTGCATGTCGAGGGTGCGCTTTGCCCGCGCTTCGTCTAGGACGTACGCCACAAACTCTTCGAAAACCGGGTACCTCTCCGTCAGGGCCGGCTTGGCGGAGGACTGAAAAAAAAGCAGCAGCAAGTTCAAAATCGACGTTTTCATTGCTTTTTCATGGCATCAGGAGAAAAACGAACAGGGCTATTCTGTAAGGTCGTTTTCGAATCTCGAAAGCGGAATCCGCAGTGATATGACGAATTTGTAGTCTTTAAAACTCGACTCTCTATCTATATCAATAAAGTTCGCTTTCGAAGTGAGCGTAAAGTGAGCTCTATCAGTCAGGTGAAGCTCGATATCGAAATGGCTTTTACAAAATAGCCCTACAGAGCCCTATTGTGACTAACGAGGGGCGAGGCATGTGCGACCACAGATTATGCAGATTACTCTCCTATTTCCTATACCTTCAATGGGCAAACTCCTCGCGGAACGCGACAGCCGACACCAGTATTAGAGAGAGAGACCATTGCGATCGTGCCGGCCAAATTAAGTTGCAATATACTATATAGCAATAATAAGACACTGACACATCCATGACCCAGGAACTTTTTTGTTCCCTGGCAGCATTCGAACCCGCTACCTCCGGCGTGAGCGCCAACGCGCTAACCATTGAGCCTCAGAGGTCATCATTGTCAGTTATACAGTGATGCATTTATCTTCGGCCATCCGATTGAAGTGTCAAGGACGAATATGAATCAATATGATTTTATCATTCATCACATATTAACATAGAGTACCTGGTTGACCGAGCATTTGCTCGGTACCCTAAGTGATAAAATACGATAAAATTTTTCTTTCAAAAAAAATGATCTTAAAAAAAAGAAAAAAAAAATTCGGACTGGAGATTCGAACCAGGTTCGTTCGAACTTAACTGCTTAATTTCACCACTAAGCTACCATGGCATATTATTTAAGAGCGAAATTTACGTTCGTATTCTAATCATATTTTATTGATGCCTCAAAACACGGATAAAAAAAAGTTTTCTCAAAATGTATCCTAACTAGATCGATTTATCGCCGTTTTTAACACATGTATACAAAATTTCATGAAAATCATTGGAGCCGATTCCGAGATCCCGATTCTATATATATATACAAGAATTGCTCGTTTAAAGGTATAAGATAAGATAAGATAACTTTCTACCTAACCCTTACTACTACTACTACTTACTAGCCCTGGCTTGACTTTTACCTATATCACTGGATAAGACAAACTTTACCTATTTTAAGTACCTAACCTGAATAAAAAAATTGGCCTTACCTTTCTATATTTTCTAATGATCCTCTGACCCATCTTGTCATGGAAGGACTTGGGCCAGGCATGGACTATTTTGTCATTGTAGGCCGAAGCTAGCCTCTCTAGAGGATGTCTCACAATGAGGAACGTTATGGAGTCTCCTTGCGCTTTCCTTATCATTTCCACCGTTGGCCTCGCGTACTTTTTCCTGGCTAACTGGAGGGGAACCTCCTTGGTCTTGTCCAGGAACGCTGCAGAATAGTTGGCCATCAAGTTGAAGTTGTACATCCAAGACGTGGAAGCCGCTTTGAAGATATTGCACCTGTGGGAAATGAGAAAACATTGGATTATTGTTATAATGAAACTTTACGGATTTTATCGCGGCTTATTTAGTTTTTTATAAGCCCGACGTTTCGGATACTTGACAGCAACCATGGTCTCGGGAGGTGTCGGAAGTCCTACTGTTATAAAGTTATTCGAAACTACCCTATGATACTGAGTCATCAGTCAGTGCTAACTGAGTCTTTAGTCTGTGACATGTTATGCTTGGATTTTGATTTTATTATTTTTACTAGCTGTTACCCGCAGCTTCGCCCGCGTGAACTTAGGTTTACGGATTTATCATGTCTGATGATGATCATTTTCTATTTTAATAATTACTAAGTTTTTGTATTAAAATGAATATATGTCATCTTGAACATAAAGACATATATCCCTTCGCAGATTTTCTGTAGGCATATTTAGGATATATAATACTATTATTATATATTCCACCATAGGTACGTTGATCATGTTATTACGTCTACCAGAGTTGATACACTACGGCCTTAGACAGCAGACAACCGCCCGCGCCCGTTCGTATCACAGCAACACAATTTATTTTCTTCTGCATTATTTTGATTTTGCTATATCTCCTAAAGTATTTTTTTAATTTGCATGATGTAAAGAGCAAAAATAATCTTCATGAAATGCACAAGCCAATTAACTGATTTAAAATGATAAGGATTCATACCGTATTTGTGTAAATAACTTTCAAATTATCACGTTATAATTGCCCATTTTTTTAAGTATTAAATGGATATAGTATGATATCCCTAAGAGATAGACATATTCCATCGCGGACTTTTTTGTAGACCTATTTAAGATACACAATTCCACCATACATTATTTTGTTATTTCTCAAAGGGTTTAGGCAGCGTTTTCGTTGAAAACTCCCAAGCGGCCTATTTTTTCCCGACACCTTCAACAATTATTGTTATATCTTAGCCAATGTATATAAAAACTGAATAAATTATATACGTAAACCTTCCTCTTGAATTGTCCTATTTATTAAAAAAAACGCATCAAAATCCGTTGCATAGTTTTAAAGATTTAAGCGTAAAAGGGATATAGGGACAGAAAAAGCGACTTTGTTTTATAATATGTAGTGATGATGTAGTGATTATGGTATCCCAAGCAGGTGGTAGTGGCCAGCCATCTTCTCCATTGTAATAATGATGTTTTTTTTTTTAATTTCAATAGCCTCGCGAATCATCCTTGGTTGGAATCGGTGTTCTTTTGCGAGGACCTATGGTTTATCAATTCTAATATAATGGCGAGCGTTGTCTAGGCTATGGTCACATATTACTGACTTAGTATAGCGACAGTGTTTTAACTTTTAAGTCAGCTATATTATGTTCTTTAACGAGAGTTTTTATTACTCTTTTTGTTTGTTCTATCATCTATTTATGAGAGACCACAGTCACAATCAAGTTTGTATACTCCTGCATCTTGTAAGGGTACCTACTTATGTATATCGCACTTGACAGGTGGTAAGAATTGACCTATCTTTTTTGTGTGTGAGTGAAATTTTCGTGAACATAAGAAAATAACATTGGATTATTGTGTTGTTGTTTTTTTTTGCAATAAGCAGTGAGGTGACATTTAGAGATAGACAGGCTCTTTCAGCAGGAACGAAATGTCGAACTCAAGACTAAAAAAGTACCTGGCCCGGAAAAAATGCCAATCACGATTCAAAATAAGCTAAAAGTACTTGTAATAATTACGCATAACCTTGCCATGTAGCGGGTAGAACTCCATAAATTCATAGAACATGTCAGGAGTTTATGATTTGTCTGGATCTAGGTAGCGTTAATAACATTTTCTAATGAATGTGCAGTTTAATATAAACGCACTGTTAAATGCCGTTACTTTATGTGACATTCTCGTTATCCATAATAACACCATTGGGTTATCATGTTATTTGTAGCGATTATTTGCATTAATACCTTTTCCTGGCAGATTATATTACTATCTATATATAGATATATTGTGATCTCTTTCATTGAAAAATCTAAAATTAACAAACCAACTGTAAAATTTCTTGTTAAGTGACAAATGAGTTATAGGTAGGTAATGAGTTAGAGGTAAGCATGGTTAAATTACTTAATTTGATTAGCCTCTCAGTTGACATAGCCACTATAATAAAAAGCTGTCAAATTTGACTCTAGAATCGTATGTTAACCGCCATTTACAACCATGTAAGTTGACATACACTTTGACCAACGTTTCAGAAACCGGGCGTACGATTCATATTAAATAATATAATACAATTTACTAAAATAAAAGTAACCCAAGTTACTCCTTGTTATAACTGCTACCTTCCAGTAAAAGTCCCTTCAAAATCAGTCCAACAACTTCAGAGATTAGCCGGAACAAACACACAGACAAAAATAGTAAAAATGTTAATTTGGTATGTGTACCGTATATATTATATTCATAATATGCATGTAGTAAACAGCAGTTATTTTAATATTACAGATAGACACTCCAATTTTATTTATATATATAGATGAACAGCATGTATAGATGGCTGAATAATTAGACATCCTAGGCCTAAAGCTCACAAGTTGGGATAAAAGAGGGAAAAGCTTTCACATCAAGGGCGGAACTATTGTCAGCGAATGCTTTGTTTGAGTGTGGCCTAGATACATTGAAGACACGATTCTACGAGTGGTATCATTTGAAAATGAGAAAAATATTGTCAGCTTAAAGACAGACTCGCCATACGATGAATGCCTTAGCAGCCACATACACACCTACAACCATTCTAGAACCATCCTTAAAGCGTATTCCTTTAATTAATTGATCATTTATGAAAGGGGCCACTGATAACCTTGGATAGCTTTACGAAACGTCTACGATATCGATACTCGATAGCTCATATCGAGTGTTAGGGATGATACCCCCTGCAGTCCATAGTGACGAGCACAGCCACTATCGATAACTCTTAATTTTGCCGTTCTCCTGCTTATCGATTTTTGTCGATATGATGTGGTCGTAGGTCGTAAAAAAATCTATTTATTTACTCACCATATAACGTGATACTGTCTGTTGATAAGGTATTCCCACGCGTAGGCCTTGTGGGAGTAGTCGTCGAGGCCGAGCTTGGAGCACTCGGTTCTCAGGTACTCCCTCCTCGCATCCATCCTGGCCCCTACCTCCAGAAACTTCTCCCGGGGGAGGAGACCTTCGTCTTGGGTGCCGTTCTCGAAAATGTACTGGAACAAATATATTTTTAATATTAGCTAGGTTAATTAGCTAGGTTTGTGACTTTCCAAGCGCGATTCCCATATAGATCTAGGGAGATTTCCATTTTTTTTTTTCAATTTGTCTGCGTCATCAAAAAAAAAAAAGATATTGTCAAACATAGAGATCAGCAGCTCAACGCAACTTCATTCGTTGCCTGTCTCAGATCTATCATGGTAAATATTGGTGCACTGCACTGCTTGTCCCGTCAAGATAGCATAGTGGCATACATAGGAACTACCGTTAAAAGAAACCACTGGAAGCGTGAGGTGACGATGACGCGAGTTTCATAATTTTGGCTTGCCTGTTGGTATAGTGGATACTCTGACTGCTAAACCAGAAGGTCGTGGGTTAGATTCCCACCCAGGACAGATGTTTGTGTGATAAGCATGATCATTTGTTCTGAAAGAAATATATAAGTAGTGTATCAGCTGTTTGGTTACTCTGTGAGTTGTCCCAACATATTATTATTTTTGTTCACCCAGCAACTATTTAAAGCGTCTGAAGGTTTCGCTTCAAAAAAAAGCAGGATGGTGGTATTCAAGGATATCGAACCGCAGTACGGAAGCAGTAATTTCCACCAGCGCCATCTTTTCTGAATGACTCTTTGCTATATTGACCCAGACATTCCGTTCTTGCAAGTATTTCTTCTTATGTAATAATGAAACACAATTTATAAAACATTAATTTACGTCTACACCACGTAGTTAGTTACCGCTGGGACCAAATGGCTTTTTTGTTCGGCAATTTGTTATATCCGTTTAATGGTGTTATAATCGCGATAAGCAATTGCTTGTAAATCTTAATCTTAATTAACGATTTAAGACACGGTGTAATATTTATAATGTACGTTCTTTGATGACAAACAATCGCATGATCTAGGACCTAGGCTATCCGGGTAGGCTAGTACCTATGCGGTAACTAGTATCTATCGCACTTGGGAGTACACTACCCTAACCCGCGAGCGCTCTCGGTTGCCATTTGAGGGTCTCTAATCAGCAGGCAACAGGATCACCTCAGCGACAGGCTGACCACGGCCAAGGCCAGACTACTCCTTGGCCACCAGTAAGTAGTTCCTGTGATGTTGTGCCTAACTTGGCGAGGTTTTCATCATGTCCCGGCACGAGCGCAGGGGCGTTACAAGAAGCGTCTTAAGTAGCGCCTCTTACGCTCCTCTGTTCAAGGCCGCTTAGGCATCCTGCGGGGGAGTAGGTCTCCCCAGGCGGGTATGTGGGACTCGCTGCGCTCTAAAGCTGGTAAGTGGACGCAGCTCTATCCACTAAAACCCGGCGAGTGCCACCAATGACGCCTTTGGTGTGGTGCAACGGATCTACAAGCAACAGGGCACCTCGACGGCTAGTTAGTCCTTCAGGGGACCGACGCCACCTCCTTGGGATTCTGGGACCTGGGACCTGGGGTCCCATGTTCAAGCCCCACGGTAACCTATTCTAATTTCTGTTACAGTAACATTCGATGTCACATATTATGTTGCTCTTTCATTTGAAAGCGATGACTAGGAACACGCGGAATACTGAACAAGTATTTATCCACCCAAACTAATTACAGTGTGGTCTAAATCCACATCGTACGACACCAGTATGTGGCGTGTTATAGGATAATTACGGCTCCATCAAACGTGACCCTATTTTGTTTATTTATGAGCCGTTCGGACAAACTACATGTGTGAAATTCCTCAGCACCTCGGGCGGTAGTTTTTTCGCTGATGACGACATAATTGCGATGTTTCTCATCTTTTTATAACATGATGAAGATTTCGTGTAAGCTTCTGTTAGCTGTTTTTGCTTCGCCTGACTATAATGCATATAAACAATATTAATTGTTCAAACTGATAGTTATACTCACAATATACATTAGGAATAGTTGTTGTTTCCATAACGAGATCTGACCGCAATTTTTGAGTTTTAATATGCGATTTATGGCCAATCAGCTACGCGCGATTTAATATGACCGGGCTGAAGTTAGCTAAGCATCGCAAATGTCATTGATATTTATTTCAGGTCTGTGGAACTAACTTCTGTCCAATTTTAATCAGGCGCGCTATTCGCACAGTGAGATAATGCATGTTTGTAACCATTATTTGATATTATATTCTTACGCCATATTGAATTGTACAGTTGTATCGTTCTACTATATTTTACGTACTAGGTACAATTCCAAATTTATGATGAAACTGGCATTTGCTATGGCGAACCCACGTCGTAAGCCCTTTGGGAGGTTTAAGACCGCTCCTCGAAATAAAATTTGAATAATGAAAATTGATATCCAACTTAAAATATTCCCAGTACGATAGTTTGAATTAATGGCGGGAAATATAATTAGTTCGCTCACGCGATGTACGTACACGTATCAATTTTTCACACCGTCACCTAAACACTTTTATGACTAATTAACGAGGCCGCCATATTGGAATCTTGACTTTTCCCGCCAGAAATTCCAATAATTATACCATAATATTTTATATTTAGTCAAACTAAAAAATTTTCCTGGTTTTATGATTGTTGAATCTAAATATTGGGGAGTAAAACATAGTCAATAAGCTGGGGATAATAAGGACTAACCTTGAATTATCTAGACGTGTTCTTTAGGGATGCTATCCATCATCCATTAGTCCATCCGTCTACTGTTTTTCTTTTCTTAAGTATATTTTACTTCCTAAAATTTCTAATTCTTTGTTACTTCAGCCACAATATCATTAAATATTTAATGGCATCATGCAGTGTTTCTGTTTTGCCGCATAATTTGCCTGTGTAGGTAAAAAGGAACGACCTACAAACATTTTTAACATTTCTTGTTTCTAAGTTGAGATATTGAGATCTTAGTTGTTTGCAATTTCTAAATTTAAAGAACTTCAAAAAATTAATGATTGTTTTTAAATGTTTCCCTTGTACCATTACCATATTATTGAGCAAAAATGTTATTTCGTAACTAAACAAATACTTGAGTAAATTATCATCATCATCAGCCTTTATCCGTCTACTACAACAAAGGCCTTTCTCAATGAACGCCAAGACTATAGATCCCGTGCCACTTTATTCAACACGGTCCGGCTGCACGGAGATCGTTTATCCACCTCGTTAACCCATTCCATGCGGCAATAAAAACTACACGCATTACCTAGGTGCGCGAACGGTTTTTGTCGCGACGTCGATGTGCGTCTTCCGCACCTCAAAGGGTAATAATAAGACGCCGATGGGCGCCGTAGCGAATGGGTTAAAATGGCCGACCAATACTTCGTCGAAAACGCAACCACTCTTGGACCTCCAAAGCCTTCGACCAGAAAATTAACGTTACCGATATCAAGAAGAAGAATAAGCTCGCTGAATTGGCAGTGGGCTGATCGCACACCGGACAACAGATAACCGCTGGGCCAATGGAGTTCAAGAGTCCTGTACTCCTAGCGGAATGGATAGACTATGGTTAGTTTGACTAGTTTTTATGTAAGTATAAATAAATTACGTTAATAGTTTAACTATGTATATGAACTAAAACTCATGGCTACATGAACAATGGGTTATTGTTTAATCTTATTATAATTCAAAGCACGAAGACATCGTGTCTCGGTCGCGTTGTGTTTGTCTTGTAAATCTAGTAGAAAGCTCGACATGTATGGGCTTTCACTGATTATCCCTACGCTACTTAGGGTACTGGGTTTGAATTTAAGGTCATATTGTTTCTCGTTGTTACGAGTACGTTTGAACTCAATTTCGATAATATAAAAGTATCAACGGAATATAGGTGCAGCTGGGCGCGGGTGCGGGAGGAAGGGTGTTGGGCCACAAAGCTCCTAGCCTCCTAACTTCCATATTCACATACCTTCAAAGACTGTGAATCTTATCAGTATATTTCTCACGATGTCTTACTTAACCGGTGAGTGAATGATGATCCGTGCTTAGAGTGCACTTAGAAATTTAGAAAAGTTCATTTAAGGCATCACGGGGGTCAGGATCCAACCCGGACTCTCTCCCCTAAGAGGCCGAAGCCATACCCACTGGACCACCCACAGTATACGCTGTTTTAACTTGTAGGCTATTGTTGAAGCACCTTTTTTGTTTTAAATCGGTATTGCAAATGCTATGGGCGTTTTGAAGAGGAAAACTTTATTAGGCGCGTTAAGCATTTTTTGAGCAAACAAATTATATACCCACCTCGCCTGATTTCGAGGAGGAGACCCGTGTACAGGAGTGGGACATACATGTTACAACAGTATATTATGTTGCTACTTTACTTTTTTAGTTTCAAAGAAAAATAAATGAATTTGGCTCCTTATAAAGACTTAAGAAAATATACGAATTGATCCTACTAACGTTACAAATGCGAAAGTTGGTAAGTATGGATAGATGATGGACGTTTGTTACTCTTTCATGTAAAAACTACTGAATGGATTTTGATGAAACTTTACAATAATATAGCTTATAATCAGAATAACAAATAGGCTATAATTTATCCCTGTAATCCCTCGGGAATGGGAAGTACGCGGGTGAAACCGCGGGGCGCTGCTAGTAAGTAATAAAATAACTTACTGCCTCGCTTTTCGTGACATGCTGTAAGGTATCCGAAAAATAAAAATCTTAAAAAAGTGTTTCTTTCTTGCATTACTAGATTCAGTAGGGATTGAGAGTCGCGTAAACATTGGAAAACTATCGCCCGGTTTACGAAAGGCTGATCAAAGCAAAAATTAACAGATCGACTGTTAAATCTCTTGTTGTCAAATGACTTGCTAGAAGCATAGTTTAATTATTTAATTTGATCAGCTTGTCAGTTGACCTAGTCAAAGACTCTAGCATCGTATGTTAATCGACATTAACAGCTATGTTAGTTAAAATACACTTTAACCAACGTTTCAGAAACGGGGCGCATAATATATGCTATAGTTTTTTTTCCAGTTTTTTAAGTTTAAAATTTATTTTTAAATTGTAATCAAAAGGAATCTTTAGCACTTGAATAGAGACATAAATAACAACAAGGAATGCGATCCATTTTCTCAATCTCTCTAAGGTATGTGAGGTTTCCGTATCAGGCACGACTGACACGAAGATCATGGCATTGGTTGGTAGAACTAGTTTTTCCATCGGACACACAAATGGTGATAGACAATTTATATTAGCACGTGTTTCACACTAGCGGTTTTTTTTGTTAATGTCTGTAATGTTTGAAATAATTTTTAACGTTCGTTATCACAATATGTAGACACTCATAAAAATCTAAAAATGATTTTTTTAATCACAGCGTGTATCTATTTTTACGGCGAGTTGCAACTTTTATTTAATTTTTTTTACCTAAACGTCCTTACAGAGAGCAGACCTAAGTTTCCGTAATTCCATTTAAAACACCTTATATACTTTTCAAAATCAATTATCATGTCTCCTTTGTAAGCTACTGCACTAGATAATAACTTCATATAAAACATAAGTACAGTCAAAGTGAAAAACTCCTTTTTGAATTCGGGTATTTTGAAACAGCTTGTTAGGTATACTAACAGAGAACTAGATAGCCGGAGTAACTAGCAAGTATGGGTGACATTTAAAAGGCTAAACGATTGTCACATTCACAGATATTAATGAAATAAATACTTATTCACATTCAAGAATCATTGTAAAAAAATTGTTTTTTTAAACAAACCTTATCCAAATCGGTTCAATTGTGCTACGAACAGGAGCAGCTTTTTGGGAAAAGGAATGGAATTTTCTGGAAATGGAGGGTCAAATATGGACTGTTAAGTAACGAAACCTTTTACCAACGGTTATTATTTCCTGCTTATCACTGCCCCATTTTAGGAAAGGTCAAATCGATCGATATGAACGAATTTTCGTTATCTTTTGACGATAAAAAATCGTATGGGGGAGATGCGTTGTTTTGTGTTCCAGCACAGTAGCACAGTAGGTGCGCAGCAGCTGTATGTATGGGCAGTATGTTTCTACCGTGAAATGGCTTTGCTGTGTAAGAAGGGCAAGAAAGGCAGTTTAATTACTGGCTGATTTATCTTATGGCTCAGGATATACAGCACAGTTTCTTGTGCTAGTTCCAGGTTAACTAGTTTATGTTAATGGGTGACTACGACCACTTACCAGCAGATGGCACGTCTGCCAGTTGATCTATCCAACTTTAAAAAATATTATGCAGTCATATTATTATGCCATCTGAAATTACTTTCATTTTTTTAGTGCGTTTAAAGTAAATTTTTATATAATATACATCTTCTGATTGTGTATATCAATAAGGCGGCTTGATCAAATTGACGAAATTTTATGTGTATGAATGAAAAAATAATAAAAAAATCCTTATTTCGTAAAAAAGGGGTGTATAAATATCGGATGACTGGAGTTCAAGCATTTGTAGGAGAATGCAAAATGAAAATGATTTAGATTCACAATTAGTGAACCACAAAACGTTTTGTACAAAATAAGATAGAATTCTTTAGATTGGGATTCTTTACAGTAGTTTTATACTATAACTCATTAACTTCTTATTCGCAATCAATCAGAAATCAGAGATGTTGCTTACAATCTAATCCTTCTTCATATCTGCAATGCAGCATTCGACCCGCGACTCAATGCTATGGTACATTATAATCTATAAATTATAATTTTTAGTGTATTAAGTTATTAGGTGTTCATTAATAATATGTAGTCTATATTTTGGAATCAGAATAGTTTTAGGAATAGTTTTTAATTTTTAACGAACGTTAAAAAATGTGATTGATACCCATGTAGCTATTTATACGAAAGTTCAACTCTGAAGCGGTCGGGTTTTATAGCGCTGCTTACAAAGCGCCCATGCGAACGGGGCCTTAAGCTTAATTAACCTTCCTTTATTACAATTCATGTATTCTCACATTGTACGCAAAATAATCTTTTATTCATATTATATTAATTTCTTCGTTCTTGCAAAAACATTTAGAGCAGTGACTATTTAAAATTCGTATATCTTGTACCGTTATAGATTCGTGGTTTTGCCGTTATTTCATACTAAAAAAGCTCATAAATGACTCTTTAAATAGACCTATACAGTTATTTATATCATTAATTAATACAGTTTTTGCAAAAAATTAAAATATAGTTTTGAACTAGGTACTTGCTTATGCCACTCGTCTAGGTGAAATGCAAATAAAGACTCATATTTCGTTTATGTGTAAGGACGACAACCACCAGCATGTCCTCTGGTGTGGCAGATTTCTATGAATGGCTCATGTCATTTACCAGTAGGTGAAACAATTGTACATTTATATAAAAAAATCGGTTGTCTGTAAAGTCGGTTTACTGACGATAGTTGAACGTGACAACGTCATAAGAAAATACTGATGGGCCGATTGTGCCTCTTTGTCGTTCGTTCCGCGCTCTCGCTTGCACTTCAAGCCTTTAATGAAACGCCTCAGAGCGAGGTAACGCCGCATGAGTCATGTTTTTCGTGCGTGCAGCCGGCTCCATCGAATTATAAGACGTTGTCACGTCAAAAAATATGAGTCATAGAGACTGGTCACAGAAGTGAAAACTTATAAATTAGAAGACATTTGAAAAAAGGCAACCAGAAAAAGGATTTGCTTATTTTTAAGTCCGCTAAACGTTTTGACGTGTTCACGTATTATATACATTAAATTTTGAGTTTTTTTTTGTAATATTCTTTTTTTGCACAGACTACATAAGGCATCGTGGTATTTTTCTACCGCTGGCCGTTAAGTGTTTGTGGGAAACCCATTAGTGAGTCGTTATTATTTTATGTGTTTAGTGGTTTGGTGATCCATTTCCGTCTGTGGACATAAATCATTTGTTTCTCCCGACATACTTTTTTTTATTTTCATCGCCGTTTGTGAGAATTATTTATTGTCTCACCGTTTATTATAATACAAATGGAATGTAAATGATGTCATTTGTTTTGATGATCCATTTAAACTGATATCGTTGAGAGTAATTTCATGATATTTGCTTAGTAGTAGTTTATTATATTTTAGACGAAAATGCTATACAGGTTGGTTTTTTAAAATTATAATATATGAAGGGATTAATAGCTTAATAGCATAGATAGAAGATAGATGAGATAGTACTCAAAAACATTCTTCTATTTTTGAAAATAATGAACACTCTATTCAAAATTTTTCGAAAATTCGCGTGCCTCATCATATATTGAATATATTTGTAAATAAATATTCGCTACAGGATGAAATTCGCTAGAAAATGAAAATGGGGCCCAATTCGAGCAACCAATTAGTTTACAATTTTTCTAGAAATAAATATTTTTTTTTTATTTTACCAATTGATGATATTGATTAGAGATTTTAAGGATCAAAAGATTTTCGTTCTAGATACATGCAGTATAAGAATATAGTTTTTTGATTGATTCTAAATTTATTTTATTCCTTTAAACTGGGTGAGATATCTGATCTTTGAAGTTTGCTATATCACGTTTCTCAACTCAGTGTGCCCATTGGCGAAAGCATCTTCCAATAACTTCCATTGTTTGCGGTCTTGATTTTAAATAAAATGATCTTGATTAAAACATACGCCCTAAGCTAAGTCTAGGAATCTAAGTCTAAGAGCCATGGAAGATCGTCCTTCACCGATCTGATCTTTTATCAAATATTTTGTATAAAAAAATATGCCTATAATTACTTGCCTATCCAAAAGTGCTCATGGCTATCTTTAATTAAATTAAAGTACTTTAAGTACACTTTTTTGCAAGTAAGTTTGTATGACTGATTTTGTAATAAAATAATCTAAAATTTGATATAATTCTCGTTTATTATAATTCTCTAAAAGTTAGCAAATCGATGGAGTCACCTATAATATTGACTTGTTACATCTGATAATATTGTTGTTTACATCTGCTTGTCAGGTAGCCATACACAGAAATACACAGAAAAGTAGGCAAGCCTACCTAGGCATATTATGTGTGTTAAAAACTATCAGTGAATTAAATTTTACGTGGTTATCAAAAGTATGAAAAATCGATTAAGTAAAGTTAATTAAAGAAAGAAAGAAAGAAAGAAAATATACTTTATTGTGCATACAAGTAAACATTACAATTAATACCATAAAGAAGTACAACTTATAAAAATAAATATTACATAATATGCACAAAGGCGGTCTTATCGCTGAGGAAGCGATTTCTACCAGACAACCTTCTAGTAGAGGAAATTAAATTAAAATATCCATGAGCACTTTTGGCTAGGCATGTAATTATGGGCATATATTTTATTTATAAAAAATATTTGATAAAAAATATGTCTCATCTGGTTATCAGATCGGTGAAGGACGATCTCCCACGGTCTCTCCTACTATAACTAATCTACACGCGGGCGAAGTCGCGAGCAAAAGCTAGTGTTTGAATAAAGGTATAACGCTGTGTGCCAGCTTCCTCATCGGAAATGCACCGGTCGGAGCGCGTCGTAACGGAAGGCACCTCCGGCCCGGCAATGCCACGCGACACGTGCCTATGTCATTGTTTTTTGTTCATACGAGTATAACAGACTAGGGTTTGAATATAAATTTGGACGCTTATAATTGTAATATAATGTTCCTCATTTGGGACATTAAACCATCGTCAGTACCATCCCCACCATGGTTCTAGCCTTGTCGTGGCGGTGGGGCTCAGTAGCCCAGGGAGAGCCCAACACCGTGGGCGAAGCTAATTGAGCTGAGGGGCTCTTTGTACCCCTTTTATAAGAAGAGGGAGCAAGCGGCGAGGATGGGAACCTACCTCATTGTACTGTCCCGACGTTTGGAGGGGTTGTTCTGTGTCGCGGGATATCCCCTATGTGGAGGTGGCGTCGGTCCCCTGAGGGACTAGCCGTCGAGGTGCTCTGTTGCTAGCAGATCCGGGGCACCTTACCAAAGGCGGCATTGGTGGCACTCGCCGGGTTTTAGTGGGTGGAGCTGCGTCCATTTACTATCTTACAGGCGCAGCGAGTCCCACATACTCGCCTGGGGAGACCCACTCCCCCGCGCGATGCCTAAGCACATTTCCCGGCTTTAAAGAAAAAAAAGGCGGCTGCAGTAACAAAACATAACATGAAAAAGTGAAGCTGAAGTTGCTGTGGTCGGTAGCTCATCGCGCCAAACCTAAATAATCATTACGGCAGAATCTGAGCTATACATACATACATGAATAGGCTAAAGTAATCTGGATCCATAGATAGTAGATACGCATAATAGAAATGATGCCCATCTTGAATATGTTGATGACACCATAGACAAGGATGGACTTTGGCCATTCCCTCGAGCGTGAAATGAATAAAAAGCAATTATACTATAATGTAAATAGTTTTTTGTTGCCTGTTGTTTGTTGTTGAATCTATGTTTTTTTGTAATTCAATTGTCATGTTATAACTAACACAAAAAGAATGAAGATGTCTAAAATAAGTAGAGGAAGCCTTAAATGGAGCCTCAAGAATCTTCCGTCTGGCTCTAGTGCTCATCAAGCATGATTGCTTTGATGAGTACCTGTACCGGACGGTCCACATGGAGCAATGGACTAGGTCCAGCATACCCACCGGTGTGTCCGAGATGATTGACTGTGTTGTCTGACGTGGGTTATAGCAGGGGACTTGTCTCTGCCGAGTGTTATCACCGCCATTTTCAGGGACGATGATGAGTCTAAATGGCGACGGTCTCATTCAGTGAGGCAGAAATGTCCCAAAAGGAGGCCGACGGATGGGTGTTAGATGAACCCGCTGACGAGGCCTTCCCCGGTGGGTAATGAAGGGGGTGCGTAGGATGCGCTACTAAGGTAAACCTTGTGCTCGTGTCGGGTTCAGGTTGGAAATATGGGCGCAGTTAGGCATGAGGTTTTTTTTTTATAGCATAGAATGGCAAACAAACAGTCGAAGCCTTTTGGCGACTATCGACGCCCATAAACATCCACACAACCAAAGGTTAAGCTGATGCTTTGCCCTCCTTTTCCCTGTCCCCCCAATGGGCAGCCGGAAATCCTGGAGGTGCTCGCAATTTAGTCAAATACTGTAGTAGTAAGGCAAGCCTGTATTTTGCGAAAACATTAAAAAAATTGCCTGCGTCATTAAAAAAGCGTATGTATAATATGTTGGTGGATAGGCAAACCGACGCCTGATTGCAGGTGGTCTACACCGCCCATGAACGTGACCTGGAACTAGCCCAGGCACATTTATGTGTCCTATCTTAAGACTTAATATATATTTATAGTGTAGGCTGCTTGTAACTCCATGATCTGTAGTTGGTGGGATTCGAACCTGAGATTTCAGTGGTCTGATAACTGGTACGATGCGCTTAACTTAACCATTACGCCAGCCGCCTGCTTTCTCGCGCAGGCATCTCTCTCAATATTGCAAGAAGAGATTACATTTCTATTGTAAAACATATTTCCTACCATTGTACTGCCAACTCGATGTGTAATTTAGTTCAACAATGGTTTCCACTACAAATTCAGTACATCTTGTAAGTATATAATATCACAATTTCTCTACATAAAATAGAATTGTCGGTTTGCTTGTCATTCACGTTTTTCTTCTTTAAATGATTGCATGTGTATTGTGTATCTTGTTTATCTAGACTTATTATTATCATTAAATCGTCCACTGCAAATTACAATAGTAGTCGCATCTTAACAACTCGGAAATGACGTCACACAACTATAAGCAACCAATCACAAACCAAGCGAATTCGACTAGTTATTCGGGGTTTATTTTGCATATAAATAAAAGTTGATATTACAAGAAAATTTTTAAGACAACAAAAATAACTAAAAAAATGTAGCGCAGTTTTATTTGGTTTTCTTCAGATTATACGCTTTCTTAACAGAAGTAATATAAAATCGTTTTCACCAATTTCGTATCTATAGCCAAGTCATGGTGGGCCCATGAGGCGTATTAGGTTATGACTTATGAGACAGGTAAAATGTAGTTTTTTTTTTTTTGGAAATGTAAGCGGCTCCTGAATTCCGGTTGGCAACCAGTGAAAGCGCTAGGTATGACGTAACAGATGTATCATGCACAGAAATAAGAATCTTATGTTTTTTGTTTTAAGGTCATGCGAATCTTAAATATCTAATTTTCGGAAACTAAGGAAATCAATAAACAAAAAAAAAATCATCAAACAATCTACTAGTTTTAATTTATTTATGTATTTACCGTTTTTATGTTTAAATCCTTACTTAATCAAAAAAGGGCATATTTTTTTGTTGAATTCAATATGAAGAAAAAACCTTTTTTAGGCTATTTCGTAAAAGTTATAGACTTTTGAATAAATACAGTTCTAATTAGGATTGTTTTTCTATTCGTGATATATTGTAGGTGATTCTGCAGGGTGTAGACGGCCGCTAGGAAAATCAAAATAGGCCTAACGCTTGGAGCTTTCAATGTGGATAGTTATACGTATCTATTACGTACATCTTAAATGGAACAAAAACTGATGGCGTCAAAATGAAAACATAAATAAGAAAGTAATTAAAAGGTACAAGTATGTACCTTAATTGTAAAATCTTAAACAGCATTTTTTCAAATGTGTTTAGCTCCACTTACAAATTAATTAATATTTAATAAATATATTACTCTCACAGATTATGCATCTATTATTATTGTGATACATCTATGTATGGTATACAATATAAGAGCCAAAAAATTAATGAATGTTTTATATCCGTACATAAAACATTAAATATATTGAACAAGCCTGCCAAAGAAGATGCCAGTCCCGTCTATAAAATACTATTTATCTCCTTGTATTTTATGTTTGATGTTTTATATCATAATAAACTAATGTTTCATGTCTAATTAGATTTTTATCATTTTTGTTCTAGACATGCTTATTTAATGTATATCATCCTAAAAAAAATTGCCTACCTAATTGCTTAATTTACTTAGCAAAATTCCACTAACTTTTTATAAATAATCACCATAAGTATCGTGTTCGTTATTCGTGTAGTGACATAGATTATTATATATACATTAAAAAAAAACACTTTAGGCTAACTAATAACTATCTACTAGCTAAAAATGCTTTAGTAGTTGAAAATACTTTTTAGTTTGAAATTAAACGTTTTTGAAAATTATCCAGAAGTCGCGAATGTAAAAATCTTAAATAATTTGAATAGAATACGTTAGGGGTGTAAATATTTAAAAAAAACAACAATTTACTCTTTGACACGCTTTCTACAAGCACTACGTTTATTTCTGAAAGGTGCTACAATAATCATAGTAAAAATAATGCATATTTTGTGTTGCCAGTAATTATTATCAAATTCCTAAGTACAATTCATTTGCCGCACAAATTTGTATAAGATTCTTTTTATTATTAGCAGTTGTAATTTTTTTTTCATACTTTTCTAACTGTTCTGTGGCTTTAAAAAGAAAGTTTGATGTGCAATTCTGAGTCATAGACAATTTTACAGCTGTGATTTTAGGCAGTTCCAATAAGCCGGGAGGCAGTGTTTTTAGGTCAAGGTTGGGCATTGTTATATACAAGCTGAAGGTTACACCCTACTAGATTACTGGAATTCACCTTGCAGTAGCGTTATGCTTATATGGCATTTAATTGTTTACATATCGTGTGTTATAACTTTGCTTACTTTCAATAAAACAAAACTCTATTCGAATCATCAAAAAAAATATCTAAAACTAACTTTCGATTATTGTTTTCTTATCCTATTGAGTTCTCCTGTGACCATGGTTGCTGTAAAGTATCCGAAACGTCGGGATTGTAAAAAACTTAATAAACCGCGATAAAATCCGTAAAGTTTCATTATAATAACTTTCTATTGATTTTTAAATACATTAGCACATGTCTACATTTTGTTGCTAAAATATTAAATTACGATACAAAGGAATTTCTTATGTTCTGAGAAACATAATTATAAAAATGAAGGGGAAAAGCGGACCAAGTGGGGTGGGGGTTATACATAAACTTCTACACATATGAAGTATGTGACTCGACCATAAGAGTCTGGATAATAAATTTAAAGGAAGAGCCTTTCTTCTGAATCATTAGCTCTATCATTCTTATTTCTTCCATGAAGCGACTTTATTGTGATCTGACTAGGTAAGAATGAGAAAGAAGCTAGAAAGCACGATTCGCTGGAGCTAGACGAATGGCTGAAATTTAGACAGTAATTTATTATATCAAAGACCGAAGATTTTTTTTTTCGAAAGTTCTAGACTTTTAGGCCTGATGGCCTTTAAGCTCAGTCCATAGGTAGGTGAAAATACCGAAGTGGCGGTTTACTGTTAATACAATTACAATAACCCTACATCGCCTCACGTCCTCTAATACTCCCCGCCAAAAGTCACGTATACCATCAGTGTTACTTATGTCATTATCGGTTTACCCATTAGCGTGGCAGATTTCTTACAAACCCTCCACATAGTTCGAAATAAAATGTTAAAATAATCAATATAATGTTGTATTATATTGATTATTTTAACATTTCTTTTCGCTCACTACGCACACAACATTTCATTTCACTCGCGTTTCTGTTTTCCATCTATGAATATAAAAATTATACATAATAATATTGATAATTGTTTTAGAAAGTAATAAGATAATAATTTTCTTGTTTAGAGAAATATCAACAAAAGTATACTCAACCTAAATATTTCCTACAATTTGGGGAATCCCCATAAATTGGCAACTCTGACCTACGGTCTTTATTTAAATGTATTTTTTGTCATTCATCCTTTTGGTCGTCACTAACGAAGTTGGAACTACTCACCAAAGTTGTTCATGGCCAAAATAAATAAACGATGTGCATTATACATGTTGTTTTATTTATGAAAAGACGACTTTTATAGATATTAAATGAACGCTCTACTTCCTACTATCCTACTAGTATTATAAATGCGAAGGTTTGTAAGTATGGATGGATGGATATTCGTTACTCTTTTACGTAAAAACTACTGAATGGATTTTAAAGAAACTTTACATTAACAATGAAATAATTTAATGAAACTTTACCATAACATAGCTTACATATTAGAATAACACAGGCTACAATTTATCCCTGTACTTCCACGGGAATGGGAAAATGTCAAACAGCGGGTCGCTGCTTATGTTAAATAATATTCTCTTAATAAAAATAGCATGCTTAATTATTATCAAGCTTAAAGCTTAAAAGGCCCCTATAAAGCTTCTAATAAACTAATCAAATAACCTAATTAATTAAGCAGGGTTTTAGTACGTTTGTAATTACGGCTCATGCAAATATTTGTCTGTCTCAAACATAGGAAAATTTCGTAATTTATTGCAATGATACTCGAATAGAATGATAAGCCTTATCAATGCTATTAGATTTTCAGTGACGTGTTTATCTCTAGTCGTATCTTGTACCAGGTATTTTGGAGTGCTTTAGATTTACGTAGAGGCGTAGAGATGCCGGAATGTCACAATAAAACATAATGTGATTGGACAGATAAGCATCATCATCAGCTTTCCATCTACTGTTTGTCATAGGTCTCTATCGATACACCAAGATCCGAGCCGATCTATCGCTAGCAAACTAGGATCGGCAATTGCACGGATATACATTTAGTAAGAGGTAGTGCCATGCTGCTTTGCTGCCGAATTGGGCCGGCACGACCGGGGAGGAACCTCTCGCTCACATGAAATTGACATAAAGTGATAGCTATGCTGTCGTGTTTCGCCCGGTTTGTGAGTGATAGGCAAAAGGAGGGCAACGCATCTGCATAACCTGTGGTTATATGGATGTAAATGGGCGAGGATAGTCGCAAGGCTTCGGCTGTTCGTTTGCCCTTCTATGGTAAAAAATACATATATTATATGTACATACGTAATAGATTAGAAATAAAGGTAAGCGGTTTTATTGATATATATTTTCTCAAAAGATAGCTTTTAATGTTAATACCTGGTTGACCGAGCATTTGCTCGGTACCCTTAGTGATAAAATACGATAAAATTTTTCTTAAAAAAAATGATCTTAAAAAAAGGAAAAATAAATTCGGACTGGAGATTCGAACCAGGCTCGTTCGTACCATGACATATTTTTTGATAGCAAAATTTACGTTCGTATTCTAATCATATTTTATCGGTGCCTCAAAACACGGATAAAAAAAGTTTTCTAAAAATGTATCCTAGCTAGATCGATTTATCTTCGTTCTTAACCCATGTATACAAAATTTCATGAAAATCGTTGTAGCCGTTTCCGAGATCCCTATTATATATATACACATATATATATATATACAAGAATTGCTCGTTTAAATATATTAGATTCTATGTGAACTTTAAAAATATTTCAAAATAAACAAAACATAAAAAGAAACGAAAATACTTTTGGTTTTCCTTTTTAATTAATCTATTTTTGGAAATGGTATTGTTATCAGCCTTATACACTATTAATATATACAATTAAAACCTCATCAGTCAAACATTAGTCTACATAACAAATGCCAATCGAACAGTCTTGTGTCGTAGGTACATGTTGTCACGCACTGCACGAAATCTACAGTACCGCAATAAATCTCACTTTGTTCACACGACCACGACACGACACCGACATTTAATATATCCTTCCTTCAACCGTTTAAATGTATCGAAACAAATAGATAAAACTACATAAGTACCTAATAGTAGTCCTAGTAATACTATACCTAGTCTTGGCGTTCATTGAGGGAGGCCATATGTTCAGCAGTGGACGGATAAAGGCTGATGATGATGATGAAGTACCTAATATGGTGAATGGGAGGACTTCCAGTGACCATGGTTGTACAGCAACCATGGTCACTGCAACATGGAAACTGGAATTATCCAACCCGTCGCGTATGTAGAATTTTTAATGAACCGCCTTAAAATCCGTAAAAGTTGTTTTATTATAATGGGTGAGATTCGCGTAAGCATTAGAAACAGATATAAACTAGTCATTTACATATAACGTTTTACAGCCGAAGTTATTTGATTATTTTTATATTCAATCGGTGATAATGATGTGGTTAGTATTAGCTAGTAAGATTCAGTGGGGCTATTCTGTAAGGTCCATTTCGAATCTCAAAGCGGAATCCGCGGTGATATGACGAATTTGACGAATTTGTATTCTTTAAAACTCGACTATCTATCTATTTCAATAAAGTTTACTTTTGAAGTGACGTAAAGTGAGCTCTGTCACTCAGGTGAAGCTCGATATCAAAATGGTTTTTTACAGAATAGCCCTACTGGAAGGGAAGCTTATTACGACAAAATAAGACATCAATCTCAGGGCTGCTAAAATTTAATATAACTTTCGATTTCGAAATTTGGACGGAACCCTTTACTAACACATTTTTTTATTATA
Organism: Lycaena phlaeas; assembly: GCA_905333005.2. Taxonomy (NCBI): domain Eukaryota; kingdom Metazoa; phylum Arthropoda; class Insecta; order Lepidoptera; family Lycaenidae; genus Lycaena; species Lycaena phlaeas. The sequence goes on from HG995182.1 coordinate 7,951,719, forward strand.
AACTTTATTAAGAAATATTTCGACAACCCAGGACAGACTGTCCTGGTGCCGCAGAACGAGGAGACTGACCCCAAATAATAGGAAAAGGCTAGGACGAAAAAGAAGAGGACGGAACCCTTTATACTTACGGGGCCCTGTACTGCAGCTCAAAAAGATCCTAATATGTAGGTCCGCTCCTAGGGACATAGTTAGTTCTAAATGAGATGATTAATGTCTATATTCTACATATTCTATATTCTATGAGCTAGTGCAGAAATCTATTTTCATTATACAATTTATCAGCCCTGGGCAGGATTCGAACCCACTACTGCAGAAAGCTTGACCACTCGACCAGCCAGCCGTCAAAATATAATGTCGTATGTTGCAAAAGAAATCTCATGCGATAAAACAGTTGTCGTATTAGCCCAGACAGTTGTTGTTTGCGTGATGTTTACGATATGCGGAATTAATTGTTAATGTACCATTTACAAGTATTTGCGAACTAACATTAAAAGTATGCGCCGTTTCGGTGATATTGTTTAATAAAAGCTATTAATCAATTCTCAACGGGAGCAACTCATTCAAACAAACATAAAGGTAATGGCATATATAGCCTGACCAGGAAAATGAAACCCTCGCCATATTGCGGAAAATTTTGGAACAAATTTCTGTATGGACTAGGTATACCATACGTTACCATATAAAAGATACAGAGCAGAGACGTATGTATTAATTAAGCTAGTGTATACATAATATTATGATTTAAAATGATAATAGAATGTACATAATTTTCGATACACTCGCAATGTAGATTCTGTTAAGCGTCGCGCCTAAAAATTAATTTATCCAGTAAAAAAAATGACTTTTACTTACTGGTCAGTTCCCGGTTACTTAATAAAATAAACAAAAAACGGCAGCTATTTTCAGTCCTATTATAATATTATACATATATCACATTTACGACTTACACTGATAAAACAATACTTACAACTTACTTTTCAGTGTTAACATAGAGTAGATGTTACATAGAGCAACGTGGTCCATGAAAATCTTTTAACACTCTGAAGGCCTAAGTAGACCATAAGAATGAAATATGTACTTAGTTTATCAGAACATAGTAAATTCAAATTTTATTTACTTATTAGTAGTATTTTTAGGTAGTCGGGTTTTAGTCTATTAACTTATATTTCTAATAACTTAAAGCCAATGTTAGAAGAACTAACTCTACCTTTATTTTCATTCCAGGTGTCTGGTTATGTTAACTTTCAAATTCCAATAAATTATATATTCCATTAATCAAAAAAAGTTGTTTCTATATTATTCGTGAAAGAAGAAGCGGTACATTCTACCTTATAAAATATAATGTAGAATACCTATTTTTCCTAGTCGGCAATGGATTCTTTCTGCGAGACAGTTATGTCCCAGAAAGAGGCCGACGAACGGGTGAGAGAGGAGGCCGCCGTGGCCTCCTCCCATAGACGCCGAACAGGGGTGCGCCGGAGGCGCTACTTAATGCGCTTCCAGTAGCACTCGTGTGTCAGGCTCGGAATGGGAACCCAGGCCCCGCTGAAGACACGACGTCGTGAGGACTGCCAAGTGGTAGCCGGGCAGTCCCCCTATTGTGGAGAATCTGGTCTTGCCGGGACCATTTCCCGTTGCCTGCGATCCGGGTCCCTCAAATAGCGGCTGAAGGCTCACGCAGCGGTTTTAGTGGGGTAGTGCACCCGATGCGTTCCTACACACGCCAGCGCGCCTACCCAAGGCCCTGGTAGGGTCCGAAAAGGATTTCCGCTGCGATATAAAAAAAAAACGAGTACCTATTTTGTCAGAGCGCAACTGTAATACGTACGCTTGCAACGATTACGACCGGCATTAACTTTGTTAAAACTTTTAATAACAAAAGAATTATCAATATTTAAATATCCGCACGCGATCTCCGGATACGATAATATGATAAAGAATTATTTAAATATCCTGTGTGTGTCAACCTTGAATTAGTCATAAAAAATACAACCGATACTCCATCAATAAGGCGATATAGATAAAATTATTTATAACATTATATAAGTAACTATATGTTGTGCAACATATTATGAGTCTAATTCCGGATAGTAAAGTTGATTAAAGTAGGCACATAATATTACCCCACCATGGTTCAGGTCTTGTCGTAGCGGTGGGGCTCAGTAGCCCAGAGTGACCCCAACACCTTGGGCGAAGTGAATTGAGCCGAAGGGGCTCTTTGTCCCTCTTATAAGAAGATAGGACAACAGAGCATGGGGCAAGAGGTGAGGATGGGAACCTCACCTAATTGTACTGTCCAGACGTTGGGAGTGGTTGTTCTGTGGTGCGGGGTATACCTGATGATATTCACCTTTTTAAAGTTACCACTGAGGTTATCGCTGCTCCATGAACGACAGCGGTAATTAAATGACGCTTTGACAGTTTAAAAAGTTAACCTATTTATTACCAAACTATTGCAGCTTTTGATAGTTATATATTACATCCTTTTGATCACAGACTCAAATTATTTTAAGCGACTTTACAAATTAAAATTAAATACAATTTTTGTATTGGCCACTTTACAATTCGTTTCAGTTAAATTAATAAAATTACAGTTTTTATTCGAATTACTAATAAAACGAGTCGTTATATTTAATGTAACTTTTTGTGAGTTTCGTTGAAATGCTGGCTTGTGTACGGTATACCGTTGTTCTTTTTGTAGCTAACAAGCACCGCTACTCGCTAACCTGGGGTCAAGACGTGAATACGTATTGTAGTTAATGGTTTCTGATTTGTACAATCACTTTCCGATCTGTTTGGGCACGTGCTTTTATATTTTTAAATAACTATTGCACGCGGCTTCGCCCACGTTTAATAAGATTTACGGACGTATTTCACAACACACAATTTTTCTACTTTTTCTACTTTTTTTTTAAATTACAATAATAATAAAAACAAAGGAAATAAGACTGAGTTTTCAAAGTAAACTCCCGTAAGCATGCGGCTTTAATGTTGCCGACTCTTACGGTCATTTTTTATAAATATCATTCACCAATTTACCCAAAATACTAGTGAATTTCATAAACATTATAACCTGTCTCAGGAATTGCTGTCATGTTCAAAACACCATGAAAAACAATCAAGTACTTTTTGAGTTTTCTTCGACAGACAGACGGACATAGGCGCGACGAACGATTTTGTTTTATGATTTGTATCCGTCTTATTTTTAATACAGTATTCGTGTAAATAGTCGTTTTATAAGTACCTACTTTTCAAAGTGTTAAAAATTAAAATGGATTCGGGTAGTGTGTTATATTTAATAAAGTAGAGACTTATGCCACTACGGGCATAGAGACGCAGTGAAGGATTTTATTTTGTATTATGTAATTATGATAAGGATTAATATAATATTCATGTCAATAGCTTTCACATTACAGTTTTTATTTGCCAACATTTTAGAGTACCAAAACATTTTTGAGTATTTAGGCTCCCAGCTCCCAGCTCCCAGCTCGGACACAAGGAGCGCCCGCGCGGCCCGGTCATACACTAGTATTATTTTGATTTATTGGACACTATTTTTATTTGACATAAATATACTAATAAAATATATTTAAAGAAACAAGGATAAGCAATTGGGCGAAGCTATGATGGGATTTCTTAAGATGGTTTTGTTTTTTTTTTTAATTTTTATGGCGGGAAAAGATAGAACAGCTAGATTATTTATAATAAAAATATTTGTCTGTAAATAAGGCTTACGGACGATAATCTGACGTGATAGCGTCTTAATCCGTCACAACTCACAAGTCGAACGCTTAGGCCGATCGTGCTTGTCTATCGCTTGTTCCGCGCTCTTACTAGCTCGCTCGGCTCAGCTGGAACGTGAGCATAAGCCGTGGTTTTTCGTACGTGTATCCGGCGCTCATCGATTTATAAGGCGTTATCACATCAATAAAATGTATAATATACTTTTGCATATTAGTATTCTTATCTATATAATCCATCAAATTTACATCGCAGTATATTCGAACGAATGATCCTTTATTGGCTTACTGATAAAATATGTCATATACTGTTAGGAACCGTAGCGCCATCTGGCGGCTATAAGTCGAAAACGGGGAACAGGTTCCAGTTTACCTGCGTGTGGCGCGACGTAGTCGTTGTCAAAGTGTGGGTAGGACGGCCGAGCGTTATGAAGGTCATTAAGTTTGCCTTTAAATAGCGTGGTATAATTATTAGAGGGGTCATTCGCGTCTGTGAGTTTGAGGAGGACGAAGCTCTGCCCGAATTGTATTGTAAGGTCACGTAAGCCATTGTTTATTTTAAAGTGTAATATGGCGATAGTGTGTGTAAATGTATGGGCAGTGTGAATAAGAATGTATCTTAAAATATGTACCTGTGAACCTTAATATTGATATTTTTATGGATAATATAATAAATGTTTATATTTAAAACGCATTTTCACTTCTGATGTTTAAAATACTTACAATATTTAACACGCAAACAAATTGATCTATACTTTCCGAGACAAAACATTCCAAATAATATATCCAACCCTTTCGAATAATTTTGAAGTGGGCCTACCTCACTCACTCCGATTGAGCTTAAAGGCGAATAGGCTGAAAAGTCTAGCCCTTCTAAAAAGGGTTACTGAGACAGCGGAGTAAGTATAGATAAAAAATATAGCAGTACATTTATCTTTATTCCATCGATAAATGAAAGCTAGCTATTTAGATAGCATGATAGTTCCCTTATCAAATCAATTCAACAATATTTATTGTTATTGTAATGGCAAAGAATGACTTAAAAACAAAACGTCATTGCGGTAATGTTCAATTATCTTATCATGATAATTGGTAATACACATTTTAAAGGAAGAAAAAGGGATGCCCATATTGTTTCCAATAAAAAAAAGAAATGTGGTGTCGTGGGGCACCAGGTAGGAACGAAGTTCCTTCGGCTAAAAAGAAAGGTATTATACACTACTCGCTTGTGTATGCGACTGTCGCGCCTGCGCACGTCTCATTTAACGCTTTTATTCCACGCACTTGTTCTTACGGTTTTACTATCACATTTTTTTCAGTTCGGTCGCGCAGCAAAATCCCTATCCCCTCCAAGCCTGCCGTAAGGAACTTCGTTCCAAAAATTGTACATTTAAAGGTTTCCCTAAAGGCTTTGAAAATGGTAAAATAACTTTAAATTGGTTCGGCATTATGATAGCGACTCACGTTGGTTTGATAACATCTGATCATATCCCACCACTATGCTTGGATATGGATTTCAGAACAGATTTAGCTAATACCAAAGCATATTATCCAACCAATGTACGAGGCACCAGTGGACACCAACAATATTCAGCGAGCTGTGCCTGTATCTAGTGTTATCACAAATATCACTGATTTTGGCCTCATCACAGAGACTGTACTTTATATACTTGCTATTTCATCGGATACAGATTGATAACCGTTCTTAAGAAATATTATTATAGGAATTAAGGTAAAACGAGGAAGAGGTAAATTCAGGAGAACTCATATAGAGCAGACCAAGAAGGTAAGGGTACTTATTGTGTACAGAGGTGAATGTATTGGTAGGGAGAAGAAAGGATTAGCGATTATCCCACCGACAAGAACAAGACTTTTAAACGAGGAGAGAGTGAAAGAAATAGAGATAGAGAGAGTGAGAGAGAAAGAGAGAATCTTATAGATCTTAGAATTATATTTTCTGCAGACATTCTGCATTATCTACTAGCTGGGGTCTTCTGTAAATTAGTAAGGCTAATTTACAGAAGACCTGGTGTGAATGTGGTCGATGGTGCTGAATCATCTTCGAAACCTAGACTGCTGGTTGTTGGAATCCATAGAACTTTTTAATGAGGCGGTTCGTCAGGACCCTCTCACCCTTCTTAATTAGAATGACCTCACTTCCATGTCACACCTTGGGGGAAATACCCTTTTGAAGGACGAAATAAAAAAAAATTGCTTTGTAATTCTCTTAAAACACATTTGCCACTAGCCCTTAATTCCCTCCCTCTCTGTAGCCCTTCCCCCTTTCAGCTGCTTAGTAACCAGAATAACTTCACCTAAGTGGATGTTCGGAAGCTCACCGGACAGGTTTTTGTTTAATTTGATTACAACAAAAAATATAATGTAAATTTTTAATATACATAATATATTTTAGGTGCTTACTGCTTTGATTTTATTTTTAGTTGGCACTGCATAAATATTCAAATATATAGAGCGTAAAATTAAAAATATATTTTTTGCGTTTTCTGCTTTCACTGGCTTAATAAAACCGAAGTAGGTATGAGAAATTTTGCAAAAAAAACTTTCTCTTATTTTATTTATGGCAATGTACTTAATACATATGATAACAAATCTAACACCTTTATTCAAGAGGCGTACTTAGCTAAGCAATGAAACAACACTATGTAAAGAACGCTATTATATATCTGTCGCAGTCATCTGGTTGAATCAGCCATTTGATTGTATCACTAGCGCGTTAATCAAATGACGACATTTAATTGAATCACTAGGCCGAACGTTGATTGAATAAGCGTCGCTCAACGTCCAACTAGATAGCGGATTGTAACATAGCCCTTTGAACAGAGCGGACGTAAAATCAGTCAGGTGATTGTAATTTAGTTCATTTTTTTCCCACCGCGGCGTTAGTAGTCACCAAAACAAATATGGCGTAAAACAGCTTGCGCAGATACCACTTACCTTGATATATTTTTGACTAAATTTACTTTAAAGTGACTTGTTCGTAATAAAATATTGTGACGACATGGATTTACCTATTATTACGCCTATTTATACTAATAATTTAATAAATGTTAGCACATTGTTATACTTGTAATGATTTTTTCAGTATTATAATATTACATTAATAAATGAAACTGATCCTGTGATTATAGATTTTTCGTTTTTTTAACTTAACTCTCATTACACAAGGTGACAAAGACTTAAGTAAACAACTTTCTGGAGTCACAGAGACTTAAAATACAATATAAAATCATAATAAGTTGTATCATGTCATGTCCTAATTTTTGTTATGTAAAGTAAGTTACTTTTTAATTTGCGAACCACAAAAAAACATTACAAAGTCGGCTATATCCCATTCAACGACAATGCGAAATGACGTTCAGTCAAGACGTTGAACGTTACATTCAACAACTTGACGAGTTGTCCTTTAGTCATTCAATTAAATGTCGTCATTTGATTAACGCGCTAGTGATACAATCAAATGACTGATTCAACCAGATGACTGCGACATATCCACTCCTTGTATCAATAGTCGAGATTGACAGGCTCACAGTAGCGTATTTCACTTACGTATTGTCTATGAATTGGTTTGAATGACCCTATGCGTTCGGGAGTACTGTGCGTTAGTCTTGGAGCAAGTGCGTAGCCATTTGAGTTACCCGTATTATAAACATATGTTTATTAGGAATGTTTGTATCTTAAAGTGCAAGGTTTTCTCCTGGGAATTCAACACACAACCTCAAAGCCTTTATCTTTTCTGACATCCTGAATTCCCCACGATGCTTTTATTTACCGGTTGCTATAAATCAAAGTTTCATTCCATTTGAATGGTCCGACTGTATTCTAAGTTCCATTGCATTTTAATTGAAGAGCATTGAGCTGATGTCATGAATTAGACTCAATTGGAACTAGAGAGTACGAATTCGACCTCATTGTCCTGTATAATATTTTACGTACATTACATCTGTTAACGTAATAAGAATATTATAATAACTATTTAGCGAGGAAATGCTGCAAGTGTTCTAGGTACCATGCCCCAAATTGAAATTTTGGGTGACATATTCTTTTTATGAATATCTATACGAATATTTTAGGGTTAATTTTTAATGACAAGTTTTTAGTTTGATATTGTTGTTTATTGTTAATACCTTTACGTAGTTATAAATTTTATTGTAACAATAAATTATATTTATATATTTTCAAAGTTTTTATTAATAAAAAAAAAAGAAAATTTGGAAAAATAAATAAAATAGAAGATTTTTAGGCCAACACCCAACAGTAAACGGAAGAGGCCAAATAATGATAATGATGATAAAAAACCAATATTAAAATATCGTTTTATATATTTATTAGGTGTTGCCCGCGGTTTCACCCACGTTAGCAAAAAAATCCTTTTTTGAAATGTATCTTTAAATGTTACTTTTAGTAACTCCAAAAAAATAGTTATAACAAAGTTTCATGATAATCGGTTGAGTAGTTTTCGCGTGAAAGCGTAACAAACAGCCCTACTTTCATATTTATAATATTAATTAAGGATTAAGGATAGCCTCGTATCGAATGCCTTATACCCAAGACGGTATTTTCAATGAATTATTATTATTATTCTTATTCCTTGTTCATAATATGTTCGACCAACGCATGGATAAACTACGGCCCAAAACCCAATGGTTTTGAGGTGGAGAATCGATCTTTGCGATGGCTGATATAGTGTGAAACAACCAAATGTTGTATGTCCGTATGTCACACCTGTTTTTATCACGTAGATAAATGAGCAAAGAGTTGCTAGTAAAGCCCACTCTTCTATACAACCTCTAAGGTTAAGCACACAGTTGCGTCTTCGTGTACGACAACGGACAGACATAAATATTTGACACATTATGCAATCTGTCGTCTTGGATTACTAAAATGCTCATGCAATATACTGGCTTCGGACAGGTTTTCTCTTATCATGTTTTTGTGGAGAGCATACACCTTACTAATATTATAAACGCGAAAGTTTTTAAGTATGGATGTTTGTTACTCTTCCACGTAAAAACGACTGAATGGATTTTAATGAAACTTTACAATAAAATAGCCTATACACCACAATAGCACATAGGCTATAATTTATCCCTGTACTCCTACAGGAATAGGAAGTACGCGGGTGAAACCACTTGAACCGCTTGGTGAACCGCAGGGCGCTGCTAGTACGTAATATTATGTATACCTATATTTGTTTATAACGTGTCACCGACTGATTAAAAGGTATTATCTTCCAGTTATTGATTTAGGTTACAGTTGTGAAGGACCGTTTAAAACTAGGTAGGTACTACAAGTTTAGGTAATGGAGATGTCGAAGGAGAGAGAAGAAAATCAAACTCCAACTAGGTGGGAGAATGAACTCTGTGCTAGTGGAAAGCTTTCATTGAAAGAGGAGTGTCCGGAGCAGAGCATTTTATTTAAATATAGTATGAGAATATGTATATACTTAGTTCGTGAAATAACTAATAAGATTTATTAAATGTTATTATACCTAAAAGGTAGGTCTATAGGCAATAGACGCTTTTTACACCACGTCGTGGTAAGTTCTCGAAGAACTTGAATTACGGATATATATTTAATGATTTTATATTATACATATATTTAAGAGTTATATTATATAATACATATCCATGTTAGATCCATAGTTATATTATATAGAACACAGAAACTTTTTGTATCCTGAAAGGATTTGAACCTACCTCCGGCTTGAGCGCTAATGCTAACCACTGAGCCACAGAGGTCGCCAATCTTTTCCGTTTATTGCATTGTCGTATACAATTAAAACATATTCTTACATTAATTTTACAATCACCCACACATTTCAACAACCCCCCGCATGCATTGGCAAAACGAATCCCGAAAGCATAATATCCGTCAGAGGATGGTATTTTATTTTCAACACTATGAACCAATAAATATAAATTGAAGTATTCGTTTTAAAAATCGAAACAGTTCACTTACGCGACTCGTAGCGAAATCGATTTTGCAGATCCCATCCCATCACATAAGCTTCGCTAAATCGATATAAATGTCACAATTTTCACAGACAATACAATTATTTAGGCGGGAATTTCGTGCAGAGTCGTCATTAGACCTTTGTTATTTTTTTTAATAAAGCGTTTGTGCAAGTGTTAGCTTCGGTTACGTGTCACATGACATTTAATTTTTTTTTACCTGTGTCCTTATTAACGACTGTGTGGTCCCCGTATATGCGGGCGCATAATATGTCCCGTTTATTTTATAGAAGTCACTCTGTAAAAAATAATTTACAAATATAATCTAGATGCGATTCTGAATTTATAATAGAAATATTTTTATAAACTAAAATATCAGTTGAGTTTTACGCTTCTATTATAATATTCTTCTGGGAGGAAACATATTTCAGGAATACATTGTTTTATATTCGACGTTAAAAAATATAACTTACTAGAAGCAATATTAATAAATTAAATTATCAATCTAATTTATTTTAAAACCAAGTAATTAAATTTGTTAGTCATTTGTTTTCGTATTATTAAAACTATACTTCTAAATAGGAAACATTATTTTAGGCATTTTGTATAATTAAGATGCTAAATAATATTATCATAATAGAGGATAAAAAATTTGCCATTCATATTTCATGTAAAAAAAAAAACAATGGAATAATTTTAAATTTGTCCATGTTAGGTGTAAAATAATACAATGTAAGTTTGCCGTACGGGTGTTAATTGTAGGTTAGGTATTATTTATCTTTTAACATTAACCTTAGTCCATAAAAAATAAGGTTATGCAAATGAGTTTTACATTTTTTATATACTTAAATAGTATAGCAGTAGCGGATTCAGTTTGTTTAATTTGTATCATAAATGTTAATTAAAATTCATTAAATTGTGATGAAGATAAAAGGAGGAATTAAATGTCTTTGGCTTCTAAAGTCGCTTCTGATTTAGCAAAAAAAAAAAAATTACCTCTTGATAGAAAACTCGTTTGGTGTTGTATGTGAAGTTGTACTGCTGGTCCACCACCATGAGGAGGATGGTGAAGGGCAGGAGGAAGGCCGCGGCCACCAGGAACGCCACACACCTCCCCAACCTCATCATACTAACGTTTCTCCTTCCCATTTTCACTTCACTGACATCACTTATTACACTTTGGTTTTAGGTTACATTCTAGCACCATTCACTCGTTAGTAGCACTCGAAGTTCACTAAAACAAGAAAAAAATATTTAAGAAAAAATATCTTATTATTAAAAAATATTTTTGTGTTATAAATTTTGAGAACGATCAATAGCTTTTTTACCTTTGACAGTCTAATGTTCTACTTAGTAATGGAAATCTAATATCTGGTATATATTATTTATACTATACATAAGATAAAGCATCAACCCAATCTCTCAATCTAGTTGATATCGTATTATGATATCAATTAGTTAATACAATTATTATTATCAGCTGTCAATTAAATGACAAAATTATAACGGAGGATGTTGATAAGGGTTTTATTGATTTTACGCCATCCTATTGCTATGATATTAATATTATGTATATATACAGTTATTTTGCGTTTTTAGTAAAGAATATTACTAAAATCGTTCAAAAATTATAACCATCCCACTAATCCTACTAATAGTATAAACGCAAAAGTTTGTAAGTGCGAATGTTTGTAACTCTTTTACGTTAAAACTACTGCATGTATTATTATGTAACTTTAGTACAATATAGCTTATACATCAAAATATATATGTATGGCTATAATTTATCTTCGTATTCCCACGGGAATGGGAAGTACGCGGGTGAAGCCACGTGGCGCTGCTTGTAAAAATATATGGATCTTATTTACCATCGCTAATACCTACAATAAAAATTCACTTATACAGAGTACAATAAAGTGCCAAATTAACACAGAGTTTATTACTCATAATGGGGTCATAACAATTAACCAACATTAATATGGATGTGGTAATGTCATAACACGATAGGTATATGGCTGACAACCCACCATGGTTCGAGTCTTGTCGTGGCGCTGAGGCTCAGTAGCCTAGGGTGACCCCAACACCTCGGGTAAAGCGAATTGAGCCTAGCTCTTTGTAGCCCTCTTATAAGATGAGGGGGCAAGGGGCGAGGACGGGAGCCTCGCCGCATTGTACTGTCTCGAGGTTGGAAGGGTTTCTCTGTGGTACGGTATAACCCCTCTGTGGATGTGGAGAAGGTTGAGGGTCTGACTAGCCATCGAGGTGCCCTGTTGCTTGTAGATCCGGGGCACCTCATCAAAGGCGGCAGTGGTGGCACTCGCCGGGTTTTAGTGGGTAGAGCTGCGTCCACTTACCAGCTTTCAGGCGCAGCGAGTCCCACATACCCGCCTGGGGAGAGCCATTCACCCGCGGGATGCCTAAGCGTATTTTCCGGCGTAAAAGAAAAAAATATATGGCTGACACTAGAGTTCAGTAACTCAAAAAGTTGCCTTTTGCGTGCCTTTCCTTCATCGGTACAGTAGATAACTTTAGGTAAGCTCACTTAATACGCTCCCCTGTAACTAAAGCCAATGATTGAGCCCCAATATTAAAATTTAAAGCAATTTTATAATCTGTGTTACGACTTTTATAGACTCGACTTTCGACTTACCATTACATACCATACACGACTGTTTCAAAAGAATTATGCATTTTTCATTAAGTTTTTTACTTAGCAAGTCCAACAAATTATAAAAGGAAGTATGTTAGTAGTAAAAGTTAAGTTATGAATAGCGACAGGAGTCGAAGGAAGAAATAGTATATTTTTTAAATGAAAGTGGTCTTAAATAGTAGGCCACTTTTCTACAACTCCAACCAAGATTAATTGAATTTATAAAATGTATTAAAATGTAACTTAACTTAACTCTTTAGCTTAAACAATTCTAGCCCATAGATTATTAGCTTTACAATATTGTCTATGGTAGTCTATTACTAACAATAGACACATTACTTTCAACGTAGCCCCGTTTCCGCGGTACACTATGATCGTATTTTACCGTTTTATTTCATTAGCATGCGTGCTAATACGCCATTAAACCACAAACAAAAACGTGACTTGTCGATACTGTTGATGTTATTCGTGTTCCATCTTCAAAATTATATCGATCTAAATAATGTCATTCAATACCTTCTAGAATTTTCCATTGAGAATGCGTTTACGGATTTTTAAAGAATGACAAAGTTCATGGTTTTTTGTCATTTATGAAACAAAATCGTTAAAAATCTTAAAAGCACAGTCCATATAGCGACGCTATTAAAAATCGGTTGTCTGTAAAGTCGATTTCCTGAGTTGAACTTGACAACAATAAGAAAATACTGATGGGCCGATTGTGCCTCTTTGTCGCTCGCTCCGCGCTCTCGCTTGCACTTAAGCCTTAAATGGAACGCTTCAGAGCGAGGTAACGCCGCATGAGACATGTTTTTTTTTGTATGTACAGCCGGTTCCATCGAATTAAAATTAAATTATAAAGCTGAATAATTTGTTTGTTTGAACGCGCTAATCTCAGAAACTATTGACGATAGCCCATTTATCAAGGAAGGCTATATTTATCAACATGCTAAATCATCCCGCTCATATTCCGTCATAAATATTGGTCAACGCAGGCGAAGCGGCGGCAGCAGCTAGTATTAAATAAAAAAAAATATTAATAATCCTAAACAGATTTTTTTGCATTGCTAACAATTATCTAATTTTAAACCACAATTCAAAAAATATAAGACATTCATTGCACACAATTAAAAACTTTTCCACATGTGGAATTACCAGCGATTATCATTTTGCCGGTAATTGCTGTTTCTACCATTACCATATTGTAATCTAGGTACGTAACGAGTGAAGACCTAGGAATGGTAACCAAGGTAATTACGATAATATTCATAATTGACTCCGCATTTCCCTTCGCACCGTGTAACCTACTTATGTAAATTCTTCCATGATTTTGCAGCGACAATATTAGCTTTTTTTTATATTCTCATCGGCCAGTCACTGAATATATTTTTATGGTTACTGGTTATTTTAATAGATAGGCAGAAAATATTTTATTTTACATGATAAAGTCATAACGTTAGTTGATAATATAATATCATTATTACAATAGGAAATTATCGAAATAGTCAAATGTAAAAGAAATGAGTTTAACCTAAATCAGACTGGATCTCTTAGTATTTTTATCGTTTTCTCTTATTGCTCCTTTTGAAATAAGTTTTTTTTTTTATCTGATCTTTATTGACTATTGATTTAATGACTCTGGCGTAATGAACCTACAAAAATATTTTGATTTAATTTGATTTGGTTGAGCCTTTTGGAAATACATAAAAAATCTATATTCAAACTCAACATAAAGAGAATTAGTTTTACTTTTTTTAGGTGTCCTATGGCGAGATGGACCAATGAGGTGTAAAGTGTGGTGGGCATAATATGAATAAGACAGGCAAGATCGAAGATTGACAGAACAAGGAAGGCCTACAGCTGCAGCGGGAAATAGCGGGCCGACGATGATGATAACAAAAGATTAAACAGAAGATTAAATTTAAAGATAAATATAAATTTTATCTCAAAAAATCTTAAAAGTGGATCAACTCATCACGAAGATAAAAACATAGATAAGAAAAAGGTCATAGATAGCGCATGTCTCAGCACAGTTTTAGATTCTATAAAAAAGTACCACGTAAAAAGAAATTCTACGTTCAAAGTGTTTCTTTTTTGATAGATAGATAGATGTTCGCGAGTGTCATTAGTCGTAAAGTTAGCCTGAAACTAGTCTAGGAAATTCATTCAGAGGCTACCTATCGCATGTTAGTTCTTGGTGACAGTTTTTTTTTTCTCGAAAGGACCTATGCTGTTGGCATTAAGGCCTTAAAGCTAAAGTGCCTTGTTGCCAATTATTACCCTGCCTCGTCCTGACCTTCTTTTCTAAGCCCAGTGCTGTGCTGTCAAACGAAAGCGCTTCACAAGCGCACTTGGTAGGTAGATAAGCATAACATTGCAAAAAATAATCGAAAATGAACTTTTATGTAATTACTTAAAACTCACCAGCAGTCTCGTGAGCTTATAAAAGCTTGTCACGGATCCGGTACAGACAAATATTTATTTTGTGAGTTGAATTTTGTTTTTAGTACAATCGTAAGCTGACCTTACTAACACTAAAAAAGACATTGACTGCCTCTAAGTTCAAATAGTACTGTTCCATATCTCCTGAATCGAGCAAGAGTTCCTAAATCAAACGTAATGCCTTTGCGTTGCCTAACTTTTTCCTATCTCTCCAATGGGCCACCGTAAACTCACAAGCCGTAATAAATGCGACAACTGTCACTTTACGCCGGTATTATGTGAGCGAGAAGTACGATTCCAGGCGTACCGACACAATTCGACTTCAAAGAAGGCATCTTGATATTGAAATAGGTACTGTACGAGTCAGCGTACATATAATAATTATTAGTGGAGTAAGCAATTTATCAGATTGTATAATTATTGGCATTAGTTCAATAAATCAGTGTTCGTCTCACACTCGGCGGATTCGGTTGTTTCATTTACATCGTCCCGTCTATCAACCTATATCAAGCTATCATCATGATTATCATCTAAAGTGTAGGAAATCCCTTACCAATTTTTTTTTCATTTAAATCTAATGGGACGTTATGGAACCTACTCTCTAGACAAACATACATAATATAATTCATAATTGTATGAATAGCTTTTTTGTAATATTTTTAAGTGAATTTTAAAACCTAAAAAAACCTTTACATAAATACCAAGGAATACTCACTTTCCGGAATACAATTATTTTAATATTACAAACATATACTCCAATTTTAATTATATGCATAGTTAGCTAAAATGGAAGTAAACACGCTGTGGTATGGAATTTTTGTAATTAATTTTGCTCGAAGTGACGTAAACCTTCAGGCCAACGATGGGTTTTTAAATTCCGAATAACCAGTTCGAATATCAAACTGAGGTTTCGAGGCCTCAGGTAAATTTGTTTGGTACTGCAATCGGTTTTTTAGAAACAAGAAACCAAAAATTCCATGCAAAAATCCAGATGTTAGGTTTTAATAGTGATAAAAAATTTGGAATGTAACCAGTTAGGTACTTTTTAGTAATAAGTTTCTATAAAAAAAAAACGAAAAATAATGTTTTAACTATTATTCATCTTTTATAGAGACGTGTTAATTTACAAGTCAAATATTTATATAAAAACGAGTTTGATTTAATATGGTATTAAACTATAGTTCGCTTTACAAATTTGCCTCGTGTTATTAAACTTGTTTTAGGGTTCCATAGTCAAATTATGGCAAATCGATAAGTGTAAATCGAAATAGATAAGTGACAGAAACCCTAAACAAATAGAATAGAATAGAATACTTATTGTATGGGAATGACACTAGCCTACGATATGTAATTTGACAGCTAGTGTCATTCCCATACAATCAGTATTCTATTCTAATCTATTCATTTAGCGTACGTGCCACTTGTCTAGGGGGTCTGATGCGAAAAACAAATTTGATTTGATTAGTTGCACACGCCATATTAATTCCTAATTTCATCATTGATACTGGTACAGTGTTACCCTCATACATTTTTGATGTAAGAAAAAGGTGATGCTGTGCTTTTTTCTAACAAATTGGCATTTTTTTAGCGATAGCTTTATGAGTTTTATGCGTGTCTTTACATACAATATATACATACAGCAGGCTACATGCTGTACTGTGCCAGCAAAGTGGTGCAGTCTAATTTTGGCCCACGACATAATTTATTCTAGCTCGCTCTCGATACGACAAAGTTATGTGACTAAATTTCGAGTACAAACTCAAAGGACCAGTAGTATAGGGCGGTCTATGCAATTATCTATTTGCTAGTCGTGGATTTTAGGATCAAAGTGCATTTGTGTTATGTATAGCTTGTGAGCTAGACCTGGCAAACGTAGACCTTTTTTTGAAGTCGCAGCGGTGGTCCATTTCGGACCTACCAGGTCCTCGGGTAAGCAAACTTGAGTGTCTTGGGACTCGCATTAACTAAAACCATAGCGAGCTCCTTCAGTCGGTTTCTGAAGGGCCCGGATCCGTAAGCAACAGGGACTCTCAGCGGAAGACTGGCCCGGCCAGATTCTTCTTATCTAACGGGGCCCGGGTTCCCATCCCGAGCCCAATACAAGCAAAGGGGTGTTATTGGAAGCGCATTAAGTAGCGCCTAGGACACGCCCCCGTTCGTCCATGGGGGAAGCCTCGTCGGCGGCCCCCTCTCACCCATTTGTCGGCCTCCTTCTGGGACATCACTGCCTAGCAGAAAGAGGCCATTGTCCTCCAGGACTTGTCACAGCCGATTGCGGTAATGAGGCTCGACAATGACAAGTCCAACGGCAAACGTCGACCTGCCCTTATCAGTTATCATCACTTTAATAAACTTTGTCCATATGATAAACAATAACACCAAAAAATATTATCTTATTTAGTACAGCGATGGGACGGCCATTTCACTGTAATGTCGTGTACCTATCTAATATATAAAATTTCCCTGTCACAATGTTAGTTACCGTACTCCTCCGAAACGGCTTGACCGATCTTTATGAAATTTTATATGCATATTCAGTAGGTCTGAGAATCGGCCAACATCTATTTTTCATACCCCTAAGTGATAGGGGTTTTTCACCCTTAAAATTTTTTTGTTAATTTTTGGACGAAATTTTTTGTTTTTATTTTTTTATAATGTGGCATTGAAAAATACATACAACCCTACATTTTGACCCCTTTACGATCAACCCCTATTTTGTAATTGCAATTTTAATATTGGCAGAACGAAGTCTGTCGGGACAGCTAGTAATAATATAAATATTATCGCAATGTTAACATGTAAGTTATATTCTAAAATAGTAAGTTTCGTGTTACCATGTAACATGTGATAATAAAAAGTCATGGACTGATAAAAAATTATATGTAATTACTCTTCATAATAAAACATTTAACGACTTGTACAATGGGGAAAGAATGTTAACATATTTCTGGACGTTTCCCAAGTTTTGCGAATATTTGTGGAGTGAGTTCATTTAGACATGACAGCTGGATGAAATATCGACAAGAGAATACAGATAATATGAGAATAGGAGACTTGTTGTCTAGAAAGGATTTTTTTTTCATTGAAGGCCACGGCCGCACCAAGGCTCATCCTGTCGTGAGAAATGGCGCTTTATTATATTTTCCTTAAGTATTTTTTAACAGAATCAAAATGAAATTATGATAAAATTGTTAATTATTAACGTCACGCATTTTCCCGGTAAAAAAATAATGAGTTCTGAATAAACACCTTATTAACTACAATTTTTATATTCATAATTATAAGCTATACATTTAATAGAGGTAAGTTGGACGTATATAGGTACATTCGAAGATTCACATTTAGCTAACGTGAAAAGGTTTTACTTTAAGTAAATGAATACAAATTTTAAAAAGTCATCATCATCATCATAATCCGGCCACTGCTGAACATTGGTCTCCCTCAATGAACGCCAAGACAACATATCCCTTGCCATTCACATCCAAAATACGTATTAATAGCAGGCCAATGTGGTAGGAAATATTATACGATGACCTTAGAATCCCTTAATAGGTATAGTCCTATGGACCTATACCTAGCTGTCTACAGTGACGGATTTAGGCTTGATGCCGCCCTAGGCCCTGTTTATTTCGCCGCCCTTAATGCTAGTAAAAAGTAAAGTATCAACCCTTATATTATGTCCCACTGCTGGGCCAGGGCGAAATTATTAAGATTTAGTAATTTTTAAAAGCTTTATATGCATGTGATATTCAGTAATGAAACAAAAAGTAAAGAACATCTTTCGGTAAAGACTATAATTAATCTTTAAAAAAAAATCTTATTCATACACTGAAAAGTAAATAAAAAAGTGAATTGTTATAGATATATTATATAGAAAATTCTTTACAAAAATTAATCCAAACTCATTTTTAAAGCCAAGTCTTCTTTACTATTTTCGTCTCTGAAATTTTGGCGCCCCTCAAATCATGCCGCCCTAGGCCCGGGCCTCACGGGCCTATACGTAAATCCAGCACTGGCTGTCTAATAATATTATTATAGTATAATAATGAGATATTAATGCACAAAAAACCAACTAAATCTCCTTTGAAATATATAATAACTATTACGAATGTTATGGTGCTTGGTACTCTGGAGTAGGTACTTTACAGCAACCATGGTCACGGAGGAATCCTTCCATGGCCATATCCGTAAAATCTGTTTCATCATAATGAGAAGAAAAGAAAACTTGTGTGAAGATGTTACGGATTTATTTTTCCACATATTCATTACATAATTGATATTCTAGATTCTCAACTTCTTCCTCTTCTTCTCCTTCAATATAAGCTTCCTAAAGGATTTGCCAATGTAAGAGAGTCATTTCTTTTATTATTAATACTAATTGCTACCCATTATTTTTCATGCTAGCAGTACTCAAAAACTATTAATTAAAAACTTATAAACTTAATACTTGTATTACGTACACAAGCTAACAGCTTACTATAAAAGCTGTAAAAGGAAATGTAGGTAAAGTCCGACTCGCACTTGGCTGTTTTGACGTAACTGTTATTTAGTGGCTAAATTATATTTATTGATACCAGTTCCTTTGCATGGTTACATTTGTTTTTTTATTTGAGATATCTTGCGTTCATTTAGATGCCCATAAAGTGATTTTGGATGCTATAAAAGTCAATGGACGACAAAACAAATTCTAACAATTATTTAAACCACGTGTTTTGTAAATAACGCGTTATTTATACAGCTTCTTTTTACCTGGATATTATTTGAGTATTTTTGTCTTTGTTTATTTGGAGGGATTGGGCAGGTCGACAAACTGTTCTCGAACGCCATTTTTGAATCTTGTTCATTCTGAATCAAAATGAAAGTACCTTTATATCAAGAAAGTTTGTGAAGATGTTTGTTACTCTTTCACGCAAAAACTACCGAATGGATTTTGATGAAACTTCATAATAATATAGCTTATGCATCAGATAAACACATAGGCTATATTTCATCCCCGTATTCTCACGGGAACGCGGGGCACTGCTATATAAATGTCGTTGTAAATTTTAGTTAACGCAGGCGAAGTTGCGGGCAACAGCTAGTAAATTATAAATCAATGATAGCCAGAATCAATTAATTAGCCAAAGAATCCGCATTTTTTTTGAAAACTTCAAATCTATAAAAAAGTTTGGGAACCCCTGACAAAGATAATGATTTTCATGTAATTTAATCCGATGGAGGATCAGACGTCTCTGCGTACGGCTAGCTTTGTAGAAAAGGTTGTGCACAAATGGAACAAAATGAACAAAAACGTTCATGAATAATATTAATTTAATGAATGAATTAACTAAATGTGGTAACGGAAATATTATGTTTATTAAAACTTATAAAAACGAATATGACTATAAGAAAAAGAAATCTCATTAAGGTACTGTTTTCGCTAATTAACGTCCATTTCAATTAACAAATTAATGACGTGGCTACTTTATGCTTGTTATAGAAAAACAAATTTAATGATGTCATTCACCTCAACTTTTGTAAAAAAAATATCACTGGCTTTTTGGGTAATCTACAGAGGAATTAATAATTTCCCAGACCGAGCGACGGTGGTTCAGTGGTGGAGAGCGACGGTGGTCCAGTGGTGGACGGACTCGGCCTCTTATGCGAGGGGTTCGGGGTTCGATCCTGACCCATCCGTGTGTGCCTTGAAATGGGTTTTTCTAAATTTCTAAGTGCACACGAGACCATCGTTCGCTCACCGGTGAAGGAAAACATCGTGAGGAAACCTGCATGCCTGATGAGATTGAAAGTCTTTGAAGGTATGTGAAGTTCACCAACCCGCACTGGGCCAGCACGGTGGACTATTGGCCCATTACCCTCCTCGCCTGATTTCGAGGAAGGAGACCCGTGCCCAGCAGTGGGACATATAAGGGTTGATACTTTTTTTTTTAGAATTGTAAGATTTTTATTATATAAGTAATACACATATTTAATACACATCCATGACCCAGGAACACAGAAACTTTTTTGTGTTCCCTGGCGATTCGAACTCGCTACCTCCGGCTTGTGCGCCAACGCGCTAACCACTGAAACACAGAGGTCGTCTCTGTGTGAATTATCTAATTTATTCCTGTGCAGACGAAGTCATGTGCATAAGTTTACGAATAAATGAAATGCATCGGATACCAAAGCTTCTCTAACCACAAGGACGTATCATTTTCTTGGTCAACGTGAATTATCTGAGGAATTTAACAGTAAAGCACCGTTGTGTTAATACACATTAGAATGTGAACAAGCGAATGGATGTGGATAAATTTCATGGTTAATTGGAGGTAGCTCAGAAACAATAGCGAGGTTTCAGAGGCGTTTCAGTGCTTAGCCCGAATCAACTGACAGATTAGAAATCGATGTAAGTAGGTAACTTATATAATTTCATTTACATGAGGTTAAAAATTTGAAAATTTAAAATTTGTCGAAACATCGATCAAATATACGCATTATTGTTTTTATTTATAATAAAGGTTTTTGTAGAAGTGTAACGAGATTTAAAAGGATGATTATGGGAGAACTGTAGTAGTTGGTATCAATATTTACGAAAACATCTTTGAAAATGTTGGCCAGTTTTTTTTGTTTTTTTGTAGGGCGACACTCCATCTAGACATTTTAATAATCTAAGACATTTTAATATTCTAATAATCTAATCATTGCTAAGTCAAAACGTAAAATTAAAATTCTTTTTCTTTATTTACGTTCTTATTTCTTAAAATCATTCATGAAAGTCTACAATCATCAAACATTTATTTTTTCAACGCATATTTACTTTTGTACTTTTATTATTTATTATTCGCATTTTACCACCAATATAAAAATATCGATATTTCTTAGTTGCCGCATTAAATATTCGACCTCAAAGACGCTCTGTAGTTTTCCGTTGGTGTCGTATAAAATAGCAGAAAAATAGTATTGATAAGGTCACACTTAACACACTTTTACTTATGACTTTTTAATTATTATTTAATGATTTCATTGTTTTTTAATTAAATCATCATACAAAATCACACAACAGAGATTACACAACATAATCTTTTTATCCGTGAAAAGCTCTATAAAGCACCTTTTAAAGCTTTAATTATATATATAATTTGTATAGTGGGTGACATTGAATAATACATTATACAGTTTTAGAATACGCTAAAAAGTATAAAGCTCTTGAGGTGACTGGTTGACCTCGTACCAAGATGATTCAGCGCACGGGTTTGTTACACATCTTCACACTTTTTATTCACCTATTATGTTCCAATTTCGAAAATTTGGAACAGTTAAATTCGGGCTAAATCATGTTTCTAATTTTAAATATCGAATGTTTGCCATTTTTTTCTTATTCGTTTTATTCGCGTCACACCATTCTTCTAAATTCGTTTTTTTAAATATTTGTACGTTCTGTACGCGTAATTTGACTGATTTGATTCTAATTATAAAACTTCTTGCGTTCAGCATAATTTTTGTTGCCTTGTTTTCAATCTAATAATATTAGGGCCTGTTTCACAATCTCCAGATAAGTTCCGAATAGGCTATCGGCAACATATTTGACAGATAGAGTATGGAGTATCTGTCAAATATGTTGCCGATAGCCTATTTGGAACTTATCTAGAGATTGTGAAACAGGCCCTTAGTCTATGAAAACGAATACCCGTAATAAATGATTTAAATAATAAAGTTGCTGAACCAAAGTTAAGTAACCTCTTCATTGCTATTAATTTACGCTACGCTACTAAGCCCCTTAATGATTAGTATTTTCTTGTTTGATTCTTACAAATTAGCTTATCAATTAATCGACCGGTTTTAAAAACGATTTCATCTATTGATTTCTTATTTTTACGCGAATTTCAGCCGTAACAATCAACCATGATCACGGGAAGACTATTGCTGTAAACTGTAAAGTATCCGTAAATAGCGTAGTAATAGCGAGTCAATCTGTAAAGTAGCGTAGGGCATGTGAAAAACTTAATAAACCGCGATAAGAGCCGTAAAAGTCGTTTCATTATAACTCTTTTATCTTCAAACTATCGATTTAACACTGAGTGACAAAGGTATAGAAATAATCATCATGAATCAGTATACGGTTATAAATTTGCTGCGGACAACGGCTAGTTAAAATAGGTATTTAAATCCTAATTTGTTACCAAAAATATTTTTATACTTAAGCATACCATAATAGGTATCTCATTAAAATGCCACAACCAGTTTAGTTTCTGCCATTTACATATTTTATTGTGCTGTGCTAACTTGTCAAATGTATTAAATATTTGTTAGTTCAAATTTTTGAAGTAATCGTTAATACTCACATCCAAGATTTATATAACCACATTATTTGACGCAGGTTAATGCAACCGCATAGCCCAAGTTTAAAATATCTAATGGGTTTTCATTCTTATAACACATAATAACAAATTGTATATAATGTACTCAGTGGCTCAATGGTTAGCGCGTTGGCTCTTAAGCCAAAAGGTTCTTAAGGTTTGATTCTCGCCAGGAAACAAAAAAAAATCTGTGTTCCTAGGTTCAAGTGTATTAAACATGTGTATTATAAAATAATTATTTAAAAAAGGTATTTACAAAACCCCACTTATAAGAGGACGGGAACCTCGCCACATTGTACTGTCCCGACGTTGGGAGTGGTTGTTCTGTGGTGCGGGGCAATCCCACTGTGGAGGTAGCATCGGTCCCCTGAGGGGCTGACTAGCCGTCGAGGTGCCCTGTTGCTTATAGATCCGGGACACCTCAGAAGAAAAAGAACAACAACTATTCAAAATTCCTACGGGAACATGGGTTTAGTAATTATATATTAGTAAGTCCATTTACGGGAACTACATTTGTCTTATTTATCAGTAATAATATTATAATTACATTATTAAAATGTCAAAAATGACGTAATTGTCAAAGGCACAAAATTTATGATTCTATTATTAATATGTACCTACATAATAGGAGTTATGTCATAAGGTCAAATCAATGAAGCCCGATCCGGTTCGGCTGTTGCTTATCACACACAAAAAATATTATTGAACATTGCGCGAAAATAAATAAGCTAGCTAGATAAGAACGCATATAAAATCATAGCTTTAGCATAATATAACAATATGTGCTAACGGCCTGTACTAGGGCTGTTACTGGATTTAAAATAGGTATTAGAGATAGGGATATATTGAGGGCAAAATCATAAATTAAAAAACTAAAAAGTAAAAATATCGTATTAAAATATTCATTCAGTATTTTATAGAACGTCTAATTCACTCTATTATACTTCGATTAGATAAATAACTAGAACTTATAATAATAACATAATAATCTTAAACTTATAAGCTGAAGAGTTTGTTTGAGCACGCTAATCTCAGGGACTATTGGTTGGATTCAAGACACTTTCAGTTTTAGATTATCGAGGAAGGCTATAGGCTAGGTATAGATCATTGCGCTAAGATGCAGGCAAAGCTGCGAGTCCCCACACACGCCAGCGCGCCTACCCAAGGCCCTGGTAGGGTCCGAAAAGGGTTTCCGCTGCGTCATTAAAAAAAAAGGCAAAGCTGCATGCTGAAAAATGGTAACAGCTAGTAAATAATAAAATCACTATTAAATACAAACTCAGACAGAACTAAAAAATAAACTGGTGCCCACAGCTCGCCAGCAACAACAACATTTACAACCTTATACAGATTGAAAATGATTATTTTGTAAACTATGCCCTAATCAAAGATATATAAGACATCACCATTTCAACTTTCAGCCAAATCTGTTCAGCCGGCTGGCCATGAAATAGCAAAAACATCCAAACATCTAAAGTCAAATTTTACAAAATCTTTTCTTTAAACTAATTAACAATATTGTTTATATTTTACTAGCTGTTGCCCGCAGCTTCGCCTGCGTTAACTAAGATTTACAACGGGATCTTAGTACTCGAAATAACATTTTTTACACCTTGTGTCCGAAAAACCAAAATATCTTACGGAACCCTATTTTTATCAGAATAAAATTTAGCCTATGTTACTCGTGGATAATGTAGCTTCCGAATGGTGAAAGAATTTTTGAAATCGGTCCAGTACTTTTTGAGCCTATTCGTTACAAACATACAAACATACAAAAATAGGTACAAATCTTTCCTCTTTATAATATTAGTATAGATAAAGATTTAGGGCCTGTTTTACAATCTCCAGTTAAGTTCCCAATAGGCTATCGGCAACATATTTGACAGATATTTGACAGACACTCCATACTCTATCTGTCAAATATGTTGCCAATAGCCTATTGGGAACTTAACTGGAGATTGTGAAACAGGCCCTTAAACTAATGGAAAACTGCTAAATTGTTTGAGCACGCTTATCTCCGAAACATTTTGTTGGCTTTTAAAATTGGCTTTGGCATTTCTTGTTAGTTAGGTACTGAGAAAAAAAAAGTTTTTATTTTTATTTTCGAGTGCAACATTTAAAGCAAGGCCAACAATATGATAAAATATTTATCGTTATTAATATCCTTAAAAAATACAAATTATATTAATGTATTTTGACTTGGTGTAATTTTTTAATATCCCATGCTAACTTACGTACGACGTAAGTATACACTATAGGAAGTATTTTTATATTACTTTTCCTTTTAATTATATGTGATTTTTTTTTACAGTGAATCTATATCTACTGTATAAGCATGTAATATTTTTATTTATATGTTATTTGTTGCCTATTATATTGATTAGGGGAGTGTTCTGCATCCCAATATTTTAATAAAAGTTATATAAGTAATCACTATCATTTATTTGTCACGCCTTTACTTCATCGAACGGCTGAATAACTTCGATTATTCGATTCGATCTGAAACAGTATTCGATTATAATTCGATTTCCATGCAGTCGATTTCACGGGCAAAAACGATTTTTTATGTTTGGTGAATTAGTCATTTGGAATATTAATATACTGGAATAGGTACTGAATTGGGCTTTGGCAGCCCGCATTGGGCTAGCATTGGTGACCTATGGATCAGGACAAGAGCCTCGCCTGATTTCGAGGAGAGGACCAATGCCCAAAAGTGGTGCATATTATATAGGTAAATGCTTTTTTTCTGAATGCTTACAAACTGATTTTATTTTAAACCGACAAGGGTACAGTTTACATGTTATTATTGACTGTTACTTCTAAGTTTTTCAGAATATGGATAAATTTTCCTTCCCACTTGTTTTATAATGTTTATGCAAATTTCGCTATTTTTAACATTTTTTATGGTTTTTATCGGTTTTTTATTATTTTTAAATGCATCGTTCCGAATACTTTATAGCATCTATGGTCAGTAGCCCTTACAGACCACGGGAGTAGGTCACGTTGTGTGTTTCATATATTAGCATCTCACCGTATAACAGCTCGGCCTGTCTCGAAGTGGCAATATTTGTTCTCACATTATATTAACCCTTTTTTAGGATATTGATTGTAATTTGTCAATTTTATGCACAATAAAGTATATTTCTTCTTCTTTCTTCTTCTTCTAATAATTAGCTTTACGATCATCAGCAAGATAGACTGCTAGACGAGCTTAATAGTATTAATTTTTTTTTTTTTTTTTTTTTTTTTTTTTTCGGTTGGATCTATGCTAATGGTCCTAGTGACCGTTATGCGTCATCGGAAATGGGGTGATCCGGTTGGATCATCCTATGACGTTAAAAAATTTGGGGGGTTGCCCCCCGCCATGTTCATGGCGTCGGGTTTGTACCTAACTTGGTAAGCTACGGTCGACTGGTTTGGAACGGGTGACGTTAGAAACCTATCGTGAGGGCCGGCCCTCCCCTCCCCCGGTAGCGGGGGAGGCGGGTCAAGCGCGGGACCCGAGCAAGCTGCCGATAGCAGAGTGCTATCGGTGATTACACGGTCTATATTGGTGTCGACTCGTACCTGATCTGAGCCTATGCTGTCGCGGTTGATCCGGATCAACTGGTCAACGGAGTGTAGGGTTCGACGTCGCATACGACCCCGGGGCCCATGCGGTGTGAATGTGTGCCTAACACCGGCTGTGTTATGTCTGAGTGTGTGTTGTAGCTTACGTCGCGCTTCAGCGTCGCGCTTTAACAGTTCTGTGATTTTATCAACAGGATCGGTTATGACATTCTTAGGTAACCTAGACTTATTAGGTGCTAAGCTATCGGGGGTGTAGTTTGCCGCACTCACGACGAGTGGGTTCGGGTGGAGAAGTGCCTTTTCGAAGTGACGTTCTGACATCGCTTTGAAATGGCCCCTAATCGAATCTAGTCTGAGGTCGCGATGTAGGTCGATGTTTCTTACGTACCACGGGCAACCGGTTGCCACACGTAAGAATTTATTTTGGATCGTTTGGAGGCCTCTGAGTCTATACTGAGGCAAATAGTATTAATGATAATAA
Organism: Lycaena phlaeas; assembly: GCA_905333005.2. Classification (NCBI taxonomy): domain Eukaryota; kingdom Metazoa; phylum Arthropoda; class Insecta; order Lepidoptera; family Lycaenidae; genus Lycaena; species Lycaena phlaeas. The sequence goes on from HG995182.1 coordinate 7,978,910, forward strand.
AAATATTTATTCATTCTGACATACACATCGGTATAGAGACAAATAGAAACAATAACAACAAAAACAACAACAACAACAGCAAAATCAAAATTACAACAGAACTAGAATGAACTATAAACCATGTAGATTGTACTAATAATTTAATTAAATTAATAACAAATACTAAAGGCTAGTAAGGCTTGATACTTTTTGAGGCTAAAGATTGTTATGGGCTAAAATAATACTTTACTACTTACTACATAGACGAGTAATCCATCGCTAACAACAAGACCTTCGCAGAAATGGTTAGAGCAATCATGTGTTATTTGAAAGCGCTTTACGGGCGCGTCATTTGAATACCCACAGCCCACAGGCCACAATGGACGAAGAAATGTTACAACTGCTTCGGTCACGCGACAGAGTGATTATTCGTAAGCAGATTCACTATATAGTATATAGTCGATTGCACGTCAAAGTAATTGAACTTAATAGAAGTAATTTTGAAATGAAGTTCCAAATCACCATAAAAACACGAAATAAACATTTATGTAATTTCGTTTAATTTTTAACTCAAACGGACTATTTTGTGATTTGAAGTCGAGTCATTTCGTGTTTTGAACACAAACGGAGTAATTTCATGTTTTGAACTCGGAGTAATTTCATCGTGTATTGGAAATTAAAGGGAGCAATCCGTTTTCCATTAATTTAATTAAACTTGTATGTTATAATAGTTTGTTGGCATGTTGACCGTAATTTTAGATAAGGGGGCGTTCATAAAATACGTGAGATGTTTAAGGGGGGGAGGGGGTCGAGTCAAATCTCATCTAATCTTACGTTGGAGAGAGGGGGGGTCTCAGCAAATATCACGCATTTTTTTTTCAGAATGAAATTGAAGGAGCAGATGATTTTATTGCTAATAAGTCTTGATACTTTTTGAGGCTAAAGATTGTTATGGGCTAAAATAATACTTTACTACTTACTACATAGACGAGTTATCCATCGCTAACAACAAGACCTTCGCAGAAATGGTTAGAGCAATCAAGTGTTATTTGAAAGCGCTTTACGGGCGCGTAAAATTGCAACTAAAAAATAGGGGTTGATCGTAGAAGGATGAAAATTGAGGATTGTATGTATTTTTGTATGTTGTATCATAAAAAAATAGAAATTAAAAATTTTGTCTAAAAAATAAAAATTTAGGGGTGGACTACCCCTAACATTTAGGGGGATGAAAAATAGATGTTGGCCGATTCTCATAGATACCGGATAAGCACAAAAAATTTCATCGAAATCGGTCAAGCCGTTTCGGAAGAGTATGGCATGAAAACTGTGACACGAGAATTTTATATATTACGAGTAGATTGGCCTCCTCTGAAAGTGGGAAAGCCAAAATGGCATTACATCATCATTACGTTGCAGGGGTGACTTTCTTTCAATCGGTCGGAGCCGTCGGAGGGTAAACTGTAAAGAGGTAGTGCCATTCTTTGCAGCCGAATTGGGCCGGCACGACCGGGGTGGTACCTCTCGCTCACATAATACCGGCGTAAAGTGACAGTCGCGTGTCGTGGGGTTTGTGAGTTTCCGGTGGGGGATTGGGGGGATAAGGAAAAGGAGGGCAACGCATCTGCATAACCACTAGTTATGTGGATGTTAATGGGTGTCGATAGCCGCCAAAAAGCTTTGACTGTTCGTTTGCCCTCCTATACTATAAAACAAGGAATATCTCTTAATTATTTCCTCGCCATATGTTTTTGCTGTTTCGAAAAGAAAGGCAGCATAGCAGTATCATACTGACAAAATACCATGTGAACGACGGAACGTGTAAATAAGTTGTCTGGGCTATTGATAATACTAGTGAATTTCTTATTGGGTGATGCTGACTTTTGTCAAATAACAGTTTAAGGGGCTTATATACAAAGTGACATTAAAAAAAACGATAACGAAGTTTGAAAAGTATAAAACGAATGAGATTGACATAAGTCGCGCTAAGTCACGTGATCAATCGCTATCGTAACAACATTACAAACTGTCTATTGATTATCGATCGTTGTTCAATATTTCATTGGCTAAGAAATTGTCATTGCTAACTCAGAGACGGTGACGAATTTCGTTATCTTTCCTCTACGTAACTATGTTACTTTGTCTAAGCTCTCTGTTTGTTTATGTTATTCTGTTCAGTGTTCAGTATCTGCCAGTTTGCCGAACTGCTAACTGACCTAAGAAATTTGCTAATCTCAAACAGGTTTGGAACACAGAACACTGTGCAATACTCGAAAGGTTAATTCACATAAAAACAACTAGAAAATCCGAAATAGTGACTCTATGCAAATAACAAATTTCATTATATAATCTATGATAGGTAAATTTAACATAGACGAATCCGCGTGGGATCTTAAGCTATAAACTGGTATTAATCTCATGACATTACAACGCTGCGAGACCTTCATCTTTTGCCTTTCAATGAGAGATGTCATAAGTCGTTGATAGTCGAGGTAAATAAACATTCTCTATGACCGGTGACTAGATTTGAATACTATAAGCCCCCGTTCGCATGAGCGCTTAAAAAGCGTGGCGTTGAAACCCGACGTTGGCTCGAGTTGCAAATTTGGCATACTCAATTCAGGGTAACAACCATAACTCCAAAACAGTAACGTAAGTAAATGTAACAACCATATCTGCAAAACAGTCTGTAACAACCATAAATCCAAAACAGGCTGTAACGACCATAACTCCAAATAGGCTGTAACAACCATAACTAGAAAAAAGGCTGTAACAACCATAACTCCAAAGCAGGCTGTAACAACCATAACTCCAAATAGACTGTAACAACCATAACTCCAAAACAGGCTGTAACAACTGTAACTCCAAAACAGGCTATATCAACCGTAACTCCAAAACAGGCTGTAACAACCATAGCTCCAAAAACAAGCTGTAACAACCATAACTCCAAAACAGGCTGTAACAACCATAACTCCAAAACAGGCTGTAACAACCATAACTCCAAAACAGGCTGTAACAACCATAACTCCAAAACAGGCTGTAACAACCATAACTCCAAAACAGGCTGTAACAACCATAACTCCAAAAGAGGCTGACAACGCTGGCCCCGAAACAGTCTGGTGTTACATTTGCCTATACTGGGGTTCAAGACCTCGTTATCGTGACGCTATTTATCTTATTCTTCTACCACACAATTAAGTATTTTTAAGAAGCAAACAGTACGACGACAAACTTTGAAGGTGTGTGAAGTTAACAAACTCGCATTGGGCCAGCGCCTCGGTGAACTATGGCCCATTACCCTCCTCGCCTGTTTTCGAGGAGGAGACCCGTGCCCAGCAGTGTGACATGTACGGGTTGCTACTATACTTTTTTTAAACGAGACCACAGTAACAGCTAGACAAGCAAGGTGGTATGTCGGTAGGAGGCTTTCTTTTCGAATTGACCTATGCTGTTGCCTTAAGGCCTTTAAGCTTCTTCGGAAAAGTAGTTGAGCAGATGGCTCAGCCGGTAGGAGGCTGTCAGCTGCCATCAGACTTTAATGATATTTTGGCCAAACACTTATGGCAAGAATAATGCTACTATCATGCCAGTAATTGGAATATATTTTACGTTCCGGGACAGGCAGCAACAACACCAACGAGATACATCTTACTCAGCGTGACAATTATGAGCAAATTAGCGTCAACACGTCAACACAGTTAAATTACTATAAGTTTAATTGCTAACAGCTGGTATTGCTACTTGTGGAAGTCATACTGTGACTTCACCATCATCATCAGCCTTTATCCGGCCACTGCTGAACATAGGCCTCCCTCAATGAACGCCGAGACGACTTTGACTTGCTCAAATACAATTAAATATATTTTAATACAAGTCACAGTTTGTTCTAATACAACCTTGAAAACGATTCCTAAAGCTCGAGTGAATAAATTACCTCACATAAGCATAATACTTGCTTAAACTAAATTCACATCCGTCTTATCTTACATAACAAACATGCCTTTATTTACATAAATGAACTACCTAATATAAAATATAATCATTTTAATAATGACTATAAATATTTTGTTATTAAATTAAAAATAATTGCCGTTTTGATAACAAGTGTTAACAATTTGCGTTTATGGTTGTTGCTTTTTAACCGACTTCAAAAAAAAAGAGGAGGTTATCAATTCGACTGTATGTTTTTTTTTTTTTATAATTAAATATACATTAGTATACATATAATATTAGATAGATAATAATTTGCATTGACAAAAATTTAAAGTAGACCGGTATTTAGCACTGTAACCGGTGGGGAAAAAAGGCCGAAATAAAATATTACGTTTAAATTAACCAATTAATAAAACACTCAAATATACCTCATTAATTAAAAACTCGTTTTAATTCGTCAAAATTCCATTTCATATTGATCGTTTTCAAAATAGCAAAATTTGCATTTTAATTAATAACATTCCGATTACTTTAGGTCAATTTAATAGTGAACTATATTATTCAATATTAATAATAGTATTCAATATCATTGTGTTTTGTTTTTGAACTTACAATGAATGGATATTCATTGATGCGTCGTCATTGAGAATCAAACTTCCAAAATCAACTCCAACACGAACCAAAAGTCAAATATTACACTGGTCACGCGACACATTTATTTACGAAATATATTTAATTCATTAACCGCATTTGTTTATAAAGCTCCGATGTTTGCCCTCGTGATGGACTCGTCTCGGCAGACATCCGCGCTCGGAGACAGGCGCGCCGGTACTGAGGTATTCTGAATATCGACCTCCGCCATGAATGGACCCAGAACCGCAAACTGCACACCGATACTGCAGTGCAGATTTATTTTTGGCAGAACACCCAGTCGGAAGATGTCGTGCCATGTACAAGTGAAAAAAAAAAACTGACTCATGCAATAGACATGTGTCATAACCTTGTTCCCACATCAATTATAGGCTGTAGGTCGCCATGGAATTAATGCTCCTGGTAATGGGAACGATTTAAATATATATTTTGTTGTGTTGCTTACAAAAGGATTAGAAACTTAAATTAAATTGTTTTCTTATGTTTACCCGACCCGTTTTCTTTTTTCCCGTGACCATGGTTGCCGTAAAGTATCCGAAACGTCGGGCATATAAAAAACTCAATAAACCGCGATAAAATCCGTAAAAGTTTTCTTAACCAAATAACGTAGTATTCTTAACCAAAAACTGATTTGATTTTCATAGAGCTTTTAAGTGAGTTTACAGAGTATTAAAGTAATAGTAGAATCTCACCTCGGAGGACCCAGCGCCGCCTGCAGGCAGCTGTACTCTGGTGTCTGCCGGAGTATGGCGATGTACGGTGCTCCGATTTGGGCGGGTAACCTCACTGCGAGCCTTAAGGCCATGCTGCGCTCGGCGCAGCGGGTTATCGCGGTGAGGGTAATCCGGGGGTACCGCACAGTATCGTGGGCTGCAGCAACCGCTCTGGCTGGCGATCCCCCGTGGGAACTCGTGGCGGAGGTTCTGGCCGAGACATACTCCTACGTCTCGGGTAGGAGGTGTCTGGGCTTGACCCCTTCGCCAGACGGATTCCTACGGGTCCGCCGGCTAGGGCAGGAAGCGTTAATGCGGAGGTGGGGGGAGGACCTGGCGAGTCAGCCGTATGGCCAACGCCTAACGGCTGCTCTACGCCCGGTCCTTGAGCGGTGGATGCGCCGTAAGCGCAAGCCTCTCACCTTCCGTCTGACGCAGGTTCTCACCGGGCACGGATGCTTTGGTGATTTCTTGTGTCGGACGGCCCACAGGGAGCCGACGACTGAATGTCATGATTGTGGCGCGGCGGTGGACTCTGCCCAGCACACCCTCGAGGTGTGCCCGAGATGGGCGGCGCTGCGTCATGATGTGACGTCTGTCATCGGAGGGGACTTGTCTTTGTCGAGCGTCATCACTGCGATGCTTGACTCTGACGAGTCCTGGACGGCAATGGCCTCTTTCTGCGAGACAGTGATGTCCCAGAAGGAGGCCGACGAACGGGTGAGAGAGGAGGCCGCTGACGTAGCCTCCCCCCGTAGACGACGAACGGGGGTGCGTCGGAGGCGCTATTTAATGCGCCTTCAATAAAGCCCCTGTGCTCGTGTCGGGCTCGGGATGGGAACCCGGGCCCAGCTTAAGACACGACGTCGTGGGGACTGCCAAGTCGTAGCCGGGCAGTCCCCCTATTGTGGAGAACCTGGTCTTTGCCGGGACCAGTCTGTCGCTGAGGGTATCCCGTCGCCTGCACAGATCCGGGTCCCTCAAATATAGCGGCTGAAGGCTCACGTAGCGGTTTTAGTGGGGTAGGGCACCCAAATGCGAGTCCCCACACACGCCAGCGCGCCTACCCAGGCCCTGGTATGGTCGTAAATGATTTCCGCTGCGTCATCAAAAAAAAAAAAAAAAAAAAAAAAAAAAAAAAAATAGTAGAATCTCGATAACTCAAACCTCGGTAACTTCAAAAAATAATATGTTCCCTTCCCTTAATCTATCCCTAACATGACCCTTGATAACTTAAAACCTCTATAACTTAAAACATGTTGTGTTTCCCTTGGACTTTAACTTGTCGAGGTTCTACTGTAATAAATATGAATTTAAATTATTCCGTCATAGGTTTGCGCGGGAAAACAATTTATGCCTAGATTATGCTACATACTGGAAATGTTACTTTTTATACTTACATGAATAAGCTTTTCTGAAAACCCTTTTAAAAATATTCTGTAACAATGATGCATAATGTAAGATTCTAACGGTGAAAGAATTTTACAAATTGGTCCGTTAGTTTCGGACCCTATTCATACAAACAAATAAACAATCAAATCTTTCACTATCCTTACTATATTTTATATTATATATTATTATATTATTAATATTATAGATGCGAAAGTAACTCTGTCTGTCTGTCTGTCTGTTACGCTTTCACGCCTAAACCACTGAACCGATTTTGATGAAATTTGGAACAGAGATAGATTAGACCTTGGGAAAGGACACATGCTACTTTTTGTTGCGAAAAAAAGCTTAGGGGGGGTTTAAATAGGGGATGAAAATTTGTATGGAATGGGTGTTTAAGATTTTTACCTATATGGGCATGAAATGGGAGATGAAAGTTCGCAGGGTAGTTCAAAAAAAATCTGTCTGTGTTTACTATACGTTACGTACGGAACTGCGCTACTCCGAATTTAACGCGAGCGAAGCCGTGGGCAACAGCTAGTAATGTTATAGATGTCGAAATTAAGTAGGTACTATTTTTGAATAAGTTTTTTATATTGTTAGTGATAGCTTTCTTTGGAGTATCCTAAAAATCAGTCAATCCAGAGAGTTCTTAACAAAATACTTTATGCTTGATTTTATATTCACCTTGATTTAATAAGAAAATAACCTTTATTTTCCTGTAACTAACGATTACTCTGTAACCTGTTTATAGTAATAGATATATTTAGAATAACCAGTCTGTAAGAATGTTTCGTAATAACAACAGTTCTTTGTTTATTTTTTTACCTGAAAGCGTTAGATAGAAATATTATAATGAATAACACACGCTACAATCAAGATATAATCTATACTAATATTATAAAGAGGAAAGATTTGTACCTATTTTTGTATGTTTGTATGTTTGTAATGAATAGGCTCAAAAAGCACTGGACCAATTTCAAAAATTCTTTCACCATTCGGAAGCTACATTATCCACGAGTAACATAGGCTAAATTTTATTCTGATAAAAATAGGGTTCCGTAAGATATTTTGGTTTTTCGGACACAAAGTGTAAAAAATGTTATTTCGCGTACTAAGATCCCGTTGTAAATCTTAGTTAACGCAGGCGAAGCTGCGGGCAACAACTAGTACTCTATACAATTTTAAAATTACGATTCGATTTAGCCCAGATCATACCATGTACTACATATTACCATATGATTATATTTGTATGTTTGTTTATTTTGGTAATATATAGGAGAACTATGCAGACATGTCACGTACGACATGGGTGATCGACTTCGCTCATGAACATAACCTAGTTTACCTTTTTTTGACACAGGGAATCCCTTACGGCGGCTTTCAATATCCTATCTATCTTAAAACTTTCTTATCGATCTTGAAATTTTGACACATTTTCTTACAAAATCTGTGAAAATTTTTAAGATCGATAAGAAAATTTTAAGATAGATAGGATATTGAAAGCCGCCGTTAATGAAAGTAGCCAAGATTTTAGATCGATCGATAGATATGTATGTAGGTAGGTATGTAGATGTAAGGTTGGGAGTGCCCTATTCAAACTAAGACCTCTGCAAGCACCTTCAGCTGCTTCTTGAGGGTCCTGGATATGCATACAAAGGCTGGCCCCCACGAGTCATGCCATATTGAGGTTAGGTTCCCATCCTGAACTCGACACGAGCACAGGGGCGTTATTGGAGGCGGATGAAGGTAGCGCTTCCTACGCACCCTCGTTTGTCGTTGCGGGGGAGGGCGCGTCGGTGGCTCCCTCTCTCACCCGCTCGGCCTTGTTTGTGACGATACTGTCTCGCTGAAGGAGACTATAGCCTTCTTTACCTGGAACTAGCCCAGGCAACTCGTTTATATGTTGACTATCCTAAGAAATAACACTGAAACGTTGGTCAAAGAGTATGTCAACTAACATGGCTGTTAAGGGTTTCATTCGTTAATCGCTTAACACACGATCCTAGAGGCAAATTTGAGAGCTTTTCAACTATACAAATATAATAACTATACAAACGTAATAAATTGGAAATCTAAGTTAAAGCGGGCGAAGAGCCATAGTACTTATACTTTTCAAAATAATACAGAAAATTTGTTCCAGCACAAAGCTATCATACTGTATATGAAACTATAAAGATTTACATATTCGATAAAGTTGGAAAGGCCCCAAATCGATTGGATTGAGATTACAGAAAATGTCGTCTCGTCTTATCTCGTCTGATAGCGCTCTGCAAAAATAGCTGCACTCAATGGAGATAGCGAGAGAAATATACAGTCGTGAAGTCTTAAAGTAATTCTGGGCTTATTGTTAAAAGTCTCACAGACCTAAGATATAAAAAGGGTCCCAATCACTTATAGTTATGTTTTTATTAATGTAAGTTGCAAACTAGCAAGCCACCTGATGGTAAGGGTCGACGTCGCTCTTGAATAATACCGAATTTACCTGAATAAGCATCGAATCTGAATCATTCTGAATCATTCAATAAATCAATCATTCAGAATCATCTGAAGATGTGAACAAGACTCGGGCTAGGCAACTCATTAATATGATGTCTAGTATAGGGTACAAATATGTTGTCTCGTTGCCATGTATTGTCCTTTTCTCCGAAATACAGCAAAGCTGTTGTAAGGGATAAGCAAGATGGTGGTATTCATTGAAGAAGCGCAGCACAGCATATACCTTTCACTGGTAGACACTTTATTTATCTGACATATTTTTTTAAAGGTTTAAAAGCATACAAATATAGTATAATTTATCCCCGTACTGCCTCGTAAATTTGAACTACGCAGCTGAAAACACGACGCCGCTAGTATTTTTAGACGATTATTTTATCAATAATTATTTTCATCCGAATGTTTTAATAAAACGGATCGGTCGTGTGTTGGTGATGATGATGAAATCAACTTTGAACTTAACAACAATTTAGTTAATTTATTAGTGTATTAACATTTTATTAAACTATATTTTTTTGTATTTTACTTATTATAATTTATAATAAAACCTCTCTTCACGGGTTTCGTCACGGTTTTGTTTTATTACATTTCCAGTTTAGAAACGAATCAATTGTATTATAATATCATTAGATAAATGGAAACTAGCTATGGTTATTCAAACCATGAAGAAATTCCTAGTAAACATTATATTTTAATTTTTCTACGTTAAACTTGTCTCATTATTTGGGTAACTGGTAAGTAATATGAATTACTAAGTAGTCAAGTTATACCTATGACTTATTTATTATGTACCTACTTATATACATAAATAATATCTTACTGTGTGATTGCTTATAATATAATACTAATAATTATTTAATAATAATTATTAATATACCAAAATTTACGTTTATAATCCCCTTTTTATGTATTTATTACATTTTGCTTCGAACAAATATTGAAAACTGATTTTTTTTATTAACTTTTAAACGACCGTATTTGCGATTGTTCAGCGGTGGCCAGATAAACGCTGATGATGATGATGATTATGACGATGACGACGAAACCTTTGAAACACTTATTTTTCATATTCCAACTCTAAGGCTTATACAAACATTGATTTTTTTTAACATCGCCGGCTTTGGCGCACATTTCAGTGGTTCAGTACGGCATTAAAGATACAAACTGTCCTTTCATCTGATTAAGTTTCTTCAACGATTCTAATCTACATTCTATCGATTTATTATTCATTATTATTTTAGTTTTACACTGTTCCATCTGATGATGATAATTTTAAAGCTTATCATTAATTGGTAACGTACCTAGTATTATACCGGTAAAATATATTTTCAAATCGAATGATTATACAAAGATTACCTCCCTAAAACAATATCTCTTTGTTATAATTATATGTAATCGAGCGACGATGGTCCAGTGGTGGGTGGACTCAGTCTCTTATGTGAGAGGTTCCGGGTTCGATCCTGACCCCTCGTGTGTGTCTTGAAATGGGTTTTTCTAAATTTCTAATTGCACCCAAACACGAGACCATCGTTCGCTCACCGGTGAAGGAAAACATCTTGAGGAAACCTGCATGTCTGATAAGATTGAAAGCCTTTGAAGGTATGTGAAGTTCACTAACCCGCATTGGGCCAGCGCATCGGTGAACTACAGCCCGATACGGGATACCCTCGCTCGATTTCGAGGAGGAGATCCGTGCCCACCTGTTTTTGGTGTGCTACTTTACTTGACTGTAATATTTATATCATATTTGTGTAATTATAATATCACCCTCCTCGCCTGATCTCGAGGAAAAGACCCATGCCCAGCAGTGGGACATATTGGTATATTGTTTAGTTATGGACGACAAGCATCATGTAGTACAATTTCCCCTAACTGTTCCCTAACTTATAAGCTTCCAATATTTGATGTCATCGTTTTATCACCTCAACTCAGATAAAGCCTGCTATCGATATTGACGCGGGGACGTTATTTTAGGGTGTGATAAGAGATATCAATATTAGGAGATAGATTACATCCATGATAAGAATATACGTGGGCTCACTAGGTAGATTGTCGACCATGAAAATTGTTATCTCATTTGGACCATAGCTACTTGTTATATGTTGTATGGCAACCTGGGGGTCAGCCAAAATGCCATTAAACGTTAGCGAAATTCGAAAATGATAAAATGTATGGGATTAACATAAGGCCGCGCTTAATCACGTGGCCAATCCTATATATTTTATCATTTCGAACTTCGCTAACGCTTTCTTAATGGCATTTTGGCTAGGCCTCCTGGTAAACGAGGCTGGATAAGTAGTTAAAATAGCCCATTACCATGTTTACCTTTTTTTGTACACCGGGAATGTGTTGAGGCATTCTGCTCCCGAAAGCTGGTAAGTGGACGCAGCTCTACCCACTAAAACCCGGTGCCACCAAAGCCGCCTTAGGTAAGGTGCTCCGGATCTAGCCGGGGCAACTCATTCATTGCTATTCTGAGATGTAAGATGGTAGACGGTGGATTTGCGGGGCTCTCGGTTACATGGGCATACTTTTACAACTGTTTTGAGTTTATATCTAATTTTTATAGTAACCACAAAATAAAACATTAACCTCAGGTTTGTCCTCAATCAATTATAATTTTCGATATTTTTTTTATTTTGATATTAGCTGCTCTTACTAAAATAAATTTGGAGGAAAGATACATGTTACAAAAATATTTAAATGTCAGTGGCGCCATCTGTCGAAAATTGGTCGTACCAACTCGGAAACCTTCGTGGGCTCATGCACAGCAACATTGCTAAATACCGACAGATCATCCTACTAATATTATAAATGAGAAAGTTTGTAGGAATGTATCCATGGATGGATGTTTGTTACTCTTTCACGTAAAAACTACTGAATGAATTATTATGGTATAATATACTTATATATCAGAATAGCACATAGGCCATAATTTATCCCCGTAGTCCCAGGGAAATGGGAAATAATCGGATAAAACCGCGGAACGCTGCTTGTTCACTCATATTTGTGGATAAATTTATGTTTTTACAAGGAGTAAGCTTTATTTTTTCATTGTGATCTCTGGCATCGCCTGACACCTGACAGCGCTCGTAGTGGCTTAAGTATGGTTAGGGCTTCCTACCCGAAGATCCTGGCTACATCCATAAAGGTTTTCCCTGTATGATCAAATAAATGACAACTGGCGTAACTTTTGTTTTCGCAAGCATATAACTTCCCTTCTGTAACTTTAACAGAATTCAATTTCATTATCCTGAAAAGTTTTGAATTATTTTTTAACATTGATTGATTATACGTCATTTATTTTATCAAGCTCGGTAAAAACAATTTAATATTATCTTCGCGGAGATAAACGAACGTTTGATGGAAAGTCATCGGAAACGGATGTCGTTTATCACTCGGGTAAAAAAGTGATTTTTTTTTATTAAAAAGGCGGGCCGATATTTTATAAAAAGTAACTTTAGCGAGTATGGTGGTGTTAATTTACCATTGTTGATGGTAAAATGACGTTGATGCTAGCGTCAGTTTGAATCTTGCTTATTTCTTAAATCAAATTCGAAATTCAAATAGATCATGCATGATATGTAATTTTGACGCTCGAGTGGTCAGGATACTGACTTATGTAGGTGTTGCTTGTAGATCAGGGGCACCAAAGGCAGCAAACTCGCAGGGTTTTAGTGTTAGGTGTTAGGTTTATCTTTCGGGCGCAGCGAGCATACCCGCCTGGGAAAATCCACTTCCCCGCAGGATTCCTAAGCGCATTTCCCGGCGTTAAAGAAAATAAGGTTTTTTTTTTGACTAGCGCTGGGAAACAAAAATGTTGTCAACAAAAATAAATACAACAAATGTAACCCTTCGTTGCGATATTTCGTGATTTTTTCGAACTTTCCTTTTCGAACTTCACGTGATTGATGGACGACCCAAAAACGACCCCGTTTGTTTTAACAGGCGTTGATACTTTCCATGAGATTTCCCTTCGCGTATCCAAAGTAACCATCGACCACATAACCCATAGACTCCTAATAACAGGGGAACGGGTTCTGGCGACACATCTGACTTATAATTCCGATGTAAGCCGTAAACAATGTACTCAAACTATCGTGTCGTCTCATTCTTTCCCGTTGCGAAATATATCCATTTCTTTTTAACGTTCCGTGATTGGTAATGTATGACATTGAATTAGCTAATCACAGCATTGCAACCCCTTTCGTCTCACCTCAGCTAGTTGCCAGAATGCATTTAATACGAAAAATCAAACATTAGGAGTCTATAGGTTGTGTGGTCGATGAAAGTAACCCATGGCGCAAAGCGATTTTTTGCTATCAACTGTTATGGTCCAACAAAAACCGGTTCAGCTCATCAATAAAACGACGACGCTATTAATATATTATATAACGTTACATAACATCAATATGGTGATAAGTACTTATGTCACCATGTGGCGTGTCAACATTCTTATGTCATGGCTAGTAGGTGCACTGGTTTGATAATTCCTACAGGACTTTAATAAGCCGTAATCAATAATAATCTCCACTGACTGCATGAAGATCGTCCTATCTAGAACTACTAGATCTATACTAGGTCGACTAACCGTCAGTCTTCCAATACATAAAGACAGATGGAGCATGCCAAACACGCGAGTGACGCCACCAAAGCGAATACAAATTCAAAAGCGAACACAATCTAATAGGCGTTTAGAGTTAGTTAGTAGACGGGGGTTCGGCATGCTGCATCTGTCTTTATTAATAAATATGTGCATTAATAATGCATTTTTTCAAATGTTTTTGTGTAAATAAGAAATCAATCACACCATAATTGAATCTTGTTTCGGGTTCGGGGACGTGCTTCCAGATATTTCTGGAATTATTTCAATGAACAACCCTTTTATTCATTACATTCATAATTTTATGATTCTGATATTTAGGATAATTCACATGGCCATACGAGAATTTTACACTACGGTGGCTAATACATTTTTTTTCTTATGTTCTCATGAATTTCATTATAATAAATTAATTCATGTGAATATAATGTAATATCTGCTCATAATAATGATCACAATAGCAATAAACGAATTAAAATTAAGTTATTAATTACAAAACAGATATTACAGTAATTGTACTTACACCCGTATTCATAAACAATATTTTGTGGTGTTACCTAATCCCGAACGCCATTCAAACCAATTCATAGACAATACTTTAATCACAGACATCTCAACCTAGGTTAGGTGGTCTGTGGCTTTAATTCATGAAACCCGCAACTGTGCGTCTGTAAAGCCCATATAAAACCCGACTGTTGTCACCAGGAGCGCATACATAGAAGCGTTCTTTATATAATATTGTTTCATTACTTAGCCAAGTACGATTCTTGAATAAACCCGTTAGACATATAGTTTTTGACTGTCATTTTATCAATTCGTAATTCGTATAAAGAACACCTCCTCAGAGTATGCATTAGGCATAAGTTGCTTATGTATACTCTAAATACTAAAATATATATGAAGTAACCAGTGCAGGGTGACAATAGTCACAGCCCGCCGGAGGAAGTGCGCTATAAGGAATTCACGTCTATTTCGAGCTGTACGAGCGGACCTATTTGTGGACTAACAGGCGTGGGTCTATGATCTAGAATCTAGATTAATGCAATTGCACTTCACACAGTACTATATCATTAGATTAGACTAAATCACAACCGTCACATCGTTATAAAATGATTGGGCGGGAATAAATGTTGATTATGATAATCACACAAATATGATAAATTGATTTTAATAAATATTACAATCAAGTAAAGGAAACCGTAGACTGCTGGGCTCGGGTCTCCTTCTCAAAAACAGGCGAGGATTCGGGCCATAGTTCACCGAGGAACTGGTCCATGTGGGTTGGTGTACTTCACACACTTTCAAAGACTTTTAATACCATTGGGCAGTTATAATGAAACAACTTTTACGGATTTTATCGCGGTTTATTTAGTTTTTTACAATCCCGACGTTTCGGACACTTTACAGCGACCATGGTCACGGGAGGACTGAGGTGTCAGATGTCCTACTGTTACAAAAGTTATTCGAAACTACCCTATGATACAACAATATTTTTATTTAGTCCTATCTATGCAAAAGGTGCTAACTGAGTCTTTAGTCTGTGACATATTATTATGCTTGGATTTAGATTTTATTATTTTTATTATGGGATCCCAAGCAGAGGGTAGTGGCCAGCCATCTTCTCTATTGAAATTAGGATGTTTTTTAATTTCAATAGCCTCGCGAATCATCCTTGGTTGGAATCGGTGTTCTTTTGCGAGGACCTGTGGTTTATCAAATCTGATATAATGGCGGGCATTATCTAGGCTATGTTCACAGATTGCTGACTTAGTATAGCGACGGTGTTTTAAGTCAGCTATATGTTCTTTAACGCGAGTTTTAATTGATCTTTTAGTTTGACCTATGTAAGAGAGACCACAGTCACAATCAAGCTTATAAACTCCTGCATCTTGTAAGGGTATATGACACTTGACAGATGGTAAGAATTGACCTATCTTTTTTATTTTTTACATAAGAAAACAATATGTGAACCATTGGGCAGGTTTATCCACCATGTTTCCCTATCACATGCCCGGTGAGAATAAAAGTTAAACTGTTTAAAGTTCGCCAAACCGTATTGGGTCAGCGCATCGTTGACCCAAACTGATCACTGAGGTGACTCTGACCCAACAGTGGGACATAATATGGGTTGATATTGATGACAGTGATTTTGTGAATGATCACAATTAAAAGAATGGAACCCAGCAGAGTTTCTTGTGGGTATCTTCTCTGACATGGGCGCGTTGCAAACCCTCATTATTATAAACTTAGCCGCTAAGACGATCATAAGTGATCATTAATCATTATCAAGATCCTACATGTTAAATTAAACAATAAATATTACGCAAAAAATAAAAATATTCTATAATAATATAATAAGGTACTTTACTGATAGAACTGTTTTCCATCATTTTTTTATTAACACCTTTGATTAAAAGATACAAGAAGCACTGGAAGGCATAGCATGAGCGACTGTTTGATTGTTTCTTGTTCTATTTTGGCAGAAGATCCAGCACCAACATGATAGTAAGTGTTCCACGTCACCCATCAAAAGACCTGACCTAAGACAAGCCCAGACAACTCCTGAATTGCTTATCCTCAGACATAAGATATTAAGTCTCTGCCAGTAATTACGTACTATTCCCGTTCTTTTCTCGGAAACAGTAATACTTCTTCATGGGAGAAAATGTCATGGTGGTAGCCATGCATCCGGGATCGAGGAACATCTCTCCTGTCGGTGAATAAAGGATAGGTAACTCTAGAGTCTAGAATCTAGATAACCGTAGCGTCACGCGTCAGTCAGATAGTTTTTATGTGCCTATTTACATTTTACTTTCTCATTTCTTCTGTTATTTAAGAGGATAACTGATACTCTATCTAATATTTCCAATTTTTGCATGGAATGGAAATAATGCGATTTTTTTATGTCAAAGTCGATCATGAAAATAAACTACACCATGAGCTGCATGTCCCTTTACGCAAAATGTCAAATCAGGGCCAGACATTTTACTTTATTTATTTCTGATAGCTGTTTTACGGGAGAAATGAACCGAATAGTATCAACCCATGCAAGGGGGCGAACAGAACGTCCCACCAGTACATATTATACTAATTTGAATCACTTTGTAAATACATATAACTAGCTAATTCCCGCGACCTTGCCCGCGTTTAGTTTTACCGTAACATCTGAACTGATGAATTGATGTATGAATGATGATTATTTTCAACATTTATTTCATTCATTGATAAATGTATTAACTGATGAAAGAATTATTTAAATTAGATCAGTGGTTTCCGAGATTAGCTATTACATAGAAACACCTCTATCATATTAGTAGAGGTAATAAAATTGCAACGTTTCGCGTCCCTTGACCTTGCGTCAGTGGTTTAGTTTCAATTTTAAACCGTTCAAGTGAATAATGACCTAACCGCCGACTTCCTCGTTAATATCATAAAATGTATAATTTTAAAATAGACTCGGTGACTAATAAGGACGTCACAATGTATTTTTATTTATTTCGTTCCTAATAGTTTGTTCAAAGGTCTGGTTGCCGTCTTGGCGTTCATTGAGTGAGGTCCAGCAGTAGACGAAGAAAGGCTGATGATGATGATGATGTTGAGTTGTGTTCTTTGTGTATTCTGTTGGTTGACTTTCTAAGATTATCTTATAAATTCGTGACTGTTTTAACAAAGTTTTCATAAAACAACTTATAGTTATATAATATATTATATTTAATGTTTTTTTTTATTCGTGGAAATCTCCTAAGACCAAACTTTAACAGTAGACTTTCTTTTTCTAATATCTCATTTTTTTTAAATTTCGGAAACGGTATTACGGTATTTAAAGAATAGTATCTCCACCCGATCACGCAATCGATTCTCGGCCCTGGCGGTGGAGATCCCTACGGAGATGGAGGAGTAACTGCCCTGAACCAAAATGACAAATCCAAAACCGCCACAATGTTCAGGGAACTGTTCGCGTGACCAGAGCCGTAAATAGGGCGGTGCCACCGATGCCCAGGCACAGGGAGTAGACTCTGGGGGGCGCAAGAATGGCCAGACCAGACAGGACTATTATTTTTTTCGGTTTGCTAAGGGCGTAGTTATAAGAGCTCGCACAGGGCGTAAAAAAGGCTATTTACGGCTCTGCGCGTGACAAGGTCTGTGCGGTCAGGCACCCTGAGTGTTTGGGGTGCCTTACATGCGGATTATGCTAGCGCGACAAGGAGAATGCCGCCGTGTTTTAGGTAGTTTGAGTCCTAAATAACCACGAAAGAAAGTACTTGCACAAAATCCTAGCATTATAAAATACTAGCTGTTAGCCGCAGCTTCGCCTGCGTTAACGATTTTGAATGAGATCTGAGCGGGGTAAAATATTCTGCGTATATTATGCATATTAACCTTCCTCTTGAATTGTTCTATCTATTAAAAAAAACGCATCAATATCCGTTGCGTACTTTTGAAGATTTAAGCATACATACAAAGGAAGGAACTTTGTTTTATACTATGTAAATATATTTTAATTAACCATTTGTTACCTATTACTTTCAAACTCAAAAAAATGCTCCATTAATAATTAACAGAAATCTATAGAAATCCGCAATTAACGTATTCACGTTAATTAATGTTAATTAACTTCAAGTCTCGCCATAACCTACATATGGGGTAATAGTAGCCGTGAGATGAGAAATTACTTATACGTATACTCATTGTTTCCAAGTACCAGGCCAAATGCATATTTTAATCTTGATTCTGACCTCATATAGGTAGCTCTAACAATTAGTTTACCGGTGAGAGAAATGTGCTCGCTCCATTTGCTTGCTTAACACCATATTGCTCGTTGCTCCCGTGAAACAGCTATGCTGTGTTTCTACAAAATGAGCAGGAAATAAGAATGTGTTATACCTGGCGCTCAAGAGTGAGGTGAAGCGACTTTTATCCACTAGGTGGCGCGTCTATCAGTATATGTAATGTATCAACCCTAATTTGTGCCGCTGCTGGGCACGGGTCTCCTCGAAATTAGGCGAGGAGGGTAACGGGCTATAGTTCACCGATGGGACAGGCATGCAGGTTTCCTCACGATGTTAGTGAAACATGGTCTCGACGACTACACACGGACGGGTCATGATCGAACCCGGAACCTCTCGCATAAGAGACCGAGTCCATTCACCACTGGACCATCGTCGCTCATGTCAGTCTATCAGTCTATGTAACTAAAAGTTAAAAAAATCGTCACAAATGTCTGCTTAGATCGTATCTGTGACTATATCCTTCCGAATGAATGAAGTCAATGATATTAAAGATACATTATTTTTTCACTCTTAAATATTTGTATAACAACAAAAATGAATAATATGGTAGATACTCCGTTTTAATTCTTGAATATTACACTCTAATTTCCAGATAACTAGATTAATTATTATTATATTATACGGAATTTTTAGAATAATAAATCAATACACAAATTTTGTTTACAACAATTTTGTTGAATAGCGAATATTTTATATTACCTACCACGTTACTATGTTGTGTTGATACTGTCTTGCAGTTGACCTAGTGTCTTGCAATTTTGATCCGGCATCAGAAAATGTTGACACGCAAATAATGAGAACGCGATCGTCCGTTGTTACCACGTGTCAAATAGTCTTAATATGCATTTTTGTCTATCATCATCATCAGCCTTTATCCGTCCACAGCTGAAAGGCCTTCCTCTATGAACGCCAAGACTTAATTTACTTATCTTTACTAATATTGGCTGTCGACTGCAGTTTCGCTCGCTTAATCTTAGTTATATAATCGCTAGGTGTTCGATTATCTGGGTTATTATAAGGTGACATCATACTGGTGAAAGGGTTTATTTTTACCCCTTGACACCCA
Organism: Lycaena phlaeas; assembly: GCA_905333005.2. Classification (NCBI taxonomy): domain Eukaryota; kingdom Metazoa; phylum Arthropoda; class Insecta; order Lepidoptera; family Lycaenidae; genus Lycaena; species Lycaena phlaeas. Next base: position 7,998,527 of record HG995182.1, read on the forward strand.
GGGGTCCACGGAAGACTCGAAGGGGGTCCACGATGAGTGTGACAAAAAATGGGGGTCCACAATCGTAAGCCATAGGTTTGGCCAAAGGTTTACATAGTGAAGAACCAATGATCCATTCAATCAAGAAGAATTTTACTATTATAATGAAATATCTATAAACGAGCAAAAAAAAAGGGTCATCAAGGGGTCCACCTGATGTTGGAAAAGTTGAAAGGGGTCTATGAAGCAAAAGAGTTTGGGAAACACTGGCTTAGACGATAACTTCCTGCATACATTTATTAATATTATTAATATTATTATTAATATTAATTATTATTAATATCTATGGACGCTTTTACACCACGTCAATCTGGTCCTGTGCTAAGTACTCGAAGAGACTTGTGTTACGGGTACCAGACAACGGAAATACATATATTTAATAATTTTTATATTAATACTTATATTTAAGATTTTTATTATATAATACACATATTTAATACACATCCATGACCCAGGAACAAATAAACTTTTTTTTTGTTCCCTGGCGAGATTCGAACCCGCTACCTCCGGCTTGTGCGCCACCGCGCTAACCACTGCGCCACGGAGGTCGTCGGCTTTATTAACATTATCTCTTTATTACTTTACAATAGGTCACCGCAAAGCTAGTAAAAGCAAAATCTAGTCCTAACTAATATTAGAAATACAAATGTATCATGTTCGTTTTTTTTGTTATGTTGTGGTAGGTATTTTATCTCTGTATTTCCACGGCTTGCCTTAATTGTCTATGACGATTTCCACTACTGGTCTACGACTGTTCACATACAGGTTTAGACTTTTCGGGGCTAGCCTCGATTATGGCCTTGGCTGCTGAATAGTGAAGGAAAACAACGTTAGTAAAACGATGAAAGTCTATCATGACGATGTCTATTATGCCGCCAATAATATTTTATCATCATCGTCAGCAATTATCACTTATCGAATGCCAGCATTAAGTCTCCTTTAAGACGGCCGATCTTTACGGTATATATATATTAGCTGATGATGGTTTTTGTCACATTTACGTTGAAATCATGCAAAAGCCGTTAAAACCTCGATCCCTGTTGAGCATCCTTTTAACTTTATTTTGTCAGACTTTACTTGAAGAAACAGCAACATATATAAATAACAATACAGGTACTTCTGTATATTCTCAATGTAATGTTTACGTACAAAGTACAATCATAGCATCGTCTAAATATATAACAGCGTGTTACGAACAAATTATTATTATATATACATTACGCGGGCTTATTTTTGTACTCTCAACTGTTAAAGGAGGTGATGACCTTGTTACTGTATTACACTCCTATGACTAAAAGGAAATCAAATATACTAATAATGAGCATATTATACTAATAGAGCACTATGCTATCTTATGACAGACTAGACCAGTGATTCCCAAAGTAGTCCAGGTGGACCCCCAGGGGTCCACGGAAAACTCAAAGGGGGTCCACGATGAGCGTGACAAAACATGGGGGTCCACAATCGTAAGCGGAACCAAAAAGAAAAATGTTGGCTTGACTTATCCTATCAATTTTACTATTATAATAAATATAATGAAATATCTTTGAACGAGCAATTCTTGAAAAATAAGAAGCTCAGCAAGGGGTCCACCTGATGCGGGAAAACTTTGAAAGTGGTATATGAAACAAAAAAGTTGGGGAACACTGGATTAGAGCAATGCACAGAGACTCGTGAACATCAAATTTAGGCCATAGTTCACAGAGGCGCTGGCCCAATGTGGGTTGGTGAACTTCACACATACTTTTAATCATCACATAAGGCATGCAGGCTTCCTCGCGATGTGTTTTCTTTCACCAATGAGAGAGTGATGGTCTCTTGTTCAGTGTGCAAGAAAAACCCATTCCAAGGCACCACAGTAAAGTATCAACCCTTATATGTCCCACTGTTGGGCACGCCTCAAAATCCGGCGAGGAAGGTTAATAATGGGGCCATAGTTCACCGATGCGCTGGCCCAATGCGGGTTGGTGAACTTCACATACCTTCAGAGACTTTCAATCTCATCAGGCATGCAGGTTTCCTCACGATGTTTTCCTTCACCGGTTAGCGAACGATGCTCTCGTGTGCACTTAGAAATTTAGAAAAACCCATTTCAAGGCACACACGGACGGGTCAGGACTGAACCCGGACCCACTCGCTTAAGAGGCCGAGCCCATACCCACTGGACTTAGCTTGATGGGCATTTCCTAAATTAAAAGCCTCTGTTTAGAGAGAAAATCCTTTTTTTCTTTAACGCCGGGAAATGCACTGACGCATCCCGCGGGGGAGTGGCACTCCCCAGGCGCTGCGCCCGAAAGCTGGTAAGTGGACGCAGCTACTACTAAAACCCAAACCTACTAAAACCCGGCGAGTGCCACCACTGCCGCCTTTGGTGAAGTGCCCCGGATCTTCAAGCAACAGGGCACTTTAACGGCTAGTTATCGCCTCAGGGGTCCGACGCCACCTCCACGGAGCGATTGCCCCGCACCACAGAACAACCACTCACAACATCTAGACAGTACGATGAGGTGAGATTCCCATCCTGACCCCTTGCCCCTTGCTCTGTTGTCTCATCTTCTTATAAGAGGGGTACAAAGAGCCCTCTCGACTCAGTTCGCACCCTGGGCTACTGAGCCCCATCGCCACGACAAGGCTTGAACCAGCTAGAGAGAAAATCCTAGCGAGTCGTAGATCAAGCCCTGCTTCAAGAAAGACAATATGTAAATGAATTTCAAAACATTCAGGAAGAATGATCTAGAATATTTGCTTAAGAATTGCGAATCTATCGACCGTAGCTATTGGCCTCATAATTGGGTCTCATGATTTAAGTATGATCGCATTACGGAAATGACGGGTTTATTCAGGTCATTATAATGAACGATCACGGTCGAATGATTCTTTTATCGGAGCTGATGGCTCGGTAATGAATAGCTGATTATACTCCCTTACATCATTGATAATAAGAGCTATCATGAACTATAGACCATTGGACAATTTACTCAATTGAAGCAGCTACCGTTTATTGTAATGAAAAAACTTTTACTGATTTTATTGCGGTTTATAAAGTTTTTTTTTACATACCCGACGCTTTCAGCCAGTAATCAGAACTACGTTGCCTGTTCAGAAGCCCTAGACAAGTGGCACAAACACTAAACGAATAGAATAGGATACTTATTATATGGGAATGACACTAGCTGTCAAATTACATGCCGTAAGCTAGAGCCATTCCCATACAATAAGTATTCTATTCTATTCGTTTAGTGTTTGTGCCACTATTCTATGGGGGCTGTACTTCTTGTAGAAACACCGCAAGGGAAAGGGAAGAAACAAACAAGGTGCTGATACCCACAAGATATATAAATATTGTGAAGTATTAAGTAGGAAAATTTTGTAGTTATGATAATTGCGATTGCATGTATACTTAATCTGTTAAATCTATTTAAATATGTACTATATCCTAATTAAACAAAATGACGATTAAATAATTCATTTTGGGAAGAGACTGGTTGCCCGTAACACAGGGGTTCCTAGTGTTTACCAGGGATACATTGTTTGTCACTGTAGTCTAATATTTATAAGCAATAAAAATTATTATTACTATACCTAATATGCAGCCTGCAGTGCGAGAGACCCGTCATGCCCGTCTAGTATAGTCTATACTACTATAGCTTGTTCTGTGGTACGGGGCAACCCCTCTGTGGAGGTGCCGTCGGTCCCCTGAGGGACTAACTAGCCGCCAAGGTGCCTCTCTGCTTGTAGATCCGGGGCACCTCACTAAAGGCGGCACTGGTGGCCCTAGCCGGGTTTTAGTGGGTAGAGCTGCGTCCACTTACTAGCTTTCGGGCGCAGCAAGTCCCACATACTGGGGAGACCCACTTCCTCGCGGGATGCCTATGAGCATTTCCCGGCATTAAAATAAAAAAAATAAAAAATATAGTCATATACGTCATGAAATCGTAACCGCATCTTCCGAGGACGGACTAAGTACATTAATTATGTATATTTTACAATTTATTTAGATCTACAAATAAATGTAAACTGAAGCCAAGATCCTCCATTTGCATAGTTATGTATCTCAGTTATCATTTGAACCGCTAACAATAAATGAGAACAATTGAATATCAGTGAATGGGATTTTCAAAGGCAAAAACACCTAATGTCGCGAGTCACGATATAAAAGTAAGTATACTACAATATACTTGTGGATATTTCATAACTAGTGAACCTTATATTGAATAGAATTGTAGAATTTGCAACTAACTTTTGTTAAATTTTTGTGTTAAGCAAAAATAATTTACGTTAAAGTTACCGTAAAAAAGCTTGTAGTACCATGTTGTCACAATATATAAATAGTTTAAAAACTTTTTACAATGGCGCTAGTGTATAATCATAGGGTTGTCGTTAGGTACGTTAGTTTGTGTTAACTACGCGTTACGTATAATTGTAATAATATATTCCAAGTCCGGCTAAATATGTTCTAAAGTAGCCGTAGAACATTTTACACAGTATAAGCATTAGAATCCCTGTCGTAAACATATTTTCGCGGATTTCGTGTGGTCTGGTGTCTGCGATAACGTTTATTATAGTTTATAACAACGATGACAGTGATTGAAAAAAAATGCAAAGAGCTTTATTCAAAGAACAGCTTTTTAATAATTTATAATACTACCAGTTATGTTTTTTAATTTTAGTAGTTTCGGCGCATCAGACTTAGTATATAAGAATATATTAATTTATCTTCATAATATTATGTATCACCAAATTACGCAAAATAGCTTTGTTTTTCAATCTAGTATTATAATATTATATATAATATGTCGCCGCGATAATTATTCGGCGGATAAATATATTAATATTAGTTAATATTATTAATTAAATTGTAATTAGAATTATGTACCAACATTTATATAAAGATTTATGTGTAGAGTAAATACACTCTTAATTTAAATATCAGTTAGTTCGCCCGTGCCCCATGATGAGAGTTATGTTATCGGAACAAAGATTAGCATAGAATAATGAATTCAACGAATAAGCCCGACACCACCATAAACATCCCTGGCCATTAGGCCAGGTTCCAGGGACGCCAGCATCCGACGCCTTGTGTAAACACATTACACAGCAAACGCTGCCGTAGTAAGTTGAACATACTTTATTAAAAGTAATTGTTATTCACTTATCTTGTTTTTATTAACACTCTATTAGTTACCTTTAGCTAAAAGGTTCCTTACAATTATTGTAGTATTCCCTATGTAATGTGTAAAATTATATTAACTTTAAGCAGAACCGGTGAATCAATATAAGATCGACGGTTCTGCCTATTTTAAAAGGAACCCCGCTACAAAGCCCTGTTCAAAACTCGATATATACATTATATTTTATAAATATTATCAAAACGAGGAATGTCACCTCTACAGTAAAATTTTAAATTAATTGGGCTTTCTTACTTTAAATGGGCTTTAAGTTTCTATAGTCAGACACTTACTAACAAGCATATTAATATTATTAAGATTTAATAATGTTAAAGGGTAACGGTAATAGTAATAAAAAATTGAAGAGTCTACACACTAGGTGCGGTGATTTTTACTTCCTACTTCCTATTGCGATACAGACAGATTATAAAAATATAATAATAATATTATGTAATAATATCAAGTAGACGAGTAATCTTTACGCGCAATTAAAAGTAAAACTTCATAGTAAATAATCAGTCAAGAAGCGTGAAATATAATATGAAGGCAGAAGTATCTACGTCATGTTACTGTGTGTACTGTGCAGTGTGTTTGTGCAATAAACGGCTCAGTACACGTTGGCCGAATGCACCACCAGCGCCGAGCCACTTTGTCGGGCTAATGTGTAGTAAAACCTTTACAAATACTTGCGAGTCACGAACAACGAAAGTTAATATTTTGAACATAAATAAGTTATAAGTACTGTGCGTTACTATTAAAAAAATCTGAATTGCCTTTTAGTTGCATCTACAGAAAGAGAATATAAATAAAACAAATTAACAAGAATAAAACAAAGTACAAACGCACTGCTTGTAGTTTTCCGCCGTTTTTCTAAAGTATGATTATGTTACTATAGCTAATTATATCTAAATTATTTATACAAAAGACAACCAATTAATTCAACGTAAAAGTACATTTTTTTTTTATTTAAATTATTTGTTTATATTTGACACCGGCAGAATGTCGAATTAGCGATCGTATGCTAAAATTAAAAGAAGAAGAAGAAAAATTGTTAAGTTTAAAATACAAAATATAAATAGAGATATCAAATATCAAATTATTGTTGATTTAATTTAAATATAACGTGAATTTTAACTAACTAATATATTAATTATGTTTGTGTTAATAAAGACGGTGTATATTTGATTATTTTTAAAGAAATATATTTTAACCAATATAGTTTATTACTTACATTTATTTGTGTTAAGTTTAAAAAATGAATGTATCTAATATAATACGTAAAGAACTTCTAATTAGAGTTCCTCAGTCTATTGTGAATGAAATTGCATGCTTTACGTTCTACGACAATCATCCTCGTGATACAAAATCTATAGATGTGATTGTATGTACACGAAGAGGAGAAATAAAAGAATTCTATAAAAGAGACATCGTCGCAACATATTTGCTACAAAATATCACCAATATAAGAGAAATAAAACTTCTCAGAAACGACAGATGTAATTTATTTTACATGATAGTGGCAGAAGATAAAATAATAATTTTATCCAGGAATGAACATGACATGACATTAGTTCATGAAATAAACAACGTTGCTAGTTACACAATAGAAGATGCCGAGTGTAAGGGTCAAGCTTGTCTAAAAATCATCAAAAATGATGACGCAGTGCCACTTATACTTGATGAGAATTTCGAGATTTTACAAGAGAAACCATTTGTTTCAAATGTAACAAATAAGTCAGGTGATATTTTACCACTGGTGGTACAATTAAAACGAAAACTGTCTGAAGCTCAATATTGTGTAAAGTTTAATGAAAGTAAATATTTGGAGTTGCGTGATTTGAGACAGCAGGCAATATTTCATATGTATCAGAAGCTAATGCCTGATGACTTACATTCATTAGCTGAAGTAGATTTGAAAGAGGTAATGATATATTGAGCTAATCAACAATTTGTTAACAACTAGTAGCCCAGGTAGCCCCTACAATATTATGTCTGCCACATATACCTTGGGAGTTAATAAACTACCTATGTTGAAAAATGAAACATTAGACCTAACTTTACACAGTTTACACAATATACAAAACAATATTAAACATAATAGCAGCAAATGGCATCTGCCATTTGCTGCTATGTGGTTTTCATAATTAAATCCTTAGTTTAGACATATTACTTTTCAGGTCAAAAAGCTATTGCAAATAGAAACATTGAGGCCGGAAGTTAAATTGTGCAACAAAAAAATTCTTATAATTTTGAATGTTGTTAACAAGAACCATGTGTAAGTATCTATGTATAATTTTATTTATTTAAGATCTACTCATCCTTAGGTATTGTTATGGAAATGGGAAACCTATCTTAGTATGTACCGGTCAATTATATTTGCATCTTGTTTAATTACTAAACCAATGTGTTTCCAATGTAATTATTGAGTTTCATTATGAGGGTGACATGTCTCAAGACAAAACCATCCTTTAAAAAAAAGTAAAAAAGCCGCTGTCTTCCTATGTAAAGTAAAAAGAAAAGGAAAAAAAACCAAATACTTTTAAAGCATTTCAAAATCATTAATCAATGCATATTATACCTATCATATTATGTGTTTTCTCAATATTATTATTTTTTGTTCAATAGATATACTTTTATTACAGGCCTTTGGAAGAAGTAACTGTACTTTTGAATACTTCAAAACACTCAATTACCTACATGACAAAATTGTATACAGAAATTGAGAAATCGCCATATTGGCAAGAAAAAGACAGTAGAAATATTGAATGTCAAAGTGGGGCAACTGTTGTTGCTGTTGTTGATTTAAAAGAATTGCAGTATTATGTGAATTCTAGAATACAAGTTGAAGTAATTCTTTCTTACAACAAGGAAGGAAAATCCTTATTGTTGCCATTTGAAAAAGTTCTTATTTCTGCAAATGATATAATGGGAGAGAGTTTTGATATTTTATCTAGCAATATAAATGGTAAGTTAAAGTCAGGTACTAAAGATTTTCCATTTCGTGCTGGAACCTAATTTTAAATGTTGTCTTAATTGTGATACTTTGGTAACTGTTATAAAGTTAAAAATGTATAAATAAAAAATCAAATCAAATGTGTTTTCTTACAAACAAATGCCATACTAGTATTCTTTAAGATTTGTTAGTTATATTAGGGATATCTCAATAAAGGTTTTCTAGTATTTGTATGTAAGTAGTATTTTACTTAATAATGTTCCCTTGGTTCAAAGTCAATCATAATTTAATTGTCTTTGATGAGCATCATCATCATCAGCCTCTATCCATCCACTGCTGCATTACTCTACACGAAAGCCAAAACCAGCCAGAACCGGCCACTGCACAAAGATTATCTTCCCACCTGGTTAATAAGCAATGGTACCCAACACAAAAGACTAAAAGTAGACAAAGTGTCTTTGTCATTATTTTACTGTCTAGCACAAGTTTGAAAGAGTCTAGCTAACTGGTGTGATTTTAGTTAATAAACGATTAATCAAATACTTCAACTACTAACTACTGCTGTATTACAAAATATATATTTATTTTTCAGACAAAAAAAAAGTCATACTTTGTATTCTGGCGTCTGGTGAAAAGAAAATTTTGAATCTCAAGCACATAACCGATGAACCATCAAAAGTGGCCACGCCATATGAAATATTTTGTACACATTTGAAAATGGAATTGCTTTCTTGTACGGACAATGTTGCCATACATAATGTGTCTCCTTACAACATACTGCATGGAGTGATGGTGATTTTTACTAATGTTCATAATTATGATATTGACATTGAACTATATACAAGGTAAGATGTATAAAAATAAGGCTAAATAAAAGTAAAGCATCTATCAACAACTGCTACTAAAAAAATGTATAAATATGTATTAATGGAACTTCTAATGTGCTGGGTGACCGGTGATGCGGTCAGATATGTAGTCTAAATACTGTAATAATACAGCTTTTGGTTTACAACCCTACTTGGTGTAAATTGTAAACTATTCATATGATAATTAGGATATGTAATCATTATGAATGTCAGCTGATGTGTTATTGTTAAGTGCATGTAACCAACACTTGTGATTGTCATGTAGCCAGATTTTGCCATTAATGGATATGTCTAGAAGGATGTTATATATTGTTAGTACATAGCTATGTGTACATAGTATATCTTAACCACAAGCTTTTTGGCTATATTTTATGCTTGTGTGTGCTACTTGTTACAATATACAATATAATGACGTATATTTTCAAACACTGCTTTTCTAAAGTGCCTTTTTTATTTTAGATCATCATCACAAATCTTAGCGTTGATCCACTATATTTATGATGCCATACCACATAGAATCATTGTGTTGACACCAGATATAAAAATGTTTACACATCAATATACAGAAGATAATGAGGAAATTGAAATGCAAGATTTAAACTTAGAACAGCTAGGAGAATCACTAATATACCAAACAAAAATGGTAAAAGAATATTTGGACGAGTGTCTGGTAAAAATGAATGAGAGTAAAAATCCAACCATACAGAGTAAAGTTGGTACAGAAATAGATATAGCGGCACAAGGTGTTAGCAAATTCTTGGAGTTTCGACAAAAAATATTGGATAGCACAGAACAAGGTATAAGTGGACTCAAAAATAATGTGAGTGTTAACAAGTCAATTGATGCTATGGTTATAGATGAATAAAATAAATCTTTGATGATTAACAAAATAGCTGTGATATGTAAATTTAAGTGCGGTATCTTCTAATGTCTTGTTCACAAAATCGAATTTATATAATTTTTAATGGTGAGAGTAACCATGTTAATTTTAAATATGGCGTATAAATAAACTATTTAATTTGTAAAATTTTTATTTTCATGTTATTTTTTACACTCGTAAATACGTACTGATTGTAAAGAAAACATATAAAATATGAAACATCTTTTTTTACAATATAAAACTATTCACTATTAACATTTGAGCAAATATTTTTAATTAATCATATAATTTAAATAATACACAATAATAAATTAATTATAAATACTTATTAAATTTAAACTATTATGATATAAAATATTTAATAATAAATAAATCTATATTAAATACCCGATTTTCCTGACGTTTAGCACCACATATCAGCTTTTAAAATATAAATCTACCCACAACCAGTAACACCCTGTGATGTTGAGAATAATCAATTTTATTGATGTGTACAATTAATATATAACTATCATAAGAGCGAAAAGTATTTAACGGCTCTGGGCCTATGTTTCACAATTAATGATTATGAACTAAGTACAATCAACGTTTATCTTCAAATATACACAAAATTGACTTGATTAGTATTTATCGTGGAGTGCCTATAGAGACAAGGAATGTCATATCACAGGGTTTCTCAAAGAGGGGTTCGCCATTCGACGGCAGGGGGTTCGCGACAAGATTTACGTAATGGTGGCTTGATAACTGAAACTCATGCAAAGCGGTTGATACCCAATCAGAATTAAAGTTATTTTATAAGGCCATTTGCGACAAGAAACAAGCACACCTATCAAACTGATATCAAAAATATATTTCTATTGGCACTTTATTTGTTACCCTTTATTCAAATAAAAACCTTATCTTAGAGCCCAAAGTTTGAGAAACCCTGTCATATTATCATATGGCAGAAAGTGTCGAACTGTTCCCAATTCCCATATAGGTATAACAAGTTCAAAAACCGTCCACAATGGCGCTGGTGTAGTAACTAGTAACGCGCCCACACGTTTAAAGTCACCCTGATGGCATGGAGCGGCTACGATTATTTAATTCATTTTGACGGACGCTTCATACAGAGAGATGACTTGTATCTACACTCCATAGTATTCGTAATTAACAAAAATCTTAGCAAGATGAATGTATAACGGCATAACGCTAGTACTAAGGGCTTGTTTCACCACTTCCTGATAAGTGCCGAATAGGCTATCCACCAGGTATCCAACAGATAGAGTATCGAGTATCTGTCAATATGTTGTGGATAGACTATCCGGCACTTATCAGGAAGTGTTGAAACAGGCCCTAAGTATTTTAAATGTATACTTTGTGCGTTATATCGCTTGCCTTGACGGCATTCGAGATGATATTAGGCCCCTTTCCACGAGCGCTTTATTACTAAGTGTTAAAAAATAGAGCCAGACAAACCGATACCCATGTATTTGTTAACACGATGGCGTTTTTAAAGCGCAACGCTCTTTTATCGAATACAGTTGGATTTTCGTCGTCGAGTGTTTGACGTTAAATTGAATTGAACATGTCAAACTCGCAACTTGAGCCAACGTCGGGTTTTACTGCGACGCTGCGCGCTCGTACGAACAGGGTATATAATAATTGTCAAAAGGTCAAAACCATTCAAAGTTAAACAAAATATATGAAGGCTTTGATAGATAAAATAAAAATATGGTTATTGAATAAAATAAACGTTAACATTAGGATCTACTAACGGCGGTTTTTAATATCCTATCTATTATAATATTTTCTTATCTATCTTGAAATTTTGACACATTTGCTTACAAAATCTGTCAAAATTTTAAAATAGATAAGACAATTTTAAGATAGATAGGATATTGAAAGCCGCCGTAAATTAATTGTTTTATGACTAATACCTAATCTATGTATTGCTTATTCCCAACATGTTGTTTTACTAGTGCTCTATGAGTACAGAGAGGTTACGTCACCTCTCTGGAGCACCTAAGTCAGGTACTAGGAAGCTTATTCATGCCGCCTGACTCCAATCATATTTACATGTACAAAATTATTAATGAAAATTATGTTTCTTAATAAATATATAGAGTGGAAAGGATTATACGAGATTATTTCAAAGAAGTTTGTTTTAGGGATATTTTAAAGTATTTTTTTTTTAACTTATTACAAAAGTAAAATATTTTTTTTAACAAGCAAAACAAGCACATGTTGAACATAGGCCTCTCCCAAGGATTCTCTGAAATTATTGAAGATATTTAATTGAAATTTTATATTTACATGGCCCGATTCTACAGTTTCGAAAAGGCGTGTTGTCCATTTTATATTCAAAAATTAGAACTACGTATGTGACACCATTTTAGTACCATGAATTTCAATTGAGCGTAAAGTCCTTTCCACCCTCATAACAGTATATTATCTAGTTGTAAGGCTAATTAAGACTATAATTGCATTGCACGACCGGCCATATTTCACTACTTATACTATTTATCTAAATTCTAAATGATTTGGCACCGTATAATTGGACCACTAATTGTAGTGTTCCACCACTCAAATATCTTTGTCCAATATTTGATCGAATTTAATTGATGAGTCCAATATTTTTGTCCAAAATATCTTGGTAATTTGTATAACATGATAAAATTGTATCAGCATGGTAATAGTGGAACATGGTGGCACATAAACGTGGTGCCTTTATAAGATAATTGAATTAAAATTACAAAAGTATAAATTAAAAAAAAAAGTTCTGCGTGAAGTCACGGATAGAGATAATATGTTCAAGATAGCTTCTCGTATTAATGATAACAATACAATTAAAAAGTGTATATCATCATCATCATCACCTTATCCGTCCGCTGCTGAAGCCTCAATGAACGCCAAGACGACAGATGCCTTGCTACTCGCATCCAACGCGGACCTGCCACTGCACGGAGATCGTCTTCCCACCTGGTTAATGGCCGACCAACACTTCGTCTACCTACGCGGCCTCCACTCTTGAACAGAAAGCCCATCGTATAGATACTTACAATACTAACGTCCGGATGCTGTCTGTGTGTTGGATCAAATATCGGTGTTGTCAGTATATTTAATCAAATCTTCCAATTTTTTTCATAAAAGTCACATCGGACAAAGATATTTGACTAATGGATGCCACCTTTATCTCTATTCATGTTAACTTCCATTAACTTATTATGTGTAAAATATATGTTCAAAAGGCACTTATTTCTAATTTTAACAAAACTTAATAACTATCGCTTAAAGTAAAAAAAAAATACTACATCAATATTATATACATTTTTAGAGTAGATATCTACTTACTGCAGCCTTACGCAGTCTTTTAAAATTAAATTAATTAAGTTTTAGTACTTATATAAAAATAATCTTATTCTTACATTTCCTAATTGGTTGATTTATTATTGCAAGTTAATTGTTCATATTATTATATAATTCATCTATTTTTTCTAGTAAAACTATTTATATATTCTTATTAGATGTGATATTAATCAATACTAACCTATTTGATACATTAAAGTTACGCATAGTATATTTAAAAATAAAATAACACTTTGTTGCACCTTAAATTATTGCACAAAATAATCAAAATGTTTTCAATCAATTTTTAACACATTTTTTGTCCCTTACACTTCTAACTCGCGTATTAAAGATATCGTTGTGTTTCTTGTCTTTGTAATTATTGTCAAAATACACAGAGTGTGTCTCTACACTTTCAGCACCAGATTCACTTCGAGCTTCATTCTCAGTATCGTCACTTTCACTACAACTTATTACTTTTGCAACAACAATTTTTTTCTGAAAAGTTTTAGGATTCACTGGCTTGGAACTCGTTGAATCGCTACTGAGGTAGCCTGAATCGTCAATGTTGAAGCCCTTTTTTCGTCTTAATTTAGTCCTAGTGCCGCTATCAATTTTGCAGCCTTTGACAAATGTATTGGTATTTATTCTATTATTTGTAAATACATTGTCGGAAACTTTTTCATTCGAACTAGAGTATTCATCTATGTGGTCTTTTCTTTCATTATTATAATTGTTATTTACATTGACTTCTTCATATTCCGAACGTGACGATGGCCCAGAAAAAACTTGAGAAGAAGGCACCGAGTAAGCTTGCAAAGAACTATAGGGTGACATCGTAAGTGAGTTTAAGTTGTCTTGAGTTTCATGAACATTCTGTCTCGGCTTAGGACTCATTGTAGTTACTCCATTGCAATTATGTTCAAACTCTGCACTATTATTAACTCTTCTTGGCGGATTAACAGGTTTTTCATATATTATACCTATTTCGGTCGGTGGTAATGGCGGTAGTACATCCGGACGAGGTAAGCTTTTTATTTGTTTGATCGTTGGCGGCGTGCATTGGCGTTGTCTTTTAGAATGTCTCAATTCTAATGTCAATATCCGACCCTCTTCGGATGCCCAATCTAAGGTTTCCTCCCACCCATCGTCTGTTACGCTGTCGAGAGATTTAGATCCACTGTATACGTGGGACGTATGTTGATTGTTCATATTTTGATCATTTCTCAGGCTATTAAACCTATTCAGCGAGTCACCTTTAAAGCTATTTAAAGAAAATGTGCCACTGCTCTTCAATTGAATGCGTTGTTTTGGCTTTTGTTCTGCTTCCTCGTTTTTCAAGGCTTCTATTCGTTTTAGTTGAATATTCTGTAATGTGTCTTTTTGTTTGGAACATTTACGATCGAGCGTATCCGGTTCAAATCCATCGGACTCGTGAATTTTTATGTAATTTTCCGGTGGGTCCTTAACTTCTATCGTTAAAGATCCTGGTGTTTGTTGAATATTATCGTGTGCAATAAATTTTCTGCTTCCCATAGAACACTCTGACCCACTAGGTGACGTGGGAGCACTGCCAAAGTTGTAATTGTTATTAACATATACTTCGCTCACTAAATTATAGTCAGTATTTTTCTTGATCGTATTGCAAGTATCCTCTGAATCTTTTTGATTCTTAGGTTTTGTTAATCCTACAATTTCATAATGATCTTGGTCTATGCATAAATTGCGATCCGGAGAAGGAGTATTGCTATTGCTGCTGCAATTTACTTTATATATATCATTTCTAATCGTCAATTCTTCTTCTAACGGTAGTGCGGTACTCAAGCTTGGGCTTGCTTGTGATGAGGGGATGTCAGTGATATCGCTTGACATACCTTTATCTTTTTTAGATGTTCTCTCCAAACTATCTGTCTCGTAATCATTTACTACATTATCTTTGTATAATCTTTCATCATCGGAACTACTTAAATTATATGATGTTTTGGAAAATTTATCTAACTCTACAGCTTCATTGACCATATCTGGTAATATATTTTTGTTTTTCATTAAAGTTCTCATTAACAGCTTATTCGTTTCGGTGTTATATCTTAAACTACCGCCTCTGCAATCGTAGTTTGGATTAATATCCTGCATTCTTGATACTGTTTGACATCGATTGAAGCTAGTGGGTGTTTTATTTGCATTAAAATCTGGCAATGCTATATTGTAATTTTTAATAGGTTCAGAATTAACTGATCGAGGTCTTTTCGGTATAATGAAATCGTTTATGGAATTGTAATTATCATTATCTGGATTAGTGCTGTAATTATTCATAGTGAGAGGCAAAGACAAAAGTGATGTAGCTAATGAATTTTGGTTGTTTGTGTTCGCAATTTCGTTGTGTGATAATGGTTGTTTGTCGTTGGGAATATTTTCTAACCATTTTCGTATATTATTCTGCAGTTCGCCTTTAGAATGTCGACAGTTGGTACATGCTACGTGGTTAAATGGAATAACACTTTGAATATCGTTATTGTTATTGGATTGACATCCAGGACAACCCAAACAATTAATAGATTTCTTTCTACTGTTTTCTCTTTTAAGACTGACAATGGAACCACTGCGTTGGCTTCCTATTCTATGATAGTATTCTAAACTATTTTCGTATGACGGATACGTTTCTTCTTCGGGTATTTCATTTAACACTGGTTGAAATCTTTTAGCAGCCATTTTTTGTTTAGCGATTGCTATTACTTCTCGAATTTTTGATAAAAACTCTAATGCGGCAGCTGGTGGGTCCTACAATAGTTAAAAAGACAATTATTTTTACTTTTCTATAAACTCTTTCTATAATAGTAATGTAATATTATCAACATCTTTTTTCTTACGGTTAAAATATTACTCTTACGACTATCTTGATCTTTTCTCCACTAATTAATAGTACATTCATAGATACTTACTGCCATAAGGTGTGGCTCGAAATAGGCTGGATTAAAGTACAGTTTTCTCCTCGTGGTTCCGACTGGTCTTGCGATTTCCCGGTCGTCTATCGTTTCTACTATAGACACGTGTTCGTCGGGAAGTCGTTCTATGTTTTGTTCTTCGCGATGGTTGTATTCGTTATTCTCTATCTGTCTGATTTGATCAGCGCGTTGGTGTATTATTGCGGAAATGGTTGAATTCTGTAATTCAATTATTATACATGTAAATGTCATTGGAAATTCGATTTTTTAAATTTAAAATAAGAATATCGATCAAATACTTGTTTCATTCATACAATAAATAAACAAACTAAATAAATGGACTGATTTCTAACCCAATTGAAACAAACCTTAAAAACTTTTCCGTCGCTGCGCAAGCTATCTCCATTATCCTCGCAATCCGACATATCGCTCGAGATGTTTTTATCATAGAAGTGTCGTCCTACGTTTAATAGGGGGTTCTTCTTAACCACTCCATCATCTTGGCCAATTACGTTGGGCAAGGTGACTCTCTCGTTGCTTATCCGTATAATATCTCTCTCTGTTATTGGAGAACCACCGTTGCTCTTCAGGTTCTTTAAAACCCTTGCATTATTGGCATCGATGGTGGCCTTCCGACGTTTCTTAATGTGCAAGTATAGAAATACGGATGCAACATAAATAAGGCCCAGGAGGAGAGAACTGATCCCGATAGCCACGTATTCTGCGACGGAGAGACCGGAGGAGCCGCCGTCGGACGTCTGCGCGTTAGGAGTGAATAGCATCTCTGTTATATCTGCAAAATAAAAGTCCTTTTATGAGATAATCCTACCTAGTAGTAATAATAATTATACTATTCTAAAATAATTCTCTATGCGGAATTGTCGATGCAAAACTACCATGCAAATCTATTTTGTAGTGTTTGCTGTCAAAAAAACTCGGGACATAATTTAAATGAAAAAGTAATTTGTGCAGAATATGCAATTTAGTTTATATAAGATTTAATCAATTAAATTTAATTAGAAAAAGTTTTACTACGCTGAGCTCATCCTTACTTGCTACTTATGTTGTTATGTAAGGATTCGCCTTATTCTTTTAAATTTTGAAACTGATCTTAACTAACCAGGTGTCCCGGGTGGACATTTCTTAAAATCTTCATTTCAATAAATGGCAAGTGTTAGGGTACTCACTGTTGGTGTACTTCGGGGGAGCTCCCTGTACCCTGAAGGCGACGCAGGGCGTGAACACTCCCCGCAGGTCGAGCGGCGAGGACGGCATGGCGGATACATCTCTACACAGCAGCCGGACCACCATCACCCGCCCAGTCATACGAGCCCGCACGTCGTCTTCGCCGGTCCACTGGAAATATATTATAGCGGGTGATTAAACTTTTTTTTTTATAGCATAGGAGAGCAAACGAACAGTCGAAGCCTTCTGGCGACTGCGACGCCCATAAACATCCCCATAATCAGAGGTTATGCAGATGCGTTGCGCACCTTTTCCCTATCCCCTCAATGGGTCACCGAAAACTCACAAGCCGCACAAAACGCGACAGCATAACTGTCACTTTACGATGAGGATGATGAAGGATTTTTTACTTTTGCGATGTTTCGGACGCATTACAGCAACTACAGCAGCCATGGTTATTGGTCACTAGACTCATGGTGGATGGAGTGGTTTGTTCGTTGTCGGTGCTCGGAATAGTCTGTAGCCTTACGTTCCAGGCAGGGTGTTGTGCTCGGTATTAGAGCGTCGTGCGGCGATCTGTTGAGACTCAGCCGTACTTTAGGTTATCCGAGTTGATACGCGAATATAATATATGTGCGGCGATGGTTCAGTGGGTATAGACTCGGTTTTTTGAGCGAGTGGGTTCGGATCCGATCCTGCCCCCTTCGGTGCCATGATATAGGTTTTTCATTTTTAAGTGTTGTTGTTCTCTAAGCGATGCTTTTGTATTTCTGGTGAAATACAAAATCATCTCTCGCTAAGCCATGAAGGAAAACATCATAAACTGTCACTGCATTTAGAGTGTAGCATGAATATTTTGCATGTAGCAGTTAGTGAATAAAATATTTATTTTATTTTATTTATTTATTTATACATACATAGTGAAAATATGTATTCACTATATAACTCATACATCAGAATAACACATAGGCTATAATTTATCCCCTTAGTCCCACGGGAATAGGAAGTACGCGGGTGGAACTTGGACGCTGCTTGTATCAAGATAGAGTGAACATAATATCAGTGCCGCAAGACGTTGCATTGCTAATAGAAAACACAAGGAACTAAACCACTTACTTGCAAGAATGTTCGCCCCTCGTCCCGGAACAGAGTGAAAGGGACGTCCGCATCCAGAGTGTTCCGAAGATCTAGGAATCCTTTTCGAGTCAGAAACTGTGCTCCTGAGACAGCGCATATGGGTGTTTTGACATCTAAAATAATAACATTTACATCAGAGTCCGTGGAAATCTATGATCATGAATTCAAAAGCGAACACAATCTAATAGACGTTTAGAGTATGACGCTATGTCAAGCACTTGAAAGCGCTTTTGAATTTGTATTCGCTTTAGTGGCGTCACTCGTGTGTTCGGCATGTTCCATCTGTCTTTATTTATAAATCTGTGGTCACTTCTTTATATAGTTACAATTTTCTTACTGTCAGACACAAAAAGTATCGTCCTTGAATAAAAAGCTTGGTCCAGCTCAGTAATGCTATTAGCGGTGAAACATGTAGGATGGTGCTACCTGATATTCACGACAAACGAAATTCATGGGCCGTTAAACATTCAAAACTCCCACCGCATTGTTATAATTAATAACTGTTGAAAAGTTTTAATACTTCATCATCATCATCATCATTATCCATTATCATCAGCCTTTATCCGTCCACTGCTGAACATAGTCCTCTCTCAATGAACGCAAAGACGAGAGATCCCTTGCCACTCGCATCCAACGCGGACCTGCCACTGCACGGAGATCGTCTTCCCACCTGGTTAATGGCCGACCAACAGTTCGTCTAACCTAAACCCGTCCACTCTTGAACCTTAATGGCCCATCCGTTCTTCTGAGTGCGTGACCAGCCCATTGCCACTTCAACGTGCTTATTCTTTGCGTGATATCGGTAAAAAAGATATTAAATTATATATTAATTAGCAGTATCCCGCGAACCATGCAGTCTTTATAGTAAATGTGTGAGTGCACGCATATGCATGCATATAGCACCGCCCTCCTTTCCCACACTGCATATGCGTACACTCGCATGCACCACCACCACACACACTACCATAAAAGACCACCACCATAAAATCTACGCACGTTTCAGCCCGACACCGAGGCGTCCTCAGGATGTAGACTCTACGATTAGTAATCGTTAATCCTGAGGATGCCTCGGTGTCGGGGTGAAACGTGCGTAGATTTTATGGTGGTGGTCTTTTATGGTAGTGTGTGTGGTGGTGGTGCATGCGAGTGTACGCATATGCAGTGTGGGAAAGGAGGGCGGTGCTATATGCATGCATATGCGTGCACTCACACATTTACTATAAAGACTGCATGGTTCGCGGGATACTGCTAATTAATATATAATTTAATATCTTTTTTAAAATGGATTTCCGCAAAGTAACGCCTGATTCTATTAACTATGATATCGGTAACTTTAGTTTTCTGGCGGAGGTCTTCGTTTCGAATGCTATCTGTCAAAAAAATTTAATACTTACTTGGGAATATTATATCTCTTGATGGATGTATAATTTGGCCTTTCAACGGTAGATATACGAATGGAATCCGCTGCACGCTGCTGCCAGTGCCGAACGTGGCCAAAGAACATTCTGGAAAAGAAGATTTAAATTCTGAAATTAATATTGTAGATAATGTACCTTTGTAGTAAATGTGGCATATAAAATATTTTAAAATGCTTTGTTACACACCTGTTTAAGTATCAACGTTCATATTACAAATTTATACGATAATAAAAATATACTGAAAAACACAGTGCCGTTATTTTTGTAATCTCTAACGAATGATCTAACATAAAATAATAATATGTCGAAAATGCTAAAAATAGGTGTGAGTCATTATTTTACATCTTACGTTATTAAATTCTACTATAAATATATAGTTATAAATCTAAAAACTGAATTTTACTAGATAAAGATAAGATAGATAGGTGAAGTAACTATTTGTGTTCTCTATATTAATGATATTCTTCTAATGAAGAAATACAAAGAGAAAGAAATACACAAAATTGGATATGCCTTTTAAATATGTTTGATTGTGAAGGCATCAGCGGTAATATGAAAGTAAATTCACTTAACTCATGCACCAGTTACTCGTAAACTCATAGTTTTTATCAACATACTGATTTCAAGATTTTATCCAGCATAGTTATGATTAATAAATTAATTACCACAAGCACAATTTCTAGATAGATTGACAGGACAAAATCATGGGCTTAAAGTAATATATAATTGGGTTCAATATATTATTATTAAAATAAATGATATTGTATTGAGAGATACCTAAAACTAAGTCTCTACTAATTAAGAGTATCAACAAAATTAAGAAAATCCTAATCTTTTTTAATTTTCATTGGGACGTAAGTTGTTGATCACTTCCTCCGTATATTTAGCTATGCTAACATAGCAAACTTAAGTTTTAAGCTGTCTTAAGCCAAGTAACTAGATTTTATATGGTAAACCTCCAAAATATACTTATCTATACTTCCTATAAACGTCGATCGTATCTAACATTGATAATTAGGTAGTTTAAGAGGATGAATGAATGTATAAATACCTGGTAAATCATCAACGCACAGCTCCCGATCCTCCCTGAAGAGCGGGGCCCTCTGGGGGCACACGCATGAGCAGCGGGGGCTGTCGGCGGGGCCCACGTTGGCCCTGTTCCCCGCGGTGCCCGCGCCATGTTCCGCACATTGGGATGGCCCACACTGCTCACCTATAAGTATGAATTTCAAAATCACACATATTAAGCTGTAAGACTTCCTCTCTATTATATTGGTGTATGATAGAGGCGTATTAACTAAAGTAATTAATAAGTACTTAACAAATACTTAATTCCTAATAGTTCCTGTGGTTATCATCAGAAATGTTTTTTTTAATACTGACTGTTTTCTATAAAAATATTTACTTGTTTTGTGAATATATAATGCGTAAAATGAAAATTAATATAGGCATATTAATAGTTTTCCAAAATTTCAAAAAACCCACGGTTTGATTTTTTCCACTTAATCTCCGGGGTTAATTTAAAAAAAAAACTGTCACAGTGCGTTGATTTCTTCAGGCCTTAATCTTAAATTCGTATTTAGACTAATTTTCTTGGACTATAGTAGATTATAATTATATTGTCGGCGCCTATCGTGCCTATTCGGGCCTCGTCGGGCGGCGACAGGGCGACAGCGGGGTCAACGCACGGGAGGAGCGGTGAGCGGCGCACGATCGCTCGGCCGCCAGACTGCCACCAGCTGTTGCGCACCAGCATACGGGCATTTCGTTGTCTCACAATAAACATATATATTTAAATACAGTCCACTCTTTTTATAACCCCCTTCGAGGCCTAAACATTGGTCCTTCGAGCCTTTGAAGAGGATTCGGGTTTTCGACGCGAAAGTTGAAATTTTGAACGTCAACATCGACAGATTTGACCGTTAAAATACGAACACAGCAAGTGAGAACAAAGAAGTCGTTCCCGTAGCTGCAGCAAGACAACAATTCAAGAAGCTGGTGTCTTTCTCTGGGAGTATATTTACAGTATTTGAGTGAGTTCGTTCCAATTAAAAAGTTTGTTCCCTTAATTTTTCAATATTTTGCCGAAAATAATTATTAGTGACTTTCTAATCTTTAAAATCATAGAAATTAAAATATTTACAAATAAAATATTACTAATAACTTGAATGCATTACAAATCCATTGTTTAGTTCAGTCGTATACGCATCGAGTAAGTTGTCGTGTCCTTGAACGTGACTTTGACCGCAATCCTTTGTCCTTGCATTGTAACGGACGATTGACCGTTAGACAAGGAATTTCAAGTGACCTACTTTTAATATTTACTATTTTTTATTGATTTAATTCATATTTTCACATTCGATTTACCTAAATAATGGCAGATAACATTAAAACATTAATTAAAAAACGTAGTTCAATTAAATCAAAGCTTACAATTTATAATAATTTTTTAAAGTTAATTAAAAGTGGTCCCGAAGTATCGGATTTACAGCGGCTAGGCTTACAGGAGCGTTTTAACAAATTCGAAACCCTACATTCAGAATTTGATGACTTACAGACCCACATTGAAATTCTTGCCGACGATGCCGATGCAGCATTTGCGGAACGTGAAGACTTCGACCGTCAGTTTTTCGACCTGGTGGCACTCACGCGCAGCCTGCTCGGTGCTTCATCGAACGGTGCGGGGTCCGAGGCGGGCTTCGGAGACGCTAACTCAGGTGCACATATTTCCAATAGGAATGATTTCGTACGTTTGCCAAAAATCGACTTGCCTCATTTTGATGGGAATTATCAGTGCTGGCTTGAGTTCAGAGACACATTTAAGTCATTAATTCACGACAACCCTAGCATTAATAATATAAACAAGTTTCATTATTTGCGCGCTGCACTTCAAGGCAACGCAGCTTTAATTATTAAAAATATGGATTTTAAAGGCGACCACTACATAATTGCGTGGGATTTGTTATGCGAACGATACAATAATAATCGTCTTCTTGTCAGTAACCATATTCAAGCGTTGTTCGATACCGAGCCAATAAGCAGGGAGTCGAGTATTTCAATACGCAATCTTGTCGACGTAATAAATAAGAATGTCAGGGCACTTACATCCTTAAACCAACCGACTGAACACTGGGATACTATACTGATCCATGTAATGGTAAAAAAATTAGACATGACAACCAGTCGCGATTGGGAAGAGCACAGAAATACATTTTCCTCTGATAATCCCAATTTATCACAATTTTGTACCTTTTTAAATAGACGAGCGGACTGGTTGGAATCCGTTGAATCTAATATTAGTTCAACATCATCATCAGCTCGAGTTAGTCAAATGTTGAATACTTATCAAAATAAATCAATTGTTGCCTTAAATAATAATCACACAAACAACACAAAACTCACTCAAATCAACAAAAAAAATAATACAAGATTACATAAATTAAATAAATGTCCTCTTTGCTCCCAAGGTCACGCTTTGTTTAAATGCGAGTCGTTTCGAAATCTTAGCATAGAAGATCGCATACAAAAAATTAATGACTTTAATGTTTGTCAAAATTGCTTACGCTTTGGACATTTTGCTAAACAATGCAAGCTTTCACATTGTAAATATTGCAATAAAAAACACAATACGCTTTTACACTTAGAAGCACAAGAAACCAATAAATTTGCTGATCCTTTGCCATCTGCTTTGCTTTCGGCTTCGCCTTCTACGTCTAATGTTGTGCTATCAGCCAATTCTATGCAGCTTGCTACTTCTGCGCACGTTTTACTGTCCACAGCGCTCGTGAACGTGATCAGCGCGACGGGTAAGAAGTACACTGCACGTCTATTGCTGGACAACGGTAGTACGGCGAACTTCGTAACTAAGAGCTTGTCGGATACACTGGGTTTGTCACGACGCGGTACGAGCACCAAGGTAACGGGTATTAATAATCACATATCCACTAGTACACAGTCTTGTCATCTCACAATAGAGTCTTTATGCTGTGCCTTCAAAGTTGATATCGAGTGTTATATTTTGCCCGAAATAACAAAATTGCTGCCGTGTTCTTTCGTGAACATCAATAATGTCCCTATTCCTACAGGTCTTAAATTAGCGGACCCGAACTTTAATGTTCCGTCGGTCGTTGATATCCTGGTAGGGGCAGAAGTATTTTGGAATGTGTTATGCAACAATACTATTGACTTAGGCAAAAATCTTCCAAAACTATCGGAAACCAAATTCGGATGGTTAGTGTCAGGTAGTATTTCCCTACAACCTAACAGTAGGTCTAATTTTTCTTATACTCCATGCTTCCATTCCAATGTCACTCCCGATCTTACTCAATTTTGGGAGCTTGACGATGTGTCACCTAAGCATATACATTCTCTTGAGGAACGAATGTGTGAACAAATTTTTCATGAAACTACCGTTCGTAAAAATGATGGTAGGTTCGTCGTCACGATGCCTTTAAAAAGGGATCCCAGCACTCTAGGACAGTCTTATGAAAACACTAAAAAACGTTTTTTGTCACTAGAGCGGAGGTTTAAGCGTGATCCCGCGTTTAAAAACAAATATATCGAGTTTATGCGCGAATATGAACGTCTAGGCCACGTGACACTAGACTCTTGCAGTTCTATTGATAACAGCATAACAAAATATTATATACCTCATCATGGGGTTATTCGTAGTTCTAGCACCACTACTCAACTACGCGTAGTATTCGACGCATCGTCCTCTTCTAGTTCGGGAGTGTCATTGAATGACATTCAGATGGTCGGTCCCGTAGTGCAAGACGATCTTTTTAATATTTTAACACGTTTTCGTCAACATAAATATGTGGTGTCCAGTGACGTTGAAAAAATGTACAGGGCAATCGAGTTAACTCCAGAACAACGACCTCTGCAAAAAATTTTATTCCGGTTTGATCCGTCAGAGCCCCTTAAGATCTATACGTTAAATACGGTCACCTATGGTACTGCATCTGCGCCCTACTTAGCAACCAAATGCTTAATGAGCTTGGCTGACAACATTGCGGATAGTCAAGTCCAATCTGCCATAAGACGGGACTTTTATGTAGATGACTATTTAAGTGGAGGGAGTACCATAGCAGAGACTGTCAACGTTTCAAAGCAGGTTTAATCAGTTCTGGCGTCTGCTAAATTTAACCTTCGGAAATGGAGATCTAACCATCCAGACATTCTAAAACAAATTTCAAATAGCGACAATTTCAATAATATTTTGCATTTCTCTGAACAAGGTTTAAATTCTTCTCTATCTAAAACTCTAGGTCTTAACTGGGTTTGTGATTCTGACACCCTGACTTATAGTATAAATATTACACCTTCTACTAAAGTCACTAAACGACACATCCTATCTGTCATCAGTCAGATTTTTGATCCTCTGGGCCTTGTAGGTCCTTGTATTGTTGAGGCAAAAATCCTTATGCAACGACTGTAGATAGAAAAATACGACTGGGACGACGAAGTAGCATTAAACATTAAAAATCTATGGTCTACATTCGAAGAAACGGTAATTGCATTAAATACTTTAAAAATTCCCCGTTGGGTTTTGCGTGAAGGCTCTACTATGCACGAAATACATGTCTTTACCGATGCGTCAGAAAAGGCATACGGTGCTTGTGTCTACATTCGTTCACGCAATACAATGGGTTGCATAGGCGTACAACTTCTAGTCTCTAGAAACCGTGTAGCGCCCATTAAGTCAACTACCATACCGAGACTCGAACTTTGCGGAGCTTTGTTAGGTGCAAGGTTGTGTACTAGGGTTCAAGAATCGCTTACCATACCCATTCTTAGATGTAAATTCTGGTGCGACTCAACAATAGTCCTGGGCTGGCTCTCCACTCCTTCTAACCAATTAAAACCTTTTGTTAGGAGCAGAGTGAACGAGATACATGAGAGCACGCGTGATCATACCTGGAGCTACGTACCGTCGAGGGACAACCCGGCAGATCTTGTTTCCCGTGGTCTATCCGCCAACAATATCATAGACTCATCTTTGTGGTGGTCCGGACCATCTTTTTTATTACGATGCGAAAACGAATGGCCAAAAATGCCTAATACAGTGAAACACGATTTGCCGGACGTAGTAACGCATTTCATTAGTGACAATAGTAATCATTCATGTAATATTCATCATTCAGACGTCACCAATCATTCATCAATCATATATAATTTATTAGAAAAACATTCATCTTTAACAAAGGTACAAAACATAATCTCATATTTACAAAGATTTATCTACAATTTAAAACATAAAAATAAATTAAGTGGCAATCTGTCGACAAAAGAACTACAAAATTCATTTAATTTAATAATTCATTATTCTCAGCTAGACATGTTTCCTGACGATTACAAAACTTTAAAATCTGGGAAAAAATTGGCTCGTGATAGTAAACTCATTCGTTTATCAGCATTCATTGATGATCATGATCTCATCCGCGTGGGCGGGAGGCTCGATAACTCCCCCTACGACTTCAGTACCAAGCATCCCATCGTAGTATGTAGTAAGCACATTTTCACAATTAAATTATTTCAAATGCAACATTTAAAACTTCTACACGCTGGCCCTCAATTACTTCTAAGTCACATTCGACAGTCGTTTTGGCCTCTAGGCGGTAGAATATTAGCTAGGTCTGTCGTGAATAAATGTATAAAATGTTTCAGACACAAGGCGCAAAACATACAGCCTATAATGGGTCATTTACCTAGCTCAAGAACTAGTCTCGAATTCCCATTTTTGAACTGCTATGTAGATTACGCTGGCCCAGTACTTTTGGCCGATCGCAAGGGACGCGGCTGCAAACTTACAAAATCTTATATGTGCATCTTTGTTTGCTCGGCAGTAAAAGCCGTCCACTTGGAGCTCGTCACTGATCTTACTACCGAAGCTTACATGGCCGCTCTTAATCGGTTCGTGGCACGTCGGGGTAAACCTCGAAGTATCACGTCTGATAACGGGACAAATTTCATAGGCGCCGCGAACGAAATCTACAGGTTCTTACGTTCATCAAATGTTGCATCTGAAATCGCGCAAGAGGGTATCGAATTCGTCTTTACACCGGCTTACAGTCCTCATTTTAATTCATTAGCTGAAGCCGCTGTAAAATCGTGTAAGCATCATTTAAAACGGTTATTGCATCTCGTACATTTCACTTTCGAGGAGATGGTCACTTGTCTCTCTCTTATAGAGGCGGTCTTAAATTCGCGCCCTCTTACTCCATTATCATCCGATCCCACTGATTATTCGGCACTAACACCTGCTCACTTTTTAATTGGACGGCCACTCTTGTCTGTGCCATGCTCTCAGACGACGGACGCCAAAATAACGACTCTGGAACGATGGAAGCGGATCCAGTACATCCAGCTTCACTTTTGGCGTCGCTTTCATAATGAGTACATTTCCTCACTTCAGCAAAAATGCAAGTGGTTCAGTTCCAGAGGTGAAGTGAAGACGGGATCCATGGTCCTGATCAAGGACAAGACGACACCGCCGCTGCTGTGGTGCCTCGGTCGGGTCTCCAGGACCTACCCGGGCGTGGACGGAGTCACAAGAGTAGCAGAGGTGAAGACGAAGAAAGGAACCATTCGTCGTGCCTTCAACTGCCTCTGTCCTCTACCTATTGACGACTGACGTCAACCCGGGGAGTATGTCGGCGCCTATCGTGCCTATTCGGGCCTCGTCGGGCGGCGACAGGGCGACAGCGGGGTCAACGCACGGGAGGAGCGGTGAGCGGCGCACGATCGCTCGGCCGCCAGACTGCCACCAGCTGTTGCGCACCAGCATACGGGCATTTCGTTGTCTCACAATAAACATATATATTTAAATACAGTCCACTCTTTTTATAACCCCCTTCGAGGCCTAAACAAGTTATTTCTAATAATGACACAAAAATATCTAAATGTCGCGAACAGACTGTAAGGTAACGTCGACTACATTGTCTCATCATTAGCAACTGTTAGGTACCTACAGGTCTTTGACACAGATGTTAATTTAATTATTTGATAGAAATGTAAAAACAGGCTAATAAAACTAGGCCTTAGAGAAAATGTGGTCCGGAGTTGCTGTAGAACTATTTCTAGGGGAGAGAAGAGGAGAAGAGAGGCGAGGACAATTACGTATGCCAAAAGGTGGCTTCTGAATTGCTAGGATTTGTATCAGAAATCGGAATAGAGCATACGCAATAACCGAATTCGGTCCGAGTTTTCTGGATCCATATTTTCACGGGTTCCGATCGGATACGGATCAGTAGGGCTATTCTATAAAAACCATTTCGATATCGAGCTTCACCTGACTGATAGAGCTCACTCTCCTCGAAAGTGAACTTTATTCACATAGATAGATAGTCGAGTTTTAAAAAATACAAATTCGTCAGATACGTCATATCACCGCGTCTGCTTTCGAGATTCGAAAACGACTTTACAGAATAGCTCTACAGACCTAGTGCGTAACCGCTCTTATGTTAGTATCCGATCAAGTTTAAGTACAAACAATTTAAACGACATGGAATATGGCCTAGCCATTGAATTGCGAGGTTTGGGTCGAAACTAATAGCAGCTTACAAATTTACCTATGCACTAGAACATGACACCATTTCTTATCCACGGGTAGGGTTGCTAGACGTCCGGATAAAACAGGACATAGGAAGGCTTTCTGATTGCGTGTCCGGCCAAAATAAACGGTGTCCGGCTTTCGTTAGACTTTATACCAAATTGCCAAATTATTCTTAGGCTAAGACTGTCTTGGCTTTCGATTTTATCTATTAGTTCACTAGAATTTAACAAAATTTATGATACTCAGAAAAAAATTTGATTTTACATATAATTTTTTGTCGTACCTATAAATACTGAGACAGAATCCTCAATAATGTTGGGTGTCCGGTCTTCCTACCCAAATTTCCGGCCAAGCTGGCTGATCTGCCCGGCTATTAGGTTTGGCAATTGGCGACTTGGCAACCCTACCCACGGGTGGAAAATGATATTCTTTAAAATCTACATGTCATGAGATGAAAGTCTGGAGATATGTGAAGCTTACACCTATTACCGTCCAACACCTCATTACCGTATAACGTGAAGACGTCACCCGTCTCCCGGCGGGAGAGGTCGCCGAGGGTGGTGGCGGTGGCGACGGTAGCAGTCACCAGCAACAGCAGCACGGCCATCCTACCCGCCATCTCCAGCGCACACCGCCTCGCATGGGCGCTGCATCTCTACACTAATGCCCTGCAACAATGAAACACGACGTGAGAAAAAGGTACATATTTTATCTACCATATGCTGTTCGAAAGACAACGAAAAAGGTATCGAGCTTCACCTGAGTGATAGAGCTCACTTTACGTCACTTCGAAAGTGAACTTTATTGATAGTCGAATTTTAAAGAATACAAATTCGTCAAATTCGTCATATCACCGCGGATTCCGCTTTCGAGATTCGAAAACGACCTTTCAGTATTCTGATAGGGCTATTGTCCTACCGGGCTAGTTCCAGGTGAATGATCAGCCCCCAAGCAAGTGGCACAAACGCTAAATGATTAGAATATACTTATTGTATTGTAATGACACTAGCTGTCAAATTACATGTCGTAAGCTAGTGTCATTCTCATACAATAAGTATTCTATTCTATTCGTTTAGCGTTTGTGTCACTTGCCTAGGGGCAGGTGGTTCGTCAGTCATTTGTTCGTGTCAAATGTGTAATGTCACATAAGAAAGTTAACACATTAATGTGCTAAATGTTTTAACAAAAAAATATTATTTTAGCTAATATTCGTATGTACTGAGCGACTGTATGTTCCGGAATGGACGGGTAAAGGATAATGAATAATAATTAGTTTTGTCACTATTCGGTGTAGTTTAATAATTATAATAATCATTTTTAATTTGTTTAATATATAAAAAAGCGGCCAAGTGCGAGTCGGATTCGCCCATGGAGGATTCTGTGGTAGCAAGTAATATAATATAAATAATATTTGAGTGTATTGACTGAAAGGTAAATTGCGGTGTATGATATAATATGATGTATTAAAAAAAAACTACTCAGTACATCTCGTTCAAACCATTTTCAGTTTGCATGGTAATGAACATCATATATTTTTTAGTTTTATCAGTCCAATATTTTAGAGGTTACAAGGGTAGGGGGGACACTTTTTACCCCTTTGGAAGTGTCTCTCGCGCAAACTGTTTAGTTTAGAAAAAAATATATTAGGAACCTCAATATCATTTTTTTTTTGGGAAATGCCGCCAGCCTCTTGGGCACCCTACCCTGCGAGCGTAGCGATATGGGGTCGATTTTTTTATATTATCTAGTTTTATTTTTAGTTTGATGTAAGTGTATAGTTTATTTAGTAGTTTTAACCTATTATTTATAGTCTTTAATATATATATTGCATTTTTGAAGCCCTATTCGCAGATATCACACGTATGGGTTTTATGAAAAAAAATGAGTTTCAATTCTGTATGGGGAGTTTCAATTCTGTATCCCCAAAAATTATTGTTTTTCCCCGCTAATATTCGTGTCGCTATACCAAATATTATGTAATGAACGTAAACGTAACCCTATCGTCGGGCAAAGTATAATTTGATTGAGAAGACAATGAAATGATAGGCATGACACTTGAATGTTATGTGGATCTGGTAGATAATGTAATTACAGTAGGGAGTGAAAGCGCGCTGCAAAAATTCTTCATTGTTCCATGTTCGATTTCACTTAGTTCACATTATTACTTGATAACTGGGAATATGGAAAATGTGCCGATTATCTATAGGTCACAGGTCATTAACCCGTGGATTGGTCTATTATTTAATACCTTTTTAGCCAGATTCATGAAATTTGTAAGTGAGAAGCGATCGTTATTGTCATCTGGTGAAACAAAGAGCAGAAATTTTATTAAAGTAATAACAAAATCTTATAATCGAACTAGATTTAGATACTGTCGGATGGTTATTTAAACCTTATTTAAACATATTAGCAATATTAAAGATGATAATATACTTTTTATCTATATTTGTACCTTTATGGCCTTCAAAGTATGCGTAATGGTGTAAGGTAAGTTTTAAGCGTCGATTTGATTTTTTATTTTAAGGATACCCTAGATCATTAGACCTTCATCTTATTAAGAAAGTAGTTTAAAAAAATCACGCTTATTGTATTGTCATCGGCCCATAGTGTGCAAAAGTTCAATTTTATCTGACGTCTTAATGTGGGTAAAAACCATGTTAAAAGTTTTCTTTATAGAGGCACAACGTGTGAAGCTAATAAGAGCGTGTTCAATAATCCCAAACTGGACTGTATCTCTAGCAACTCTTTAAGAGCCCTTTTATATCTGTAGTGGGGTAAGTATAATAAAAACTGATGATGATCATGTTCACCAGAACATGTCATAAAGTCCACAAGACACATATTTACTAATCATAACTGACACCTAGCATCCAATATGTAATACTGCGCCTACTAAAACCCGTTGTTTCTAGAAAATAGAGGCCTAGAATCAGAGCTAGGAAGTCTATAATCATATTATTAATAATCGTAACATATCGTAGAATAATAATAGGATAATAGTTATAGTGAAATCAGGCTAGACCTTATTATACCTACCTGTATATTTATTCTGCCTTAATGCACTTCGTGTGCCCGTAATTTGATTCGCCCTAAAATAAAATTAACTTTTTTGGAAATATAACGCCTATAAAATAACCATTTTTAATAATAACAGTCTTATTATAAATTAGTGTAAAAATAATTTGTAAACGACATCTATTAGTTTTAGGGATTCGCATCAGCGCATTCTAACAAATAAATATACTCAGTAGCTTTATTATATTAGAATACTAGACGAAAAAGATATTAAAATATTATATATTAATTAGCAATATCCCGCGAACTATGCAGTTTTTACAGAAAATGTGTAAGTGCACGCATATGCATGCATGCTACATGCATGCATACGCATGCATAGGTATAGCATATGCGTGCATCGTTACCTACCGATTGAGCTCAAAGACCATCAGGCCAAAAAGTAGGCCTAGACCTTTCGAAAAAAAAAGCGTGCATCGTTTTTTAAAATGGATTTCCGCAAAGTAACGCCTGATTCTATTAACTACTTAGATTAATTTTTGATATTTATTTTGTAAAAAAAAATCTCTACTATGAGCACAAATATAATTACAATTAAATTTTCTTGTTAAATAAAAATACAGTGAAACACATAAAATGCGCCAAATAGAATCGTTAATTACAAGTAATAACAGTACACCTGGCACACGTGTCTTTGTTTGCTCTTAGTAAATCTGTTTCCGAGTTCGACAAGCTTTTGGTAGTGTTTGCTCTTCGAACAAACACAGTAAAATCTGGAACGCGGTTTAAGATATTATTGAAGTGACGATGAACGGTGTAAAGACGGACCCCACACCGACGAATAACGTGTTAGCTTTAAAAGATTAATGCTAGGATGAGGCGCAAGAACATAATAGTTTGCAATATATTTAAAACTCATTACTGGTGAGATTTAGCCGGAGCTTTTATAAATTAATTATGCATATTATGTATAAGGCTTTAAATATAATATGTCTTTAATTCTTTTAGGGCCTGTTTCACAATCTCCCTTTAAATTCCCTATAGGCTATTGGCAACATATTTGACAGATGTTTGACAGATAGAGTATGGAGTATCTGTCAAACATCTGTCAAATATGTTGCCAATAGCCTATAGGGAACTTAAAGGGAGATTGTGAAACAGGCCCTTATTATTTAAGATTTTGTTTCAGTTGGAGTAATGCTAATGGCCCTAATGCTTCGTCGGTAGTGGGCTTCACCCTGTGATATAGCAAGTAGGGGGTTGCCCCACGCCAGCCATGGAATGTGACTTCTACGGCATAATGGCATCGGGTTTGTTCCTGTGGCAAGTCTCTGCCTCACCCCCGTCGGATGAACTGAGCCCCAGGCGGACTAACCCACCGGGGGATTTCAGAGTGCTCAAGACCCGGCGGGAGCAATACTTCCCAGTATTGCTGGCACCTCCCGCCGGGTCCCACATCCACCGCGGTGGCTTCAGCAGCCGCCACGTGGTATCTTGACTGTGATGTTAGGGAGGCAAGAACGCCCATTTCATTATCAGACGTGAATTATTTAAGTTTGACATTGTCAAGCGATTTAAGAAATCGATAACATCGTCCGTTTGCTCTACATTGTGCTATAATGCATAAAATCAATTAATTCTGATAGAGCATTTCTCACATTATCTCTCTTCGGTCGTTTTTGATTGCATGGAAGTTTTATTTCGGTCTGATGCTTTAGGATTCTGAAATTGTACTTGGACTTTTATTATAAGATTTCAAAATATAAAGCTCATTCATTAATCAGCGGCAAAATATTTCCGTTGTTAGGGCTGTCTATGCGTATCAGAGGTTACGTAATTAAAACGAGCACTACAAATTATTTAGTTTTTACGTTTATCTATTCTGATTTAATTTATAATATTGACGTGACTTATAATAACTCGATACTACGGGCTGCATGCCCGAAAAAGATGACGTCACTGTCCCGTTACACTCTTTACCGCGTTCCGCAAGCGAGATCGCGGCACGAACGAGAGAGAGGCATGATCGGCTCGAGCGATCGGCTGAGTTCGGTTCGTGCTGCATATAATATTTGATGTTGTCACGTCAAACTACCGTCCGTAAGCCAACTTTACAGATAACAATTTTTTTTTCATATAAATCAGCTTTGGCTAATGACAAACCAAGAAATATTGGGTCTAGGAATAATATGACTAAAGCATTGGCCCGTTTTATGGCAACCATTAAATCCACTTGATAAGCATGCCAATGGAATTGAAAGGATTAATGTTAATTAATAATTCACCGTTAAATATACAATCAAACTTAACGACTTTATTCAGCATTATAATGGTTTGTGGAATTTTTAGTATAACGTCGGCTGCATGTTGGGGGGCCGGTGATTGAACTATACTCAGATATCGCTGGTTCGGTGCCAAGTGCAATTTGTATTTTTGATGTCTATTGGCGTGCTTTGGCAGTAAAAAGACTTTAATGCCGTTACGGCAAACAAGGCGCTGTCACGCGTTATTAAATAAAAAGTATCAACTTTTATTTGTACCACTGCTGGGCACAAGTCCCCTTGAAATCTGACGAGGAGCATGTTAAGCCATAGTTCATCGATGCGCCAGCCCAATACGGGTTACTAAACTTCACACGCCTTTAATGATTTTTTAATCCCATTAAGCATGTAGGTTTTCTCACGACATTTTCCTTCACCGATGAGCGAGTGATGGTCTAGTTTTAGGCCCTTAGAAATTTATAAAAACCCATTTAAAGGCACCGCATGGGCTGAGGGGTTAAACATGAACCTCTCACTCGAGACCCGCTAGTCTAGTGACAAGACCAATGTCGCTCGCGGCATATTTTTTATTAGCTGCGAATTTTAAGATTTAGCTGATTCAAATATTATGCACGGTGTCATGCAGCCATGCACTGGTTACTCATACGACTCCTACTAATAGACTTAAGATGGTTAATAGGGTCTAGTATTTACTCTGCATTTCCGCCTGTCCTGTTAATAAAAAAATATAGACCAGATTTCTATCTGTATCGGATCAGCGGGATGATTAGTCCTCTAATAATGATAACATAAAACATATGAACCCACAAAGAATCTAGCCTAAATCTACTGTGAATAAACAACAATGGTTTAATAAGGAACATATTTACCTTCTATAGATAGTTCAACTCAATTTGTGCGGCGTTATTTGAGCGTACGCTTGTCATTACAGAGCTTTATTTACCTGTTGATGACGACGGCCGCGTCGCAAAAGTTGAACTATCTATAGATCATTTAAACATTTACCTTATGATCGTCTATTGTTAGCAAATGTTTGTGCGCGTCATAATATCTAGCGTGGCTCTAGCCAATACTGTTGTGGTGGAGCAAGTATGAAGGTATTTAATATATTGTCTAAACGGTAAAAGGTCTTGGTACTAAAGAAACAATAATCATGATTTGTTTTGTTTGTTGGGATAAGCAAACCCACAAATGATCTTGAGGGTGGGTAATGTTGGCTGTAGCGTACTTAGCCGACAGAAATTCTACAGGAACCGATTCGAACGCATGTATAATGTAATGTAGCAACCTATACATGTCCCACTGCTGGGCTCGGGTCTCCTCCGCGAAATCTGTCGAGAAGGGTATCGGCCATAGCCCATAGTACACCGAGTCGCTGTGGGTCATGTGGGTTAGTGAACTTCACACATTTAAAGACTTTTAATCTCTTTAGGCATGATTCCTCGGGTTTTTCTTCACCGGTGAGCGAGCAATGGTGTCGTGTTCAGGGTGCATTTAGAATTTAGAAAAATCCATTTTAAGGCACCATAGGAGAGGGGTAAGGATCGAACCCGGACCCTTTCGCTCAAGAGGCCAATACCCACGGGACCATCGTCGCTCGAACGAACCTTCATCATCATCATCATCATCATCATCATCATCATCAGTCTTCCAGCCTTTATCAGACGACCGATCCCTTGCTACTCGCATCCAACACGGATCGGCCACTGCACGGGGATCGTCTTCCTATCTAGTTAATGACCGACTAACACTTCGTTAACCTAAACGAGACCTCCACTCTTGAACCTTACTTAACTGTTTACCTTCTTAGTTTCGGACATGTGCCATGTGTCAGTTTTTTTTTTGGCAACTAATATTTAGCTATTGTATTTCATAACCTTCAACTAAATTCTGATTAATTATCGATAAGTGGAATATTATATAATAAAAAAGAAAATAATATTATTTGTGTATACGTAAAGTTCACGCACCGTACTAGTTCTATTATAAATAACATGTTTTGCTGTCTGTGCGTTTCAATTTCTGAAGGAAGTAATGTGGAGCATAAGTAAGCTAATGTTAGTATTCTTGAGCCTACCATTAAAGGATGGCACACGCTAAGTTTAATATTATGATAATATAAATCTAAATAACCTACATTTAATATAATTATATATTTATGATTTAGAGTAAGTATTCAGAATTAGTAGGTAGGATCCTCAGATAAAATACTGATTAGAGATCGCGATTTTTATGGAGACATAAAAATAAAAACAACATAAAAATGAATTATGTATATTATTATGTTTATTATTATTTATTATCGCGATTTTTTTTGTCTCCATAATTAATCAATACTAATTAATAATAAACATACATAATTCATTTTTAGTGCATTACAGATTAGTATTTGTCTATGCAAATAATAAAAATAGAATTAATGTCTGCTTATAATTTCATATTCAGCTATTCACTAAATTAATATGAAAGTGGTATTTGCATAAAAATAAAATAAAATATTTTTTAATCCTTTTGTCTGTCTGTTCGTTCCTGCTAATCTCTGAAGCGACTAGGCTGATTATGATAGGATTTTCACAGGCAGATAATAGTTGATATTATGAGAAATAACTCAGGCTATAAAATAATCATTATCAATCCGCATACCTACGGGCTACGGCTCTAAATGAATGCTAGTGTTTTTGTAAAAACGTAAACGACTCATCGTAACCGATACTAAGTACAAACTCTTAAACAGTATGACAAACATGAGCTGAAAAAAGCATATTATATAAGGTCGAATTGAGAAACACCTCCTTCCTTGAGTTGTTTAAAAATACAAATATTTTTCAGTTGACTTTTTAAGAGACAAGTTCTATAAAGTTTGCTCCAGCCCTAGCATCGAACGCGCTCGTCAGACCGGCGCACATCTGATATGACTGATGGCAATTGATGCATTGCTACCGTTCAATAAGACCCCCACAAGCAAATATACTTACTTTTATTGCATTTAATTACATAAAAATACAATCAAAATGCGAAAGTTACTGGTACGTTTTCCTAAGCCTTGAACCATCCTTGAGATCTTCAAAATTCAAACGGTTAGTACTAAAAAAATATGTAAGTATATTTTTATTTTATTTGTATTACGGTTGTTTCATAACAAAAATACCATACCATTTATTTCATCCGCCAAAACCATTTAAAGTAGTAATGAAAAAATATAAACTATAATTTGTAGAACTCATAACACGTCTGAAGCTAACAATTTTCAAACAATTAAAAATAGGATTTCCACCAGCAACTAGAACCCGGTCCAACTAGTTAACCGTAGCGTATTATTCTTATAATGTCCACTTCTTGGTACATATGAAGTTTTATGATTAGTAGGCTAGGTTTCTAGTGCAGCAGTTTCCGGTAGCCTCCAGCCACATAATTAGGTGTCGTGTGTAATAGCCCCCTATTCGTTATACAGTTTTACTTCTAACGGCCCATAGTCAATAGAGTATAGACTATAGAGGCGACCAAGAACAAGTAGATGTTGTAGGGTCAATTTTCGGATGTAAACGCGCTCATTTTGGGGCAATCTTTATTAGATTAGTATAAGTATATCCCCCACCATGATTCAAGCCTTGTCATGGCGGTAGGGCTCAATAGCCCTGGGTGAGCACACCTTGGGCGAAGCGAATTGAGCCGAGGGGGCTCTTTGTACTCCTCTTATAAGAAGAGGGGGCAAAAGAGCAGGGGGCAACAGGTGAGGACGGAAACCTCACCTCATTGTGAGGGTTGTTCTGTGGTGCGGGATAACCCCTCTGTGGAGGTGGCGTCGGTCTCCCTCGGGACTGACTAGCCGTCGAGGTGGCCTGTTGCTAGTAGATCCGGGGCACCTCACCAAAGGCGGCATTGGTGGCACTCGCCGGGTTTTAGTGGGTAGAGCTGCGTCCGTTAAATTTATTTCTCCGTAGTAATGGTAAATGCACCAAGGACTACGGAGAAATAAAATTAATGTCTCATTTGCTATGGCAAATGGGTTTTCTCGCGCTGCTATCTTTTCTTGACTTTCATGTCATTGTCAATTGTGTACTGTCTCCCGCTCTGATCCAGGACGGAAACTGGAAATATTTCCGAGTACTGCTGAATTCTTCAGATTAATTTCGTTGTTTGTCTCTAAACAGCTTAAACGTCATCATATAAAATCATATTAAAGGTCATCATATAAAATTATATTCAGTATACTATATGCTAACAGTCGTACAAAAGATGTCGTATTTCTTATCCTAGCTTTAATTGCGTTTTCTGAACACTATTAAAATTGCAGAATGGAAGAAATGAAAGCGTATCGTTAAGGTGTTTATTGCCCGTAGTTGACGTTATTTTTGTAATTATATTGATTCGTGCTGGACATAATACTACTTCATAAACTTTATAAAAATTGAGCATTTATTATTATTGATACTAAATCTAGTATCGTTAGCAAAGTTTCATGTGTTAAAAAAATGAAATGTCAGTTTATTATTTCATATTAACACCTTTTCGTTTTTCAATAAAAAAATTGTATCATTGTGATGTATAAAAAAATCAATATTTTTTTGCCTGTCTGTCTGTTTATTCCGGCTAAATTCTGAAACGGTTGGGCTAATTTTGACGGAACTTTTAGTGAAAGAAAACCACAAAAACATAAACGATAATAATTTAATGCAATAAGTTAGGCAACATCTTTGAATACTGAGACAATCGGCTACCTTTTTCGTTTAACGCTTCGTGTGACATCTTCGTGTAGCATTGTGTGACATCGTCTAACATCGTGTGACATCGTGTGACATCGTGTAACATCGTGTGCCATCGTTTAGCATCGTAGTTTGATTTTACTACCATAAATTTTCATACCCCGACCCATTTAAATTCTAATAGACGTTTAGAGTACGACGCATGGCAAGCACTGCGTCAAGATTATATTAGCTTTTGAATTTGTATTCGCATTGGTGGCGTCACTAGCGTGTTTGACATGCTCCATTTGTCTTTATTTATAAATCTGTGCCCCGACTTTATATGTTAAAATCGATTTTAAAGGTGTAAATTCCAAAAATATACAATTTTAAATCTACCACTAGACATAGCTTGCCATACCACACATTCGTCGATACTTTCACTTGTTTTTTATTGCATAACAAAATAGAATATTTAGAAATACAACCGATCCGGCTGACGAAATATCTCAGCTATTAATGCGCGACGTAAAAGCGCGACGCGAAATTCAAGCTAGAATACACACACATAACAATACAACATCCGGGGTTAGGTACTCAGTCACACCGCTTGGGCCTCGGGGTCGTGAGCGACGTCGACCCCTACACATGGTAAATACATCGATCCGGATCGATCGGGTAAGA
Source organism: Lycaena phlaeas (assembly GCA_905333005.2). Classification (NCBI taxonomy): domain Eukaryota; kingdom Metazoa; phylum Arthropoda; class Insecta; order Lepidoptera; family Lycaenidae; genus Lycaena; species Lycaena phlaeas. The sequence goes on from HG995182.1 coordinate 8,037,662, forward strand.
TTAGGTTCGAATCCGATACGAGTCTACACTAATCAAAACCGCGAAAACACCGATAGCACTTTGCTATCGGTCGATTGCACGGGTACCGCGCACGACCCACCTCCCCCGTCAGAGGGCGAGGAGAGGGCCGGCCCTCCGACTAATAGTTTAACTTCACCCGCTAATGACTCGTCGACCGTATTGGATTTGACTAGCCAAACACCTACTCTCCAGAGTAGCGCGCGCGATATACCGCGCCCCCTGCGGCGCACGGAGGGGGGCGCCCCCTTTCGAATTTTACTAGGTGAGCCATCTGCTCACCTACCTACCGATTGAGATTTAAAAAAAAATTAGAAATTCCAATCTCCGAAGACGAAAGATGGTTATAGACAATTAAACGGGGCCTTTAATACGTAGCTTCGACCGTAGCTAATGATGTCCTCAAGCGTGTTTGTGGACGTAAATCGCCCAACTCGTATGTCAAGAACAATATTTGTTCAATTCATGGTGATTTTAAGACGATCGCCGTGCAGTGACCGGTCCGTGTTAGAGGCAAGTGATTGGTTGTTTTGGCGTTTATTGAGAGAGGCCTATTTTCAGCAGCAGACAGATGGACGCTTGATGATGATGATGACAATTTTTAAATTTAATTCGCTCATTTATCTTATATTATTAGTCCCATTCAAAATATATTTTATATGTATATACTCGTTTTATAAGTTTAATCGTTAATATTAATATGAGATATCGACAGTCTGAGCGTTTATTGAGAGAGACCTATGTCCAGTAGTGGACTGATAATCATAATGAGAAGGGTAACCAATGTAAAAATAATATTGCAAATATTTTTACCGAGATCCTCAAAATTTATGTAGAATTTTTAAACTTAAAAGCAAATTTTTAAGATACCAATTGTATTATGTTAAGTTTTATGCACAATAAAGTATATATTTTCTTCTTCTTCTTCAAATTATTTATTGAAATCAATCCTAAGATATTATATTATAAACACGCGATGATGTAGACGTAAAAATGAGTTGTAACATTCAATGTAGATAATTATACATACCTATTGGCCGAGGTCAATAGGGGCAGTCTCACTAACAGATTTCGTCTATTGATGTTAATTTCTTTAATTAAAAACCTTAGAATTGACAGCGAATGACTAAGGTCAAAGTATGAGAAATTTTACCAGCTAGCATTACTCGGTCAAATGTGTAACTAGGTCCGAAACGGTAGAGAACACTCATAAATTCTTGTATACTTTTGTATCCGTTGAAATTACTAAGCACAAAACGCAAGTTACTGTTGCTTTCTCGAACATCATATTTTTCTGGAAGTCGTTTACTTTCAAGAGCTCTTAAATTTACTCTTAAGAAAACTGTACGGTGTTACCCACTCGAGTTTTTATTTTCGTCATAATTTTTTAAATGAAAATTGAGTGATGAAAATGAAGTGTTGTGAGTAGGTACATTTAAATACGTCATGTAGTTCCTTCATATTAGATAATTTACGGTAAGTACTTATTATTTTTAGACTGAAAATATTATATTAAAATAGACAGACAAGAATAAGAAATAGTAAAAATAAGAACTAGACAGAAAAGAAATCCTACCTTATCAAAAACATTTTAAAATATTTATGAATTTTAAAATGTTTTTGATAAGGATTGTCTAATAATTATAGGTAGTAAAACGGTAAAAATAATAGAATACCTTAATATCTTAGGTTTAATATCTTACATTTATAATTTGATATTGCTTTTTTAAAAACCAGCTTTCGCCTTGAACATTATCTTCTTAGAACTCTACATTGCATATAATATACAGAGTTGTTTCGAATTATTATATCATACTTATTTTTTTTTTTGCTTAAAAGTACCGTTTTTTAATATAAATAAACATGTTTCTTTTTTATCTTTGTGTAATTCTGCTGTACGTGTGTATGTCGCTGAACTCCTCCTTAGCGGCTGGACCGATTTGAATGATGTATTTGTGTGTTTAAGTGGATTTGAAAATGGTTTTGATTCACGATTTGACCAGTTACAAGATATTTTGCATAAGACAACGTCTGTTGGATCTGATAGCTTTTTATAATTTGTTATGAAAGCAAATATTTTGGACACATCTTAGATATTTTACTAAATGTGATTGGTTGAAAAAATTGGCCTACATTTGGAAATTTGAAACACGTCAAAAAACAAACCGAGGATATAATCTCGCCGCGTTATTGCCTGCTGCCAGGCCTTTGAGGAAGGGCATCAAATAGAGCCGATAAATAATCAACGTTTCAAAATGAGTCGATAGTCTTATAGCACAGACTATCTCTCAAATTGACAATTAGTCCGGTCGATGATCGGAACAAAAAAAATCCGGAGTAACCACGTATTCAAACACTTAGATACATTTAAAATGGAGTGTCATTTTAACACGCGCGTGTGAAAGAGGTGATATACGAAATCTGGTGATCGATGTCTCGACACACCGTTATGGTTAAATGAAATGTAATTGCGTGATACGACATTTTAGATAAAAGCACGAATCTGACATCGATATGAGCATTGATTGATTAATTCATAGACCAAATAACGTTTGCGGGTGATAGTAATAATCTAATAAAATAAATAGTAAGATAGTAATATGAGTTGCGATTTGCGAGCCGGTTTCTACAGCTTTTACTTAGATTTGCAGCCGTATCCGAATTGATAATTTTTATATTGTATGACACTCAATAGCAACGTAGGATTCTATAAAATGATTTTTGTAAGCGGTCGAGCAGCTTTTTAGTTAAATCGTTATATTAAACAAATGAATCCAATCTTTTCTCTTTTTTGAGTACTGACACGCAAGGCATTAGGCACTCTTGACTATTAAGCTTGTCTAAGCTGTCAATTAGCTTGTCTTGCCCTTTTCATCAAATCAGAAGCCAGCTGCTACGCAGGCTTATAAAATCATGTGGATAGGTGATGTCTACCATATTTATAAATACCCATTTATAACAAAGCAGGACAAACAGTGCAGGTCGGCACTGAAGCCGGCAAGTCATTATGTCCGGTATGAACCGGTTAATGTTTCCGGATAACGTAAATATCTTAAGAATAGCATCATATGCCTACTTTGATCGGGTCTCGGGAGGACCAAAATATCGGGCAAATTGTGATCAAGCTTGTAATCATCGCTAGTGATCCTGTGAGTGGAGAATTAAAAAAAATTAAACATTAAACTTAAATAAATAATATTAACTATATATCCAGCAATATACAGACCGAGGCATAATTATCCGCGCTTAAAACCTTTCTCCTGGACAAAGTTATGCAAAAAGTTGTTTTCCAAGTGCTTAGAAGTCGTCGCTGGTTTAGTTCCTCGTGCACAAAGCCCTCGCGCCACGAGCACAAGCCATCAATCAAGCCCGACGTGTAATCAATGATATGTGGGTGATTATTGATTCCCTGCTAAACCTGACGGGTATTGTATAGCTACTGTATTATCCATGCTTCTATTGTATGTTATATTACTCAATTTGTAATTTACACAATATAAAAAACTGTACATTTTATATTATATAGAAAATTTGGGACGCACTTTTTTGGCATGGAATATTTTTTTTTATCTCTTTTAGTACTGCTAACTGCACCTATATTTTTATACTTCTAAGCTTGAGAGACCGTAATTGTCATGATCAGTAACAGTACTCATTAAAATACTGAAAAATATAAAATAATAAAATGGTTTCAAAGCCGATACGCAAAAAACAGCTCCTTTGCTGCAGCGTCTGCGGAAGTCCAGCTATAGCATTCTGAAAGCTATTGCGGCTAGATTTGCCTGCCCTATCCAAGAACATTGGGTAAGGGTAGTCACTGGACATGCCTAATGTGAATCTATAACGTATACTTGTCAAATAAAACTAACGTAATTATAAGTTACTAGCTGTTGCCCGCGGCTTCGCTCGCGTTAAATTCGGAGTAGCGCAGTTCTGTACGTACGTATAGTAAACACAGACAGATTTTTTTTAACTACCCTGCGAACTTTCATCTCCTATTTCATGCCCATATAGGTAATCTTAAATAAAACAAAAAAAAAATATCAGTGACAGTTTCGGTAGAGTGGTCAATATGCGATTATGTCATTGCATTTTAATGGCTGCGATTTGTCTGTCAGCACCATTAGAATTTAACAAAATTATCGACAATCCGAATTTTGCGGATATATGTTGTCGACTCGAAATCTTTAATTTTTTATGTTTTATTATACAGGTAAGGTTTTGATCGAGTCTATCGTACCCCTGCACGAAATTATCAATATAGAATATTGTAACTAACAAACTAACTATATAATATGGGCAAAATTTTTGTGTTTGAAATAAACATTTTCTATTCCACACTATTCTATTATAAATAGCCTCATAACAAAAATTCTGGTAGCATCGCAAATAAATTGAAAAACCATAGTTACTATACTGAAATATTGAGCCAAGCCACCGCTTGGGCAACGACACGGCAACGACTAGTAACTTATGAAACTTACGGCAAAAATAATTGGGCTTCTCTAATACATTAGCATATCATATTATTATTTTAGCATAATAATAAAGATATAAAATTATGTTTTACTACCGACGCAGCTTAAAAGGCCAAAAGGCTGGATGGCCAACTGCATAGGCCCAAGGATAAAATGCACAATATTTTAGATAGTGGTTTCGCAACTAAGCTTGCATCTAATCGCACAAAGATGTCGGGTTATTTAGAAATATTGGTAGGTTAATAATAATTATTATTGTGATGTTATTTGGTTATGCAAACGTTTTGACAGATATGAAAAATGTCACAGCTTTTATTTATTTTGTAAAAAAAGATTGTACCTTTTATATAACATTTATTATTCTAAGATAAATATGCACATTCAGTAAGGCCCCTTTCACACTAGCGTGTATTAATCGAACGGTAAAAAAAATCTAATGACACAAATGGATACCCATGTATTTACTACATACAATTTGTTTATTGTTCTAGAACAAGTTCATCTACTTTATTATATTATTCCTCTAAAACACACGCCAAGATCCCTAACCCTAATCAGGACCACAGACCAACTTGGATGGCGCTTTACCGCACTATAATACCAACTGATGAAAGAAATACGCTTTACCCGCTTACATGAACACTATCCTGCTTAATCCTTGAAAAGGATTTGCTGCTTTGAAAAGAATAGTGTATTTAAATTTAATCAGTCTGTGAATGAGTTTTCTGGGCTAGTTTTAGGCTAACTCGTTAATATGACGAGCGACGCTGTCTACCATATTATTTATCAGACAGATTATGTACTATCATTAAAAATCAATAAACATGTCATTAATTGACGATTTTGTCAAAGCCGGTCGTACATTGTAACTGTAATAATATATGTAACTAGCTGTTGCCCGCAGCTTCGCCTGCGTTAACTAAGATTTACAACGGGATCTTAGTATGCAAAATAAGTATCTTTTCTGGTTGATTTTTAACACCTTGTGTCCGAAAAACCCAAATATCTTACGGAACCCTATTTTTTCAGCATAAAATTTTGCCTATGTTACTCGTGGATAATGTAGCTTTCGAATGGTGGAAGAATTTTTTAAATCGGTCCAGTACTTTTTGAGCCTATTCATTACAACCAAACAAACAAACAAAGTTTTCCTCTTTATAATATTAGTGTAGATAAATAGTGGAAAAAGTGTAAAAATGTTTCATCATAGTTGCTATAACATGAATTTCCACCAAGGAACGACAGAACATTCAATCAATTATATGTCATTAATTGACACGATGATTACAAATCAATACTACTGTCTATACTCTATAGTGTATAGTGTACGGTAACAGTAAATAATTTCGTATGTATTGTGCTCGTGTGAACGTCGTGACGTATGGAGGGGGGCACGCCGATTGTCAGCTGGGTGCTGGCTGCGGATGAGATTCCCAGGCATCTTCGCGTATACGTGAGTGCGACGTCTCCTATTACCGCTGATGTTGTATACAAGAATATTGTTAGGACAGATTAACTCGCTTTGTTATAGTATATTCTTTTATATTATAATACATCATCGAACGAAACATTAGATACTTAATAGTTGATATTATAAATATGTTTCCCGCGATTATGCTTACCCTATAATTAAATGAAAATCTTTTCCTTAAAAAGTCTTATTGAAGCTTATTCATAAAAAAATCGAAAACCAATTATTTCAGCTTCATTATTAGTATAGATGAGTACAGAATATGATAAATTCAGATAAAAATAATAGATAAAATTAATAAGGATATTACTTACGTAATTATTTCAAGATTATTTTTTTTCCAGGTCCGCATTGGATGCGAGTAGCAAGGGACCGGTCGTCTTGGCGTTCATTGAGGGAGGCCTATGTTCAGCAGTGGTGGATAAAGGCTGATGATGATGATGAAATTAAAAAATAATAGTTAAAAAAAACTAAAAACACGCTTTTTATAGAAACCCAAACTAAAAAATAGAAAATAAATTTTAATAAATTTAAATTAAGAATAGTGTTAAAAATTTCAATAACTATAAATTAATAATAGTGTAAATAAAAAAATATATTTTATTTTAAAAAAAGCGTGGGGTGCTTTTTAAGATATTATCAAAATGATAATCACTCTACTCATATCTGTCAATAAAATATTTATAAATATATTGACACCATGCACCCCACGCTTTTTTTTAAATAAAATATTTTTTTTTATTTACACTATTATTAATTTATAGTTATTGAAATTTTTAACACTATTCTTAATTTAAATTTATTAAAATTTATTTTCTATTTTTTAGTTTGGGTTTCTATAAAAAGCGTGTTTTTAGTTTTTTTTAACTATTATTTATTTTTTACTTTTTAGTAATTATTTATAAATATTATAAATACGGGGAATCAGAGTTCGATTTCGGAGAGGGAGCCTGAGAAACGGCTACCGGAACCAAGGAAGGCCGCAGGCGCGCAGATTACCCACGGAGAGTTACATACTGACATACTGACATACTGACAAACTGACAAACTGACAAACTGACAAACTGACAAACTGACAAACTGACATACAAGTGAAGCTAATAAAAAGCGTGTAAAAAAACCCATACAGATCGGAACAGGATATTTACTATTAATATACTTAATGAATTAAATGGATTTTGTTTCCAATAATGTCGAAATATCGAGTTCAATTAACAAAAGCGAAACATAGTAAATATCCTGTATACATAGTTTTAATCATAAAAAAATTCAAATATCTGTGGTTTTAATAGTCGAGATTAAAAACTATATAATGTTACTGTGTTTGCAGACCGTGGGATTGTGCCATTAGTAATGTGTATCTAGTTTTTGTAGCACGTCGATGCATTTATCACTGCAATTCTATCACTGGAGGTGTCGATAATGTGTAATACGTAATGGTCCAATTCGTATCTGATACATAAACTCGCATCGTTTCGACAAACTACCAGTTACAGAAACATGTCATACTAAACACATTTCCTCATTACAAAAAGAAATATATTCATACATATTGTTTAGCGATAGCAGAAAATCGTGTTCTAATAGTGAATTCAACAGCATTTACGAGAGACACGTGAACCTCATACGAGATTGTTCCTGGCGACGATGTGCGACGTTGACTACCTTCAGAGATCATAATATCTGTGAAGGCTTAGATAAGTCCTCGTCGGGAATTTATGTCCCACCGTTTGATACGGGGGCCGGGGCCTCTCAAATCAGGCGACGAGTGTTGGTTTCAGTTTGGCTTAAGCGTTGGTCCATGTGGTAAAGGGCAAACTGCATAATGCTTTTTACTTCAAAGACGAGTGAAGCTCCGTTCTCCGAACACTTTTTTACCCAGCGGTCAAAAAGCGTTTGAAGGTGACAAATGGATACCCAAGTTCCTGTTCTCACTAAGGCATTTTTAAAGCGCGGTGTTTTTTTATCGAGCAATGTTTGATTTTCGGTTTATAGCGTTAGAATTTAAATCGAATTTAATCGAACGGGGCCTAACCGACTCTCATCGTGCAGTAGGCTACAATCATGTCTACATTTATTCAGGGTCTCGATCCTGTACCGAATATACTATCATCGCTTGCATAGGTTAGCCTATTTAATAAAAAGACAATAGATCTAAGGTTAAGATACGTATTCGAACCTGTTCCCAAGTGCCAGTACATACATGCGTTTAGTTTAAAGATACAGTTATCCGTTACACTTAGTGACCCTCAAAATAGCCGGTGATGAAGTAATTACATTTCCAAGCCAAGAAACCGTTTAGGGGCTTAAAGTTAGTTGTTACTTAAAATCGATAAGTGTTGATAAAAATGTTATGGCTATCGAAAATTATTGAGGTTGTAAAAGCATGCGACAACTTTTGTTAATGCGGCTCCCGACGGTATGTAAATGTTAATGTCATAAATTATGTTTATTATTGTTTTTATCATCATCAGTATCCTTTACCTGCTGGATGTGATATATTCACGTTGGGAAAGACGAAGTAGACGAACTAGATGGACTAACAACGTAACTATGATCTCCGTGCAGTAGCCGGTCCTAGAAGATTAATCGTCTTGGTGTTCATTGAAGGAGGCCCATGTTTTATAAATAAGTTCTAAAATATATGATTTGATGTGATTGAGTTAAATTGCAATGGAATTTTAATTTCTTATTGTACTTGCGATATGTTAGTTGTTTTTATGCTATGGGTATGTAGTAATGTATTTGTAATTTTTATTATGGAAATTAACGTATGGTTATTTTAGTCTACATAATATATTTTCTCAATTATTCATCATTGCATAAGTAAAATGTATTCTAATTATAGTAATAATAATTTTACTTAAAGAATTATGTTATTTTAACTGTAATAATAAATTTATTAATATAAGGATTAAATACAAAAGTGTTAAATTACTTGAAGATAATATTACAATATTAAATATTTTTTACTATGCCATATTATGGCCTATTCTTATACATATCGCTTCCAAAACACACTAATTATTTTTTTAGACAAATAATATATTTAATAATTTAAGCATTAAATAAAAAAGTGTACTTAATATATTTATTTCTTAAATTACTGGGTCGTGCATAAGTGATTATGTGATATCTGAATCCCATAGCAACCCGAACGTATTAAAACAATATAAGGCTCAAAATATCGCTTACCGTCGGTAGTTACCTTTACGTTGATTGCCTGAACACTTGACCGAAAAGCACTCGTAAACATAGCACATATAATAACCTCCATTAAACTGATTTTGATTTTATGAAATAATATATTTTTAACATTTTCCTCAAAAACGATCGCCATGTTTTTATGTTTGTCGCGCGACTGTCTTAATTTATTTATGCAAATAAAGATACTCATTACAAAGATTGCGAATTTTACAAATTCCACAGTTTAAATCGGTATATTTTCTTATCGAAATTGTTATCGATTGTTCTTTATTAATTTGATTTATTTTAATGTTACCGATTTCCATTTATTTCTAATTAATTATATGTATTTACTTTTATTATTCAATAATTATGGTTTTAATCAAAAATGTTATCTTAAAGATTTTTTTATGAATTTTTATTTATCGTTTTAGTTTAATTTTTTCTTATCATAGTTTTTGTTGAAAAGCAAATGGAGCAAACGGACAGTCGGTTCTGATCAACTGAGCAACATCTCTAGGACACCTGCTACACTAAGGATTAGAAGGTGCGTTGCCGGTTGCTACTAATATGGGTATGCTATTTTCTTGGAGGTCCTATTTCTATCGGTTTGGAAATTCCGTGTGTGACAGCAGCTGGGTCCATAGTATAGTGATCTAGCAAAGCATCAACACTATATCTATCGATAGTTTTTTTTTAATATTTCATCTCTATAAACTCTAAGCCATCCATGCACCAGCCAAGGACAAGTCGGAAAGTATTCCATATGGCGTAGAGTAAATTATATTTTTTGGCAAACAACCTATTTATAATAAAATTAAATTAGACTTTTCGGCCCATGTTCAGAAATTTGCATCTGCACGCCTTTAAGCTTATTTGAATTTAGAATGAGGAAGTAATTATATTGTCCAAAGCCAAAATAATCAAAATGAAGTGGAAGAACCCGCCATCCAAAAACCTATTAATATTTAGTACCTAATTAACAGTCTCAAAATGTGCGGCAGACATTTTATGGGCTATTCGAATCCGTATATCCATGTCATCGTTTATTTTACGAGTGCGACAAAGTTTTCAGAACATATAACGTGTCTGTTAAAATAAACGTCGATATACCCCGCCGAGAGCATAACGCGCACATACTAATAGCTCTTGGTTCCGTTTACAAATTACATCTGTTATAATATTATTTAGGCTAGGCTAACTTTGACCATTTTTATGATCACCAAAGATATTAATACCATACAATTTTTTTTGATGACGCAGCGGAAATCCTTTTCGGACCCTACCAGGGCCTTGGGTAGGCGCGCTGGCGTGTGTGGGGACTCGCATTGGGTGCACTACCCCACTAAAATCGCTGCGGGAGCTTTCAGCCACTATATCTGAGGGTCCCGGATCTGCAGGCGACGGGAAACCCTCAGCGACAGACTGGTCCCGGGAAGACCAGATCCTCCACGATAGGGGGACAGGCAGACGATACCAGTAATAATAAAGGCTTGTATTGCCTTTTTAAGCGATCATATTTTGGTAAGGTTTGTTCAATCAACCTAATAGAAATCGTAGTCTGTCTTACTGCTTTACCACATTAATACAAAGCGAAGCGAATCTTCGGGAATCTTTGAAAATTTAAAGGATATTTTTTGTGTACTTTAGATGTTTTCTTTAGTTTTTTGACGTGAGCGTTTTATAAATCGCTGGCTCACGCACGAAAAAGCATGACTCATGCATACATTTAAGCAAGAGCGCGGAACAAGCGATAGAGTGACATCGGCCTAAGCGTTCGGCTCGTGATGCATCATGACGTTATCACGTCAAATTATTTTTCCTAAGCTGACTTTATTTTTGTTCTCTAGACAAGTAAACGATATTCGTCGTATTATGAGTTATCTATTAAAACTTGACTAAAATAAAGAATTAAGTCGTTGGTTTCATTACCACGGAACTCTAAAACTATTATTATTATAAAAATAGTGTATGCCAGCACAAGATTTTTGTAGCACACTTTAATATGTTATTTTTACTACTCGTAAGTAAATAAAAAAATCTTTAAACACGATAATCAAGCCGTACAAACATTTGATTTGAGTGAAATGTTAATTTTTATGTTGTTTTTTATTAATTTGGTATAAGATAATTTCTCGCGAAGTGGGTGGTATACTTCTGGTTAATTGTTAATGTATTTTCATGTTTATTAGTATCGTGGTATATGAAAGTGGTAACGAATAAGTTGTCAAGTATTGAGAAACTTTTTATGGACTAATTTAAGTAATAACTAGCAGATACTTTTGTAATTAGAAATACAGTACTGTTTTGTAGTATTACTAGTTAGTAATAATACTAAACAATACTAGACACTGACTTACGTCTTTCCCCATTCTTTTTTAAATTCCTCATTTGATATGTGTAGCGAGATGTTCTTTTACAAAGCGATTTAATAAAAAATAGTCTCAGCGTTACTCTTTAACCAAATATATTTCTTATAAAATGTATTTTCCGCTCATAACATATTATTATATGTAACATCTAAATACTTTACTTTAATATCCTTTTATTTCTAAACATAAGACAAAAATATACTAAAACTACTTAAAATAAACTATATACTACTTATATCAAATTAAAAATAAAAATATAACTAAATAATATAAAAAATCGACCCCAAGTCGCTACGCTCGCAGGGTAGGGTGCCCAAGAGGCTGGCGGCATTTCCCCGTTGAATGGCAAGGCTCAACCTTTGTCCGAAATGCAAAATGTATTGAATTAATTTATATGTTGTATCCGGACTTACGCAAATTCGACTTACGATTATCGATCAGAATTATCGTGTAATTTCGGGGTATTACTGTACCTACTAGATATTCTCTGATCAAACATGAATTTCTTACATTGATGGCACTATCAAAATTAAATTGAAAAAGTAAATAGACAATATAGATAAATTTATGCTTTGTTATTCAATTCTACTCTATGGACAGGAAAATTTCATCCACAAATGCTAATCGAATAACACGTAGAGCGTTACTTTCACATTTACAATATTGATAGTGCATACGATTAGCTGACACGTTTAGAATACATCATTCTAAGTGTTTCCGTATGATCTATGATCTATGAGTGTGATCTGTTTGTTGGTGAGCTAAACTCCATGTTATTACCGCTAGCTGCCGGCACATCTATCACTCACCATTCTGCGTCTAACATAAAGCCTGTATTCCACTAGACAAATATTTGTAGAATATGAGTTTGACCAAATTGATCCAATTTACAAACAGCAAAAATCCTTACGAAGACGATGGTCCAGTGGTGGGTGGACTCGGTCTCTTATGCGAGAGGTTCCGGGTTCGATCCTGACCCGTCCGTGTGTGCTTTGAAATGGTTTTATCTAAATTTCTAAGTGCACCCCAAACACGAGACCATCGTTCACTCACCGGTGAAGGAAAACGTGATCTTTTTTAAAGATCCTTAACAGTAATAGGATCTCACGTTATTTTTTTGTGTATTTTGCTTTTACTTATAGGTATGGTTTTATATAGGTAACTTTAATCACTACAATATAATTGAATTAGTGATATTATATACGTAGAAAACATATCAATGTTACTTGGCCACTTGTAATTACATAGGTAATTTGTCTTGACATTGCTTTCTAGCACGTACCCGAGTTTATTACAACCAACCATAGCCACATACATATAATATATCCATACAAACACATCACTATATTATTGTTTAATTTAAAAAATTTAAACAACCCAATAAAATCGTATACGTATTTTACAGTCGATAAAATTGTATATACATCGATAAAATTAAAACGATATCTTTATAGTTTGATATGGCTTACTTTGATATCCTCGCCAAAATTCGAGCACTCAAACACGTGGTAATGAGTACCATAAAATATATTTGTTATTGTTATTCTACTTAAATCGCCTTGGTCTTAGCCTTTTTCATTTTTTTCAAAAATACATTTTATTAGGAAGACATTCAATATATATTTTAGATCTAGCTACTTTATATTTACTGCATTAATTAACCATAGAGTAAAAATTAGAAGGAATATTCAAAAATATTCATTAATTAGTCTACACTAATATTATAAAGAGGAAAACTTTGTTTGTTTGTTTGGTTGTAATGAATAGGCTCAAAAAGTACTGGACTGATTTCAAAAATTCTTTCACCATTCGAAAGCTACATCTATCCACGAGTAACATAGGCTAAATTTTATTCTGAAAAAACATAGGGTTCCGTAAGATATGGTCACAATAACCATTTTTTTATTAAGAAATTTTAATTTTTTTTGGACTACATTTAAACGCGTTTATTTTACTCATGCTTTGGATCCTTATCAAATTAAATTATTTCATCACTAAGTACAGTTTATGTAGATAATATTAAGACTTTGAATGATTAAAATTGGACGTTTGGTTTTGAAGTTATGGCGAAATTAAAATATTACGATTTCTGCTGCACGGCGCGTTGGAAAATGGGCGACATCAAGGGGTGCGCGTGCGAGTTTATATATTAGTTATGACTTATGAGTAAGGTTTGTATGTATGTTTGTAACGAATTTGCTAAAAAGTATTTGTCCGATTTTGAAAATTCTTTCACCATTTGAATGCTACATTGTCACTGATTAATATAGGCTATTTTAATTGTAAATAAAATATCTTTCATCGCGTGCGCTGCGAAAACTATTGACGATAGAACAAAAAATCTTTCACAATATCAAAGAACATATTAATATCTACAAAACATATCGGGATAGCATGTATCTAACTATTGTAGTTATGTTTAAAATCCGACCAAAATCAGATCAAGTTATTTATACCTTTGCCTTAATCCGTATCTAAATAAATGATTTCTCAAGAAAGGCCGTTTAAATGCCTGTAAATTACTTTTTAGTTTATTAAAATCTGAAATTCCGTTCGAAATATATTACGAATTTAATAAAATTTAAATAAAATTAATTCGCGGCTATGCCGTGACCGTGACGCGCCGTGACGCGCCTGGGCCGCAGTAGGTACAACCAATTTTTTTTTTTTTTTTGATGACGTAGCGGAAATCATTGACGACCTTACCAGGGCCTGGGTAGGCGCACTGGCGTGTGTGGGGACTCGCATTTGGGTGCCCTACCCCACTAAAACAACCGCTGCGTGAGCCTTCAGCCGCTATAATTGAGGGACCCGGATCTGTGCAGGCGACGGGATACTTTCAGCGACAGACTGGTCCCGGCAAGACCAGATTCTCCACAATAGGGGGACTGCCCGGCTACGACTTGGCAGTCCCCACGACGTCGTGTCTTAAGCTGGGCCCGGGTTCCCATCCCGAGCCCGACACGAGCACAACCTACAGGAGAGGAGTTCTACTCAAACTGAAGAGTTTCTTTAGCTTTATATAATATTATTACTATTACTTTATTAAGAAATAAAGCCAAAGAGTTTGTTTGTTTGAACGCGCTAATCTCAGGAACTATTGGTCGGATTTGAATGTTTCTTTCAGTGTTAGATAGCCCATTTATCGGTAAAGATATATCATCACGCTAAGATCCCGTTGTTAATCTTAGTTAACGCAGGCGAAGCTGCGGGCAACAGCTAGTACTGAATATTATGGCGATAACGCCCTTTACCCTACAAAATATGATATTATATTGTATAGTTTTGCATATAGTTAATGTATATGTTAGCAGTCTCTAGTGGCTACAGGCATCCTCTAAGGGCGGTTTGCATCGACCGATTTTAACGAATATGTTAAAGATGGCGGTAACGAACGTTAGTGACCAAAGAGCGTTGTTTTCAACAGACGTTAAAATTTAACTAAGTCTCTTTCATTAACAGATGATTCGAAACAACCGATCCTAAGCCTAGGATATAAGGAAAGCCGACAGTATTTTATTAACAGATATACTGACCAACATAAAACATATATTAACTATAGTAACCGATTTACTCCAAAGGCTTGCCGACAAGGACAATAAAAGTTATACATTTGGCACCAAATAAAAAATAGCACTACTTTGGCTAATTGAGTACATCTCTTCCCGACGAAAGTCATGTAATTAAACGAATTGTCTGTCCCGTCTTGTCGTTGCCTGTCAATTCCGAGTCCCAGCAGTGGACAATGCTCTGATGATAATCAAGTGTTGACTGCTAGTTTCATATCATTTGCGCTGTGTCGGATTGTCAAACGTGTTAGACTGGACAATGAGCGTAGAATTTCGGCCACTTAGGCTTGACCCGTGACCTGAGGTTCTTTGTAGTCGTTTACGTGATATTTGGAACGGTCCGAATCTACAATGGGACTCTTATAACTTTTATTAACTATATTTGCAAAAGACGCTTACAAAATAAGAATCGTGAATAGAATATACGATATAAGAAGATAATATCTACTGAACAAATAAGGAAGGAAGGAAAGGAAGAAGAAAGCCAGAAGAGCGAGCTATCTGCTGACAGATTCAAAAGTTAACACCACCATAAGTGAAGCCATCCGCTTTCTAGTGTGCAAAAAAAACAACAGCTGAGACCATCAACGTCAGCGAACTCAGTCAGTCAGTCAGTTTGTCACAATTTAACTCAAAAACTACTCAACCGATATCTAAAGTTCTGTCACCATTATAAAGCTATATTAACATTAAGTGACATTGGCTATAGAATCATCGTCTATGGAGATACGGTTGTAAATCGAAGTAACGCAGGTGAAGTTGCTGGTTCGTATTGACCATTATTACGTACCCTAAATAAAATGCTAAAATGCACCTTAATGATCACAGTAACATCATCTGCTCTATCTAAATAGAGCAGGTCTAAATAACATTTCTTACAGCAAGCCGGTTAGGAGAACTACGATTTCGTCATGTGGACTTTATCGAGATACCGGTTCACATGTCACCATAATAACAAAGATCTAGAACAACAATAGTCACAGTAGCTTGGATGTAAATTAATATGGGATTTAGATAATTCTATTATACATATTATGTATAAAATATAAATAAATGAGTAACAGGGAAATAATAAAATGAATATTCAAACATAATAAAATCAGTAAATATTTCTGAACTGTCTCAAGTTTATTATTAGTTCATCACCATCAGCCTCTATTTATTCACTTCAAAACATAGGCCTTGTCTCTTGCTTCTAGTCTAGAGTCTAGGCTGTTGGTCAGCCTTCCACTTCTCCACACTTGGACCTAATTAGAAAACATAATATATTTTCTAATTGGGTCTTGGGTTGGGTTGGGCTAATTAGGTAATTTCATAAGAAATTGGCGTTCATTAAAGGTCCAACAGAAAAAGATTGATCATGATAAAACTCGGGTGCTGATATCTCTCTATATTCATCAAATAAATTAGCCTTGGTGGGGTTCGAACTTGCGACCTGTGTACCCTGACCACGTCGGTGTGTAATGTGTTCCAAATTCGAAACCTTACAATCCCACGGCATCAATTCCGAATATCCATTTCCACAGTAAAATTTCAATATCTATTCAACGTTATTGTTCTATTACGCAAATCCATAGGTAATCTAACATTAAATCGATCGTTTTAATGATAAATCCGCTGCACCGTCGAGTTTGGTTACGTGCGGTCATTAGTACGGCGCATATTGCATTCTGGATGTGGGATAATCGTTTATTGCGCACGCGCATCATCCCGATGAGACGTGACGTCTCCAATGGCTTACAGCCCTACGGTTTATGAGACAAAAATAATAAGGTACAACACGCCATGTAAGTGGTTACATCGTGGGATGGGCGATGGCTAGGACTTTTATAAGTTACTAGCTGCCATGCGTACTAGCAAAAAAAAATCCTTATTTTAATTTATCCTAACCAACTTCTAATACCTACGAGAATGTACAAAATTTCATGATGATCGGTCGAGTAGTTTTCGCGGGAAATCGTAACAAACATCTCTACTTTCACAGTTATATTAGTAAGGATTCTTATCGATGCAGAGTCGTAATTCTCCATTACTGATTATATACTTCCATCAACCGTCAACGCCATATTTTGTCTCCGTGTCCCGAGATCGAATGCAAGCAACATAATGTGGAAAACGAAGTGTAGTTCTTTGTGATGTTCGCCAGATATTCTCAGTTTGTTTTTCTTTCATATGTACTCATAACTTACAACATTCGGTTCGCTGGCGATGATGAAAATGCAGTGAACAAACCCTGGAATGTTGGAAAAATAGCGTTTGTTGGGGATGGCGATTTCGTAGAACATGCAATCAAAGTATTGCGCATTATATTAATATACGCATTAGACAACCAACATTCCGATGTAAAGGTTATGAATGAATTAATATTTAGTACTTATGTGACTTTTAACCTCAACAATTCAAAATTAAATAAGCTTTCATATCCATCTAGTAGTCAACGGCGCAATCGCTGGTAAATTACCTTATTTTTGGTTATTAGCCACGATGGTCTGGTTGAGGCATGGTTTCAGGGTCTGGAGTGAGAAGTTCGGGCTTATTTTGACCCCTGTGGTGCCTTGGAATGGGTCTCTCTAGATTTATAAGTGCATCTGAATATGAGACCATCGCTTATTCACCAGTGAAAGGTCGTGAGGAAACCTGCGTGTATATTGAGATTACTGTACTGTGTGTGAAGTTTACCAACCCGTATTGGGCCAGCACCTCGGTGACCTATCCAATACCCCCTCGCTTGATTTCGAGGACGAGACGCGTTCCCAACAACAATATATATATATATATATATATATATATATATAATTCATTATCATCATCATCGTCATCACCATCATCAGCCTTTATCCGTCCACCGCAGAACAATGAACGCCAAGACGACCGATCTCTTGCCATTAGCATCCAACGCGGAACTGCCATTGCCAATAACAATGATTATTACAGTTTTATTATATAAATATGGCGAAAACTGCCAAAATGATTCAAAACTAAATATTTTTTACCATGATTTTACTTTATTACGTCGGAGCTCTATATTTCGACTTTTTCTCCGAATGTTTTAAATATTTTTATCAATGAAAATAACCACGATAAATTATAATCTCACTGTTTCTTAATAATATGACTAAAATAGGCGAACGCATTTATACTTTCCAATCGTAATGAATTTTGCCTTCCTGAACGCAACATTTCCTACTACCCTCATCCTAAATCTATACCATTCCTACGAATCTGGGGGTAAGGGGAAAGTGAGTTGACGTTTCGCCGTGTCGTGGTCGAGTCGAGCTCTCGCGTGTCTCCTCAAATAAATACCGAAAACCGTCTGGACTCATCATCCCGTCGACGCGTATAGTTTTATTCGCGGTGCGACATCATCACGGGTGTGGAAAACAGTATAAAGAAGACGAGGCGCCTTTAAAATCTTGCGCGGGGCAACGAGAACCAGGTACGTCCCTAACAATTTATACCTTTTCCTAACACTCACAAAGTATTTTTTGTAGGTTGATTATAATGATAATTTTAATATAAAAAAGGATATAAAAAAACACCCGTTAACTAGTCTATTATAATACTGCAAAGCACCGATTCTGTATCGTCAAATGTTTCTTTAGAATTCGCTCAAGAGATTGAAAAATTACAAGGAGTACAAGTCACAACAAAAAGTAACTAAATAGTAGAATGAGTGGTTTTTGAGATTGAATACGACGGTCGCATCTGTTTGAGAGTTGTATTCACTATACAAACAGTCTCCAATTTAAAGCCAAGTGCTTTGACTGAGAGGAGATTTCATTTATATAAATAATATTTAAATTAGCACGGTATGTATGAATATTAATTAGTGTATATTTTTTATTTATTATTTTTATTTTATTTATTTTATATTATTTTATTTATTCTTGATATGCTAAAGTTTCGTATATAAAATAAATTCTTAAAAAAGAATAATATTGTGATAAATCTTAGATTACATCAAGTAGATTACGTTTTTTGAAACGGCTTTTTCTTAGCTATTTGTTAATATTCAGTATATAATTGTAGTGTTTTAAACACCAATTTTAAAAAATGGCTGTCATAGGCATTGCCGATAAAAGTGAAAACTTATAACTTACGATATTTAGAAACTTCAAATTTTAGTACGATAAACAATAATGTCGCGAACCTATAAAATTTTCGTCTACCAAAAAGTGCTCAACGCAGCTTAAATAGGTAAAATTCCAATCATATTAGTATTAAGTATATTATTATTATTACAGTTACCACGTAAGTATTAAAAGTTATTTAAGCCTTTATGTTACATTGTGTCATAACTGGTTAGCTCTCGGACTATACACAGTCACAGTAATCACAGCGAAAACGTTTTGTCGAGACTTCGAAAAACATTAATCCGTGCGCGTGTCTGTATTTTCATATCTATTATAGTATGAGGACGCGCGGATTAAAATAACATTAATAGGATATGTAAAGCGTAATTGTCAAAATTACTTGACCTCAAACGAACTCGAACTTTTAACGAATCACCACTAGTAACAACTTAACCATTAACGATACATTAAGTTATATAACTTAAACGAGCCGTTTAGCCAAAACAAGTTTAATTGTATGAACACGATTATAACAAATAATTTAGTTGGTTGTTAGTTGCGTAAACATCAATTAGGAAAGTAAAACGTTACTACTATGTCAGGTGATTTGTTTATTCTTTAGATTTTCCACACTACTGGGTTTCGTGGTTAACGGAAATATTGACATGAAATAATAATAATAATATGATTAATAAACTTAAAAGATTAAAACAATAACTATACTAGAAACTAGAGTAAATAAAAATTAATTTTTAATTAAAAAACCAAAAACCGACTTCAAAACCATACCTTAATTAATGTACAACTAAAAGTTTTAAAATAATATTGAAATACTTCGAAGTGAAGTAGAAGACGTATACTATTTAAAATCGGGTATTGGAGTCGGTGCCAGCCAAAGAGGATATTTTAATGATCAATCACATACACCAAGTATTGGGAATATGCTTGTGAAGGGCAGCCATGTTTTGGCTGTCCTTCACAGGCAAAACAATAAAGTCAAGCTCCCTGCTACAAAAGCCATCAGGGGGCCTAGCCAATTATAGTATAGGATGGACCACGTGATTAAGCGCGGCTTATGTCAATCCCATACATTTTATCATTTTCGAAATAAACTTTTTTCGATTTTTCGAATTCGAAAAAAAAAGAAATATAATTGAAGGAGCATAAATTGCCAAACTTTTTTTAAATAACCTTTGCATGTATCCTTTGTTGAAGTTCCTAATAATAAATAAATGAATAATTAAATAAGAGTAGTTAAATTGTTTATGTTCGTAGTCAACTTATCGTTATCACCTTCTGGTTAGTGGCAATAAAAAATTCTGTGCAGTCTGTCTATTTGCCGATCTAGCTATAACAAAATATAAAATGACGCTCATTTTTTTTCGAAAGGTATAGACTTTCAGACCTGATGGCCTTTAAGTTCAATCGGTAGGTAGGTGGGCAGGTGGCTCATCTAGAAATTAAAACCTCATAATCCCCAACGTAATATTCAGTACATAAATAAAAGTAAACACAGCTTCGACGCCTAAGCCAAATTAGACCTTGACAAGTAAGCAATTCGTCTGATAAAGATAATAATTTATTTTCATTACATTTACAAACTTCGATAGCATTTGGTAAAAGTTAAAATTAAATATGTTTCGTATAATTTATAATGTTATAAAACGCACGTGCTTATATTATTTATTGCGTAATTATAATTGGTGAAGAATTCCTCAAGTGTTAATGGAAGAAGAGCGTGCTGTTAATTAACTTGTGATAAATTAACCAATTAGTACGGGTTCGACAAATGTTAATTTACACTTAATATATTATATTTTTATTATTATACTAATGCCCTCAGCAGTAAGACATGACAGCAGCGCCACCTACCGCGAGCAAAAGAAGTAATCGCTCAAGTTGAGCCAAACGTGCGAGTCTGACACCTCATAGTATTCAATATCAAAAACGCGAAAGTTTGTATGTATGTTTGTTACTCTTTCACGCAATAAGTACTGAATGGATTTTGATGAAACTTTACAATAATATATGTTGCAATATCTATTTAGCACTCTGCCTATCACTATCAAAATTATAGTCCTTAGGAACTGTTTAGACTTGAAACCTAAAACTACTCTTAAGCGCTATTCTACTATCTACTACCAATAGAGGAATCAACTCTTCTAATGTCATTATCATCATTATAGGCCCTTTTCTGCCCACAAATGGACATTTGCCTTCTACTGTACCCAGGGCCGAATTTTAATCACCGCTCCTGAATAAATACCATCTCATTACGGGGTAGTTATGTGGGACTCTCTGCGAAAGGATAGTAAGTGGACGCAGACTCTAAGCCCAGACCAAGACTGTATTTTGAAGTGAAACTTCTTTAGAATCGTTGTGATTTCAAAACGGATGCAACGGAAAAAACGACAGGTAAGAGACACAAATACAAAAGAGCGAGAGAGCAAATGTCGGTGTGTATGTATATTGCAGACTGTTTAATACTTGCTTGTATTTGAGCATTTAACATGTGTTTCACTTCTATCGTGTGTGAATCGCGCACACACCTTTTATATTTTCTTTATAAATTTTGCCGCCCTGGGCACTAGCCTCGTCTGTAATTGTAAAACCACCGCTGACTGTACCCCAACTTATTTTTATGGAAACATTTAATCACCCCATTTAATTGACAGTCGACCTAAATGCAATTTCACGCTAAAAAGAATACTGATAAAATTAATTTGAATAATATTATGCTTAATAACTTATTATAATGCACTGTCGTTATATTTTATTACTAGAAAGTATATTTAATATAATATTAACTTAAATATTAATATATTATGTATATGGACGTTTTTATTATGTGTATTTGTAATTTTACTACTACTAAAAATAAACTATGTGCGAAATGTTTTTATTGTAACTATTTATTAATATTTTCCCCGTCTCTAAAACATTTTATATCCCTATTAAATTTAAAAGAAACAAAATTATTTACTCAAAATTTATTAAGTTAAAAAGGGGTGAATTATTATATTTTAATTAGTTTTGTGTGGTCTAAATAAAATTTGTGTATGTGACTGAAAATCGATTTATTTCCATAAAAAAAAAATTACAATTTGGACAATTCGAATACTAAAAAGGTAAGGTACAGAAAAGTCGCACCAATCTCAATAATAGTTTTATGTTATAATTAATATTTGAAGAGTTAGTGCAACTTTTAACGGTGTGTCTCATTAACATTACTCAGTCTAATAAAGCTCTGATTGCGAACCCTTTCTTGAGTAGAGGTACAGACATGAAATATTAATACGGACTCATTACAAACTTAATTATAAACCGTGACAGCGGACGCAGCTAGTTTCGTGGGAATGTAGGATAATAAACGAAGTTAAAGCTTTATTTTAGCTTTTAGGTGGACGAAGTGTTGGTCGGCCATTAACCAGGTGGGAAGTCGATCTCCGAGCAGTGGCCGTGTTGGATGCGAGTGTCAGGGATCGGTCGTCTTGGCGTTCATTGAGGGACATATGCCGTTCAGCAGTGGACGGGTAAAGGATGATGATGATGAAGATAAAAGCTTTATTCGTAACACTTGTTTTATATTGACGCATAGAGACGATGAGGAATTTCGTTATTTTTCCTGCTGCGAAACGATGTTACTTTGTCTAAGCCCTCTGAGCTCTTTGACGCCGGAATCAAATAATCCTAATAATTCATCATAGCCATTATTTTAGTGCATTCAAATAAATACATAAAAACGTTAAAGGAAATTGGACCCAATCGTTTGTTTCAATAAGGCACTAACTACTATCAAATCATTATACAAAGCTCTTCTAAAGCATACATGAAAATTGTTTTAAGTCAGTTTAAATGTCGTAATCACATAATTTTATGTCTTCATAAACTTAATAATCGATTGTAATGAAACTGTATGTAGGATAGTTTTTAGCCAGGAAAGGTAGCTTTACAATAGATCAGGAACGATAAAGTATTGATCGTAAAGCGTAACGGTTCACGTGGATGTGGTGATAAAGGTACAGCCTCTTCCGAACAATGGAGCATTAGTTGTTTTAGTTAGATGTATGCTTTTTCTGAGTCCACGTAGGGCAATGTTAAAATGAGTGAATAGATAAATGAAATATTCTTTATTGTACACACTACAAGATAATACAAATTTCAACAATTTTTCTCAAAATTCTATCAAATTTTAAATCTTATCACTTTTGAGTAAGCGATAGGGATGATGGGCCTTTAAGTTTTGACCTCGTTTTAATTCAGTTTCCCATTTTTTATACATGCGAAAGTATTCACTATAAATTTTCTTCAGGTTTAATCCTTAACACGTTACCTATTAGCGTACTTAATACCATACTCTGTTATTTATTCCCATAATAATATGTCATTTTCACAATTCTTCTTTGAAAAATAATTATAAAAATAACTTACTGACGGCAGTAATGTACAAATTTTTATACCGAATACTTATTATTTTCTTTTTGTTTTTGGTTTATCTGGGGAATACTATAGTGAGTATAGCGTATACCACCGGGCCCGCGATAAACTGAATATTAAACAAAAATTAAAATATTATTGAAGCTTAGCTTAAAAGCTTAATTTAAAAGTAATTTTAGATCGATAGTAAAAATATTTTGTGTATATAAAATAAATTTAACTTGTATATTAATATTTATTTGTTATTTTTTTAAGTTTATATTAAAAAATCGTAATCGGAATTGGAATTTGCTTATTTCAAATAACAAGACAATCGTTTAAAATATTAGCATTTTATTTACGCTTACGTTGCAGTTAATGCAGTGTAACGATGAGAACTCATTTTCATATTTGATAGTAATTTTATTCAGTTTAGAAAAAAAGTGCGATTATTACGTAGCAAAAATATAACAGGATTTAAATTAAAATTTATTGATATAGGTAACAGCTAAGCTGTATGTTAGGAAATTGTAAATCGCCGATAAAAAAACTTGTTTGTTGTAAATGTTGATTCTAAAAAGGTTTTATATTTTTCCTTCATTTAATTAAAAAACCTTAAATGATAGATATAACATTATTATGAGCACAATTATTAAAGTAATAATAAAAGAAATCCATCGCTTATCAACTAATATAATATTATTTATCACTACGGAATAGTTTCAAATTTATTTTCCGAGTTTTATTGAAGGAATAATACTCAATTGATTTTCATATAGATAATAAAAACAATAACATACTTCTGTTGTCTAGTGATGAGTCATGATAGCGGGCAATGTCGCAAAAATGCGGAAATTATATTGCTTGATGTGATCGGATTTCTGTCACACGTGATTACCTGCCACACGAGCCAGATGACGCGGGCCTGGCAAATTGCCGGGCAAATTGCCGTTTGCATGCCGGATGCCACATTACCTAATAGCGTTCGCAGTTACAAATTGTCAACGGCTTTCTATGAACTCGCCTGGACCATGACTTTGGTTTTTAAAGTTTTCTAATACTTTCTCAATACGTGATATAACGGTTGTTACAAATTGATTTTTCTATTTGAATTATTGTTTTAAATTAATGTATAAATTAGTTTAGCGGAAGCTTTCTGCCGCGCGTCCGATTTGTTCTTACAGTGTCTGTCTATTGTCAATTGTCAGCCAAGGTAGACTGGTATTGCATCAAATAAGCCACAGACAGAAAACAAAAATAATGCCGTGGTAACGTAAAGATTGTACCTACATTTACCAGAAGAACATTTTGATTATAATAATAGACAAAGCTGATATTATAATGAATGAAATTTGCGTAAACATTAGAGAACAATATATTTAACAAGAAACAAATAAACATTAGAAAATAATAATGATAATAATAATTAATATTATCAAACAATCACATCACGTTCACCTAGTCCAGTAGCAAGCTTTTAAGAACATGTTTTTTTTTTCGAAAGGTCTACCCTTTTAGGCCTGACAGCCTTTAAGCTCAATTAGTAGGTAGATGAGCAGATGGCTCACCTAGTAAAATTCGAAAGGGGGGCGCCGCCCTCCGTGCTCCGCTGGGGGCGCGGTATATCGCGCGCACTACTTTGGAGAGTAGGTGTTTGGCTAGTCAAATCCAATACGTTCGACGAGTCATTAGCGGATGAAGTTAAACTATTAGTCGGAGGGCTTAAGAACTTGTGTTACGGGACTTACAGGTCAGGTACTAGAAACGAAAATAAATTTTAGAAATTTATATAAATACATACGTACATATATCCATAGTGCAGATCTATATTTATCATACATATCTGCACTTCACAACATCATTTGATATATCTGATTATATTTGTCTTGTCTTTGTTTATAGAAACTGTTCACGGTTTCAATATTTTGCCATCTTTTATTTCTACCAGATTTTTTTTTTGCCGCATCACACACTTTTGTTCTTAATTTGTCAAAGACTTTGATGATCATTGTGTGCCAAGTATGGTCGTGAAAAAGGCCATCCTTTCTTTAATTACATTTCAATCTTAGATCTGACCTCTGATTCAGGGTCAAAATGGACTTTTATATTGGGTTAGTGAGACGAGAAGAATATAGAATGAAAGTTTGATGACCTGACAATGACTCGGTTTGGACTTTAGAGATGTCAAAAATATGTTTGTAATTGTGCGGATAAGATTCCGCATTGTTGTGGTAACAAACGAAAATATTTCTAGACATGACACACATTGTAATGAGTAAGTTTGACATCATTTACTTATTGTATGCGTATTTGTTTTTAAAATGTAATTTTAAATCGTGACCCTGAATCCATGCAATTCCTGTTTTGTCAATATCTAAAGCTATTTTTCCTTGTTAATATATTTATCTAGAAATATAATTTAAAAGTAATTCGGAGACCATGGTGAGAGACCAATAATGGAGAGGGACTTCTATCCCTCTCCATTATTTTTTATTTATAAAAGACAATGATATTTTTATCATCACATCATAAATGAACTAAAAAAGATTTTTACTCTCAAACGAAACCCCTGCTAGATTTAATGTATATTAAATTCGCACTCTCGCTGATAAGCAAAATATTTATTTTTATAGTCTAAGACAACGCATAAAAGAAAGATTCTTACGATTCGAATCTAAGACTTTGCACTTTCGCATGTCAATGGATAAAAAATATCGATCTGTCATTAATAAAATTAATTTACTTAGATGATTTACCTACCGCATGCTAATATATATTTCAAAGACACAACCACCGTCAAGTTTAAATAGATTTCAAAGGTAAATTGCGCGTACCCGCCTTATTAGAAGAGCATTAAATAATGGCTAGTGCGGACACAGGACAGGCAAGAAAATCTCATTAATCAATGAGCACTAGCGGAATCCAATATCATACTTAATGGAAACCGCACAAAAACTACCTTCAGCTAAATTATGCAAAATGCGTTATAATAGCAAATTACTTTTGAAATTTTATATTTAGGTACATAAAACATTTTCAAATTAAGCCCTGTTAAATAAAAACATTTTATAGATTAAGGGCCTGTTTCACAATCTTCAGTTACGTTCCCAATAGGCTATCGGCAACATATTTGACAGATAGAGTATGGAGTATCTGTCAAATATCTGTCAAATATGTTGCCGATAGCCTATTGGGCACTTAACTGGAGATTGTGAAACAGGCCCTAAGTGTAACAGTGAAATAGCATGCAATAATGAGTACATCCCCCCTAGACAAGTGGCACAAACGCTAAACGAATAGAATAGAATAATTATTGTAAGGGAATGACACTAGCTTATGTGATATGTAATTCTCTTCATTTGGCATTTGTGCCTTGTCTACGGGGGCAGAGGAGATCTATACTTTTTATATACATAAACGATATTAAGAATCGCGTTAACCTAGTCCCATGGTAAATTCGTAAGAACTTGAGCTAAAGATATTGGAAACGGAAATAAATTTAAGAATTTTTGTAAATATTAAATACATACATAAACATAATATATATTCACCATACAAAATATCAATTTTTTGCAGAATTCGAAAATGCGATTGCCAAGTAAAATGTCTAAGAGTCTGACCACTCGACGAGCGCCGTCACTCGCTTACTCGCAAATAAAATAAGCTTAATTTGCGAGCTTTTTATTATTGCTTTATGTTGCGATTTTTTATCTTAACTATATCATTTCAATAGTGGTCTATAGTCTCTATAGACACATGTCCCGTTTTAATTCAGATTCTAAGAGGTCAAAAGCTTTGTGTGTTAGTCGTATATTAAAGGCATTAGCGGGAGTGACCCAAGGATGTGCATTAGATTAACACTGATAATAATTATTATTCAGCATTTGATTGTGCCGCAATCCATCTTTTAGTCAACCTCTAAATTTAGAAAATCGGTCAAGTGCGAGTCGGACTTCCACACGAAGAATTCCTTAGACTCTTTAACAAAAATTTAAGCCCATACAACTCAAGTCTTACAGAACAAGTGAGGGCAAATTCCGAAATAAAAAAGGTAAAAACTTAAAATAAATTTTGCACGAAAATCGGACTTTGCCCAAAAATTTTTATTGCATTAACTTAAAGCTTGATTTTTATAATAGACCTGTATCTTGAGAAAATCGATTATGAAACACTGGCCGACTGACGGAAAAGAGAGTCTTATAAGCGTTCCGATCTCATTTTGAGATACGGAACCCAAAAAACCAAGTAGAATGTATCCAAATCTATTTCTCATTACCACGCTGGTCTACATAATTAAAAATCGGTAATCGCTACGAATATGATTCGAGTGCCATCATAATCAAAGAATCATTATCGGTTTATTGGTTAACAATATACCAACCTTGTAACCCGTTTTTTAGTGTCAATAGTTTTGCAAATCATCGTTGTATATGAGATTCATAAGAATGTTGATGAGGAGTCCGCTATCGTTGAAACATATGCTGTTATGAACAAGGTAATGATATAGGTGCGTGGTTATTTCCTTTGTATAAGCGCATCTGGTCACTGATTGTGCCCAGGTGGGTAAAAACTGCACGCTAACGCCTACGTCCCCACTTTTTTTAATAATGGGATAAATTACCTGTCATCAAGATTGTTACAGTATGTGAGTGCTTATACTAGATGAGCCATCTGCTCACCTACCTACCGATTGAGCTTAGGCCATCAGGCCTAAAAGTATAGTCTTTTCGAAGAAAAAAATATATGAATACTTCAGGTGCCTATAAAGCCGGAATCGCACGTTTGTGACTTGCCGCAAGCCCCAAGCCTTCACAAGTCACAAGCATGCGGACGCCTCGCAAGCGCTTGCGGCAAATTCTCTTTGGTTCCCTTTGGCTTGTGCACAATACCGACACTCGTCGGGTCGGCCACAAACCTTTGCAAGCCTACGCAAGCCAAGACAAACTCTGTATCCGCACGTTTGAATTTGTGAAGGCTTGCCAAGCCTCGGCAAACGTGCGGTTCCGGCTTAACAGTTGCCAGTAACTATAAGTTACTTTAGGTAATTTCTCTTTCCTTTTTAATGTCTCGTACACATATTCACTTTCTGTATAAAGTAATAAAATGGCTGAACTACACATTCTACACATATGTTTTATTATCATTTATAATATAAGTTTTGTGATGTTAGTAGGTTTGTGAGTACTTACAACCTTACTACACTTAAAAGAACGTACGTAGCCTTTGTAGTACGTGAATAAAGCGTACAACTTTTTTATTCCGTTAAAAATGAAACTTTTCTACATATTTCTGTTTTCCGCATGTAACCGTGTTAAAAGATCAACTTAAAATTCATTTTTTTGTGGAAAAATCTCAAAGTGAAATAATTTGTAGTTCGTGTGGCTAGAACAGATTACGAGCAATCTTGATATGTCCTGTCCATAAAAAACTGGACTCATACACACCGTAGTAATTGTAATGGCTCGCGCCAACACATTCTGTATCATATTAAAGTCAATGCTACTTAGTGCAGTGATACATAGAGATGGTTCCGCGGTTTTTGAAGTGAAAACTTTTTTAGTCGCGTTAATCACTTTTTCGTAGGGGAAATTTTATGGATCCGCGTCACCGACACGCTGTACCACTATGAACGTTATTTTAATAGTATTTTTTTAAATTTTCCAAATTGAAATATGTCATAATTCTTTTTTTGAGTTTTCACCTCTATCGGCGGCCTCCACGACTGCTATTGTTTGATCGTAAATTATCGACATATTATGTTTTAAGCAGATTGCTTTGATAGATAGAAAATACCTCTTGTGTAAAATAACACAGTACGCCAGTTAGGGCTTGACGCTCAGTACGAAAGCACATATGCCCCAGAAAGTTTGTAATCACAATGACATAAGAACTTTATAAGGTAAAGCATTTTTATGAGCATCCAATAAGTTAGGACATAACTATAAATCATGTGATATTAGTCGTTTGAATAGAGAAATACCCATCACTATCCCTATCTCTTAACTGGCTAACACCTAAACTTTCCATTATGCTATTCCCAGGTAATCCCTAGTAAAGAGACCCCTAACAGAACTAGAAGGCTACTTTAGGAGTCGCTGGTATGACGCATGACAGCGGTCGCGTGCCGCAGTGTGGTACGTATTTGCGGTCGGATACACCGCGATAACATCTCGGATCGAGGTATTTCTTTGTAGTGTTATGATTTTAGTGTTTTAGCTGCACTATAAAAGTAATGGCGGGTTTTATTTCACAACTACCGGCTCTATTTTACAACTTTATTGGACTTGTTTTATTTAGTATTCTAAAGTTTTTCAACGTTAAGACTTTATTCTTTTTCGGGTTTATATTTATTATGTTTGTAGAGAAGTGGAATGTGACGTACATTTTGATTGCTTTGGAGAGTTTATTTTTGATATCATTATTTTTTTTACAAAATGTACATATTTCTTTTTCTTTGATAATATTGGTCACTATACAAATAATTAACATACATCATAATATAATGATTATTAAAATAATATAGTTATTTTGCAGCAACTCTTTTTGTAAAGTGCCCTAACTGTTTGTTAATTAGAAAATTTTAACGTTATAATTAAAGTTACAAAAGCACATGCCAAGAGGTTTAATGTTCGAAATTCCAAGTTGCACATTCTTGAGAATATTTTTATTTTCGTAAAGAATTTCAAAAATGTTCTCATAGCTATATGTGATTTGGATTTTATTGCTAATTAGACTACAATATAATAGAAGTGTGATAATATATACGGTAAGTGATGATCAACTGACGATCAGCTAATGATAAAGGAGTGTTGGTGGGTGATAATGATGATGATGATTTGGAACGTCGGGCATCCGTCTTTGTTTTATTAAAGTCGGTGAAATTAATACCCGTGTATTATTTTTGTCAAAGCACATGACGTCAAAAGCTTAAAAACATAATATTAAATATTATTATGTATAACATGGACTCGAGTCTGTTATACATAGTAATATATCGCCATTCCCCACCATCATATAGTTTGCAGAGGGCTTAGACAAAGTTACGTCGTTTCGTAATTCATAGCGGAAAGATACCTAAATTCGCCATCGTCTCTGAGTAATAAATGACAATTACCTAGCCAATGAGATATTGACAATATCGATCGATAACCAATAGACAGTTTGTCATTTTGTTACGATAACGATTGACCACGTGATTTAGCGCGGCTTATGTCAATCCCATGCATTTTATTTTTGAACTTCGTTATTGTTTTTTTAATGTTACTTTGTCTAAGCCCCCTGATTCCCAGAAGTTACTTAGATTTAAATATACCTACTACAATGCGTTGTTCAATGCGTCGATAAAAGAAGACCATCATATATTTGTCGCGTGAGCAAAATTAAAATCAAAGCGGAAAATACAGATTGATTTATTCATAAATTTTCTATAAGTATACTTTATTTTCAAACAAACTGCTCCATTTCGTGCTAACATATCAATCATGTAACAGGTTTGAATTTATTGCAGCGGTACGATAACACTGTAGCAGTACTAAGTATAGCTTTAGCTATTTATGAAGCATCGCTGGTATGAATACATCATTTTATGGTGATAGTAAAAATAGGTTTCATGTTGAAACTGTAACTCGTTGTTACTTGATGGAGTCAGGGAGTCGTGGTCAGAGTGTAAGCGTCATAAAAACTATTTTGGGTGGTGTATAAATGTTGGATGGGTGGCACATATGCCACCTGGCCGTAAGTGGTGGACATCGCTCACGGACATAAGCTAGTGTACCTTTGTAGCGGAAATCCTTTTCGGAAAATACCAGGGCCTTGGGTAGGCGCGCTAGCGTGTGTGGGGACTCGCATTGGGTGCACGACCCCACTAAAACCACTGCGTGAGGGATCTGGATCTACAGGCGACGGGAAACCCTCAGCGGCAGACTGGTCCCGGCAAGACCAGATTCTCCACAATTGGGTGACTGCCCGGCTACCACTTGGGAGTCCCCACGACGTGGTGTCTAGCAGGGCCCGGGTAAAAGCTAGTGAGGTGACTTTAATTATTGCCCATCCTGAGACATCAGTCTCAGGATGGGCAATAATTAAGTCTCAGTCAAGTCAGTAATAACACCTCGTAACACAGCAAAGTTGTTTCACTGAAGAAACAAGTAATACAGTGGTGTCTTCCTCTTGCTGATAAGCATTTTCACCAGCAAACAAAATATTTATAGTCACACAGTTCCGAAAGGCTGATCTGATTAGGTTTCCTTATAATTAGACTTCACAGGTAAGCTTGCGTAATTGGGAAAGTGAAAAATAATTGATAATGGTTTGAAAAATCCATAATTTACTTTAAATTCCTATCACATCTAGATACGCCGGAGCGAGTCAAGCCAAGTTCAGCTGGCTATCTCTTACTTCGACACTCGTTTCTGTAAAAACTAGAGACACCATCATGGCTTTTTAGGCTCCATTCGCACGAGCGCTTTCTTGCGAAGCGTTTAAAAAACGTTCAAATATGGATATCATTTATCTGTTCACACGAAGGCGATTTTCATATGTGGCTCTTTTTCATCAAGCACTGTGCATTTTTTGACGTTGAACGTGGCACTTTAAATCAAATTTAGAATGAGTTTAGTATTAAATGCAACTCTTATAAGCGGTCGTGCGAACGGGGCCTTAATGTTTATGAGCTTAAGAACTACGACTAGCTTGCTTTCATACGATCATTATACGTAATATTACGAGTCATTTTAACGCCATTTTGTTTACAGAAACGATCACATCAAACCTTGACCCGGAGATCTTTTATCATCCACCCATATGTCAGGACCATTCTGTTTAATACGAAAACGATATATTATATGAGAATTTATTATTGGCTACGATCATGATAAGCTCCATGTATCATTTGTTCAATTGGGACCACGGTAACGACGTCCCAACCGGTTGGTACTTCTCTGGTGCCTTCAACAATCTGGTAATAGTTTCATTTAATAATAGCGTATATATATTTCATACGGGAGAAGCCTTAATGATTTTTTTATCAATGGACGCTTTTACACCATGCCTTTCTGGTCCCGTGCTAAGTTTCCGAAGAAATTGTGTTACGGATACCACAACGAAAATACATAATATATATAATACATTTTAATATCAACCGTCATTCGTTTAAATCTCAATAGTAAAAACTTAAAATAAAAATTTAATTACCTTATAATAAAATCATATCAAAATCCATCTGCACCGGTTATCTGAAAAAAAAAGAAATATTTTAATTTAAATCCCATATCATGTGTGTTCGTATCGTATTTTTAGGAAATTTAATTATTGAATAAATAATTATTTAATACCTCGTAAAATAGTGTCATAAATTTAAAAGTGAAAGTTGATAAATTTTACGACGTAGTTATATAAAATAAATTCACTTTCCTTATAACAAGAAACAAATAAATATTTTCAACAATTACACCATGTTAACCTAGGCCCGTGGTAAGTTCGTTTTTTTATAGCATAGAAGGACAAACGAACAGTCGAAGCCTTGCGACTTTCGGCGCCCATTAACATCCACATAACCAGAGCTTATGCTGTTGCGTTGCCCTTCTTTTCCCTATCCCCCCAACGGGCCACTGGAAACTCGCAAACTGCACGAAACACTTAGCTGTCACTTTACGCCGATTTCATGTGAATTACGAGCTTGTAGAAGCTACGAATGAGACGTAAATTCCTACAATTTTAAAATGCAAACGTTTTCTTTCTATCCAAGCCCAGCTATCTTATAATAATAATTAACATTTGTTTAGCTCTTACACAAAACAAACTAAGTCAACTTAAAACACAGCGTATACATTTACTCTTAACACAAGTATTTACTCATATCAAGCGTTCACTTGAGCGATCTTGGAGGGCGAATCGAATAGATGTTCTAGTGATCATAGCAATAAAGCTGAGCGTTGGACGATAAGTGCGATATGGTAGGCTGACCACCACTGATGCGTTTCAATACCCAGCAAACTGTCTAGCTCGCTTCTTCCTGATTTTTTTTATTAATGATGTAACTTTGATGAATATTAATATTTCAAGTTCGTTAACCATAGCGTGTTTTTTAGAGTTCTGCATTTAAAAACAGGAGGGACCCAGGATTCCCTCGTTGTCTATCCGTCTGATTATTTCTTTTTTTGTTTGTCTAGGTATCTGTTTTTCTGTTTGTTTGTTTTTTTAGGTAAAAGTTAAACAAAACCAATGGGATACATCGAAATTACTTACAATTATGAGATTTGGTATGATGTAACATCGCATACTTAAATAATTAATACCGGAATAATTGAGAAAATTGTTAATAGTTATCCTAACTAGTAATATTATAAATGTGAAAGCGATGTTTGTTACGCTTTCACGCAAAAAATACTAGACGAATCATCATGAATTTTTGTACACATATTCTGGGAGGTACTAGAAGTAACATGGATTTTTTTGCTAACGCCGGCGATGCCACGGGCTACACCTAGTATACAATAAAATTAAAATATAATTTAGCAATTAAGAAGTTACCTACATTTGTACTTACAGAACAACCAGAAAAAAAACCATAATTATACAGACCCTCAGTGCTGGATAGACTCACACTTGTCCGCTATTTATTTGCATATTACGGGTATTTAAGTGTATTACAGTAGTGAATAAAATGTATAAGCCATTCTATTTCAAAGTCTACGTGTGTACCGGGCTTTTTATGGAGGCCACATACTGTATTAACGGTTTTTGCCTAAATTAATAGAATATTGTTATAATTATACTACTGGTTAACTTTTTATTATCATCATCATCATCATCAGCCTTTATCCGTCCACTGCTGAACTTAGGCCTGCCTCAATGAACGCCAAGACGATCGATCTCTTGCCACTCGCATCAAACGCGGACCTGCCACTGGACGGAGATCGTCTTCCCATCTGGTTAATGGCTAGGAATTACTAATACTTAACCTATATAATTATACTACTGGTGAAGGAAAACTCGCGAGGATCCTTCACCATGGTAATTGAAAGCTTTTGGATGTGTATAGTTCATAATTTGTCACTCCCATAGAAATCGATCCAAAATAAATTCTTACGTGTGGCAACCGGTTGCCCGTGGTACGTAAGAAACATCGACCTACACCGCGACCTCAGACTAGATTCGATTAGGGGCCATTTCAAAGCGATGTCAGAACGTCACTTCGAAAAGGCACTTCTCCACCCGAACCCACTCGTCGTGAGTGCGGCAAACTACACCCCCGATAGCTTAGCACCTAATAAGTCTAGGTTACCTAAGAATGTCATAACCGATCCTGTTGATAAAATCACAGAACTGTTAAAGCGCGACGCTGAAGCGCGACGTAAGCTACAACACACACTCAGACATAACACAGCCGGTGTTAGGCACACATTCACACCGCATGGGCCCCGGGGTCGTATGCGACGTCGAACCCTACACTCCGTTGACCAGTTGATCCGGATCAACCGCGACAGCATAGGCTCAGATCAGCTACGAGTCGACACCAATATAGACCGTGTAATCACCGATAGCACTCTGCTATCGGCAGCTTGCTCGGGTCCCGCGCTTGACCCGCCTCCCCCGCTACCGGGGGAGGGGAGGGCCGGCCCTCACGATAGGTTTCTAACGTCACCCGTTCCAAACCAGTCGACCGTAGCTGACCAAGTTAGGTACAAACCCGACGCCATGAACATGGCGGGGGGCAACCCCCCAAATTTTTAACGTCATAGGATGATCCAACCGGATCACCCCATTTCCGATGACGCATAACGGTCACTAGGACCATTAGCATAGATCCAACCGAAAAAAAAAAAAAAAAAAAACCCATAGAAATATTGAGAACTTATTTCAAATATCTGTGGTTACTTCAAATTAGGCCAACTCATAAGTCGTCGGTGATCTGTAACCTAATGCCCTTCTCTCCTAATTTATAGAGGCATCCCCTTGCCCAAGATTAAGATAGTTAATAAAGATGATGAAGTTAAATATATCTATCACCCAATATGCTAAAGATTGAAAGTATATTAAGAAATGTACTACGAGCTAATAAAATAATTCTTAAGAGACTACAGAGTTCACCCGGCACTAACCCTTTTTAAATGATGCCCAGGTAATTCATCCAGGCGTTGCCACCGAGACATAGGTCTCAGTGCCACTGATTACACTTCTTATTTCTGCTAATGTTGTAAGGGAAAATGTTTATGGATTTGAATTCAAAAGGTAATTTCGAACTTACTATAAAAACAAAAAAGATATGTAAAATTCAACCTTATTTATGAAGTCGTACAAGTAATTATCATGAGTCTAAAGCTCCGGGCAAAGCTGCGGGCAACGGTCAGTTTTTATACTTTCTTAAAGCATAGCAACACTGTTTCATCGAAGGGCGAAGACGAGAACCGCATGTACTCGACACAAATTGCATTTTTTCTAAGCATGAAAATTGTATCGTAATTAAAATACTATGAATAATATTATATACTAGTGGGAAGGTATCGGCCGTCTTTCCGTTCTTCAAAAGAGGTCTTTATCCAGGAGTAACCTTGTAAATGATGAAGATTAAAATATCTTTTCAAGAGTGCCTAACTGATATTGCCATCTGTCAACGTGTAGGCTACTTACAATTACCTACTATAATTAATAATATTATCTATTAAAATACTTTCTGGTACGGAATATTACAATCTAATGGTCTCACGTTCCCATGGCTTAGCAAATCCTAGAAACCACAACTGGTGGTGGTCCGAGTCTAAAATTAAGTAATAAGTATGCCCGTCGCGTTGAAATGAGATTTTATGATTGTACATAGTCTACATTACGTCCTTACTAGTGACCAAGTTTAAAACTACAGTAAGTCAAAGATAATAAGTATAGTAGTGTATCTTGGATCTATCCCAGACTTGCTCGCGTTATATTCGTTCAACAGCTGTATTGTAACAGTTCTTTTAAAGATCAATATCATAAAGTGATCGATCTCGTTGCCAAATCTTATCGACATCTTAACGGCTTTCACGTAAAAAGGCACACCACTTGACAAAGTTACATTTGTATATATAGTATAGCAGCGCCTCGCGTACTTCCTTTTTATCCGACGGTGGTGAGGCAGTGATCCGCCACAGGTACAAACCCGACGCCATGAAGCCGTGGAAGTCACACCCCACGGCTGGCGGGGGGCAACCCCCCACTTATTAAAATCACTGGGTGGACCAACCGGCTCACCCCACTTCCTAAGAAGCATTACGGTCACTAGGACCATTAGCATAGCTCCATCCGAAAAAAAAATCACGTACTTTCCATTCCCGTGGGAGTACAGGGATAAATTATAGCCTATGTGTTAATCTGATGTATAAGCTATATTATTTTAAAGTTTTATTAAAATCCAGAAACGGTAACAAAGATCCATACTTACAAACTTTGACGTTAATAATATTAGTAAGAGTAAGAAGTAGGATTAGTAAGATTTCTACTTTGAAAGACATATTATCCAGCAATATTTAATAAGAAGGATCGATGTCCTGACTCAAATTAAAAAAAAATATATTTCAATCAGCTGCCAAAAAAGCTCATTCATAAGCGAGGAAGTCTATATGCCTAGTTGAGTGTCAGTTGACCATATTGACCTGAGTTCCCTTGATGCTAAAGTACCCCGCGAAGCACACATTTCTATTTACCCCCAACCGCAAACTTTACTTTGACGAGGTATCGCTGAAACTTTAATGGCTACCGCTAACAGCCTCATTTGGCTCATCTCCTTCAACTTTTTAGTGGTCAAGATGTTTATGTTGGAAAATTACTAATCGGACCTGACGAACGTGAGAGAGTTATGATTTTTGTCAATTTTCACTTGAGCTTGAGCTAGTAGATATTTAATGCATTTGTATGAGGTGTAAATTTTGAATTTAGATTTTCCGTATATAATACTTATTTGCAATAAGTACATGTTTATTATATCATACAGTTTTCTATATATATTGAGCCTCATTTTTAAACGACTTCAAAGAAGCAGACGTTTGTCTATTCGACCGTATAATATATACCTATTATCCTTTTTTACCGATTTTAATAATTATTTTTTGTTGGAAAGAAGATATTTCCAAGGTGGTCCGATGATAAGGAAATCAAGATCTGATGATGGCAGACCAGATAAATCGAGGGGAACTTTCAAAAAACCTTTCAAAAGTTCATATTCCCGATCTAGAAATGTATCATCATCATCATCAGCCTTTATCCGTTCACCGCTGAATATAGGCCTCCCTCAATGAACGCCAAGGAATGTATGCTAGTTCAAAATTAGTATTAATAAAATAATACACATCATCCTACTATTGCACATAGGAGTCCTTCCCTTAATTAACGCAGAGACGGCTGCTCCATTGCCACTCACATCCAATACGCCACCGAAAAGAGATCGTCTTCCCACCTGGTGAATGGCTGACACTTCTATGTACATGAATAAATAAAGTCGAAATACTAAAGCAATGATGTAGACATAGGTTTAGGAAAATCTTATAAGCGGGTGATTGTAAAATAAATTGTTCTATGAATGGAGGTGTTGCATAAAATTCACGTGACATATTTATAATACCTGCGAACATATTGTTCAGATCATTGTTACTCAGATACAATCGCACTTGCCACTTGTTCATAAGCTTTATGACGCAATAAGCCTGTTGAAACTGAGTTCAAAACTTAATTATATTGTCCGAGGCTTATTGTTGTTTGTTTCCATATTTGCTTAGCATTTTTCGTGTTCTATAGACTGTGCGTCGATGCCTTTGTGACTAATAGACAGTGCGGTAGATGAGGCAGTTTATTATAAGTGGTCAATAGAATTTATTAGCAAGCCTACCTGGTGGTTGTTCTACAAATTCTACACAAGTGATTCAATTGCCTCGCCTGGTAGGAGCCTCAGTTGCATGCAATGGCGCTTGTTTTCTTATATCTAAAATTCCGTAGACTGTCAAACCTACCCGACAAACCTTTTTTAAAGTGATAACTTCTTTAGCCGCGTTGTACACTTTTTGGTGGAGGGAAATCTTATAGGTTCGCGTCACAGACATGCTAATGTATGACGTCATTATTAATTCTTTTTGTATTAAAATTCTAATTTTCATAACGTCATCTAAGTTATAAGTTTTAACTTCTGTTGCACCTGCTTCTTGTTTTTTTTTTTTTGTTTTATGCGTTGTTTAACCTTGAGATACTCCATACTGCAGTCTGCCTTGCCATTCCTATGTTTATGAGATACAGTAACTCCACGTAAAATTCAAAGTCCTAAAAAAACTACAAAAATCTATAGCGATTTAACAATGTTTGCCTAGTAAACATTAAAAATTGCTACATTCGTTTTTGTAAATGCTTATAATATCAAATTGTAAAACTAACTTGTACAAAAAGTGGAAAAAATTGTGATGATATCACATCGCCTATCTGTTTAGTAAATCTTATGAGATCAATATGTGCTGGTTCAGATCACTCTGCGCATACCAACGTATTGGAAAATACTTGTTATCTAATCGGTCAGTTCGTGAGACGAATTGTAGAGGAGTAAATCAGTACAACGCTCCGTGATAGTTTTATATTAGACTAAACGACTTATTCTAATTCTTACTTTATCTAAAATAAAAACTATTTTTTTCGCGGTTAAATGCTGAGTTTCTTTTTTTAATATATAGAACTTCATCATCATCAATCATTTAGCCTTTATCCATATAGTTCTGTGGTAAGTTCTTGAAGAGCTTGAATTACAGATGCCAGATAAGGGAAATAAATTTAGAGGACTTTTATACCATAAATATGTAAGATTTGCTATAGAATATACATATTTAATACTTAGAAAAACGCATGACCTAGGAACACAGATAATCTTTTTTACCTGGCGGGATTCGAAACCGATATTATTGCGAACTAGCAATAATGAACTCCATAAACAATTTAAACAGCCATCACAACTTTTACAAAAGAGTTATTAATACGTATAGATAATAGAATACTATATAATACTGTAGTGAAATATTTGTACACATTTCACAAATATCATATTAAAATAGTTTTAAATTCATTTATCTATTAACGACTACAGAAAACTACATTTACTGAAGTTACATAAGTACTTTGTTTCGGTTTTGGCGTTAGTTTAAACGATTCCTCGGAATGGTCAGTTTCCGAGGAGGGAGAGTTATGGGGGACTGTAGATGTTCTTCAGACGTGATCGCACATCGCTGGCGCGTTAAACATACACAATTAGCATTTATGAAGCCTCCCAAGTAAACAGTCGTGTTCTTGCATTAAGGATAATGAAAAGACATTGTTTACAATTCCGACTGTATTACCAAAGCTGTTTTGGTTTGTCCGTCTATCACAGGACTTTATCTATACTAATATTGTAAAGAGGAAAGATTTGATTGTTTGTTTGTATTGAATAGACTCTGAAAATACTTGACTTGAAAAATTCTTTCACTGTTGGAAAGCTATCTTCTACTCTGTACCCGTTAATCATAGGCTAAATTTAATAAATTTTCAAAAAGTTAGGGGCCCGTTTTAAATCTTAGTTGACGCAAGCGAAGCTGCGTGCAATAGCTAGTCTTAATAATAGTAGCAGACACTTGAGTACTATAAGAAAATTTCGCGTCTAAATCAAATCAAAGCAAAATATCTTTATTTCATAAGTCGCAGGTAACAACTTTAAATATATCAAAGGAAATAGTCAGTAAGAAGTAATCATCATCATCATCATCATCATCATCATCATCATCATCATCATCATCATCATCAGCCTTTATCCGTCCACTGCTGAACATAGGCCTCCCTCAATGAACGCCAAGACGACCGAAGAAGTAATAAAAAACTTTAATACTTAATATCACCCATGGTAATCAAGGCTGTTTTGGTTTGTCCGTCTATCGCAGGGCATCATCAAGACCCTTGCCATCATGGACGTAGTAATACTTTGTCCATGATTGCCATACTGTTATATTTGAACATCAAGACAACTGTCTAGAACATTTCTTTTAATTTGTTAAAACCTCGCAAAGTCGGCAGTTCAAGAATTTATTATGTAATTAATTCTGTCCATTTAAATAATTATTTTGAGACAGCGTCAGTGTGAAAGTTATGTAATGTAATATTAATATTTATAATAGTTATATAAACAAAACATTATCTTCCACCTTGGCAACACGTAAGTTTAAATATCAAATAATAAGGAACATACCTACATATATCTAAGAACTAGCATCGGCTACGCTTCTCTTACATCTGAAATTAAACCCCAAAAGAGGAGAAACATACTATAGTTATTGGTATTATTTTATTACATGTGAACCTACTGCTCTTTTTTAATTAACCTCGCCATTTACGTTCAGACAATATAGGCGTAAAAAGCTATACTGTCGCGTTTTATGCAGTTTATAAGATCGTGTCATGGCTATTTTAAGATTTAATAAGAAATTAACTGAAGTATTTTTTTTAGACTTAAACTATTGTATCTAGTAATGAAGTATTACTATATACTTCAAATATGACTAATCTCTTTCTACTAAAAATGCTAAGCTATACTACCAACCTTTTCTTTTCAACCTTGAATACCTAATAGAATTAATTAGGAAGAAACATAAAATTGCTTGTAATTTAAAAACCCAAAGTAGAGACGAGTTGCATAATGTTATAATCAAAGTTTAATTTACTTCATTATATAAATTTTATATAACAGCGTTGCTATCATAATAATATATGCTTTGAAAAATTTCGTTTTCAACCGACTTCAAAAAAGAAGAATTTCTTATTCGTCTATAGGCATGTTTGTAATAACTCCGCCATTTGGGAATGGTTTTCTATTCTTTAATTATTTGAAAGCTGGTCTTTTATTCCTGTGGGTTATCTCACTGAGAGCTACCACTATGGCACTGCTACTATATAAGTATACCATATCTACTATCGCTAACTCTGTTTTGTTTTAATGTTAGACAAGTAATTTAGAAATTAGAAGAGAATCTTCTCTTGCTTCTTAAATTGCGTACAAGTCGTTTGGTAGTATTGTTAGTTTTTATCTTAACATATGTGAGAGAAATTGTTATTTAAAAGTATTTTGATTAATTAGAAATAATATTTAAATGTACAAATATATTATAAAAATATAAATATTTTATGATTAAATAAATTAATGAAATTAAAAAAATGTTGCAGTCTTATCAATTATGTAAATTCAAACCAGACCAGTAAAACAAAATAAAAACTTTATCATCGTCATCATTATCATCAGCCTATAACAGCTGAAATAAACATAATTTATGAAACAAAATTTAATAAATTAAATTAAATTTTAAGATAGACACTAACTACAGACATTGTACAGGTTGTCATACTTTACATCATGCATTACGAGCTTTTGTTTAATTCAAATCAAAACACCTCTTTGTTCTTTTGTCTCATTTTTTTTCTAGATTGACTTATTAAAAACACTGTAACAAAAAACTATGAAATGAGACACAAAATTGGGCAATAAATAAATTAATTACTTGTACATTAAAGATGGTCCAGTGGTGGATGGACTCGGCCTCCTATGCGAGAGTTCCTGGTTCGATCCTGACCCCCCCGTGTGTGCCTTGAAATGGGTTTTTCTAAATTTCTAAGTGCACCTCAAAACACGAGACCATCGCTCTATTATACGAGATAGTGCTTTAGTCTTTTTAAAAAAAAACTATTTTATTAAAACTAGAAATTAAATACATTTATTTAAACTTTGAATTAATATAATGAAATAGAAAACTGATATAGAACAAACTATGATATAGAAAATACTATGATATAGAAAGACTCCCGACTAGTATCAAGTCTTGGCTGGAACTGGCTTACTCGCCCTCGATCTAAACTAAGGCTCTAAGACATGATGATGATTAAGCATATTTAATGTATGAGTTTGCCATAGCCCTTACAGTGGGAGGATATAACAACCCCCCGCTGAAGACGGAAATTCAGGGTTTAGGCTGAATTTCAGAAAACGGATTCCCTTAAACGGGGTTCCGGAATTTGTGATTCATTTTGAATTTCAATATTACAATGTGCATCATCAGGAGTACTAGTCGGGCTCACAGGCTTAGTATATTTAGAAAATACAGAGTAATACTTAAAAATAATATAACAGAGAGCTATAATTAAACATAAAATTACAATAGTGTTTGTTACAAAGTAGTGTGTCCCATATTTTACGAGAACTGGTTGTTTTTCAATGATATTTGTTAATCGCGATATAATCTCGTCATTTCCTTGGTTAAGTTTTAAATTGTCAAGGTTAATGTTCTGTAAAATAGGAGGCACAATGTTAATGAAATCATTGGACTTAGGATCTAATTTACAACAAGAATCGTTTATTATATTAAATTCTAACCTAGGAGATGGAATACTTATATTTAGGGGATTGTCTTGCGATATGAGTTTTACACTTCCTGTGTACACTATGCACTTTTCGGGGGTGTGTAGTATACCTACACCCGACACTA
This sequence comes from Lycaena phlaeas, assembly GCA_905333005.2. Classification (NCBI taxonomy): domain Eukaryota; kingdom Metazoa; phylum Arthropoda; class Insecta; order Lepidoptera; family Lycaenidae; genus Lycaena; species Lycaena phlaeas. Next base: position 8,080,750 of record HG995182.1, read on the forward strand.
ACACTTCACGAATTTCGGAGACACCGCACTCGATGTATATTTTATTAGGTTGAGACCGCACATATATCCACCGATTACCAGTAAGTGGCTGCCAAATATCTAATTCGCCTTGGATTGTCTTGGTTTTACATTGTGTGGGAATAATATTGGCAGATTTTGTAAGAAGTTCACTCACACACGAGGGGCTACCGCTTGATAGCATTACAGTGGGGATATGACACAGAAAGAACTCAGAGTTTACCGTTTTACAATCAGTTAAACTATCTAAATTACAATAACTCATTTTGTCATATGACATAGCAGTATATACACTTGATGGTTGTATTAGACTATAAATATCAGGGTTGCTCTTCCCATGAGGGGTTGGCAAAGCTAGGTTATGATACAGGTTAAAGTCATCGTTTGTGACTAATGGGATTTGTAATATAAATACAAGTTTATTCTTAAAATAATAACATGCAACATCAGATACGCTAGAAATTAAATGAATATTATTAAGTGACACCAAGAAAGGAATTCTGGTACCTCTAGGTAGGTGTCTTTCATTATTTACGAGTTCCTGGTATAGTTGCACCGGAGTTAGAATGCTCGGGTGCAGTATGTTTTGTCTAGTTAGTATGATAGCGCTTATCAAATCTTCAAGCTGGAATGAGAGCGTCATCAGCGAACTGTCGAGGTTGGTTAGTATGGAGAGAGACTTACTTTCGATACTAAAAGAATTCGAAATCTTTGTTAAATTATTTGTTAGATTTAGAAGTTGGTTGAGACCACTGTTTAGGATTTGTTGATTATTATCTAATTTATTTATAACTTTTCCGAAAGACTCGAGTGTCGCATTTGTAATCAAAATACTCTGTTTCACTAAACTTGCAATGTTTTTCTCATCGTTTTGAATAGATTCTATAGCGGAGTCATATCTTAATGCGTCGTCTTCGTCAAGAGTACCGAATACATGTTTGAATACCGACCCTATGCCGGCGAACCACGCAGAGCGCTTGTTACGTTTAGAGAGTAAATGAGACATTGATTCATAATCGCGTTTGATATCATTGTATCTGGCCATTAGAGGTGATAATATTTCAATACATTGATGGAAATGAATTTGTTTGCAGATTAACTCGATTGAATCAATGACTTCTCGAAAGTTAGTGAGATGTGGACTTATATACGATATATTGACATGGCTAACAACATTTAGATTTCCGTTGATGATTTTCATTTTCCCTAATCCATCAAAGTAGATGCCAGTACTGGAGGTGAGTGGCTGCACAAAGTCTGCGTGTGCATTTGTCGTGGCACTGGAATAGAGTAAGTATATAATTAATTTTATATAAGGCTTATTTTGCGAATCTTAAGTGATGTATATAGTTAAGTTTATTATAATTAGTAAACGCTATAAGATTGATTTTGCATGTATTTGTTTGTATATAAAACGGATGATTGTGAGACTTCCGCTGGTTTAATTTGATCGAAATGATGTGTTATATGTCTTCTGTTTATTAATAGGGTGACTGTGTGATTGCCATGTACTTTGATTATTTTAAAGGGACCTTTCCAAATAGGAGACAGAGCTTTTCTAAGTCGAAGATGATTTTTAATGTAGACGTAATCTCCAGCCTTGTATTGTGGAGGACCTTTGGTGTGTGCGTCGTAGTAAGTTTTTGAACATTCTTTTGATTTTTGGATGTTCTCAAATGCTTTTTCTCTAGTGTATTTTAATTTATGTTGAAGCCTTCTGATGTAATCTGAATATGTCGCACCTAGTTCATTTTCATAAACGGAGCTTGGAATGTAGGGTTTATTACCAAATACTAATTCGTATGGGGTGAACTTGGTAGTAGAGTGAGTCGTGGTATTATAAGTCAACATAGCAGTATACACATATGTGGGCCAATTGTCCTGATTGTCATTGATAAAGGATTTTAAGTATTCTTTCAGAGTGGAGTGGCTGCGTTCTAGAGCACCTTGGGTCTGTGGGTGATACGGAGAGGACCAGAGTTGTTTGATTTTTAGGAATTGGCAGGTGGTTTTGAAAAGGTCTGAGGTGAAGTTGGTTCCTTGGTCGGTTAATATTGATTTAGGAATTCCAAAAAGGGATATAAAATGGATGAGACAGTCACTTGTTTCTTCGGCGGTCGTACTTCTGATGGGATAGGCTACAGAGTACTTTGTCAGGTCGTCTTGTAGTGTGAGTATGTATTTCAGTTTTCCAGGTCCGGACTCGGGTAGAGGTCCGACGATGTCAAGAGAGATGCGTTGAAAAGGTGCTGTGGATGTTGTAGTGATTTCCATTGGTGCCCTGTTAAGTTTGCGTAAGGCCTTATTTTCCTGACAGAGTTTGCATCTTTTTACGTAGTCTTCTATGTCTGATCTCATACCTTTCCAGTAATATTGTTCATAGATACGACTGTACATCCGTGTTGACCCTAAGTGACCAGCGATTGGTATATTGTGGTTTTCATTGAGTATTTTTGCCCTTTCGCTTAATGATGGGTATATAATTTTGTTACGATAAACGTGTATGCAAATTTTTGTGTTATGAAAAAGGTAAGTTAGAATGTTGTAGATTTTAGTGTATGAGTGTTGGTCGAATGGGTTGCGGAAGTCGGAAATGGCAATGTCTTTAGTGTTATTAGATTTTAGGATTTCATCTCTAACTTGTTTCACAGTTGAGTAAATGTCTGGGTAAGAAGATTCATCAAAATGATGAACTTTTGTAAATATGAAATAGATTATTTTATTATAATAATTTATTTTCAGGAAGGAATGTAATTCTCTTTCAGCATTTAGTATGGAGTCTTTGTCTTGTATATTCGCTAATATTTCAGAAATATATGGGTTAGATTCATCCATATCTATAGATGTAGGTATGATTAGTGTATTATGTGAAGATTTTAAAAGATTTTGATTATATTCCTTTAGTATAGTGTCGACAGTCATTTGTTTGCTAGACATGTATTTCAAGAATTTAGTGTAGTCGTCGTTATTTATTTCAGAGTTTGGTTGATTTGATTCAGGGCTGTTAGTTTCAGGATTTACGTCTATAGGAGAAGGAATTTGTGGAGGTTCGAAATCAAGGTTTAAGTTTCCGTCGTTAGGGCTAATGTCAAGTTCTGGTAAGTCCAATGGGTCTAATTCGGGAATGATGGATTTTTGTGCTACAGGATTTGGGATGATTTCAGGGGTTTGTAAAGTTTCGAGGTTTTGTTCAGTTTCAGGATTTGGCAGTGATTCATGGGTTCGAATATTAGGATTTATGTGATCTTCAGGCTCAAGTAAGGATGGAATATGGGATGGCAGTTCAAGGAGTGGATCTTCAAAAGGATTGTCAAATTCGTCATCAATGTTTGGTAATAAGGAATCGAAGGAAGGTGATGGGCTGCCTTGTACTGGATTAACTGGAAACCTTGATAACGCGTCAGCGTTTGTGTTGATCTTTCCTTTTTTATGGATAATATTGTAATCAAACTCCTCTAGTTTAAGTCTCCAACGGACGAGTCTCGATCCTGGGTCTTTACAGTTGAAAAGCCATTGGAGTGGTTTATGGTCCGTGACGATGGTGAATTGGCGACCATATAAGTAAGGACGAAAGGCTTTTGTGCCAAAGATGATCGCGAGGCATTCTTTTTCCGTGACGCTATAATTACATTCTGCCTTATTAAGTGTCCGGGATGCGAAGGCTATAGGACGGTCCTTGCCTATTTGGCCTTGGGATAGAATTGCCGAAACAGCGAAATTAGATGCGTCACATGTTAGTATAAAGGGTTTGCTGAAATCGGGATAGATTAGTATTGGAGCAGAAGTGAGAGCATCTTTGAGAGTGTCAAATGATAATTGCTGTTGATTTTTCCAATCGAATGAGACATCTTTCTTGAGGAGGTTAGTTAAAGGTTTAGCCTTTTTAGAAAAATCAGGAATAAAACGACGATAGTAAGACACTAATCCTAAGAACGATTTGATGTCCTTCGGGCATTTGGGTACCGGGAATTCTGCAACGGCTTTTATTTTATCGGGGTTTGGTTTTACCCCTTTATCGGTGATGATGTGACCCAAGTATGAGACCTCTTTCCGCAGGAACTCACATTTATCGGGCTGAAGTTTTAGGTTGAATTTACGAAGTCTGTCAAAGACATTAGAGAGGTTTTTAATATGAAGATCGAGGTCGTATGAGTAGATTACAATATCATCTAAGTAAACAAAGCATTGGATACCCTGCAGTCCTGACAAGGCAGTGTTCATCAGTCTTTGAAACGTCGCAGGAGCATTCTTGAGGCCGAAAGGCATTCTATTGAATTCAAAGTGTCCCTGGGGAACTGAAAAGGCAGTTTTAGGTCCGTCGTCGGCTTTCATCTTAATTTGATGAAAGCCGGAAGCTAGGTCAAGAGTACTAAAGTATTTACATTTGCCTAATTGATCTAGGATTTCAGTCACGTTGGGAATTGGATATGAGTCACCTATAGTCAAGTCATTCAATTTGCGGTAGTCAATAACTATTCGCCATTTGCGTTGCCCTGACGCGTCAGTCTTTTTAGGGACAACCCAAATAGGGGATGACCACGGGGATGTTGAGGGTTTTATGATATCGTCGGCCAGCATTTTGTCAATTTGAGTTGCTACTTCTTTTTTATGTATTTCTGGAAATCTATAGGACTTAGTACTTATTGGAATAGAGGATGTAGTAGGGATTTCGTGTTCAATGGCGTCAGTAACTGTCAAGGGATCGTCAGGAAGATGGAAGATATCAGAGTAATTTGAACAAAGGTCGAAAAGAGCATTTGACTCTTCTGTATTTAAGTGAGAGACTCGTAATTGATTGAGTACTTGCTCGGTACGTTTATGAATGTTGCTATTATTTACTTCGGAATACGTGTTAATCTTATGTATATCATTCCTTTCTAAAGGTAAGAGTTTAATTTTGAGATTTTGGTTTATTTGTATTGGGGATTCAGAGGTGTTTACGACAGATACATTAATTCTAGAGTTAGGTTTTACTTTTACAATGCAGTTGGCTATTAGAAGTGATTCGACGAGGTGTTGGTCAAGTACTAGGCCCTCCTTTAGGTCAGGGTTTTGAACTGAACATTCTATTATAGTCTCGGTACGAGGAGGAATGACGTAAGTTGGTTCGGAGAATTTTAGAGTTAACGTAACATCATCGACATGGAGTGTTTTATTCATGTAATTGATATTGCAGTTTGATTTAGTCAGGAAATCGTTACCGATTATCCCATCATAGGGGAAATCGATATTTGGCATCAAATGAAAGTGGTGATTTAATGAGTCAAATGTAATTAATGTGTGACCTAAAGTTTCAATTACGCGAGTGGTGGTGGAAAAGTTATTGTGTGATTGATAATTTTAGGTAATTTTTCTATTACGTTTTCTTTAATTAGACTGATTGTTGCGCCACTATCAATAAGAAATTTTAATGGTCTATGAGAGACTGAGGTTCTTACTTCTACAAATGGTAGGTACTTCCTTGTTGGGTCTGTTTTAATGTTATATATTTGTGCCTCAGATGTAGTACAAGAAGGACAGGAATTGGACTTCAACTTTGTAGTAATAGACTGGATTGGAGCATTAGAAAGGTCGAGACAATTATTTTTTATTTTAGATTCATTATAGTTAAGAGGTTGGTTACTTGGCTTGTCGATTGATGAATTTAGGATAGTATTGGATTTCGTTTTGGCTACAAAGGAATATGAACGAGGCGTGTTAGGCTTTGGTGATTTAGGGTTTGGTTTAGAATTAGAAACGTTGGATATAGGATTGGAATTAGAAGACAACGAAGGTGTAACGGATACAATCTGATTTTTCGATGCGGTGGATACAGGGGATACAGTGGGTTTCGATTTGGCGGATACAGTGGATATAGAAGACACAGCGGATACAGAGGATACAGCGGGTTTTTGTTTGGATTCAGTGGATACAGAGGACACAGCGGATACAGAGGACACAGCGGGTTTTTGTTTGGATTCAGTGGATATGGATGATACAGCGGGTTTTTGTTTGGATTCAGTGGATACAGAGGATACAGCGGATACAGTGGATATAGAAGGTTTGAATTTAGACGCAGCGGATACAGAGGATACAGCGGATACAGTGGATATAGAAGGTTTGAATTTAGACTCAGCGGATACAGTGGATACGGCGGGAGGTAGAGGATCAGTGGTATCGGCTTTTTTTGGGTGATTTCCTTGGCGACACCGTCGAGGAAATCCTAATAGTTTAAATTTTCCGTCTCGTTCTCAACCGCGCGGTCTTCGTCATTAGTAAAAAGAACACGAGAAGGACCGGCCGATTCCCTATTTGAATGATATGGTATTAATTGCCTATTTTGTGAAGTATTTGCATTGTTTTGAGCCCTGTTGTTATTATATTGCCTCTTGCGACAATTTTCTATAGTATGCCCTATGTTCTTACAATAGCGGCACACAACATTACTCCTGTTTGTTTCAAAACGAGGACCCTGATTAAAGTTATTATTGCGTGAATTAAAATCACGCCGGGGAGAGTTGAATGTTTTAGGTCTCTCCGTATTATTATATGTTACCGGTTTTTTATTTATCACGCCGGAGAGTATCTTCTCTTCAGCGATTGCGAAATTTATGGCTGAGTTCAATGAATTTGGATCCCTACACCTAACTATCTGAGATAGGCGAGGATGTAAGCCTACTACAAATGTATGTAGTGCAAGATCTTGCATAGCTGCGATGCGACCTTGTACCTCACTTTTCTTTTTACTGAGATTTGTAATATTAATTTCCGTTATTAATTTCGATAGACATGTTTCTATTTTGAGAGCATATTGATTAACGGGTTCAGAGGTTCCCTGTTTGCACTCTTGTAATTCGGAAAGAAGATGTGAGTAATGCTTTTTGTCGCCGAACTGGTGTCGTAAAAAGTCTATTAATTGTTCGAAATTCTCAAAGTCCTTTATGGCAGTAGTTGCCTCAGCTCTTCCTTCCAGTTGACTGATAATAAATTTAAATAAGATTGTCTTTTGGCCCTCAATGGCCAGGTTATACGCGTTTTGGCAATTAGTTATAAATGAATTTAATTTGTCCCTAGATCCGTCGTAGGGTTTTATGAATTTAAGAAGTACGTTAAGTTCTATTTTCTCGTCTGCCGTCCTAGAAATACCAGATGATTCTTCTTTAGGATTTTGCCTGGTCACCATTTTATAATAATAAATGAATTAAAATTAAATACAAAATAACACAAGAAACACAAATAAAAAGAATTAAACAATATAATATATGAAATACAAATAGTTGTTAAAAATATCGAAGCCGATTCCACACTCTGTTAGCCGTAACAAAATATTATGATTAGAGACACAGTCTTATCAATGTCGGCTGAGTGTGGGCGGTGAGCTTATAATATGACGTTGTAAATCCACTGGTTAATTTATGTATTATATAACTAATCAATATCTATGATTCAATATAGTATAAGAAATAGAATATTTATAGCATTTAGAATACTAAGAAACTAGTAACGATATGGACTCTGAGTTCGAGGATATTTTTAAAGTTTGCTTAAAAGCTTATTAAAAGTCACTCACGGTAATACTGCCACAACTGCTATGAATATTGCCGTTATCATAACAGCAATTGTACCGAAGCACGGCGACTGGAACAGCAATCGGAGTACGACGAGCACGTTGACACAAAGGCTCTCGGCCTCGTGATGATGATGCAGCTCTCACACTTTTCACCTTTCGACACTTCACTTCCTCGATACAGCACTCAATTTGTTATAAAGTTTATGCGTTGGAATATAGTTATTGTCCTCCGATTTTATAATTAGTGTTCTTTGCAATAAAAGAATGTTTTCGGAGCCGTATTCGGGTGAATTGGAGATTTTCGAATCCCACCGCTGCCACCAAATATTATACGAGATAGTGCTTTAGTCTTTTTAAAAAAAAACTATTTTATTAAAACTAGAAATTAAATACATTTATTTAAACTTTGAATTAATATAATGAAATAGAAAACTGATATAGAACAAACTATGATATAGAAAATACTATGATATAGAAAGACTCCCGACTAGTATCAAGTCTTGGCTGGAACTGGCTTACTCGCCCTCGATCTAAACTAAGGCTCTAAGACATGATGATGATTAAGCATATTTAATGTATGAGTTTGCCATAGCCCTTACAGTGGGAGGATATAACAGCTCGCTCACCGGTGAAGGAAAACATCGTGAGGAAACCTGCATGCCTAATGAGATTGTGACTTTGAAGGTATGTGCAGTTCACCAACCCGCACTGGGCCAGCGCGGTGACCTATTGGCCCATTACCCTCCTCGCCTGATTTCGAGGAGGAGACCCGTGCCCAGCAGTGGGACATGAAGGGTTGTTACTTTAATTTTTTTTACTTACATTAAAGAAAAATGTTTCAACAATTTTATTTAAATTGTAATAACATAAATTTTTGATTTATGAAATCAAAATATTGGCAAAAACTGGTTATATACAGGGTGGTCTCTTAATTAGTCCACGGTAAAAACATTGATGACTGCGATAATATTATGTCCATTACACTAATTAAAATTTTAATATAACACTAAATTGTGATAATTATTAATTGTATGCACGTCTTCATTCCAGCGAAATTGTGATATGCAACTTTTTAATGATTTAAAAAGTATACTTAATATTTGAAGATTATGAAAAATACCACCCACTTATACCACTTACTTACCTTTAGAAAAATACTTTTGGAGAAACCTAATCTCTAGAATCACTTCTCAAAATGTTATTAAAATGATATGTTTTTTTTATTCGTGTATAAGTAACATTCGTAACATTATTTTTAGTGTAAGAAACATTGTATTTACAGAGATTAGGCACGTTAATAAAAATAATGTTTTTATTTCACCAAAGTCTGAAATAAAAATAAAATAATAATAAACCTCGATGAAATTACAGACTTTTGTTAAGTGGTTTAATTAAAATCAAAAGCTTAAATTAAAAGTTTAATAATTAACTAGGAACACACATATTGTTTGCTCGTATTGTTATTATTTTTTCTTTCTTTTTCATAAACTATTATTTTACTAACATTGTTTAATCTTTTTGTTTTTGTTCAACACAATACTATAGTTAACTTATTGGTACGTGTGGAAAATTCTAAACGGCTTGCTATAGTTATAAATTTCTTGTTAAATTTACTCGTGCTAACTGTAAGTTTTCCAAAAAATTAAAAGAAAAGGTAAAAAGGTAAAAATTGTCTATGGAACTGCACAACTTTTTTTTAAAGGTAACAATTGTCTACGGTAGAGAACAACGTTTTTGCCGGCCCGCTTGCCGCAGGTTGCTCGAGCCACCGCGCCACTCATCTTATGTTACTTTTAGTTAACTAAGGGCCTGTTTCACAATCTCCTGTTAAGTTCAAATATGTTGCCGATAGCCTATTGGGCACTTAACTGGAGTTGTGAAACAGGCCCTAAAAGTAACAAATAAAAAATATCTTATTAATTTTATTATATTTAAGGTCTGTTTCACAATCTCCCTTTAAGTTCCCTATAGGCTATTGGCAACATATTTGACAGATGTTTGACAGATAGAGTATGGAGTATCTGTCAAACATCTGTCAAATATGTTGCCAATAGCCTATAGGGAACTTAAAGGGAGATTGTGAAACAGGCCCTTAAATTCAGGTTTTCTTTAAAGCTTCCAAAGGAATATTTTCAAATTTTATAGTTAATTTTCTAACGACTCTTGCATATTATATGCAACGAATATAAATAAATAAATTTAAAAAAGTCCCCTTATATTATGTCCCACTGCTGCGCACGGGTCTTCTCGAGAAATCAATCGAGGAGGGTGTTCGGCCATAGTTCACCAATGGTGTGCTGGCACACCTTCAGACTTAATCTCATTAGGCATGCAGGTTTCTAAACGATGACTTCCTTTACCAGTGAGCGAACGTTGGCCTGCTCTTCCGGTGCACTTAAAAAAATGATTTCAATGCACCGTATGGGGCCAGGATTGAAGCCAGACCTCTTACTCAAGATGCCATAGCCACTAGTCCATCATCGCTTATATGTACAGGTAATAGAGCTTTCATCAAACACTAAAAAAAACATTTAGCAGGCCTTATTACGTCTGTCACTAATTTCCAACACATGAAACACGAGCACCGATGCAAGTCATTTAAAAGTGACTCTATCTTACTAGTTTTACTAATATTTTTACTAATATTATAAACGTGAAAGTTTGTAAGTGGATGTTTGTTACTCTTTCAGGTAAAAACTGCTGAATGGATTTTAATAAAAATTCAGAATATAATACAAACAGGCTATAATTTATCCCTGTACTCCCATGGGAATTGCAAGTACGTGGATGAAACCGCGGGGCGCTGCTAGTTATCTATATATAACAAAAAAATATTATACTTAGCTTAATATTATAGCTTACACCGCAACGATACATCATAAAATATTTTATTGAATACATTTTACAGTAAAGTTTAATCGATCGCATGATCTACATGAAATCACACATCCGTTATTCTTTGGTTCCGTTACCGAATTGACCATAAGTTGTAGTAACGGCGCGTGCGCACGTTTTAATTTTTATGATAATTTCACGTCTACGTCACGGACATTTAAACATGCCACGGACTGAGAAGTTCTTCACGTTCATTATAATTTCGTTGAATTTTGTCCTACATAAAGGCTTTTTATACAGTTTCTGAAAAACATAAAGTTAAAACGTTGCCCAAAGTACCCGGGTACCATCAACCGCTTTCATTCTTAATGGTTTCTTGAAACAAACAAAAACGATTATACTTCATTTCCATAAAAAGAAAGAATTATGATAAGCTAGCAGCGCCCTGCGGTTTCACCTACGTCACGGGAGTAAATTATAGGTTAAGTATTCGCTATGCTCGCTTTATTATTGAAAAGTTTCATTAAAATGTATTCAGTAGTTTTTGCGTAAAAGAATTAACAAATCCATACATTCGTGAAAACTTTCGCGTTTATCAATTAGTAGGATAAAATAACATATTGCGTCAACTCACACGGCCAGCTGCTGTAAACCTAGGCAGAGCCTGTTCTTAGGATATCTAGACAACTGATACATTTCTAAATACATTCTTATCATAGATAAATTACGCCCAGACAGGGAACAAATGATCATGCTTGTCAAATTTGTTTTGAGTGATAATCGAACCTACGATCTGCTTTAGTAGCTACGGTCACTAACCACGAGACCTATCATCATCATCAGCGTTTATCCGTCCACTGCTGAACATAGGCCTTTTTTTTTGATGACGCAGCGGAAATCCTTTTCGGACCATACCAGGGCCATGAGTAGGCGCGCTGGCGTGTGTGGGGACTCGCATTGGGAACACTACCCCACTAAAACCGCTGCGTGAGCCTGCAGATCCGGGTCCCTCAGATAGCGGCCTATCTGAGGGATACCCGGACCTGCAGGCTACGTACGCCTCCGTTGCACCCCCGTTCGTCGTCTACGGGGGGAGGCCACGTCAGCGGTCTCCTCTCTCACCCGTTCATCGGCCTCCTTCTGGGACATCACTGTCTCGCAGAAAGAGGCCATTGCCGCCCAGGAAACATAGGCCTCCCTCAATGAACGCTTAGACGACCGATCTCTTACTACTCGCATCTAACGCGGACCTGCCGCTGCACGGCGATCGTCTTGATGAACTATAGCCAAGCATAAAAGTTAATGTCAACTATCATTTCCATGTGAGACAACTTGGATAACAACGTCGGTAACGCTTTTCTATTTCGTCATAAACATTATAAAACAATTATGCATTCAATATATAGACATTTTTTATGGCTTTCCCCACATAGATATAGCTCTAAAGGTGAGCGACAGCGTAATGGCGCGTAACAGCGTAAATAAGATATTTATTAGGTTAAGGGCCTGTTTCATAATCTCCAGTTAAGTTCCCAATAGGCTATCGGCAACATATTTGACAAATAGAGTATGGAGTATCTTTCAAGTATCTGTCAAAAAATATGTTGCCGATAGCATATTGGGCACTTAGCTGGAGATTGTGAAACAGGCTGAAATATTATATAAATTAATATTTAGCTTCTAAGCTATCTCGAGGAGCTCGTGGCTCAGTGGTAATAGCCGCGCAGATCGATCCATCGGGTTAAGCAACGCTTTCCGAGCTTTGTCTGTGGATGGGTGACCATCTTTACATAGCGAGACTCCTCCGTGCCTCGGAAAGCACGTTATGCCGTTGATCTCGGCTGTCATTCGTGGATCCCGAAGCCCGAGAGTCTGACAACTAGTCTTACCGCGGGGTACCGCATCAGTCATTTACTTGTGGAGGTCAGATAAGCAGTCGCTCCATTTAAATACTGCTATTCAGCTGATTTCGGCTAGAATCGAAGCTGACCCCAAAATATAGTTGGAAAAAGGCTAGGAGACGATGATTACTTAGCTACTAAGTACGATTGCTTTAGAAGCGACACGAAATTTAATACACACCAAAATATATTACATCTAATGATTTGTGTACAAGCTACATTAAAAAAAATATTTGCGTAAAAGCATTCCAGGTATAAAGTCGGATAAGCTGATGATGATGATTACAAACTAAGTACTTTGTACTAATGATTTGAACAAACAAGTAATGATAATGATGGTTCATATTACGGTAGCGGTGGTAAGTGGACAACGGTGGGGATCGACCGTTATGCTGACCACATTGGCCACCTTAGCACCGCCTTCCACTGAGGCGGCACCGTATTATCAAATAGATCTCTACATTCAAGTGGCTAAATGGTTGCTTATCCGAGATAGATTCGCATCCTGCGAGTAACGATACGATAATATATTTTACAGGTGGGATTTAATCTCGGATTTGTCTGGCCTAAGAGTTGTTATAACGCCAATATTTATAATTTTAGCTATGATTTTTTGTTGATTTAACTTTTTTTTACTTTTTTTTAGAATGAGGCAATGCTTTTGGCCTGTTGGTCTTAGCCCTATCTATGAATTTGAATTTAGTATTTTATGATTGTATTTACGTGTGTTCCATCGTAGCGTAAACCTCTCATTTGAAAGTGATGAATGAGGTTTGTTATTTTGTTTATCATCATGATCATCATCAGTCTTCATCCGTACACTGCTGAACATAGACCTCCGTCATTGAACTCATTGAATACCAAGGGATCATTGGCAGAGACCCTTGCCGTTTTACAAATAATGGTGGTAGAGAACCCTATTTGTTTCAGCGTTTTAAGACGATGAATCTTATAGTAAGTAATTAACGCCGTTTTAAGCATTAACACCTCTTTTACGGAAGATCGATATTTCACTGACGATTTTTGGTGTAGTTTACAGGAATATATAATTTGATTTGTAGTAACAGCGCCATCTACTCTTGAATAGCGAAACTTTTGCAGTAAAACATAAAAGCATGAAATCGCTCACAGCTTCCACGCATTGTTTCTCTATAATTGTTTCATAAACGAGTTTACCTAATTACATAACAATTGTGAATTGATCAATTTAAACAATTTTCGTAATTCAAAATACGCTTTTAATTGGCGTTACCACAAAATCTTCGGTTAGCGCGATCTTTATGGTTCACATTTAGTGCAGAACAGAGATAAAAACTACTGTTATTCTATATTTTACACGTAATTATCAAATTGGACGGTAAGTTATTATATTTTTATGTATGATAATATTACACAAATAATGCTACTTATGTTTTTCATTTATAATTAAATTGAGAGATTTATATTTACGGAAGAAGAAGAAGGGAAGAAGCCTTCTTCAGCCAGACACAAAGTAAATTGGGCTGGTAATAGAGATGCATAATATGCTGCATCCTTCTGCAAAGGTCAGAAGGACGAACATGGTTGCCGTGACAGGAGATACAGGTTACAAGCTACAGAAACCTAGACTTGCCCGTGGCCTAATACCCGTATTCAAGAAGCGTACTTGGCTAAGTAATGAAACAATATTCAAAGAACGCTTTTATATCTATGCGCTCGTGTCAATCGTCGGGTTTGATATGGATTTGACAGACGCACAGTACAGACGTACAGTGGCCGATTTCATTTAGGTAAATATTGTCTATGAAATACTATGAAGTGGTTTTAATGACCCTATGCGTTCGGGAGTACTGTGACACCTCATAGTATTGTTTGTAAATACGGATGTAAGACTACTAACCATCGGGCCGTTAATCGACTAATAAGTCAATACAACTACTTAACATAAATGACCTCCTCCTTTTTGAAGTCGGTTAAAAATATTACACAATATGCAAAATATTATACGGGGGCCTAGCCAAAATGCCATTAAGAAAGCCTTAGCGAAGTTCGAAATGATAAAATGTATAGGATGGACCACGTGATTAAGCGCGGCCTTATGTCAATCCCATACCTACATTTTATAATTTCGAACTTCGCTAACGCTTTCTTAATGTCATTTTGGCTAGGCCCACAAGACCTGCAGTTCTGAAGTTAATTGCGAACGAAAATCATAAGACGATTGTATATATTCAAAACCAGCAGTGCATCCCGGGTTTGCACGGGTAAACAATTTATAGGTGTTACTCAATAATAATGTAGCTTTCTGTAGGTAAAAGAATTTTTTAAATCCGTCCAATAGTTTAGTTGTTACGGAATTTCTTTATCTTTGTCAAAACTATTAATACATTTCGAAATGATTAACTATTAAATATTGGACCAATTTCGGTGATTTATATTAAAACGCTTCTTAAGATCAGAAAGTGTTATGTTTTATTCAACATATGATATTTACATAAATTAGTAGTTTGGCCAAGCTGTAGATATTATCTAGTGTTAAAAATTACAATATAGCCGCTATAAAATTTTCATATCTAATTTAAATTGTGGACTAAAATTTAAAAAGCCTTATCGACTAGTGTTAGATTGTAATACTTTATTAAAACATGTATACTACCGTTTGTATGAAGTAATAAATCACTTGTAAAATGGTAAGAAATTATTTTAAAAGATAAATCGCGGCATCAGTATAATATTTCTGTTCAAGTAGGTAATGAAATAATAACAATATTTTAAAATATTGGGACCATCACTATCACCAGCCTTTATTCGCCCACTGCTGGACATAGGCCTCCCCCAATGAACGCCAAGACGACCTATGCCTTGCCACTCGCATCCAACACGGACCACTGCACGGAGATCGTCTTCCCACCTGGTTAATGGCCGATCAACACTTCGTCTACTACTCTACTTAAACGCGGTCTACACTCATAAAGGGATACTACAGTATACTTAGTAGTAGCAGTAATTAGTTTACTTATTACAAAAAAAAAGTAAATAAATAGAACGGGAACAAAGTTTTTTTTTTCAAAATGAGCTAGTAACAGAATTCAAAGCTGCAATACCTACTCTCAGTGGAACTCTTAAAAATATTTTACAAAAATTTTAATTAAAGAAAGGTAAAAAGTTTTGTTTCGCAACAAAGATTATGCTTGTTAGATAATTATCTATAGTGATGGTAAGTTATTCATACAAAATTTTGATTAAAGAAATGCACTACCGACTGAGATTACCTACCAGGAAAAAGATTACCTACCAAAAAAAATATATCAGACTTACCAGTATTTTTTTTCTATAGGTAAGACCCTGATGAAGAAGAGAAAAAGAAGGCCTGAAAACCTTTAAGCTAAATCGGTAGGGAAGCTGAGCAGATGGCTCATCAATCGTTACCATGCACATGATTTTTGCCCCTCACGATAGGTTTCTAACGTCACCCGTTCCAAACCAGTCGACCGTAGCTGACCAAGTTAGGTACAAACCCGACGCCATGAACATGGCGGGGGGCAACCCCCCAAATTTTTAACGTCATAGGATGATCCAACCGGATCACCCCATTTCCGATGACGCATAACGGTCACTAGGACCATTAGCATAGATCCAACCGAAAAAAAAAAAAAAAAAAAAAAGATTTTTGTATGACCACAAATTAAATGATTAATTTAGCGATACCAATCCATCAGGGAGGTTTTAAAGCAATTTTCTGTATGAGAAAAATCGATACATCTTGATGCATTGTACCCATACAATCACTTATGTATATTGTTATTGGTAGAGCGTCAATTATCTCTTATTATCGACAGCTTGTGGGAACTCACCGGAACAATGACGGAAGCGATCGCTCACGCCACCAGCGCGATGATTATGAATTCTGTGTCCTGGAGATAAGACTCATTATACCAATGAATGGAATCGAATGATAGTTAAAAATATATTTTTTTTATAATCATAGTATACAGGTACAATTTTTTGTAGAATTGCACATCTTGATGTATTTAAGAATGATTAATTATTATATTAATTATAGCACATACATTGTACGTTACAAAGATTATTTTACAGTAAACACTATTATTTTAATGTGAAAGTTTGTTAAGTTTTGTTACTCGATCAAGCGGCTGAGTGATTTTTGATCATATTCAAAAATAATAAAGAAATTAAGTCAAGAAACTTACTTGAATAATGAAACATCTATCAATAATTCCGGTACATTTATATTCATAACAAACTAATGTTTGCCCTTGACGGGATCTGAACCCGCGACCCCCGCTCGTAATGCATACTAAGCTGAATTTAAATAAGTATAGTACATTGTAATTGTTATTCTAAGCTAAAAATATGTACAAATAATAAATTTTATCTTATCCGCAAACATCACACATAATTATTAGAAGTACATTATGCAACATTAGTAAAAGTACTTAAATAAAAAACGAAATAACTAGAAGACTAGACTAGACTCTAAACAAATACTAAATTATTCTATACATGATTTTTGCTATAGTTCAAACATGGTGAAAATAAATAATTGTAACCGTTAAAAGTTTCAATCGATACTGTTTTCCTAACGTACCTATTTTTAACCGACTTAAAAAAGGAGGTTCTCATTTCCTCTGTATGTTTTTTTATAGTGCACTATATATGAACCGATTTTTAAGTTTGAATACAAAATATAAGCATGTTACCATGGTAAAACCTAGATAATTTTTGTACTTTGAAATTAACAGTTCACTATTTTAATTAAGTAACTTTTTAAGTTAAGGAGGAAAGCTAGCTGATTGTAAGCGCTTAACGTTGCTTAAACATGGCGAGTTCTCTCAAGACTTTAATATTATTATAGTAGTTGCACTGTTTCTAGCCTTTCACATATTATATTAGGTATCTCTTCTTTGCCGTCGGTTAATTTTAAAGAAGAATAAGACGCAAATAATTAATTAGACAAGTACGTTTTGTAACTATAGACTTAAATAACTATTATGTTTGTAAATACATAATAGATGATTATTAAATTATGTTCTATTGGGTAACAGTCGCCTTTGCGCTGTCTGAATTCTTAGAGCTTCCCACAAGATAAATCTTTATTGTTATGCGTGGCATTGACATATTGTTTTTTTAATAAAATAATTGCGTAAATAGAGTTCCACGTTATGCCAAGATTGTAAATATCTTGGCTAAAGTCTTTAGATTCGGTAGCGATTAAAAAGTTTTTAGTATTTTGAAGTATTAAAAAAAAATCACATAACAAATGCTTAACGAATATTTTGGTGATATATTCCGCTATGGAGTAGACATTTTCTATACATGCTCGAAAAGCCCATCATAATTCCGACACCCAGAAGCAATAGCGAGAACCGCAAATGACTCTTTGATATGATCGCAAGAAACCCAAGGTTCATATACCATAGGTTCATTTCATGCTGAAATACCGTCTAAACCACAATGAGTAATGACCCTACCCACTCATCATCAGGAGAGACTGGGAAGACCACGCTCACAATACTCAACATCTTAAGAACCCACAAAAGAATTCTGAACTTAATTTTTGTATCCGCTAAAAATAATTCTCTATAAACTCAAATCATACATTTTTAAATCAAGAATTCATCATACATTCACCTTTTAATTAAATGAAAGGAGAAGATCTAACGTAGATATGTCATGTCTTAATTATAATATGTAGCCGTAAGGTAGCCGTAAGGTAGCCGTAAGGTAGCCGTCTCATCTTTCATTTTCTATTAACTGTGGATAGTCACGGCACGATGATGATAATTATGTCCTCGACAGTTTCGTACATAAGTATATTTTACTAGCTGTTGTCTGCGGCTTTGCCCGAGTTAGCAAAAAAATCCTTTTTTTTCATACTATGTTTTTTGTATACTATGTTACTTCTAGTACCTCCGAGAATATGTGTACAAAGTTTCATGATGATCGGTTAAGTAGTTTTCACGTGAAAGTGTAAAAAACATCCCTTTCACATTCATAATAAGTATTAGTAAGGATACGTTACTGAATATTTACAAAATAGGCAGTTTCCCTGACCTTGACTTTATCTAATAATAATAAAACTAAATAAGGAAACGGAAAAGCTAATGTCTATCGATGCTCTCACATTTTCTCCCATTGTTTGTTTTTGTTCTATTGTTTATGTGAGCCGTGAGCCCATGTGAAGACCGAGTCATACATCACCATTCATGTGTCTATAATTAAATATTAATTATATTAATTTAATTAATAACGTCTTCTTATTATTACATAAGTTAAAATATTAAACATAAATGACAGCGTATTTTTTATAATTTATGATTTATTCTTTCAGCTTTCGACTCGTCTATGAAATTTATTTTGAATTATAATTTTAGTTTATTAAAGTATTGTTTATAAAATAAGAATAAAATAAAAAAGAAACTCACCGTAACTCTTCATTATGTGTAATTATAAAAAATTCAAACATATCAATTTCATATAATATCAATGTTCACAACAATAATTTTCACATGCATCACTGTAAAATTATGAAAGTTTGAAAATAGAACTGTTATTAGCGCTGCCACAGATTATGTTGTTTATATCGATTCGATTGTGCGAATCGAGTAACATCGGAATGACTCGCCGGTTCCGCGCGTGTACGTAAAATGACGGCGCGGCATGTGTTGGACGAACCCATCGGTATCGCACGGGGATGTAGCCAACATTGCCACCTGCCACTAGAGTTCAGTACTCAGTAAGTTCAGTGTACATGAATGAGGTAATTAAAAAGTGTAATGACCACAATGGTACCGTAAAGATACACAAAATCTATATTTTTAGAAAGTAAAAAGTCTTTTGGTGTTATGCAGTTGGAATGGTTTTTTAACGTAGATACTTTTGGGTAGATTATTATTATTATGATTATTTATAAAAAATGATGCTGTAGTTGAAAAGGTATAGGTTTTCATATATTATTTTGTAAAATTATTCGTTTTTTGCAGAGTTTTGTAATGGGTTAAAGAATTCGATATTATGTCATTATCATCTCAGCAGCATAGCTGTCCACTGCTGAACATAGGCCTCTCCAATGGTTGTCGATATTATGCACTGATATTAAGTAGCATATTATGTAGGTATAAATAAATATTTAGGAAACCCCCGACCATATTGTTCCGATTTTCTTAAAAACATGATATAACACTCGCAACTTATTCATCTTTCAAATAAAATCGGTTCATCCGTTCGTAAGCTACAATGCCGCAGACAGACATACACGTCAAACTTATAACACGCTATCATTTTTGCGTTGGGGGTTAAAAATGGTTCGTAAGAGTAATTTTTCGTGTAAACGGGATGAACTTGTTTTTGGGATATTTACACCATAGCACTTCCGACAACAAGGATACGTCTTGTTAGTTCCGCAAAAAATCTCTTTGCCGAAGTCTTTAAAAAAATGCCGAATTCCAGAATTACAGCGTACTGGTCACCTCAAATCACAAAAACTCGGAGACTCGTAGGTTACATGTAGAGAAGCGGGTCACCGTTGTAGATCTATAAAGAATCTTTAACCTTGTTTGTCAATGCTTCTTAGGCGGGTCCTCCTGTCCACGTAGAAACGCTTTGAAATATCTCTGTCAAAGTTTTGCCCTGTTGCAACTACGAATAAATAATAATGCGGGCTAACCTAGAGCTTTAAGCTCGTTCTAATATTATTTGGGGATCTTTAGGACTTAAAAGCTCTTTAAGCTTTTCCTTTTAAGATCTTTAGGAATTTAGGACCTTTAAGCTCAATCGGTAAAGTAGATGAGCCATCCGCTCACCTAAAATACAGCACAGGTCATCGGTGACATTAAGAATTTGGCGCTCCTTAAGTAAAAACTCTCGTGTTTTTCCTGATTAGACAACCGAAAGATATTTATCTGATATTATTATTAATATCACAGAAGTACTTCCAATAAACAATCGAAAATTATTATCGACTTATTCAAAAAGATTGGGACACGTCAGATCATTTAACTTAATCGATGAATTGTAATCAAATTATAATTTCCTTTTACCACTTTGAGAATTGAATGTATTATTTGAGTCATTGTGTAGTGGTGGTCTTTGAATACGCTACTAAAAAAGCTTAATTCGTGATTGATGTGTACATTTTATTTCGCGCCTTTTGTTGTGTGAAACATTTTACATCTGATTCAAGAATAATAAAAACTTGTATGTAATGATAATATAATAATAGTATACGAATATGTTACTAATATATTTTTATATCTTATAGCTTGGTTATAGTTTTTATAAAATAGGTATTCACTACAAAGAACATAACAGAAGTACCTTTTTTGATGTCGTAAGAAAATGCTTATTACACATGCAGCCATGTGTTTTACATAAGTGGGAACTCCTCGATCTCTACTAAGCAGTCCTTAACTGGGGCAAGTTCTTACTGTGGTCTGACTTGTGTCAGACCACAGTAAGAACTTGCACAGCAACAGAACTTGCACAGTAAGAACAGGGCTGTCCCTGTGCTTGTGCACAGGGGCGTTACTGAAATGTAGCGCCTCCTAGGCATCACCGTTCGTCGCTCACGGGGGATGCCGTCGCTCCCACACCCTGTGCTGAGTCCGCCCGCGCCACCGCGATACAATCGTGATACACCTTCAGAAGATTATTGAAGAATCTCCAGAATATTATCTTCACAATATTATCTAAGTCAAGTGGTAAGTTCATAAGAACAAAAAGAGAATAAAAAGAAATTTTAACTCATATTAGCGGACCCGCCAGACGTTTAGATACAAATCGATTTAGCTGTTTAGTTTCAGTATAGATGAATAACCTAGATACCGACTGCAGCGCCATCTGCCGGGCTATTTTGGAAATACAACATACGCACACAGAGTTATCTAAATAAAGAATATATCCCTAACCCGGTGCAGACATCTTAAATTAAACATACAAATCATTGTACTCAGTTGTAGTCAATGCAGATAATGTTGCTCATAGTGGGATTCGAACTCAGGACCGCTATGTAGTCTCCAGTACTGTTAGTCGGCCGTCATTTGATACGAAGCTCCCAGGGAAAATAAATGTTTAAAAGTCTTAAATTCGCACATTTATAAACTCGTGTCTGGTCCGGATAATTTTTACAATAAAATTAAAAAAACATATTGGCAGCGGTGGGATTCGAACCCACGCCTCCGAAGAGACTGGTGCCTTAAACCAGCGCCTTAGACCGCTCGGCCACGCTACCGGTGTCCAGTGTGATGAAATTATAGTATTTAATTTATAGAAGCTATTTTTGGAATTTTTTAATACATTGGATTACAAAACAATTACGAAATACATGTATTATTAAACAAGAGTCACAAATCTCAATAAAAAACAATACTTTTATCGAAATAAATTCGAATTTTAAATTCGAAGACGAAATAGAATAACTTGATTATGTTGTAAAATGTTGTTGTAATTCAATATTGAAAATCGATATTGAATTAGATATTCTAAACAGCGTTTCAAAATACAATTTATAATAATCATCAGCTTGTGTTCATCCAATGTGCGCATTGCAATAAATATCACTAGCTCCCAACTCAAAATATTAAATTCAAAATAAGATTCCAAAATATATTTATCTGATGGCTTGTCACACCAAACTCGATCCAACTATAATGGCGATTCAATTCTCATCAGACATAGGTATTGGATGTCGCAAAGTCACTTACCTTCGATAAACAGTTCGTTTGCCCCATCCTCTATAAAATGCGAGTGGCCCTTATTAGAGTTAGAACCATGGATATAGGAAACAATATTATAAGCATGATGATGATGATGATGATGATGGTGGTGGTGGTGGTGGTGGTGATGGTGATGATGATGATGATGAAACTTTCAAAGAGATTTTTGACAGCTCTATTCGTGGAAACCCGACAAGACAAATAAATGCTTTTCAAATATATTGTAAAAATTACGCAACTGACAGACAGCTGTGAGCGCAGTTTATGAGGTGTGGATAACGTGCCATACAGACTTATACCACTGATACACAACAGTATGTGGTATTAGTCTGTAGTCTATGCCTCATGAGTGCAAATGTAACAAATACGTAACATCAAACAAGTCTTGAACAAATGTGTTTTACTCCGCCGCAGTTGGGGGAATTGAGTATTATGTAAATGGGGGAATGGAGTAGTTACCCTAGATCATTCATATCAAAAAGAAGTACCATGTACTTACAAAGGAGATAATGTTTGTTGACAAAAGAATAACCCCGCTGGTTTACCTTATATAGGTGTATAGCTTTTTTTCAATAAAAAATTTAAAAAAAGAGCAACCCCTTAGTATTTTCTGGTTTTCTTAGGGGATCCTGCATCATAAACGAGTTTTCTTTTTACCTTTTATTTACTACTTCTTTTGACGTATTCTAAGTGTACTAACTACCAACGAAATAAAGGTATTTTGAATTTTTATTGACTTCAAATGTCCAATCGCAGGTGAAATTAAACATTTCAAAAGCATTCCATAGCTCTGTGTAGTAAAGGATTTGGTATGAAAAAACAGTTTTAAAAGAATTGTATAAACTATTTACAAAATTGAATTTATTTTTTCTGTGTCGCCATGCGATCATTTCACACTTTTCGGGACAATTCGAATTCAGAAAATTCATTTTAATTTCAACGACAATTCATGGGTACAGGTGCTACTTTTAGGGATCTGTACCTCAAAATTTTAAAAAGGAATACCTTATAAGCCACTATAATAAAACTTTATATAAGTAAGTACACTTTTTCCACTATTTATTTTATATACTTAAGTATTATAACAGTTACAAAGTTATATAAAATAAAAAATGTGGTGTCGTCGGACACCGTAGGAACGAAGTTCCTTCGGCTAAAAAGAAAGGTATCATACACTACTCGCTTGTGTATGCGACTGTCGCGCTTGCGCACGTCTCATTTAACGCTTATATTCCACGCACTTTTTCTTACGGTTTTACTATCACATTTTTTTCGGTTCGGTCGCGCAGCAAAATCCCTATCCCCTCCAAGCCTGCCGTAAGGAAATTCGTTCCAAAAATATACCCCAAATTTCAATTGGCAATTGGAGTTATTCATCATGTCGGGATCAGTCATTTTCTCGGGCTCAATATTCGGAAGTGGACGGATGAAGGCTGATGATGATGAATAATGTAGCAAATCGTTTGCTTTCTAAAACCATACAATACCGAAATTACAACTAAAACCTATGAGTATACGACAGATCACTTACTGCAAGCACAATACCGTTGAAAAGTATAATTACTAATTAGTCATTTAGAAGTTGCCTTGCTGGTCCGTTTCTAAATTCTAAGTAAACTTTGTAAGTACGTATAATATTTTGAACTACAAATATGGCCGCGTGTTATTTAAGAGCGTCGTAC
Organism: Lycaena phlaeas; assembly: GCA_905333005.2. Taxonomy (NCBI): domain Eukaryota; kingdom Metazoa; phylum Arthropoda; class Insecta; order Lepidoptera; family Lycaenidae; genus Lycaena; species Lycaena phlaeas. The sequence continues at coordinate 8,104,448 of HG995182.1, forward strand.
ACTTAAACGCAGGAAATTACCGCAATATCTAAGCCTAGAAGAGCCTAAGGCTGGCGTAGCCAGCCTTAGGCTCAGTGTGGGGCAGCAGTCAACCTATGACACCCCCCAATGTTGAAAATTTTTTTTGTGTAACTTTCATACGAATATTTTTTTTTTAATTAAAGAATATCTTATTTTTTTGTTTAATTAGGCATCTTGGTCAGAGCCAGGGTGGGGCAAGTGCCCCAGCTTGCCCCAGTGTGGCTACGCCCATGCCTGGCATAATGCTGAACTGGACGTTATTGACCAGTGAGACACATACTTTATTTTTCAATTTCAATTCAATTTGTGTTTTCTGCAATAATTATTGTTTCATCATCAATGTTACTGATATGTATGTGTTACTTGTAGGCTGTGCAAGCAAAAAATGTTTTCTCTGTGTATTTTTGTGTTTATTTTTTCATGTGTATTATTATTGAATTAATATAGATATAATATTTTTAAGCCACGAATCTGAAAATCATCTTGATTGTATGAATTAAATGTAGTCTATATAAATTAAGAATATAGTGCGGCTACTGCCATCTATTTTGAAATATAATTCTTGCAATTCATTAAAATATTCATTAATATACCTTTTTATAGTAAAGATAAACAATAATAATGAAATATACTATTATTTCGGCAGTACCTACAACGGCCCATTAGCTCAGTTGGTTAGAGCGTCGTGCTAATAACGCGAAGGTCGCGGGTTCGATCCCCTCATGGGCCACGACATTTTTTTGATAATTTATTTTACACAAAAAAAATATTTCTTATTCTTATTTTAGATTCTCATAATTTTCTCTTTTATATTGGCAGACATTCAATTTTAAAGCATATTTTCTATTTTCATTCTAAATGGTCTGCCTAGAATCTTAGATGATTCAGTGCCAAGATATTTTGATGATACATGGTTGAATTTCGATTTTGCCAGTTGCCACGATAATAGATATTATTATGGCCGTCATAGATCTTAATATGTCTTATTGACCATTGAAAAAAGTTATTTTAAATACTTATTCTTAAATTATTAACTATACTTAAGTATAAAGAAAGATAATAAAATTAATTTTAAATAAAAAACCAAAAACCCACTTCAAAACCTTAATTAATGTACAACTAAAAAATTTAAAATAATATTGAAATACTTCGAAGTGAAGTAGAAGACGTATACTATTTAAAATCGGGTATTTTTGGTGGTGGAGTGAGTGCATGCGTGTAATCTTTATACGCGATGGAACTAAAACTTTTTCTTGAAGTTTTACCTTACCTAAATATTACTTTTAGCTAAATATTACCTACTAGGTTGTAGGTACCCTCTAATAGCGTCTAAAGAAGTTTTACTTCAAAAATAAAACAACAAATAATTAAAATATTTATTGTATTCTTCAACACAGCATTACTTAAAACTAACCAATATAATATACAAAAACATATTGTGATTACATTACTTATGTTTATTTTTATGTAAATACGTAACAATTTCCACAAATATACAATTTTTAAGTCAGCAAAACCACAACAATGATAATATCATGTAGTTTACGATAGTCTACTTATTTATAAATCCATAATCTTTATTTAATTTTATCAATTGTACCTATTTCAAATAAGGGAAACATTTGGTATCTTTATAACTAGAAGATAAATTGAAAAATATACTCGCATCCAATTCGGTTAAATTAAAGATAGTTCATGTTTCGAATTGAAGTGCCGCTGACTGGCGTTTTGGCCCGATCACTTTTACGAGTTGAATTATACAAAAAAAAAATTAAATGATCGGTCCCGCTCGCCATACAAACGTGGTCGACTGTTTCCCCGGATAAATGACAAATGATGAAACATTTTTGTACCATAAAACCTTTGAGTGCCATGACATAATATGAGCATAAAGGCCGTCAAAATAAAATGCCATGACATGATTGGTTTTTTTTTTCAACTTCTTATTCTTATAAGACGTAGGGGTCTTTAAAAATAAGAATTTTTATACATTTCCAGGCACTCATTGAAAAATAATTAAAAATACAAAAACGTAAAAACTAGAATATAGGGACTAGAACAAGAATGTCTAGAATATAGAAACTAGACTAGAGCCGAAGGCTTTTTATTTAAATATGCATGTTTTGGGGGAGGGAATAGTCGACTACGAAAGGCTGTTTTGGTCTTAATTATCTACCTATATAAAACGGTTTCTGGGAAGGTCTGGGGGAAGGAGACATAAACGTTTTATTCAAATTCCGAATTTCCAAATATCTTTAAATGTTTGCAGGTACAAACGCGCGTTAGATATACGCCATACAACTTCATACTGTCCCATACACTGTGCTTCCATTGTATGAAAGATTATACAACTTAATTAAAAAAAATATTATTTCAAAGATTTCGAAACTCCAAAAAACACAATATGTAACATTTTTTTTTTTCTAAAAACAAATTTCGTAGAGCAAAATATATTACTTATATGACTATTCATTGAATATCTAATAATTATTAAAATGACTGACGAGGTTCACACGTTACACGGCGACTAAGTTTAAGAAAAAAAAATCCAAAATATTGTAACATTACTTTTTCAGCAAGATATTAAACGCTGTCGGTCTGAAGACTCTGAAAACTAAATTCGTGCGGCAATTTACCTGAAAATTGATGTTAGGAAATGGTGCTAGACTCTACGTCATTTTATTTTTATTCCTGTATTCGGACTCCAAACTCAGTCAGTAAGAAAATAAAGAAAAACGAATACATTAACAAATACATCCACTCTCCTACCAATAATATAATATATCTAAGTATATTTTGTTTGATATATATTTTTAACATTCAGCCCTGAGTGACGAACAAGTACAATTATAAGTGGTAATTAATAACTTATAAACTACTTTAGCCAAGTTCTCTTCCTTAATTGCACAACCGGCCGAATCGTCAATATTTACAAACTTACTTTGCACGTACTTTTATTACAATACATCTAGCTATCTAATATCCTTTATATACTTATGCTATTTATATACACACATAACTAAACTTCTAAAATTATTTATATAAATGGCATTTTTATATAACGATGGTGGGAAGAAGACTTGTCTAGGTTTAAATGTAGAAATATACTAGGTATAATTATTTAAAACGAGATTTACCGCGTTTTTCAATTTTATTTTACGGAGCTCAATATTTCGACATTGTCTATAACGAATGTCTTGTTCACGAACACATCGAAATATCGAGCTCAGCGAAGTGGAAATCATGGTAAATTCCGTTCTAAATAATTAGTAGGTACCTACCCAATTAGATTAGGTAGGTACCCATTGCCTACCATTAACCTAAATCTAAAAAAATTATTTAAGTATTGAGCAATATTCATACGAACGAATTTATTAAAGCCTCTTTTGATATTTCTTATTAGACTATGTATTTTTTTTTAATAAAGCTATTTTAGTCTAATTAATTTAAAGTAAGTATATGTTTTAGCTAATAGAACAAATTACATAGTAAACAATCTTAACATAAAGATAAATATTATATTATTAAATTGAGCAATATAAGCAATGATGACAATTGACCATCTAGATAGAATAACTTTAATAATATAAGAAAAGTATATAGAGATACTTTTCTTATTTTTTTAACAATATTTCTAAGTTACAAAGGTTTTAAGTCGCCTACTTAAAACCTTTCTCTTACTTCCTGTATATACTTCTTGCACTAACATGATATTGTATTATACAATTGATTCTATATACTACTACTTTCTAATCTCTTTGAGGTAAGTGGCACTAAAATAAAGTAATAACCCTTTTAATCCTACAAATATTGTGTACTGAATTATTTTCGGTTAATGTATTTGGTATCAGTTTAACACTCAACAGATTGGACGTATGGTGATTCATCCAAATTGGTAATAGAGGCAGCGGATGCTCTACCATCCCTGCCAGCGATTATTGATATAACACTCCTATGTTCAGAGTCACTGTCACCGCTCAAAATGATATCTCTATTCGACATTAATTCGTCGTGCATTCGATTTAGTTTACTGTCGGAAGCATACTCCTCGATTCTCAACTCCTCCAATAATCTTTTGGAATCGTCAAAATTACCAAAGAAAACTGAATCTGTTTCAATACTCTCCCCTCCCGATTCACTCCTGCCATCGCATAATGACTCGAAATCATCCGTATCTGATTCTATGTGTAGGACTGGTAACTTAACTTGTATTGGTTTTTGAATGGGCTCTGGTGGTATAAATTTAGGTCTCACTTGAAGCATGTACCTCATCTTACGTTTAGACTCATTAGAATCGGTGCTTAGATAGCCAGAATCCTCTGTTCGACACAATCGTTTTATGTCTATTCTCCTTGGTCTGGTTCGGTTTGATCTACGACCTGAGCGTCTTGTACATACATTGTCATTTCGCGAATAGGGTGGAAACCTGTCTCTCTCTTCTGAAGATCTTCCACGATCGTTGTTTGGACTAGCCCTAGCCGAGTTAATTTTTATTGGAAGTTCTCCATTTCTTTTCGTTTTAGGAGGTAAAGGAGGTTTTGGATCCTCAATCTTACGACATTGGTCCATTTTTTTAATGTAATTAATAGGATTATATACATTTGGAACACTAGCTCTTCTTTCGTAAAATAGTCGAAAGTCTGTATCTTGTGACTTATGCTTTTCTTCATAAATTTGTCTTAAGCTGCCTATTTTGCGTGTAAACGCAGCTTCCGGTGGACTGTTTCTTTCCTTATTTTCACATGTTGGTACTTTGCATTTAAAACTGCCACCTGATTTTAACATAATCTTTTCTACTGACCTCTTATTTTTACACTCATCAGAACATCTTTTCGGTTTTCTATCAAGTGTGTCCGGATCGAAATCTTCGTTATCTCTTGGTCTATTATTTACAGGGGAGCCAGTTACTTTTATCGTCAAAGGGCCTGGTGTTTCTACGTTATTGTATAAAGGCTCATTATAATTTACATAAAAATCATTTTCGTCATGAAAACTCTCATTTTGTTTTATTGATAAAGATTGAGTTGATGAATGGATGTGGTCAACATTTGGCAAACCATTTATATCACGCCAGCTACGCGTTAAACGGTCACGTGAAATTTTAACATTGGAAATGTGATCAAAGTCTTCTTTTTCGTATAACACTGGCGAATAACTCAAAGAATATCTTCTAGATTTTAGCTGATTTCTCTCTAAACTATCAAAGTTTTCAGCATTCTCATATGACATATTTTTATTACGGTTATTTAATATAACATTATCATCACTGAAATAGTTTGAGTCAGGTGCAGCCACAGATATGATTAGTTTGGGAGTAGTAAGAGAAGTAGTGATATTGTTATTCACATAAAATTCTTCAGACTCAACACGTTTACATTTGTTCAATTCTTCAATAACAGCTCCCATTTTTTGTTTTACTTCTAAAGGTATTGCTACAGTTTCCGAATCATTCGTGTTGGCTACCAAGTTATCAGTTGGTGGTGGAGGAGGTGGAGGGAGTCTCTTTCTTACTATCCGTCTAGTACCATGGCTTGATGGTTTCTTTTCTTTAATATTATTTGTAATGTTTGGCGCTTTTGTATTTTCTCCGTTTGTTTTTGATGATTTAAGATCCAATGTTATGGTTTTCAAGTCTGTCTTATCTGCTTCTTTTGTCCTTGTTTCGTTAGAATATTCTTGAACTACAGATTCTGCTACTTGTAAGGTATCACCTCTTACGCTTGGTTCTACCGTTTCGGGTCTTACTTCTTCTTTTCCTTTAGGCTCTATCACACGTGGAGTGCCACTTACTTTAGCGACTGATTTTACGGATTTTTTAGCGTTTAATTGCGGTACATCGTCCAGCCATTTTTGAACAATTTTTTGTTTATATTCGTCGCTAACGCATGTTTTGCATGAATTCGATCTTGATAAACCTACAGCTTTCTGAGAGCGTACACTACTATCACAACCCGGACATCCTCCACAATGTACAGCTCGTCGACTGTTTTCTCGTTTCAGGCTTATAACACTAAACCTCCGACCGTGTTTTGCGCATGACATATCCCAACCAAGATCGATGGAATGGTAAAGTTCCTCTTCTGGGATATTAGATAAAACTGGGACAAATCTCTTTGCGTTCATTTTTTCCTTAGCAATTAACATTACTTCTCGTAATTTAATTAAAAATTCAATGGCCGCTGGAGGTGGATTCTGGAATATAAATATTTTAATTTTCAAATAATCAGTTATTTTTAAATATTATCTAGGTATATTATAACACAAAAATTTTAAATTACTAACCTTTAGATGCTCAATTTCAAAGAATACTGGATTGAAATATAATTTCCTTCTGTGCTCTCCATTTGGTACTGGCGGTAAATTTTCAATTGCTTTTATATCTAAGCTGCAATCTAAGATCGATAAATCCGAATGCGGTGCTTTTTCTATTTCAGGAGAAGCAGAACGTCTTTGTAAGCGCTCTGAAAGCCGCTCTGGCGTTGAAGTGCTGCGGATTTTTTCTGGTCTCTTGCGTCTAGAATGTACCATTGCAGAAACGATGTTTGAATTTCTATTCTGAAACTAAATTAAAAAAAATATACGTTTTTTAAATTTACAGAAACCACAATTATAAGGACACATAAATGGAACATAAATATAGGTCGTTCGATAAACGTTTTTAAGACTACAGCTACATTGTTTGATTTAATTTGAGGGATAACTGCCTAATACATAGTAATCGTAAACTAATCTATAGATGACAAATATTGGTCCTTATTTCTTCTCTACTAAGAGCCATGCCTCTCTGGCGGATTGCAAGCGTTTTCAAAGCGGTTCCACACGTTGCGGTTCCGCGGGCTCAAGTGAACGGCGTACGATACACTCAGTAACAGAATTAATTCTGACGAGGAAATACTGCTGTTAGCTTTATTACTTTGCGTCCGCAACGTATTCGCTGCGCAGCCGCGACGTCTGCGCCGCCCACACGCGATGTGTTCGCTGCGCGACCGCTCCGCTTTGGAAACGCTTGCAATCAGCCAGTGTGGCATGGCTCTAACTGCATTAATACTTGCTTGGTTCTTATCTAGAAATGAAGAAATAAAGAAAGAATAGAAACCTTATGTGAATTTTTCGGCGATGATTCTAACGTATCCTCTGTTTGTTCGCTGACATCTGACAGTCCAGCATCATTCAAATAGTCATTCCTCATTCCATCCATGTTTAATAAGGGGTTGTTTTTGACTCTCTGAAAGTTGTTATTGTGATTAAAATTTCTACTACAATTATTATTTTTACACAATATTTTAAAAACCAAATTAGTGCAGGCCCCAAACATATAAGTAACTAGAAAGCTTTTTTGTATGTAAAACTATTTTAAACTGTACCTAAGATACTACTTAAGATAAAAGAATAGATTTTATTTATGACATTTTAAAAGTATATTCTTCTCTTTAAGATTCACTACACAAGATATTTAAAAAAGCTCGAGATCAAGCAATCCTGTAAACCATTAATACTATTATGTGAATATAATCCTTACCATACTACCCACATTAATTCTAGAATCCAGCATCGAATCATTATCCGTAGACATGGTATTGGACAGATTGGACTCAGGGTCCTTAAACTTGCGTTTCTGCTTCTGTTTGTAGTGCACATAGAATATGATTCCAGCAGCATATACGAACACCAGCATGAGGACGCAGACGCCAATGGCCAAAGACTCCAGCACGCTGAGTCCTTGGTGGTTGGTCGTAGGCTCTGTGGTCACTGTCTCACCAGCATTGAATGGTATTGATCTGACATCTGTTAAAAATATAATTTCGTTGCAAAAACTTTGGATTTCAAAGAAATAAAATCATTAATAACTTCGTAAGCCTACGTCCTACGTAGATGGTTAAAAGCGAATGCGATTTCGATGCGGTAACATGAGAATTCAATGCGATGCGGTGCGCCACTCTGCACTACACCCCACGTGCGTTTGGTAATCAAGTGCGGTCGCCGGTGAATGCTGTCTTATGTCTATACTTTATAGGCATGTTTATTTAAAAGGCACGTGCTTTAATTTCTTATTGGACTTAAATTAGGACTCATCGGACAAGGAGATTTTGTGCTTTAATCTTTATTATATTAAGCAGGATAGAAGACAGAAAAGGCGACGTGATTTCCATATTCCTATTATTTAATTTGTTCATAAGAAGAAGGTTGTCTATTCTCTTCTCAAGACATGCTAACACTAATAGAACTTTAATACTGTTACTTCCTTAATCTGGGCTGGATACTACACAGGTTACATTTATTCACGATTTATATACAAATATATTGTCTAAAACTGACCGTTTCTCGAAGAGCCAGCAATCCTGAATGCTGCACAGGAGGTGGCTATATAGGCTGGCTTGGTGGCTGAGCAGAGAACGTGCACCGCCACCAGCCGACCTTCCAGCCTGGAGTGCAGAGTTGTGGATCCTCGCCACTGTACAAGTGAGAAAGCAGAAATACATTTTAGACCATTTTCGAACCAAGTTTCTAAATCCTGTATAATTAAAATTGGTCACAACCTGAGCTCAAATAATTCTATTAAAATAGATGTATGTATTTACAAGACTTTATATGACCAGGGTTAGTTCTTTTGCATAATAATATTAAAGAATAATAAATAATTAATACTTTTGTATGGAACTCCTATCCAGTTTCGCTTATCCAGCGCTAGATGGCGTAGTTCATCGTTAAACCAGATGAAAGGAATATTTTAAATAATCTTTCATTTACAATGTATTTTACAAAAATTCACGATGACTTCATCTAACAGATAAGTTTTATATTTCAATCTAAATAAGTTACAAAATACTGCACATGCTTAAAACAATTTTACTCATAATATCGCTGTGTTGATCTTAAGATAAAATCAAAATAATAAATCATTATGTTAAAAGTGTGGACACTTTTACAAATTGCTCCTTTGACGCTTCCAGTCTTATCTTACTTTATCAGTACTGCATTTAATCTGAGAAATTGTGTAAATTGTTTGACTCTGTGTAGACCGATTGGCGACTATGGACACCGAGAGAGCATGGCGGTTGCCCTCTGCTTGCTACTATGGCCCATTACCCTCCTCGCCTGATTTCGAAGAGGAGACCCGTGCCCAGCAGTGGGATTTTGCCATTAATATAAGGGTTGAAACTATTAGCGCGCTCAAACAAAACAAACACCTCAGCTTTATAATATGTATTAGATCAGGACTTTGCGCAATATGAGTTGCTGTCTGTATACACTCTTATTCTCTCTATAGTGTGAAATTTTTGACTATAATTTTAAGCTTAAATAACAGTAAAAAATTGCAAATTTTATTATTTTATTTACATTAATTATATTTTTTAATTTAAAAATTGTTTAAATTTTAAACAGATCTTAGACAAGCATACCTAATACATCTGAATGCACGTAAATAGTTTTCACTTATTTTAATGAATGAGACGAGACACTAGACATTGCTGGAGGTATGTTTAGGAATGACAAGCAGTGGCAGAAATACTTTCACTATCAATATCTTGTAATTACAAAGATATTTCCAACGATGTATGGCCACGGAGGCATTATGTCACTATATCCATATTATTATTTTTTACGGTTGGAGCTATTCTAATGGACCTAGTGGCCTTAATGCTTTATGCGTATGGGGTGAACCGGCTGGTGATGAGAGTTTGTCGTTACGCGCTTATCTCTTAATTATCGGTTTAATATGAAACTAGATTTAGCTCAATATATTAATATTGAGAAGATGAAAAGTTTTATTTTCAATTTATAGGCTTGAAAACAAGTTAATGTGGAGTTAAGAACGTGATGTTGATGATGATCCACAAAGTTATTTCAAACAGCCTTAAAATATTTGATCAACTTTTTTCACCTCGTACAAAAATATTTCAGATAAAATTTCGCGATCTCAAACAAACACACCGCGCGCGTGTAGATATTTTAACTAAATTTAAATAAAATAAATACATTTTTTATAGTACAACCTTAGATCATTAATATCTCTAGATGGAGTGTCGCCCTACAATCGAAACAAAAAGAACAGGCCAACATTTTCAAAGATGTATTCGTGAATAGTGATACCAGCTACTACAGTTCTCCCATAATCATGCTTTTTAATCTCGTTACACTTCAACACACACCTTCATTATAAATAAAAACAATAATGCGTAAAAAATCATGCGTATTCGATGACAGCGGGACGGATACTAAACACGGAAAAAGCATTTAGAGGCTAACAGTTAGCGGCTATTTTTTTGGACGTGTTTTCCGCGGGAAGATTTTTCTAGATAGAGTCTAGACATATTATTGATCTAAGAGTACAACGTTGATCTAATCAAAGGCCTAGAGGCTAGATCTCAAAGTTGTAAGCGTCTGTGGGTGAGAATCACTTACCATTATGTGATCCGGATGATTATTTCCTAATGTCTATAATTCTAAAATAATAAAGCAGCTAAATCCGGCTTTATATGTTGTTTTGTTTGTTTGTTTGTTTGTTTGTTTGTTTGAACGCTTTAATCCAAGAACCAGTTGGATAACTGAGGAAGCCAAGACAGCCATCTACCGGTGAGAGGATTTAGCATGGGTACCATTATCCGGATTGGTCCTTCTGTTAAATAGCTTTCTTGTTAAATAGACATCAGTCTAATTATTGGCATCGAGACAACGTTTTGTCTCAGTAACATAAAAATAAGTGGCCTGGGCTAGTTCAGGTAAACTAGACTATTGTCATGGGCGACGTCGGCCACTTGTACCAACAGATGGCACCGTCCGACTAATGTGAAAAAATACACTGTTTTATTGTCTCATTGCCGAAATATCGGGAGCTCAATAAAACAATAAACGCGGTAAGCATCCGAAAAAATAAACACTTAAATATAAATAATTATTATGAAACAACTTTTTTACGGATTTTATCGCGGTTTATTTGGTTTTTTACGAGCCCGACGTTTCAGATACTTTACAGCAACCATGGTCACATTATAATGAGTACATTGAATTCGCAAAAACCTAAGGAAACAATAAAATTGAATAACATGAAAATAACGTAAAAACTATTTTTGTAGGATTTTTTTTTTTCATTTTGATGCGAGTGGAACTACTATAACAGCTTACCTGAAGATAGGTACTGCCTTCGTCTCTGTAAAGTCCGAAGGGTACGTCGTTGTCCACGAGGTCTCTAAGCGTCACCCATCCTGAAGTAGACAGGTACTGGGCGCTCGTCACAGCGCAGATAGCGTCTTCCACGTCTAGAATAGAACAGAAGATAAATGATTAGAAGATGAATAATGCAACGATGAATGAATAGAAGATTAATAATGAGAGGATGAAGAAATAGAAGATGTACCTATATTAAGTGTTTAGTGTACACACATCTGTAGGGCTATCCTGTAAGGTCGTTTTGGAATCTCGAAAGCGGAATCAGCGGTGATAATATGACGAATTTGCATTCTTTAAAACTCGACTACCTATCTATATTCTATATCAATAAAGTTCACTTTCCAAGTGAGCGTAAAGTGAGCGCTATCACTCAGGTGAAGCTCGATGCTGCTCGATTTAGTGCAGTGGTTCTGATATTATGTTCGTACATTATATTTCGGCGATTTATGTTTATTTATTTATGATAAGTCTGATGAAATTTCAACGAAAAAATGAAATTTCCTGCGGGACTATAATCACGTACAATATGTGCCATTAACTCGATAGCTACGTAAATAACTTACCAGTGAAAATGATTTCCTTAGATGGATAGATGATTTGACCCTTCAGCGGGAGGAAAACGAACGGGATTTGCGGCTTCGCTGATCCACGACCGAAGGTAGCCATCGGACATTCTGGAAATTATGTTAATATCAATGGACTGAAGCTTTTACAGAAATACGGTTTAACATAGTTCTTTACAAGGAAAGTAACTTTAAAATCGGTTTAGATATTTTTTAAACCTAATAATTATACCTATTTATTCGCTCAATCTCTTGATGTAAAATTGATATTTATTCCTTAAATAATAAACCTAAATTGTGTTAATGTATTTGTAATTTTATCTAAATTTGTAAAATACTTAATTTCATTTAAAAAAGTAGGTTAAAATTGATTAATACATGTGCAACATTGAATGCATTCCATTCATTTGCGATCACAAAATATGTACGCCCTTATAAAATTATCATCAGCTGAGCCAAAGTTCAAGATCGTATCGCGCATACAATACAATACATACAATACTGCTATAAATGTGCCTGACCGTATTAAGGGCTTTAATTACGTGTAATAGATAATATATAAAAGATAGACCAATCCATCATTTATTGATAAACATCAAAATTAACAACTAAAAATGTTGGAAATATTCTTTCCAATAACTTTCCTATCTGTAATTCATTTCAGCTAGGGTGGTTTCTCTTTTTTTCGAAAGGTCTAGACTTCTAGGCCTGATGGCCTTTAAGCTCAATCGGTGGGTAGGTGAGCAAAAATGGCTCACCTAGTAAAATTGAAATGGGGCGCGGTACATCGCGCGCGCTACTCTGGAGAGTAGGTATTTGACTAGTCAAATCCAATACGGTCGACGAGTCATTAGCGGATGAAGTTAAACTATTAGTCGGAGGGAAAGCCCCTTTCTCATAAATTATCAAAGTAAAGAATATCTTTTCGAGAGATATTTTTAACGTTTGAAGACAATTTCACTGTAATTGTATAAGTACGATTGATTCAATCACAAAAATATATACTTACAAACTATTATTTCCCCTACAGTTTTTCACTCTACCCTAGGCAATGTCAGAATAGTCTAGTATCTATTCCATGCAGCACATCAACTGCATCTATCTATTATCTATTCTGTGACGTATCTAGCTGCAGCACATAATTATTCCAGTTGAAAATCCATGACCCTCATTGTCATAGCGACCTCATGTATTATGGAACAGAATCCACTTTCTAAGACGCAAGTCAACTAATTTATGCGTTTTACTGGTTTCGATTGAATATGTTAAAAAAAGAATCAACCCTTATTACACAGCCTTATTATAATATGTCCCACTGCTGAGCATGGGTCTCCTCCTCGACATCAGGCGAGGAGGGTAATGGGCCATAGTTCACCGCGCTGGTCCAATGCGGGTCGGTGAACTTCACACACCTTCAAAGACTTTTAATCTCATCTGGCTTGCAGGTTTCCTCACTATGTTTTCCTTCACCGGTGAGCGAGCTATGGGTCTCGTGTTCCCGGTGCATTTAGCTAATTTAGAAAACCCCATTTCAAGGAATGACAGGGGTTTTTCAATCAGGCGAATCTACCAAAACTTTCAAGAGAAAATGGATTTCTGATGTCTGTTTTCATGAATCGTTCAATCTGTTAAAAATGTATGTCTAAAAACTTACCAACAATGTTATTGACGCAATTTCGTTGGTCCTCCCGAAACGAGGGGGTATCCCGACCACACTGACACACACAGGAGGTACCTCCTAAAGCAGCTAACGCAGTCCCGTGGGAGACTTCCATACATCTTGTTAAGCCACAGTCCGTACCTAGAAAAAGTTTATAAAAGTTTATAATATATTTTTTTTAATTTATAAAGGCAATAATATAACAATATTTTTCGTCATAAAAATAACATTATTATGTTATATATATAGTATATATAGTTCAAATTGCCTGTGAAATAATAATAATGCCATAACTCACCAACTATAGAAAACAAATCTCCAGTTGCGAATCGGGTAACGTTCATTAGCGCCATCTCTCGGTGAGGTTTTAAAGCAGATATACCCGCTACGAGTAACAATAAGAATATCAGCGCCATCTTTACCTTGCATGTATAACTACGCACAAGATTTGCAACTTTAGTCATTTCCTATCTTTTTGCCAGATGTCTCTTTCGGGGCTTAGAAAATTAAAACAATATAATTTTCTTCTCTTTATTTTAGGAAATGATAATATTTTCATTTTAAACAAGACTTACTATCATTTGAGTTTTATTTTAATTATTAACTAGGTTTCCGATTACATTTATTTTAAAATTTAAAAATATTGTAGTTTTAGAGTGCTTTGAGTTCTATCACCGCCCTTCATCGATTTCTGTATCCAATCTGAAACAATAAAGTAAAGTTGTTAAGAAGTATTTTTCATTAAATTTGTATTATAAAGAGAATAAAATTATGACTGACCACCGCCTTGCAAATATTTGATATTTTACAAATTACGTTATGATGGCAAAAATTCGAATCATAAATGTAATCTCTACACGTAGAGACACTGCTCTCCTTAAAGTTTAAAGAAAAGGCATTATTAGACTAGAGTTAATACGCTGACCTTGCGTGCATATTATAATCTTTATAGGCCATACTTTAGACTACTGCAGTATGCACTACTACTATCTACTTAATATAAAAAAGTAAAGTAAAGTGGGACTTGTATGGGTTGCCCACTGTTGTCCCACTGCTGGCCACGGGTCTCCTCTTCGAAATCAGGCGAGGAGGCTATCGGGCCATAGTTCGGGTTGGTGAACTTCCCTTCTAAGACTTTTGATCTCATCAGGCGTGCAGGTTTCGTCACGATGTTTTCCTTCACCGGTGAGTGAGCGATGGTATCTTGTTCAGGGTGCACTTGGAAATTCATATTTCAAAGCACACGGGGGATTAGGATCGAACTCTCTCGCGAAAGAGGCCGAGCTCATACCCACTGAACCATCGTGGCTACTTAATATATTTGGGAAGATTTCCAATGTATTTTTTTACAAAACAAATGATAGTAACTAAAAAATGTATGTATGTAGGATTCGGGGGCATCATACTAAAAACTTAAATATAAAAAATATGTCATACCTTATCGAAGATAGAGGTAATAAATTATATAAGCACGTAAATAGATTAATACATTATTAGCGAAGAAATCGACACTTTAAATTAAAGTCAAGTTAACGATTCTTGAAACATTTCCACTCGGAAAGATTAAAAAGGAAAGTCAAATCAGTTAAACGTTAATATCGAATCGAAAATCGTTAATTAATGTCTACTTCGATGTTAAAAATATAAACGTTTTGATAACAGTGGGTTAAAAACAGGTTTGCTTACGATCATCTGTAATTTATGACTTGAAGTTACCGACTTGTATGTTACAAAGTAAACATAAAGTTTGTTACTTTAATGTTAAGTAGTCGAATGATAATTAATTTGTCTAATAACTTATATTCTTATATTCTGTATTGTATACCTGCCTATTATATTATTTAACTTGTGTCTGTTTCCATTAATTTAAATATAGATGGTTTTTTCCCCCTAATATTATGAACGCGAAATATTGTAGATAACGCATATTTTGATGGATGTATGTTTTTTGCTTAGATCATTAATATGTCTAGATGGAGTGTCGCCCTACAATCAAAACAAAAAAAACTGGCCAACATTTTCAAAGATGTGTTCGTGAATAGTGATACCAGCTACTACAGTTCTCCCATAATCTTCCTTTTTAATCTCGTTACACTTCAACACAAACCTTCATTATATATAAAAACAATAATGCGTAACAATTCATGCATATTTTATGACAGCGGGACGGATACTAAACACGGAGAAAGCAGTTAGAGGCCAACAGTTGGCCGCTATTTTTTTGGACGTGTTTTCCGCGCGACACTCTATCTAGATATTTTATTGATCTAAGGTTTTTTGCTCTTTCACACAAAAACTACTGAATGGACTTTGATGAAACTTTACAATAATAAAAAAGCGATATTGCGCATAAGAAAAAGAAATAGGCTTATTTATACCCGTACTCCCATGGGGATACTAAATAAGTTCTTTACATTCTAGTGAATAATCATATTTTGTTTCGTTCGTAAGTACGTGCGTTCTAGCCGATGAAACTTATTTTATGTAAGTATAAAAAAGTAAAGATTTCGAGGAGGAGACCCGTGCCTAGCAGTGGTACATAATATATGGGTTGCTTACTTAACTTTTTATTGTTGGCCATTTTGATAAGATGCTAAATCAAATTTTTATATACTTACAACAATGTAATTATTCTATTTTACATAATTGTAATAATATTATTTTATATAGGTAAGTGAAAGAAAACTTGTTTTACTTCTACCCACACATTTCGATGTTTAAATTTCCATCTATTCAGAATACGATTAATTTTATCAACAGTAAAGCTGTCAACGAATCTGGTAACCCGAAACCTAAGAGGCAGTTTATTGTCAGCCTCCGAAATTAAATAGATAAGCGCATAGCACCCACGTTTTGTAGGAGAATAATAAATTATACGCTCTTCATATCATAGGGCGCTGCATATTTTATTAATTTTAATATTTTAATGTATGCATACCTATTACCTACCAATTAATAAATACTGTGATAAAAAATAAATATTATAATTTATTTTGCAAAACAGATAGGCCATGGACAGCCATCTTGTTTAAGTGTGTATTTTATGCACTAATACAAGATGGCTGCTATGACCTACCTAAGCTAGGAGCTGGGAAGTTTTCTATAAAGCTTTTTAAATAAAACTCAAGTTTAAATTTGTTTATTATAATAAGCTAAAGCCTACAAGAAAGGTCCGGATAAACTTGTTTACATTTATATACCACTTCAACCACTTACCATCAGGTAATTCATATAAGCATAAAATCAATTTGATCGTAAGTAGTTTGTATTATTAATTTTATTGATGTTTCATTATTTTCCCTTCATTTGCATTATCTAGTGGAGATCGAACAAGGAATTAAATTATTTAATTTCGAGTGAAAAGAAAAACGGCTATTGAATTATTCCAAAAAGATTTCTATCTCCAAGTCAAAACAGACTCACTAAGGAATCAGAGGAATTTCCGAAGGTCAAGTATTTTCATCTCAACAGGCAATGCTCAATAATCCTGCCGGTCTCATATCCTCTTGAAAAACTTCTCCCGCTATAATTAATAATCTTTAACCTCTTAATAATTATTATGTAACAGCCACTAGATTCGATTCGTCAGGTTAAGCTACGCTTGCCGGTGTTAAACCGTGGATCTTTTTTATATACCGAAACTCCTCCATTCCTCGGAATGCAAGCTAAATAGTTAGTCCCGGCTGTCATTAATGGATCTTTAACAATCGTTACGAGTCGTTAAAGCCCGAAAATCTGACAACTATTCTTACCATGGGGTATCGTATCACCTGGTTACAGTGGTGGAGGTCAAATAAGCAGTTACTCCATTTAAAATACTTGTACATATTTCCGATCCCAAATATAAAAGACTAGCTGTTGCCCGCAGCTTCGCCTGCGTTAACTAAGATTGACAACGGGATCTTAGTACGCGAAATAAGTAACTTTTCTGGTTGATTTTTTACACCTTGTGTCCGAAAAACGCAAATATCTTACGGAACCCTACTTTTTTCCAGAATAAAATTTAGCCTATGTTACTTGTGGATAATGTAGCTTTCGAATGGTGAAATAATTTTTAAAATAGATCCAGTACTTTTGAGCCTATTCATTACAACCAAACAAACAAACAAAGTTTTCCTCTTTATAATATTAGTGTAGATAACTCTCAATAATTGGGCTATCAAATACAAAAACAATTTTAATGATTTACATGAATAATAAACTCGTAGTTCCGAAAAATTACAAGTCCAAAATTAATCTCATCAGCTTTAATAATATATAGATAAGATAAGCGACTACCAGTTCACCTATTTCTACATGAAGAAAAAGAACACGAGCTTAGGTATATCATTATATATCGATATTTAAACGTCACAATTAATTATACGGAAAAGTAATACGAAAGTTGTAATAATAATGTTCACGCAGATGAGTCCATTAAGAAAATAAATTATAACCGAGGTTCATCAGATTTCTCTCGCGTTATTAGAACTATACATGATTTATTTCCTTTGATTGCCAAGTTGTCCAGGAATCTTGGCCAAATTCCTACGAAAGTTTGACTTGGTCAAGGTGATTCCGTGTTTAGTTCGTAAGAGCCTTTGATGTGCTCTGAATGTAGAGCAGGCAGTATAATAACTGGCATCAAGACTTATCACTTAACATCTTACGCCTTACAACCATATTCACAAACAAAAATTTGAGGTTTCACAGTACTCCCGAACGCATAGGGTTATTCAAACCAATCCATAGACAATGCTTAAACGAAATCCGCAATTTTGCGTCTGTAAAGCCCATATAAAACTTGACTATTGACACCAGAAGCGCATAGATAGAAGCGTTCTTTGCATAGTACTGTTTCATTACTTAGCCAAGTACGCTTCTTAAATACACACAACGCGTCAATATGTAGCAACTTGCATGGACGACATAATATTAGAAATAAACATGTTTATTTTCTTCACTAAAATTATTTAAAATTGGAACTCGAAATTACTAAAATTATTTAAAACGCATGTTTTTCATTTTTATTACGCAGAGCTCGATGTTTCGATTGTCTAAAGATGTATGTCTTGTTTACGAGTGGGTGACGCTAAAACCAAACATAATATAAAAAATAAAATAAAAAATAATTCTGAATTGTTAACATAATATGTTACATCTATGATTTAATAGTGAATAAATATTAAAGTTAATCAGCATAATTATCATAGTCAGCCTTTATCCGTTAACTGCTAAAATTAGCCTATTTTCAGTAGTCGAGGTTTCCTAGATGAACGTCCAAACGACAGACCCTTGCCACTCGCATCCAACACGGACCGGCCACTGCGCGGAGATCGTCTTCCTATCTGGTTGACCAACTCATCATAAGTTATTAGTAACATGATATTCATATCAGAAACTTTCTAGGCTTTGTCATGACTTAGATGAAAAACAAACTACGGCGAAAGTGATCGAGCTGACTTCAAAACTATTTGAGCATTTATACAATTAAATTATTAAAAATTCTACAGTATATTACGAGATATTTGTAAATCAATAATTGATTGATCGAAAGTTTATTTTTATTGAAAACACTTTCTACACGCCTATTTACATATTTAGAAGATTTTTTTAACGCTTTTTTTAACCAGTAGTTTTATTATATTATATTTTTATTACATACTAGCTGTTGCCTGCAGCTTCGCCTGCGTTAACTAAGATTTACAACGGGATCTTGGTATGCAAAACAAGTAACTTTCCTGGTTGATTTTTTACACCTTGTGTCCGAATAACCTAAATATCTTACGGAACCCTTTATTTTTTTTTTCAGAATAAAATTTAGCCTATGTTACTCGTGGATAATGTAGCTTTCGAATGGTGAAAGAATTTTTGAAATCGGTCCAGTATTTTTTGAGCCTATTCGTTACAACCAAACAAACAAACAAACAAACAAAGTTTTCCTCTTTATAATATTAGTGTAGATTTGATGTAGATCGAAATTTTTGGTTACCAACATCAAGTAGATTTATTTAATATCTTTCCAGTACTACTTCTGGATTATATAATAATAAAAATATATAATTCAGTTTTCTTTTAAATCGGCTTCGTCGTTTTAAAGTATTTTAAAATGTTTAAAATTAAACTAAAACTAAAATTAGATATTAAAAAAAAACTCATTTAAGAAATAAGTATAAGACATATACACCATAGACAAGCGTTATGTTATTGTCATGTTATTGTTGGTAAATCCCATTTAGTTTTATTAGTAATTCGTTCCAGATAAGCCCATCATGTACCGTATCATTTAATTTTGTTATTTACATAAAAAAGAAATTTACGACACACAGCCGCTCTGTTAAAAATAGTCAACACTAAGATATGAAAAAAATGATCTGTTTTATGTGGAGGAATATTAAGAGTTAAGACGTTATTTTTATAAATCTTTATTTATAAATCTGTTCATCAATATTATATTTGTAAAACAAGCGATCGGAGATTTGTCAGGAATTAAAATGCCCTTATCGAGCGTGTGGCATTTATCCTAGTGTAATAACACGTAAGTGCCTAATATTACAGATGGAATTGAATCTGTTAATTTTTTATCAAATAGGGATGTTGACTAATTTTTTTTATTGATTTTATTTGATAGATATACTATAGATAAACACGAAAAAAAGACCTTTGTAAAGAAATATGTCCAATTTTAACAAAAAATTAAATAAAGAAAAATAGTTTTTAAAATTGCCGATAAAACGCTCCAAGCGTCATTACGTCACACACCGCGTACAGAGCTCGCGCTGTGTTAGGTGAGTTATGACAGTTTGTACTTAACTCAATGTTCAGTGACGGCATCGCCTTGTGTCACGTGATAATGCATGATAAATAACGCATTTTAAATTAATTTTCTAAATTTTAAGACAAATAAGTAGACTTTTTAAATGTTATTTTAGGTTTTCAAATAGTGTATTTAATATGTAAAACATAACTTTACATGAATTTGTAACATGTGTCAACATCCCTATTACGGAAGAATTATTAATTCATTCATTTTCTCGGTCCGAGTTGACGTGACGTCCGCCGTTTTCGTCATAATCACGTGACGTGTAATAAGTACACCGTCACTAATATTAATGGGCTTGTTTTATTGTTTTGACTAATTAATGTGCGCTTCATATTTATGTTTTATGTAAAAAAATGTTATTTAACTGTATGAATAATAAAATTTATAAGTGAGCCTATTAGCATTGCATTCTATTATATACTAGCTATTGCCCGCAGCTTCGCCTGCGTCAACTAAGATTTAAAACGGGTCCCTAACTTTTTGAAAATTTAATATAGCCTATGTTCACCGGGGATAGTGTAGCTTCCCAACAGTGAAAGAATGTTTCAAATCGGCCTAGGAGTTTTGGAGCCTATTCAATACAAACAAACAATCAAATATTTCCTTTTATAATATTAGTATAGATTATGTGAACGATACAACAGTGCTGAAATATAAGTTTTTCTGCTACCGTTTCTCATTTTTTAATTGCTGACTAATCTGGAGTTTTTTCTTATTAGATAAAGTGTATTTGAAATAGCCATTGCTTGAAATGTTTCTGAAAACTGTTATAATAATAAATAATTTATAAACACATATCGAGCGACGATGGTCCAGTGGTGGATGGACTCGACCTCTTTTAATGCGAGAGGTTCCGGGTTCGATCCTGACCCCTCCGTGTGTACCTTTAAATGGGTTTTCTAAATTTTTAAGTGCACCCCAAACACGAGACCATCGCTCGCTCACCGGTGAAGGAAAACATCGTGAGGAGACCTGAGACGCATACCTGATGAGATTGAAAATCATTGAAGGTATGTGAAGTTCACCAACCCGCATTGGGCCAGCACATCGGAGAACTATGGCCCATTACCCTCCTCGCCTGATTTCGAGGAGGAGACCCGTGCCCAGCAGTGGGACATAAAGGGTAAACACATTTCTAAATAACACATCTATCATGAGATAAGACCTTACAAATTCATTAGACAATTTATATACATCCCGTATAAAGTATACAGTACACATACGAAGATCCTGCATATACCAGTTTTGACATGAAGCTAATACTTCATTCCCGCTATGTAGGCAAGTGCCTGCACTCAGTACTGCTCTTATTACGAGCTTATAAAATCACTCATTACGCTTGTATTACGTAGGATACGTGTGTTATTATAAGCTGTGCGATCACTGAAATTTAGAACAGGCTGTATATGATGTAACCTATTCAAATTAAATATGATTCTAGTTTACTATCTTGTATATCGAGGAAGCTGTATCATATTATAAAATATCATTTATATATTAAGAAAACGAACAGTCGAAAGCTTTTAGCGACTATCGAAGCCCATAAACATCCACACAATCAGATGTTATGTAGATCATATGTTTTCTTTTGATCCAGCAGAAACTCACAAGCCGTACGAAACACGACAGCATAGCATAGCTACGTGACGACGGTAAAATATGAGCGAATGAGACACGTGGAGATTTTCCAAATATTAGCTATTCCACACAAAGATGGCGGCTATTACTTAAACGTCATTATTGAAAAATGGCGTTACTCATGGTACTTTCGTAGCTTTTTGTATATATTTCAAGCTTTGTTATGAATTTGTTAACTCGTAAATGTGTTTTTTGCATTTTTGTGGATTTTTTGACGACTTGGACTTTTTATTTGGACATAGATTTATAGCCATAAACGCCAAAGAAAATATTCATACGCCATTGTTATAACATGTAGTGTTGCATATCTTGGAAATATTAAATTATACTGACGCTGAAATTGAAAAGAATTTATGGATAAAACATATCGAAACTGTTTGAATATTTATTTTATTCATATCATTACGTGTACAAAAGTAGACCAACGTCCCATACAATTTTGGACCGTCTCCTTTTATTGTCTATCCAGCTTATTGCTTATTAATTTTTGTCTTGAAATAGACACTAATTAAAATCCAGCTTCCAATTCACTAAGCACTAAACCTATATTTTTGGCCATTTTAATAATTCTTCGTAAATCATTAATTGCAATAAATCTAATATTTATTGCAAACACGTTCCTAACAAAGTTTTTTACGATACTAAAGTTAATATCATAGATAAATAAATGTCATGTGTTAAAATATCGCACCAATAATATGTTTCGACTATTAAATAACGGAGTTAAAATTTATCAGGCATCTAAACAACTTTCGAAATACTTTATCCAAACGTGATATACTGTGTGACATCGGCTAATCGGCGAAAAGCTTGCAAATTTTTGATGATTTGCAAATATTGGATGACTGTTTTCGTATGTATGGCAATATGACAAATTGAGCTACTTTCTAGTGAGTTAAATTCTCTTCTTTCAACTGTAGAGACAGTTAAATGAAGTAGTAATCTACTTATACTAATATGATAAATGTCATCTTTGTACAGATATTCTTGGCGGTATTAGAAGTAAATGACACTTAAAAAAATATATTTTGTTAACGCTGACAAAGCCCTGGGCAACAGCTTGTATATTTGAATATATATCTAAACATGTTGCTGTGGATCATTAGATATTATCTGATGTTAAAATAATGGTAGCCAATTGATTTATAGCTGTGTCTTTAATTTATTTCATCATAACACAACATACACATAAAATGGATCTACCATTTTATGTGTATGTCGAAAAAAAAAAGAAAGTATAATAAATATATTTGGACTTTGGAGTTGCTAGGGTATATACCTATTTTTTTTCCAAAGGGGGCGCGGTATATCGCGCGCGCTACTCTGTAGAGTAGGTGTTTGGCTAGTCAAATCCAATACGGTCGACGAGTCATTAGCGTATGAAGTTAAACTATTCGTCGGAGGGCCGGCCCTCCACTGCCCCTCTGACAGTGGATATATACCTATTTAGCAAGGTTCTAGATGACAGCTCCTGACTAGCCATGCTAATAAGTTATTTGTGGTTTTTCAACGTTTTTTTTTCATCCATTGTGTCTCATTATAGCTGAGACGAGTAGTTTTTAGAGTATGCTTGAATATGTTTTCCCGCGCAACAAAATATGGATAAACAAAAAAGAAAGCCGACATATTTTTAACCGACTTCAAAAAAAGAAGGAGGTTATCAATTCGTCTGTATGTTTTTTTTTTGTATGTTTGTTACTCGATTACTCCGCTGTTTGGGAATGGATTTTGGTGATTCTTGTTTTGTTAGTAAGCTTATGTTTCCGAATTGGTCCCATATCAATTCGATCGACATCTGATCAGCGGTTTTTAAGTTATATTCAATAATGCTTATTTGGTTGGTTTTGTATACCCAGACGATTTTCGACATTTTATTACTTGTCGATGTAATATGAATAATATGAACAAAAACCACTGAATAGGATACTTTGGAAAGTATCGAAGTATTGTGAGTTCATCATCATCAACTTTCATCCGTCCACGGCTGAACATAGGTTCCCTCAATAAACGCTAAGACGACAGGTCCCTTACCACTAGCATCCAACACAGATCAGGAACGCCAAAACTATATTATTTATTTATAAACTTAAAACTAAAAAGTACAAAATAAAATTAATTTTAAATAAAAAACCAAAAACCGACTTCAAAACCATACCTTAATTAATGTACAACTAAAAATTTTAAAATAATATGAAATACTTCGAAGTGAAGTAGAAGACGTGAATACTATTTAAAATCGGGTATTTTTGGAGTCGGTGCCAGCCAAAACATGGCTGCCCTTCACAGGCATATTCTCAATACTTGGTGTATGTGATTGATCATTAAAATATCCTCTTTGGCTGGCATTGGCAATTAAAATTTTTAGTTGTACATTAATTAAGGTATGGTTTTGAAGTCGGTTTTTGGTTTTTTATTTAAAATTAATTTTATTAGAAGGAAAATCTCTAGGTTTTTCACTGATTAGAAATGTATTTAAAAACTAAAAATGGTTTAGTTTTAAGTAAAAATCCCTTCGAATTTTAATATACCATAAATATTCATGAGGCGTAAAACATTCATCGCATATCAATAAAGACAAGGATACTAGGAATAGGAATTTCATGTGACTAATCTCTTGCCACTAGCATACACGGACCTTACGAAAATTTTCATGGGTTTAAAATTGATTAAAATTAATATAAAATTTCCTCCCCTCCTCCCCCCTCCTCCCCCCTCCTCCCCCCGCCGCCGTCGTTCGATACACACACGTCTGACGTACGCTCCGGAGATTTAAATATTTTAAAGTGGTTATTCCTTTAATTTCGTTATAATTTGGTGTTAAATAACTAGGTAACAGTGCACATCACAATTACTGTAAGTCTGTTTATCGCCTTTATACGTAATTACTTGGATTTCAATTGGTAAGTGCAAATTCTTTTGTTATTATTTTTCGTCGCATCGCAAGGTAGGAATAAGTTTGATATTCACCGGTCGCTCGCTTCACGCGTCGATAACAGCTGACTTATTGTATGTAGTAATACGTTCGACATTCCTTTACGCATTTGTTTAAATTAATTTATTCCTTACTTGTTATTTTATTTAATTTTAATTCTATTTTTATTTTCTTTTATATTTATACTATCTAATCATAAATAAAGACTTAAACGCCAAAATGTCTAGCCGTAATGTTGTGCCACCAGATAAGCAATCAAATCCATTTTTAAAAAGTCATAAAGTACCTCGCTCGCCCCCAGTATCCGCTGGCAAGCGCAACCTTTCGGATCTTTCGCCTACTTCACTATCACCAGAGGGCAAGCGTCATCAACCCACCCTAAACGAATCTATTTCGTCCGTAAATTCTGCGCTCGATTTAAGCCGACCTATTAATGACACCGACTATTACGAGCTCGTCCGCGAAGCATCAAGTTATCTCGCAAAAATAAACGAGCTAGTCAACGATCCCGGTTCTCGCATTAACATCACTAACAAAGCGGGCATCATGGACATGACACAAAAAATCACGGCAATTGTGTCTTTACTCGCGATAAAGAACTCTTCACTTGAAAATAAAATTACACACGCAGAACGCGACCTTATAGCCTCACAAACAAACACGAAACCATCTTATTGCGAGGCGCTAAAACTAAAACTAGCTAAATCTGTTCCGCCAGTAGAAACGCGGGCCCCACTTCCGTGCGTGATAGCGTACCCAACAGAAGAAAAATCCTCAGAGCTAAAATCATCAACCGAAACCAAGCAGGCCCTTATGAAAGTCATCAATCCATCGGATGGATTTCAATTTCGCGGCGTTAAAAAAACCGGTAATTCGGGAGTAATTCTACGACTGACAAACGAGTCACAAGTTAAAAAACTAAAGTCAGTCGAAGCATTAAAAACCGCTGGTCTCCGCTTAGAAACACCAAAAGGAAGAAATCCGCGAATTTTAATTAAAGACGTGCCACAACACATATCAGACGAAAACTTTCTGTCATCATTATATAATCAAAATATTAAAGGCGAGATCAATGTGTCGCAAGAACACTTCACAAAATCCACGAAAATAGTCCGGCGTCGAATCTTACATAATAATTCATCTAATCGTAAATGGATCGGTATTGAACTGGAGCCCGAAATTCGTAAGCATTTAATTAACACCAAAGAAAAACTTTTTATCGATTGGGCGTCGTGTCGTTTTGTTGATGACATTGAACTAGTACGTTGTACCAACTGCCAACAATATGGCCACACCGCAAAATTCTGTCGCGAAAATAATCCGTGTTGTTACCACTGCGCGGGATCTCATAGCAGCATTGAATGCCCG
Organism: Lycaena phlaeas; assembly: GCA_905333005.2. Classification (NCBI taxonomy): domain Eukaryota; kingdom Metazoa; phylum Arthropoda; class Insecta; order Lepidoptera; family Lycaenidae; genus Lycaena; species Lycaena phlaeas. The sequence continues at coordinate 8,130,601 of HG995182.1, forward strand.
AACAAAGCGCTAGACGGTTTTAAACCAGTATGTGGCAGTTGCAGGCGGTACAAAAAGCCTGCCGATCATCCTACCGGCTCTGTCGACTGTCCCACTTATAAAACAAAAATGGAACAATTAATTTTAACAACCCGATATGGATAGTTTAGGTATAGGACAATTAAACCTTCACAACGACAAAATCGCGACGTTAGAATTAGAAAAGCTCGTATCCGATTATAACTTAGACTTAGTGCTCATACAAGAACAATATCAAAGTGCACGGTTACGATCTAAAACGATTCAGATTAATAACCAAGCTCGCGCCGGCATTTACATACCGAACTCGAAATTCACTGTTACGTCTTTAACAAACTTATCAACATGTCACTGCGCAGTAGCGGAGGTATCTTGTCCTTACTTTAGAGTCTACTTGGTTAGCTATTATTTTCAATTTTCCGACCCCGTAGCCCCTCACCTACACCATCTTCGTCACGTCCTGCAAGCTCTAGCGGGTAATAAGATCATCATAGGCGCAGATGTTAATGCCTCCTCCCCTTTATGGCACGGGAAACTACGATATGTCGACCGCGAACGTAGATGCGCTGTAGAGGACTTCATTGCCGAGCTAAACTTAAACATTCACAATTTGCCAAATGCACCACCAACTTATAGTAGCCCTATGGGCGAGTCTTCCATTGACGTCACGCTTTCAAGCGCGAACGTCCATATTAGTAACTGGCGTGTCTTGCCTGACGCGTCCTGCAGTGATCATCGCTTGATTGTTTACGAGTTTATGCACAATACGTCCACGAGTCAACGTGTAACTGGTCCCATAGATTACAGATACAACAACAAAAACGGAAACTGGAATCTGTTCCGGTCGCTTTTCACCGCACATGCAAAAGACTTCACTCGCTCTGACCTAAACATAAATGAATGCGCCGAGATAATGTCTAACACCTTTATATACTGTGCTGACGTTGCCTTGGGTCGAAGGCCGCTTCCTAGCTCGTCTAACTGCAAGTGGTGGAATGACCGGCTTTATTCGATCCGAAGAGATTTCCGAAGGGCTAGACGCAAGCTAAAAAGAGTCCGTAGAACAGGCGTGGACACATCTAATAACATCTATTTAACGACACTTGCAGAACTCCGGTCGGCCAGATCTCGATATCGAGCTGCGGTCTCATTAGCTAAAGGCAATATGTTAAAAAACGCCGCGAATAGATTGGATAGGGAAGGCCCGTGGTCATCACTATATCATGAACTAAAGCCTACCAGGAACAACAACGCGAACTTCTTCTCAAATATAAAAATTAACGACACTTATACAAAGAACTTAGAAGAAACAAATAAGGCCTATCTGGACGCTCTTATCCCTGACGACACGCCGGATACCGATAACGACTACCACCGCGAAATCAGGGTTAACTCTTTGAACCCTATAAACACTCCTGCATCTGACCTACCATCTATAGCTGAATTACAACTAATTGTTGATGCGTTACCAATTAAAAAATCGGCAGGCGAAGACAAAATTTCTAATATTATGATCAAACACGCGTGCAAAGCGGCCGGCCACTCTATCTTAGCAATACTTAATCGGTGTATTTCCGAAGGCATTTTTCCCAATATATGGCGTAACGGCACAATTAAATTAATTTCTAAACCGGGCAATAAACCTCCAGACGATCCAAAATCTTACCGTCCCATAACTCTGCTGCCTTCGCTGGGTAAGCTGCTTGAACGGCTCATCGTACCGCGATTAATACCAGGCGGTCCAAAATTCCATGACAAACAATTTGGCTTTACAGCCGGTCGTTCGACGGTAGATGCAGCTATGGAAGTAAGAAAAATAGTGGACCTATCAGAATTTAAATATGTAGTAGGGATATCTCTCGACATATCCGGCGCCTTCGATAACGCATGGTGGCCAATGTTGCTTTTAAAATTGAAAATCAGAGGCTGTTACTCTAACATCTACTCCTTGATACAGTCGTACTTTGTAAATGGCTCAACTAAACTTCGGTTCGGCCACCACACCCAATCAAAACATCTAACGCGCGGTTGCCCACAGGGCTCTGTACTATCACCTTTTCTGTGGAATATAGGTTTTGATGACCTGCTCTCGTTACCATTACCGACTTCATGCTACTTAGTTGGCTATGCGGACGATGGACTCCTTCTAATACAAGCTAACTCACGATCTGAAATTGAGACTAAATCAAATAGATGCCTTAGTTTAATATCTCAGTGGGGGGAAAGAAATCGGCTAGAATTTGCCCCCCACAAAACTTACCAAATTATTTTAAAAGGCTCATTACAATCAACACCTAGTATAAAATTTAACAACATATCGGTTAAACGTAAAGAAGCTCTTTGTTACCTAGGACTAGTCCTGGAAAATAAATTCACGTTTTTAGAACACATAATTCAGACTGGAGAAAGAGCTAAACGCAATTTTTACGCTTTCGCTAAAATATCGCATACGACATGGGGTCTCTCTTTTAAAACACTAAGATTAATCTATTCCGCAACATATTTGGGTAGTATGTGCTACGGTGCACCCGTGTGGGCCGACAGGTCCACCATCGGAGCGGCCCGACGCAAGTTATTACAGAGCCAACGGTTGTCATTGATATTTTTATGTAAAGCCTATCGGACTGTTAGTACAGAAGCATTACCCGTCCTTGCCGGAGTACTTCCCGTTGACTTGGAAATACAGCGCCGCGCAGCCAAGTTTTATCATTCGCGCAATCTTTCAAGTGCCGACTTTCTAAGACCACAAGACCGACAAAAAATCGCCAATCTTTTCGATTCTATAGATATAATCACCATAAATTTAATAAAAGAATGGCAGGCCCGATGGGAAAATACGACTAAAGGGCGTCATCTATATAACTTTTTTCCGTCCGTAGCCGATCGCTTATCAAAGCATTGGCTGGAGATTGATCATTGTGTCGCACAGTTTCTTACCGGCCACGGAAATTTTAAAAGTAAATTATTCGGTTTTAATCTCGTGCCGTCCCCCTTGTGCGACTGTTCGACAGAAGGCAACGAATACGAACAAACGGCACACCACATTCTTTGGGAGTGCAGTCTTTGGCAACATGAACGAACTCTTATGCTCGACAATATCCGTAGCAAATCAGGAGTAATTTACTACAGCGACCTCGTGGACGATGTGAAAAACTTCCGTGCATTCAAACGATTTTGCCACAATTATTACTGGAAAAATAACATCATACCAAGTCATACACAATAGCTCATGGTTATATACACAAGTATATCTCACTATGTAGATATGAACTGACTTAAAAAACTAAATCACAGTCTTATAACTTCTATTTTCTAATCTCAATAAATATAACACGAAGTTATACAATAACTCATAGTTAATATACATAGGTATATTATTCTCACTATGCAGATATTTGTAGACATTAAATTTATTTCTCCGTGGTGCATTGCAGCTGGGCTTCACCTGGCTGCTATCTTCTTTTTCTTGACTTTGTTAGTCACTGCAATCCTGTACTGTCTCCCGCTTTGAACAGGGAGGGAAACTGGAATTTTTCCTACTCCTCCTAAATTCTTCTGATTAATTTCGTTGCGGGTCCCAAGGCAGTTTAACGTATCCCCCGGGCTCCCGGAGATCGTATCAAAGGGTCATTTGGTGGTTGCCGCTGTCGATCCTGGCTATACAGGAGTTGCAGCGGTGGGAATGTGTGGTGGGCCAAGCCCGAAAAAAAAAAAATAATATAAAATTTGTCAGAATAGAATATGTAAGAGAAGGTGGAGATTCGGATCTCCGTACCAGGAGATATGACGTCTTCACTTTCATCGAAACAGGCCAATAGTGGCAATGATGATGCAACAAAAGCGGCTAACGACAGCTAATGTTGAAACTTTTTGATATAATATAGACTTTCCATGCAACTATAAATCTTATTGGCAATGATCTGAGAAACACCTATTTGGCATGCAAATATGGCCTATATCGCTGGTGGCGCGTATCAAACACCAGGATGTTGTAAAATTAATGTATATTTTATTTATAAGTTCTATTAATCATTTTTTTTTTACGTTAATTGGAACAAATTGATAGACGTGACACTTGTTGGTCAGTGGTCAGCGTTGCATATCAATAAAGACAAGGATACAAGGAATAGGAATTGCATGTGCCTCATGTTATCATGTGTTGTCTATCCTTTTTTTTCTTTAACGCCGGGAAATGCGCTTAGGCATCCCGCGGGGGAGTTGGTCTCCACAAGCGGGTATGTGGGACTCGCTGCGCCCGAAAGCTGGTAAGTGGACGCAGCTCTACCCACTAAAACCCGGTGATTGCCACCACTGCCGCCTTTGGTGAGGTGCACCGGAAATACAAGCAACACCTCACCTCACCTCCACGGCTAGACGGCACCTCTGGGGAACGACGCTACTGCAACAGAGGGGTTGCCCCGCAGCACAGAACAATAGCTCCCAACATCGGTACAGTACAATGAGGCGACGTTCCCATCCTCACCCCTTGCCCCCTGCTCTTTTGTCCCCTCTTTTTATAAGAGGGATACAAAGAGCCCCCTCGGCTCAATTCGCTTCGCCCAAGGTGTTGGGGTCACGCTGGGCTACTGAGCCCCACCGCCACGACAAGGCCTGAATTATGGTGGGGCTGTTCATATATAACTGCTTAAATATCATCTGTCTAATAAGATAAGAAGACATCATGTAACCTTTAAATATGAGGTGTTATGTGCGTGTGATATTGCAAGTTATAACTAGCTTATTGAATAAATAAACATTTGGAAACGTAGTCGGAAATATGACGTCATAAACCACTCCCCGCGCTACAATTGTAGAGCATGCAAGGTGAAAACGGTTGTTATTATAATATAGATAATAGAAACATACATAACATAATATGAATGTATGTACATTATTGTCTATACTAGTGATGTGCCGGATTTTTAATAATACCGCGGATACGTATCCAAATATTAACATTTTATCCAATCTGTGTCGATGAGAGAGACACAAACAGCTTATTGACTTCTTATCATATAATTAATAATGTTATTAATTTTATCAAGGTTTGTTTACAAACAATAGAGATAAAATTGCTAGCCAATATATTTAAAATGACAATAGTCAAATTATTTATTATTTATTTAATTATTTACAATAGTTATTGTAATGCTAATAATTATATAGTTTACGACTATAGTGATGTATTTATGTTTATTATGCTTATTATGATAATAATGCTAAATGAGAATCTAGCATGTATATAGATAATATGATTCATTAAAAAATTAAATGTTAATAGTGTATTCACTATCCAGCTGTTAAACGAGTATCAAAGATCTACGATTTATTGCAGTGTCGTCAACATTAATACTCATAGTTAATGGGAAAGTGTAAAATGAAATATATCTCATTAAATAATAACTCATTGAGTCTCGATTTTAATAAGAATCTAGAATTAACGACCCTAAAACCGAAATGTGGAAATAAATTACAGACATTGGAAATTGTGGGATAGCGTAAGTGGAATTTTGGTACCTACAAGATGTATTTTTTTATGGTGGATAGAGAAACCAAAAGAGGCTAACTATAGTTTTTCAGCAACGCCTATAAGCCTATTAGACATTATTCATACTTTTTAAAGTAAAAACATATTTTTTTATATTTTACTAGGCATTAGCTAATAAGCTAATAAACGAGCTTTAATTTTTAATGATTTGAATTTAGTATTATTATTTGTATTTGTGTGTTTGTATCTGTGTTATTAATTAGTTTTAGATTTATTTATGATGCTATGGATGAAATTAAATTAATGATTAATTAAACCTGAATTAAATTAATTTTTGTTTTTTTTTAAATACGAAGCTATGTCAAAAATCGCGTTTGTCCTGTCGATATTCTTAATTAACATCTGGAATCTCTACCGATTAATGTTAAACTAATTGATCTTGTATTTTGTAATTAAAAGCCATTTCAATTTGTAATACTCGTTTCTATTAAATCATTCCTTTATAATTAAGATAAGCAAATTGATTGAGGAGTTAAATGCTGAATGAATAATGGCCTGACCCTAAAATCAGGCGAAGAGGGTAATGGGCCAATAGTTCACCGCGCTGGCCCAGTGCGGGTTGGTGAACTGCACATACCTTCAAAGACTTTCAATCTCCTCAGGCATGCAGGTTTCCTCACGACGTTTTCCTTCACCGGTGAGCGAGCGATGGTCTCGTGTTTGGGGTGCACTTAGAAAATAACTTACAAGTCTGGATCGAACACGGAACCTCTCGCATAAGAGGCCGAGTCCATACCCACTCGACCATTGTCGCTAACTCAAACGTCCTGCATCTTATTTACCTTTCCTTCAAATTACCGCTCGATCACCATCAGCCTTTATCCGTCCACTGCTGAATATAGGCCTCCCTCAATGTACGCCACTCGAATCCAACATCAAATTGCTCCATAAGGAGACAAATTAGCAGAATAAAAAGTGTTTTTGAAGCACGTCATCAGAACTGATCACGTATCTAGGATACGCGAGGTGGCGTGACGTAATAAAGTACGTGACACTGGCCGGATGGACTCACTTAGGATTGTAGCGACAGCAGCAAAAGGATTGTAGAGACTGCAGCATCCTTGTACATGTATGTTATTTTTTCATTAAATCCCATAGGGCAGACTATCCGGAATGGAATTATATAAATTCTATAAACTTACAAATGAGATAAATATTTCAAATTTAGAACAGAATATTTTTAAATAACACCAAATGAGGTTCAATGTAGTAATTTAGTATAATTGGTATAGTTTTTGAAACATCACAAAGAGAATACTAATATATTTTTTCACACATTATTTCTATACAATATTATTACCATATTTCACATCAATTAAATGACTCATGCTATTAATGTGAAATATATAGTTTGAACCCATAACCTCGTAAAAATTATTTGACGACATAATAAATGGGATGTAAGTTCTAGACTTCACGACAGCAATTTATAATTTAAATAGCGATTGTATGTATTGAATGTATTACGAATATTAGCTTCACAAAATATATCAAATGATCGTGACTAACAGCTTTAAGGTGCAGCTCCACCGCGGCGCACTGAGAGGTTACACACGTTTGCCAAGCTTCGCTTTTCAATAAAATGTGTGCAATTGTTTCCACTGCAACCACAACAGTAGGGCTATTCTGTAAAAACCATTTCGATATCGAGCTTCATCTGAGTGATAGAGCTAACTTTACGCTCACTTCGAAAGCGAACTTTATTGATATAGATAGATAGTCGAGTTATAAAGAATACAAATTTGTCAAATTCGTCATATCGCCGCGGATTCCGCTTTCGAGATTCGAAAACGACCTTACTATTGCTATTCTAGCTCTACTGCACTACAATTAATGAGTAGCGTATCAATGACAAGATATGAATTAATTGTCATTTTTTTGCAGTTGACACATGTGCGTAGACAACCCGTGCGCCGCGGTGGAGCTGCGCCTTTAAGCACATACATTTTATTAAAAAGTATTTTAGCGAAATAAATGTAAAAATGATAAAGAGCATTTTGATAAATCAATTTGACATGTTATTAATGCTAACGATAAACTTGATAAAATTGACTTTATTCGTTTGAAAAATTACTTTTCCGGGTATTTGACCTGTCGAAAGTCCAACAGCTGATTTGTGCAGCTGATACATATCATAATGTTTATGCGGATGTCACTTATTGTGATAAAACAACTTTTACCGATTTATTGCTATTCATTGCGATATTCATAGCCCCAACGTTTCGTACTTTTAAAACGATGAAATACGCAGAAGTTGTATCATTAGAATAAGATGACAAGTGATTTTGAAACTTTTAAATAGGACAATAAGATACAGGTAATTAATTTATTTTTATTCTTACTCCATAGTTAGAAAATTATCCGATGATAATATTATTATGTCTTTATTTTTGATGATAGTTATTTTTGATTGATGATAATATTATTTTTTAAAATCTTATGTATGTACAAAAAAATCTGCAAATATTTAAGAAAAAGTGTGATCAACACAACATTAATACAAGAAATAAAAATAAACTTGCTGTGCCCAGCTCAAGGCTCCATAAAATTAGTAACTCCTTTACGGGTAATTGTATACGTTTTTATAATAAACTTCCCGAAAGTATAAAAGAAATGTCAATAAATAAAAATAAATCTATTATTAAAGAAAAACTTACAACAAAATCCTATTATAATGTAAAGGAATATGTAAATGACAAAAATTCTTGGATATGAATTGCTCTACATTTAAGTGACTGTGAAATAATGATCACAATTAAAAAAAATGATAGGAACCCAGCAGAGTTTCTTGTGGGTATCTTCTCTGAGATGGGCGCGTTGCGAACCCTCATTATAAACTTAGCCGCTAAGACGATCATAAGTGATCATTATATAGATCCAATATGTGAAAATAAATAAATAAATAAAATAAATAAATTATTTTTATTTAATTTATTATTTTGCTGCATCCTTGAGGCACACTTTAGTTTATCATTATTGTTTACTTAATCTATATGTATCTGTTGTTGTCTCTAGTGTGTGGTCAAATAAACGATTTTCTTTCTTTGTTATAAAAATATTCAGATACAATTTCTCCAGCAAAAACAAATCAAGCGATACGTGCTGCAAGCCCTAAGGTTTCTATTTGTTCTCTGAATCAGGCATAATTATTGAAATATAACGTTAGAACAGAAACCAGCAATAACTAGATGATTGTTTCCTTGCTGCGGTATTACTGTAACAAGAAGTGTAATAAATTTCATGGTTTTATTAAGGAATTAGGAACATACTGTAACTAACAATACAACAAAAAGATGTACACGAGATGACTACGAGTTCTCATGCCGTTATATAAGTAACAATGATCGAAGGTGTTAGGTGTAAAAGATATGTTTTCTTGTAGAGGAAAATGATTTACCACATGGGATCCCACAATTAAAAATTACATTCCAAGCATAATATATCACAGACTCATTCTGCGTAGATAGGACTAAATTAAATATTGATGTACCATAGGGTCACAGATTTATAAATAAAGATAGATGGAGCATGCCGAACACGCGAGTGACGCCACCAAAGCGAATACAAATTCAAAAGTGAACACAATCTAATAGACGTTTAGAGTACGATATATCGAGCACTTGAGAGCGCTTTTGAATTTGTATTCGCTTTCAAGCGTCACTCGGGTGTTCGGCATGCACCATCTGTCTTTATTTATAAATCTGTGCATAGGGTAGTTTCGAATAATAAACTTTCTAGCGATACGAATAGTACGTCTGACACCTCAGTCCTCCCGTGACCATGGTAGCTGTAACATCTGTTGCACAGCGCGGTGGAGGGAACTCTTGGATAGAATTATACTACTGGCCCTAGTGGCCTTATTTTTTTATAGCATAGAAGGGCAAACGAACAGTCGAAGCCTTGCAAATATTGACGCCCATTAACATCCACATAACCTATGCAGATGCGTTGCCCTCCTTTTCCCTGTCCCCCCAATAGGCCACCGGAAACTCACAAACCGCACGAAACGCGACAGCATAACTGCCACTTTACGCTGGTGTTATGTGAGCGAGAGGTACCACCACGGTCGTGCCGGCCCAATTCGGCTGCAAAGCTGCATGGCACTACCTCTTTACAAACGCTTGCATCGAATGTGGGGTGAGCCGGTTGGCTTCACCGTGTGATGAGTAAAAATGGGGGGTTGCCCTCCGCCAGCCATAGGTATCCATAAGGATATGATGTGGATATGGCGTACCGGTTCAGTTTAAAGTTGAAAGTCCTCATGATGAAGAACAGGGTACGGCAACGATATAGGTCGATGACCTCAAAAGCCTTCATGCGTTTTTGAATAATGAATATCTAGATTAGAATCAGATTAACCTAGTGCCGTATCCAAATATGAAGACTATAAAAATATATTAAAACTTATATAATATTGTAATATTATACATAAAAATTTAAATAAATTATGTTTTTTTTATTTTCTCAATGTAGCTATTGGAGTCAGTTTGAGTTTATTGGGGGCAGTCTGTAATAAGCCATAATAAAAGGTCTGGAGACCTCAGGTCAACAAATAAGCGGAGGTCCAAAACTATTGACCGAATAATAGGAGCAATTTTTATTATAAAATGCAATAAATACTTTTTGGCGAGTAAACAAATAAAAACTACTGAATGGATTTTAATGAAACTTTACAGTAATATAGCTTATACATCAGAATAACACATAGGCTATAATTTACCTCCCAGCCAAACGGAAAGTACGCGCTACTAATATTTATAATATGCGAAAGTGAGTTTTTGTTACGGTTTAGTGCCTATCGCACTGAGATTTCAATTAAAGGGTAATTAAATTAAATTTTTGTAAAAAAGGTATTATCATCATCATCATCAGCCTTTATCCGTCCACTGCTGAACATAGCCGCCCTCTCATTCGCATTCAACAAGGACCGGCCACTGCACGCAAATCATCTTCCCATGTGGTTATTTTGCATACTATTTAGCAGAATTATATGTTGTATACTTTACATACTATCCAGCATATTATATGTTGCATTTATTAATATAAAAACACCAGAAGCTAGAATTATAATATATTTTAATAAATAATTTTCAAAAAGCACAACTAGTTTACGTTCTTAGTAGAGCATTGGATAATCTAGAAATACATATGCAAAAACGTCGCAAATTTATTAAAAAAATTCGTCACGAATCACGATATTAACATATATAAATATTTAATAAACTCGATTATTACAATTTATTAATTAGACCTATTACATAAAAAACGTAAGGATGTCAATGGAATTCAAAAATAATAGTAATATTACGCAAAATATGTTGAGTAACAAAATGTTATGGTATAGGAGAAAATTAAAATTAACGCATTATACTTTGACTTGCAGCGCCCCGCGGTTTCGCCCGCGTATTTCATATTCCCGTGGGAGTACGGGGATTAATTATAGCCTGTGTTATTCTGATGTGTAAGCTATATTATTGTATAGTTTAAAATGCAATGGCCGGACCGTTTTTTAATGCGACTGGGCAGGGATCGGCCATCTTGGCGTTTATTAAAAGGGGCCTATGTAGTGGGCGTTTAATAGATGGATTTTATCATCACTATCATATAATATAGGCATATTGTATTGTTATTGAAACGAGTCCTTTAAAATAATTAGTGCATAAATATCCACCATGGGGTCCCGGTAACATGGGTACCTTATGCTTATTTCTCACTTAAAACAGCTTTGCTGTGTTTCATAGGGGAGACAATGTATTTACACTTTACAGGCACTGCGACTTTTATGTCTCGGGATACGATGAGAAGCTTGAGCTAATTTTTTTTATACTGTTGGGTCAACTCACACACGGCCATCTGATCCCAAACTAGGCAAAGCCTGTTCTTATGGTCACCAGACAACTGATACACTACTTATATATTTCTACACATATACATAATACATATTATAGATAAATTACGCCCAGACACAGATCAAAATATAATCATGCTCATCACACAAACATTAGTACTGGGTGGGAATCGAACCCACGACCTTCTGGTTTAGCAGCCAGGGTCACTTACCACTAGACCAACAGGCCAGTCGAAGTTCTGGTTAAAGTTTATTTTTATAGTCCACGTCAACCACCATCAGGAAGCACGTCTGCCAGTTTACTATCCAACAGCATAAAAAAATCTCCATAATGCTATTTTTAAATAACTGTATAAGATAGTACTAAACTGTATATTGTATTAAAAAATGAAAATTTTAATTCACAGTAGTCAAGTCAATACATTTCCGTTATCCGGTACCAGTAACGCAAGTTTGTAGGAGTTAACCCTAATCAGGTTACGAGGTGATTGTTAACAGATATTTGGTATAAATATTTTTGGATTTTAAAGCTATTTATAATGTATTGAAGAGTTCACGACCTTATTAAGGTCTTGGAACGGAAACAACCTTAGAGTAAATTTCTATTGTTCAGATATAGTTTGCTTTTTTTTCGAATGGACATATGCTGTTGGCCTTAAGGGTGCTGACCCGTTGGCCTAGTGGTTAGTGACTCTTACTGCTAAGTCGAAGATCGTGGGTTCGATTCCCATCCAGGACACATCTTTTTGTGAAGAGCATGATCTGCTTCTCTATGTCTGGGAGTGATTTATCTATGATATAGTATTAAGAAAGAAATATAAGGTTTTATCAGTTGACTGGTTGCCATAATACCTACAAGCTTTGGAGCAGGTGGCCGTGGTGAGATTTCAAATATTATTAATATTATAATGTATGGAAGTTACAGGTCCGCGTTGAATGCGAGTGGCAGGGTATCGGTCGTCTTGGCGTTCATTGAGGCTTATTTTCAGCAGTGGACGGATAAAGGCTGATGATGATGATGATGATCATGATGTAAGTTACTTGTTTCTTCCTGTAAGCTTAGTGTTCTAAAAATAAGGACAGGCAGGCAGAACTATTACCACAAAGATCTTCCATCTTCAAAAGGCGAAACAAAGATTTAGACAAGCTATCCAAATGTACAAGACAAGTAGGAATTCAGTAGCTCGTCTATGTCGCCATTTTTCAAATACCATTAAAAAATCAACTGTCAACATTCTTTTTATTAATACAGCCTATTTGTATTGTAAAAAAATTAAAATTAAACAATCGAAACGCTTCAAGAGACAAAAGACATAAATATTTTTTTCCCGCTAACGATCGTCAATTTGTCAATGAATAGATACCATAAATAATAGACTTTTGACATAACAACTTAATACCGCCTCAGGTAACAATGTATTTGGCCGTAGGCGCGAAAAGGCCATTCTAAGGTCTCTGGTATTATTGATTATTATATCTTCGTTGATGTACCATTAGTATCAAGTAGCAACTTAATAGTATTTTATGGTGCTTTGTCAAATGTGTCGATAGAAGAGATTTGTTAGACAAGCGGTATAGACAATAATGTGACGTGTGTTAGGCGCCGTTCAACACGAGCGTTTTTTTGTCGAGCGTTAACAAAGAGTTTGAATTAGGCATCGACCACATAGCCCATAGACACCTAATAACAGGGGAACGGGTTCTGGCTTATAGTTCCGATGTAAGCCGTAAACAATGTACTCAAACCATCGTGTCGTCTCATTCTTTCCCGTTGCGAAATAATTTCTTTTTAACGTTCCGTGATTGGTAATGTATGACATTGAATTAGCTAATCACAGCATTGCAACCCCTTTCGTCTCACTTCAGCTAGTTGCCAGAATGCATTTAATACGAAAAATCAAACATTAGGAGTCTTTAGGTTGTGTGGTCGATGGAATTAGGCAAATGGATATCCATGTATCTGTTCATACGAAAGCGTTTTTATTACCTGGCGATGTTTGTCAAATGCTATTGGGTTTTAGACGTAGTGTTTTATAAGAATCAAATTGAGCATGCCAAGCTAGCAACTTGAGTCAACGTCGTGTTTTAGCGCGACGCTTTTTAAGCGCTCATGTGAACGGGGCTTTAGTGGCTTGCTTTTTAACGTTAGCGTGTTAGAATCCCGCGGATATGATAAATATTCTTGTGCCAATATTATGGGTTTATGAGTGTAAAAGAATGTGTATCAGTAATTCATGTTCTCACCACAAAACGAATAAAGAAAATTTGCTATGTTAACATAACTTTTAATTTCATTTTTAATTATGTATATTAAGCTTCAGGATTTGAACACATATACCATTAGCTTATTGACTAACTTATATCAACGGAGAGCTTCGATCGAAGCTCTTCGATTATATCGATAGAACTTCAATTGAATGAAGTTTCAAGAATCGTTCATCCGAGGGATTCGTTTTCAACATGTTTCATTCTCACTAAAAGGTGTTTTCCGGTTAAGAAGCTATACAGTTTTATTACTTTATCGATTTATGTACTATGTAATTATTACTTTAAAACTTTCAGTTGCAGAAGGGCATAGGTTATATAGCTCGTGAAACAACACTTTCGAGTTGTAAAACTCACGTTAAACTCATCGTTTATTACGCATTAGCCTCACAATTTACTAGAAAGTACGATACAAGGAGTTTTATTAAAATGAAATAAGACATTTTAATAACAAACTATTAACAGCGTCTTATCAAAAGCCGGAACCGCACGTTTGCCGAGGCTTGGCAAGCCTTCAGAAATTCAAACGTGTGGATACAGAATTTGTCTTGGCTTGCGTAGGTTTGCAAGGGTTTGTGGCCAACCCGACGAGTGTCGGTATCGTGCACAAGTCAAAGGAACCAAAGAGAATTTGCCGCAAGCGCTTGGAGGCGTCCACATGCTTGTGGCTTGTGGAGGCTTGGGGCTTGCGGCAAGCCACAAACGTGCACATCCGGTATAAAAGTTTAGATTAAAAAAAAATGTGATCGTTGTGGTTCGAGAAATCAAAGATCTAAGATGACAGTATAATACTCTCAACTTGGAAAAACCTTTTCATACAGCCTAGATTTAAAGTTTGCTTTTTGTATTTAGGAGAAAACTATGAGCATACTGTTTATTACTATGAAGAAGTTTTTTGCAATATCATTTTTAAAATCCAATACATGAACTGGTAGCTCATGCAATACGAGTTATTCAGAATATATACATCTAAACTTTTTATTTTATTACTTTTAATTATTCATTAAACACCACAACGGTGTTTACAGATTGAAAAATCTTATATTAATTAGAAAATACATCAAATAAATTAAAATGCTTTTAGTTAACATCGTTGAGAACCAGTTGAATTACTTGGGTTATCAGAACGAGCGTTAAAATTATCGTAAAATGATTCAAATTAATTTCATGGAATGCTTTTAAAATGTAATGATATAAAAGTGTCGACATATTTATACTCACACACACACACACACACACACACACACGCGCGCACACACACACACACGCACACACACACACACGCACGCACGCACGCACGCACGCGCGCACACACACACACACACACACACACACACACACACACACACACACACACACACACACACACACGAACGTACCCAAGCATTTCTGTCTTTAGAAAAAAGAAAAAAAAAAGTTTGCTCAAACTTTTTGTATCGCATTGTATTTATTTCGATTGTCAATTATTAATAGTTAAGGGAAAAGTGAAGCTGCCAACCACAAGTATTTACTTACTTACATGGTAGCTTTGAAGACCAAAATTGTACTCATACTATGTTTTTTTTGATTCAAATAAATTATTAAATTATTATTAAATTATTAATTTGACGCAAGCCTATGCGGTCCAGTAGGGCTATTCTGTAAGGTCGTTTTCAAATCTCGAAAGCGGAATCCGCGGTGATATGACGAATTTGTATTCTTTAAAACTCGACTATCTCTATACAAATAAAGTTCACTTTAGAAGTAACGTAAAGTGAGCTCTATCACTGAGGTAAAGCTCGATATCTAAATGGTTTGTTTACAGAAAAACCCTACAGCTCCGAGCCCTTTGCAGAGTGGCAAGGGATCGATCGTTTCGGCGTTCATTTAGGGAGGCCTATGTTCAGCAAAGAACGGATAGTGGCTGATGATAATTATATGCATTTTAATAGTCTGCAGCTAACTTGGCGTATTTTCACGATCATACTTCTTTAAATGTCGATTAAAATTGGTCACAAAATAATTACCCATTGTTACATAAAATTGTGCTTAGTTGCGTGAATTAAATCTGACATGACTTATACTAGTCGTATACGATCATCATCTACAATACACCAGCTCTATCAATGATTTGCCTAAATCCTTAAAAAGCCTTGAAACTGAGATTTCACTCAAAATTAGCAACGTTTATAGATATGACTAAAAAATAAAATAATTATCATCGGCTCTTGGTTCTTACACTTTTCTCGCCGTTCAAGATATTTCTATTCCATTATATAATATTAATATGAATGCAAAAAAACCAATGCGGAAACAGAACAGCATAGATTTATAGACAACAAAAACTGGCACACATTTGTTTACAAAATATCGATTTCTAACTTAAAATCTCGTTGGTCATGTCACTCTTATTACAGCGTTATTTAATAACTAACTTATATTATAACGCTGAAGAGTTTGTTTGTTTGCTTAAATGGAATAATCTAAGGAACTAGATTTGAAAAATTATTTCTGTGTTAGATAGCCCATCTATTGTGGCAGGCTATAAAGCTAAGATGCCGTTTTAAATCTTAGTTGACGCAGGCGAAGCTGCGCGCAACATCTAGTCAAATAAAAACAAATCATTTTTTTTATCCAAAATAGTACCATCAAAGTATCTTTTTGAACGTCAATTGAGTCTACCTGCACCGGTTCCAAAGCAAGCCCACTGAGAAGAACCTAAGAGTAAATAATGAAATGAATAAGTGATAGAATTGTTAGCAAGCATTGTTTATAGGAAAATAGAGCGACGATATAGTCCAGTGGTATTGATTCCCCACCACGGTTCAAGCCTTGTCGTGGCAGTGGGGCTCAGTAGCCCAGGGTGACCCCAACGCCTTGGGCGAAACGAATTAAGCCGACGCAATTTACCCATTTTATAAGAAGATGGGACAACAGAGCAGGGGGTGAGGATGGGAACCTCACCTCATCGTACTGTCCAGACGTTGGGAGTGGTTGTTCTGTGGTGCGGGACAACCGCTCTGTGGAGGTGGTGTCGGTCCCCTGAGGGACTGACTAGTCGACGAGGTGCCCTGTTGCTTGTAGATCCGGGGCAGCTTACCAAAGGCGGCATTGGTTTTAGTAGGCAGAGCTACGTCCACTTAACATCTTTCGGGCGCGGTGAGTCCCACATACCCGCCTGGGAAGACCTACTCCCCCGTGGGATGCGTCTGTGCATTTCCCGGCGTAAAGGAAAAAAAAGTGGTATTGATTATTCAATGCTCGACCACTTGTGTAAGTGGTCCAGGTTTGATCCTGACCCCTGTTGGCAATGCAAAATGGATTTTCTCTAAATTTATGTTTGCCACTGAATATAAGAAGTAACACAGAATACTTTTTTATTTAAAGACTTTTTTTTGCTAACACGGGCGAAGCCGGAGGCATGAGCTAGTAAGTCATAATTTGGAATTCAAACTTGCGGCCTGTGCTTTTATTTACCCACTCTAAATGAATGTTGATAAAATATTAAGGCCCTAAGCATTTCCATGTGTGGGCGAAAAACAATTAATTGTAAATTTAAATTAGAAAGAAAAGTTGTTACAAAACCCGATCTATAATTAACATATGGAGTTCTAATGTTATCCGATTATTTAAACTTTCATATCAAAGTTTATTCGAGAAGTCAGTCAGCCATATAACGGCTAGGCGCTGGTATTATTCCTATATATGGAATTTACAATCATAATTACTTGTACTTGAAAATAATTAATATTTTATAGAAGTGCTCTATGCACTAGCATCAGAATACATCAGATACAGAAGCATATCGTGAAAGCATGATAAGAAAAAAATACGCTTAATACATTCGTAGTTCATAGCTTCAAAAGTATCAAAATTGTTAGGACTTTTGATACTTTAGAAACATAGCAAAGTCATCATATCAAAGTAAGAAAGATCATCATCATTAACAACAACAACAGCCTCTATCCATCCGCTGCTGAACGTAGGCCTTCCTCAACGCCAGATCTCTCGCCACCCGCATCCAACACGGACCGACCACTGCGCTTTTTAAGCTTTACAATGTAGGTGCATTGTAAGCGCAGTACACCAGAATAATATATAAGCATTTATTATTGTCTTCTTTGTTCTTTGTCTTTCCAAAGAAAGATCAAGTAAACTAAGAAGTAATAACAGGAAAATAGATACGAAGCGTATAAAGCTTGAGATTTTTTTAAATTTATCTTAATAATTATATTACTCACTCAATGAACGGCAAGAGAACCAATCCCTGGCCACTCGCATACAACTAGGATTGGCCACACGTTAATTATCTTGAAGAATTTTGAGATCACCGTAGGAGTCTCACTCCTATGTTTTGAAACTTTGTAATTGCCACTCTAAAATAAAACAAGTCACTCTTTTTAAAAACACTTGTAAATAAAGCTACTCATTTATTTTAATAGTGTGACTAATGAAGTCTCTAAAAGCTTTACAGTTAATTTTAGAATATGTAATAGGAATTTATAACAGAATTGAACAGCGTTAACCAAGGCTAGATGTCGTAGATTCATAAGAAGTTTTCAAGAACCCACCTAAAACTCGAAGTAGTAAGTATTTAAAAAAAATCTTTCGAGAGCAAGAATGTAATTTTACTTTCATATAAGTGATTTCAATACTTACATAAATGCCTCGAAAACTTCGTATTTGTTTTATAATATGTTTGTACGACGAAATATGAACCTGTGACCTATTACAGCTATTTCTACAATCTTGTAAGAATATAGTTTTGCAGAACACCGGTATTAAGTCAAATCGAGTGTGTTTTTATTTGTTCTCAGCTATATATTAAACTTTTTCTAGAATCACGATTTCCGAACCTGTTTTTATCGATGGGTAAATTCATAATAACTAACAGAAAACAGTTTATATTCCTGTCGATAGTAATATAGAAATAGTCTAAATCCCTGTTTTTTTAATTAGTAAGCTTGTGATAATTATACATAATATACTTAATATGTAATGACGTTTTTGTATTAAGCTAACAACAAATAAACATCAGTTACTAGAACCTGAATACAAGATCATTTGTGTGAATGTTGATTTTATTATCATCATCTACTATCTCTATTAATAATCACGCACATAACGACATCTATGGAGTTTACACAAAACCCAAAAAAAAAAACAATCAAAAAAATGTTTTCATCATGCACGATAACAAACAAAAATATAATAAATACCTGTATAAAAAGTCGTTATATAAAATCACATTGGCATAATGTACTTGGTTTTCATAGTCACTTATAGAATATAATAAAAAACAGCACGTCACTATCACAAATCGAAACTATCGTAAAAAGCGCGCGAGTTTCGCTCCGACACGGGTGTACTTGGTAGAGAATATCATATCTATGGTCCGGAATCCACGATGCGCGATCGGTTCCGGAACAAACCACAAGTTAAATTAAATAAAAGAAGGTTAATGTTAATCTTTTCGATTATTAGGCCATATTCGACCTTCTATTTTTTCGAATAATCAACGCTTAGTGCGACCATAAAACCATAAAGCAGACATTCCACTTCGAAATTTGAATTCGTTAATAGGGCCGCGCTTGCAAATTCGATTTATTTTTTAATTCAAATAAGGGCGTAGAAAGTGGAGATTATTAAAATAATTAAAATATATTTTGATGATTTGTTGCTATACATAATATAAAATATATTAATTTGTGTCATACGTTTGTTGCATCTGATAATAAACATTAATTTATGTGTGAACAAAGTTTTACAATAATTCGAGAATTGCTTGCCTTTAATATACCTACATTATTGACCTGATTTAAGTTTAATGTTTCGCTGATAATCGAATGAACGAAATTTTAAAATCGAAAGAACGATTTTTTTATGGTTTGTTGAATATTAAATTCTATTAAAAAAATCAAGACAAAAATTTTAAAATTGGCTGTAGGGCTAAACTTAGACCGATTCGAAAAGAATGTTTTTTTTTTGCCAATATAATAAATGTTGTGGTAGTCTGGCATAAATTCACGCAGCGGTCGTAAGTTCGAATCCCGCTTAGTGCAAATAATTTATATCATGAATATCTGCACCTGTCATACAGTGTAGATGATATTAAGTAAGTAAATACCTACGTTTCTTAAATTTATTTCCGTGCACAAGTACACATTTTTTTTTACAAATATAGCAAAGACTAGGTTAGGCAAACATTTTTGCATCAAAGTGCCAAGTGCCATGTCTTATAATATTTTTCAAGAAAGATATGGCCACATACCATGTAATAATTTTTTAACGTATTTAAAATGGAAACAATCGTAATAATCAATACTACCAACTCAAGACTTTTAATTCTCCACAAAACATAGATTATTATTATAATATTTTACTATTCCCATCGATAACATATTATTATTGTCTAGCGCCCAACGTGTGGTACTATATTAACTAATAAGTCTCCACCTAATATTTCAGAATGGCGTTCTGAGCTAGGTTTTGGCGTTGCTCGTGTCGAGCTCGAGATCGTGGTCGTGCTTAATAGTAGCCGAGCAGAGAGAGCCCCCCCTATATCTGAATATGAGTTATATATCTACCCCCTATTTAACCGTACCCTAGCTACCGCAATGTGAGTCCCGCCAGTGTGGCCCGAGTGTACCCGAGGCCCTGGTATGGTGCGAAAGCATTTCCAAAAAAAAGTTAACACGACGAGCTTGCAGATAAACATTTTAAAAACATATTGTCATTAAATCGAATATTATTCCGTAATTTAATTCTACATTGGCTTAAAATCATTTCATATATCAACTTTTACTAAAATCGATTAAATCTTTCTATTGTGAACAGTGTCATACACGAAAAGTTGTGAAATGATTGCTTGATAATTACCGTCGCACTTAATTATCTAAAACTTATGTAGAATGGTGTTCGAACTCCGAGTTTATAAATATAATAATACCCATAAAGATGTAGAGCTGACAGATTATTAGACTTTCACTGGATAATTTGAATCTTTTATATTATTGTCGTCTAATAACATAAAATACTCGGCACAGGTGTGAGACGCCATTCAGCCGGTTTGGAGCCGTTGAAGACCAGCATTAACAGCATGGGGCTGTGGTTTACGTTTATAAGGTCTTGGTATTCATATTTTTGACATAAATTTTTGACCAACTTTTTCTGTGTGGCCTTGAAGTGGTCAAGCAATGTTTCGGTGCGAATAGTGATACTAAATAGCTAAGCTGTTGGATAGAAAAACCAAGCACGGACGCTCGGCCCAAAGTACATCCACCAACCTGTAATATTAGCATTCGTCATTTTATTTGTTATTTTATACTTGTAATAAAACCATTCTCGCTCACTTGCACTTGCTCTGTGCTTAATGAAGTGTTTTATTCAGTGACTGGGGCCAGCCTGTTGCTGAGTTCCTATTGCTTGCAAATCCAGGAAGGATCCAGTGTCGTAAGCTTAGGAGCTTGTCCTGCATCATTAGAAAAGCTGCCCGGTTCTCTTTAAGTTTCTTTTAGTAACCAAATTGGGCCGGGACTACCGGTACGGTACTTCTCGCTCGCATGATATCGGCGTAAAATGAAAGCTATGCTGTCGCGATTTATGAATTTCTGGTAGACCAATTGGAAGGGATAGGAAAAAAGAGGGCAAGGGCATCAGCATAGCCTTTGGTTGTGTAGATAGTTATAGTCGTCGATCTCCAAAACTCTTCGACTGCTCGTTTGCCCGCCTATGCTATAAGGAAGGTTTATCGATACTATTAGTTAGGTAGTCACGTCCCTTTCAAGTCTTCAATGATGCAAATTGGTGTTTCCGCTATGTGTTTACGGGATTATTACTTTTCATAATGAGCACTGGAACAAATTATTACGGATTAAATTATTATAATAATTTACATTTTTATCCGAAATGAAAAATGCAAAGAAAAATATTAAATTAAATAATAAAAACCTAATGCCACCTACGTAAGTTTTGTACTACGTTAAGTTTTGTATATTTTTTTTTATTTGTAACTCTCACGAAGCGTTTATAATTATCAAAAGAAATCTATAATCCAAAACAGACATTTTATTACATTTTTTATTCAATATATTCTTTAAAGGATTGTTACACTTACATTTAATTTAGCATTTAACATAGTTTATTAACATTTGAATAGGTAAAAATGATGAAAGATTCCAAAGATTTTAAGGATCCTCGTACCTTCGAATAATATAGTATTCTATGCTAAGAGCCTGTCCGTAGCCATTAGATCAGAATTCCGTTAGTAACAGCTCTCTTGATAGTAAATGGAAATAGAATATTACAGGAACCGCGGCCGCGGTGTTGTCATCAAGTCATCAAGTACCAGTACGTGATTATTGCTTTGCGGGAAATCGCTAAGAAAAATAATATATAAAGTATTTATTCTGTTTAATCTACTAGCGGCCCCGACAGACTTCGTTCCACCAAAAGTACTAATATAGCTATTAAAAATTAGGGGTTAATCATAGAGCAGTAAAAATTTAGGGTTGTATGTATTTTTGTATGCTGTATAATAAAAAAAGACCAAAAAAAATTGTCTAAAAAATTAAAAATATAATTTAGGGGTGAGTCTCCCTTATCATCATATATTATTAGGGGGATGAAAAAAAGATGTTGGCCCATTCTCAGACGTATCGAGACGTCGAGCCGTTTCGGAGGAGTATGGTAACTAACACTGTGACACGAGAATTTTATAATTATTAGATAAAAAGTAACGTAATTTTATAGATTAGATAAAAAGTAACCCATATATATGTCCCACTGCTCCTCGAAAGCAGGCGAGGAAGGTATCGGGCCATAGCTCACCAAGTCGCTGATATAATGCGGGTTGGTGAACCTTCAAAGACTTTTTAATGTCATCAGGCATGCAGGTTTCCTCACGATGTTTTCCTTCACCGGTAAGCGAATGGTGGTCTCGAGATCAGGGTGTACTTATACATTTAGAAAAACCCATTTCAAGTCATCATGCGGGTGGAGGCGGGGTCGGGATTGAACCCGGAACTCCGTCAGGGGCCGAGCCCAGCCTGGGTTTATGGACCATGGATCATGGCCGCCCTCATAAATAAATCTGTGATTTATATAAAAAGCATATTTTAATATCATTCGTGACGCGAACCTATAAGATTTGTCACTACTGCTCAACACGCCTAAAGAATTTTTCTACGCCTAAAAACTAAAACTTACTTGGCCATAGGTATTAGGTATATCTTTCTTCTCTTTCCTTTTCATACCATTCTCAATCCGAACAGTTTCACGCGGTAATTATAAATAGCTAATAACTGTCCATAATTGAACTCATAAATATAATAAAAATCCCCATATAAGTTCAAACATAACTAATAGACAAATTTCACATAATTATACCTTAGATGTTAGAGAGGAAAAAATCTATGGTTTTAAGTAATATGCCTTGGGTCATAGATAATATTATAATAATAATATACTTTATTGCACAGCACACATAATTTATTTTTATTTTATATTATGTGGATAAGTACGTTGTAACATTTCTCAATAAGCACGTTGAAGTGGCAATGGGCTGGTCACACACTCAGAAGAACGGATGGCCGATGGGGCCAATGAAGTTTAAAAGTGGAGGCCGCGTTTAGGTAGACGGAGTGTTGGTCGACCATTAACCAGGTGGGAAGACGATCTCCGTGCAGTGGCAGGTCCGTGTTGGATGCGAGTGGCAGGTGATCGGTCCTCTTGGCGTTCATTGAGGGAGACCTATGTTCAGCAGTGGACAGCATAAGGGCTGATGGTGATGATGATGACGATGAACATTTCTTCAAAGAGGGGCAGTAGTTCGCGTCGCCTATGTACCGAAACGACACGTGTCTGTAATTCCTCTGCCTGGCCAGGGGGCCTAGCCAAAATGCCATTAAGAAAGCGTTAGCGAAGTTCTAAAATAAAAAATGTATGGGATTGACATAAGACCGCGCTTAATCACGTGGTCCATCCTATACATTTTATCATTTCGAACTTCGCTAACGCTTTCTTAATGGCATTTTGGCTAGGCCCCTGTCCTTCTTTCCGAAAACAAGAAAAGTTATTTAACGGATGTAAAAACAACATAGTGGTACCCTATATACATGAGACTGCGGCGCAAGCGCATCCCATGACCACATTTATTAAGATGAATGAAATTCGCGTGAATATATTTACGGATCTGATCGTGGTTTATTAAGTTTTCACAGTAACCATGGTCATGCAAATATTAAAAATCTGTGTTCATTTTAAGGTGCTTGTCTTTCGGATTTTTTTCGACACGACGTATGGCAAATTACGAGCAATGGGAAGATTGCGTTTAGAGAAAGACATGAAAGTTATTGATGTGATGTCATATACTAGAATCTCTCGCTTACCACCTTGCTCACCCTTTGGCATATTAATAGAGATGACGTGAAAAACAAATCAACAATCAAACTACGTTGACATAGCCCTGTGGTAAGACCTTAAGAACTTGTGTTACGAGTACGAGGACTAGGAACAGTAATAAATTTGACAAATTTATATAAATACATATTATATTATGTGCATGTCCATACTCCATACGATTCGAACAATCAAAGGTTGAATTAATATTCCAACATTCTAATTCCAAAAAATCAGAAATTTTTGCAGTGTTCGTATGTATTGTGTCATTGCTAAAAAATTAAATAAATTTTATATAATTAATTTACATTTGTAAAAACTATTTTAATGTTACAAATGTCATACCAAGTGCTGAAATATGCGCCACATTAGTTTTATTTGAACGGCAAAAAACTACAAAACTTATTGGATGTACGTACTGCGTAGGTTCATTAATCTTATACAGACTGCATTCAAATGACCAAGCGTTTTGGTTCGTTAATTGGGGTTCCGTATAGTATTTATTAAAAATTTTAGAACATAAACTTGCTGTCTTTGAAAATAAGACCTATGATCCAGACTTATTTATATCCCTGTTTAATTCTATTTTCAAGCTTTGCCGTGTTTCGGAGAAAAGAGCGGATGGCTATTTTGCCACCGAGATTTACCATGTTAAAATAAAGAGTGACCTATAAAACTACTAGTGTTTTCTATTTATATGCCTACGGAAGCGTCAGAAAATCTCATAGAGTTTTCAGAATGCTTGAGTGAAGCTGTGTCAATAATAGACATTTGTAATATAGAAACTGTCTTCTTGTTAGGTGATTTTAATGCACACCCACATGGCTTATTTTATAACGAATTGTGTCAGTTTTGTGACTCCCAAGCTTGGAAATGTGTTGATGTCATTAAGTTAGGTGGAAACTCCGACACATATACTTTTGTTAGTGACGCGCATGGCTCCAGGCGATGGTTGGACCACTGTCTGGTGACCGAGGCCGCATGGAAGTCTGTATCACATGTGCAGGTATGTCTCGGGGTCTACTGGTCGGACCATATGCCATTAGCAATTCAATGCAGTATTAATAATATTATTTCTAAAACAAAACAAGTTTCTTCCTCTTCTGAATTCCAAAACAAAATTGTATGGGGAGATCGTAATAGTAAACAAATTAAATGTTATGAAAACATATGTAATAATAAATTGAAAAATATAAATTTCCCTAGTAAATTCCAAAATTGTGCAGATAGGATGTGTAATGATGCGAGTCACAGAATTTACATAGATAAGCTATATAAGGATATTATTGATGCTCTGACTCATGCTTCTATAGAAAGTTATGATAATGTAAAGGTTAAAAGAGGTGGCAGCATACCGGGGTGGAATACGTTTGTAAAAAAATCACACAAAGAGGCTAGATCTAAGTATAAAATTTGGATAGATAACCATAAACCGGTGTCGGGCCCTATATTTGAAGCTATGAAAAATACTAAAAATGTTTTTAAAAACAACCTCAAAATGCTTCAAAAAAATAGAGAACAAATACAATTGGACAAATTAGCCAGTCTTTACGAGAGTAATTCTTTTGCTAAATTTTGGAAGCAAACAAATAAGCTAAATTCGAGATCTAGTCTCCCAGCTAATGTGGATGGTCTAACTGATGCTACAGATATTGCGAATATGTTTCGTGATCATTTTTCAGTAAAGCCATTATTGACTGTGCAGCCACAGACGCTCCAAACATTTGACCTGAATGGCGACCCGCCAGCACGTATATCCGCAAATGATATCTCCAAAATAATATGGAATATGAAAAAGGGGAAATCCCCAGGCCATGACGGTTTGAGTGTGGAGCATCTGAGGCATGCCGGTCCTCATATATATAGAGTTATGGGTATGCTATTTACGCTGTGTCTTAGACATACGTACCTGCCCGAGGATCTTATGAAAGCGGTTGTGGTACCTATTGTAAAGAATAGAACAGGTGACGTTACGAATAAAAATAATTACAGACCAATCACACTAGCTACCATAGCTGCGAAAGTGTTTGACGGCATCCTTGACGGATATCTTGCCAGACACGTTATATGTGATGATGCACAGTTCGGTTTTAGACAGAATCTTTCCACCGAAAGCGCTATTTTAGTGCTCAAGCATACCGTCAGATACTACACTGACCGTAAAACCCCGGTTTACGCTGCCTTTTTAGACCTCTCTAGGGCTTTCGACCTCGTAGACTACAACAAATTGTGGGACAAGTTGAAAGCCACGGGTATGCCGAATGCCGTTGTCAACACATTTAAATATTGGTATCAGCATCAGGCTAACTATGTCAGGTGGTCTGGCTCCTTGTCACATGCCTACGGTTTAAAGTGTGGTGTGAGACAGGGTGGTCTGACATCGCCTACGCTTTTTAACTTATATATTGACGGTTTGATTCGTGGGCTAAATGGCACTAACGTAGGCTGCTCAATTCATGGACAGATGGTCAATAATATAAGCTATGCCGACGATATGGTGATACTGAGCCCATCTATTAGGGCCCTTCGCAAACTGTTACAAGTCTGTGAAAGCTATGTGGGTGAGCACGGGCTCATGTACAATGTCGAGAAAAGTGAATTGATGGTTTTTAAAGCGGGCTCTTTCACTCCTGATAGTGTACCACCGGTGACCATCAATGGTACACAGTTAAAGAGGGTTACACAATTCAAATATCTTGGTCACATTCTAGATGAAAACCTCAGCGATGACTCCGACATTGAGCGTGAGCGCCGGGCGATGGCGGTTCGATGTAATATGCTGGCCCGCAGGTTTGCCAAATGTTCTGTCGGAGTTAAGTGTACACTGTTTCGAGCTTACGCGCAATCATTCTATACATGCAGCTTGTGGATCAGACATACGCAGCGAGCCGTCAATGCGCTTAGAGTCCAATATAACAACGCCTTCAGGTTTCTGATGCGACTGCCTCGATACTGTAGCGCATCCGCGATGTTCACATCCGCTAACATCGACAGTTTCGCAGCTATACTGCGTAAGAGATCAGCGTCTATGATTCGAAGAGTAAGAGACAGTACCAACAGATACCTGAGGGAAATTGCTGTTAAACTTGAAAGCCCTATATGGAGACACTGGACTAATATTCATATTTATAATTAAACATTTCATATTATGTACCATTATTACTAACATAGTTATAAGAACATTAATTGTATAATACTAACACACATATGGATCAATTGGTCTGAAATAAAGTCTTATTATTATTATTATTATTATTATTATAAATGAGTTGCCTTTTTTTTTTTCTTTTACGCCGGGAAATGCACTGACGCATACCGCTGGGGAGTGGGTCTCCCCAGGCGGATATGTGGGACTCGCTGCGCCCGAAAGATGGTAAGTGGACGCAGCTCTGCCCACTAAAACCCGGCGAGTGCCACCAATACCGCCTATGGTAAGGCGCTCCGAATCTACTAGCACATGGCACCTCGACGGCCAGTCAGTCGCCTCAGGGGGCCACCGCCACCCCCACAGACGGGTTGCACCGCACCACAGAAACACTCCTCCCACTGACAGGACAGTACAATGAGGCGAGGTTACCATCCTCGCCCTTTGCCTCTTGCTCTTTTGCCCCCTTTTCTTATAAGAGGGGTACAAAAAGAGCCCCCTTGGCTCAATTAGCTTCGCCCAAGGCGTTGGTCTCACCCTGGGCTACTGAGTACCACCGCCACGACAAGACTTGAACCATGGTGGGGATGTACCCGTATCCCTGTTTTATTATTTCTTTAAGCTTTGCCGTGTTTCGGTGAGAAGAGCGAATGGGCAGTGTTTTGCCACCGAGATTTCAGTCACAAATAAAGAGTGACCTATAAATGAGTTGCCTAGGCTGGCCCAGGTGAACTGATTATTGTAAGGCAACGTTAACCAATCGCCATCATTTGCTACGTGTTCCAGTTCGCTTATTCAAACGACAAAAATGTGAAGAATTTATAAAACAATAAATAATTTCTGGTCTCATCATCATCATCATCAGCGTCTATTCATCTGGGGCATAGGCCTCCCTCAATAAACTCGGCCAAATTTCTGATTTCATCATCATCATCGTCAGCCACTATCCGTCCACTGCTGAACATAGGATCCTATAATACCCACCCAAAACTTCGTCTACTTTCTTATTTCTGTTTTAAGCTTACTCTATTAATTCCTGATAATGACGAAAATATAATTCATATTTTTAGTATAGTTTAATTTAAAATGTAGTTTTAATTTTATCGTGTTTACGGAACACTAAAATATTTTTGCATTTTGGTATTTACAAATCAAAACAGCCTGTGATTTAGTCATAGCTAGGGTTGCCAGACGTCCGGATAAAGCCGGACATTTGGGCTTTTTGATTGCGTGTCCGGCCAAAATAAACGGTGTCCGGCTTTTGTTAGACTTTTGCAAACGAGCTATGCTAAATTAGTCTTATACTGTCTTGGAATTCGATTTTATATATTAGTTCACTAGAATTTAACAAAAAATAGAATTTTACATATAATTATTTGTCGTACCTATAAATACTGAGACAGAATCCTCAATAATGTTGGGTGTCCGGTCTTTCTACTAAAATGTCTATCCAAGCTGGCTGGACTGTCCGGCTTTTAGGTTTGGCGACCTGGCAACCCTAGTCATAGCGAATTTAAAGTTACGGGCGTGGCTAGAATCAGGCTTTCTTTTTTTATTTATCTTTCGCTAACCTTTAATTATAAATCTATCCGACCGACATGTTATTATGAATTATTAAAACACATTTTCCGACAAAATATCTGTTATATCTTATATTAATTTTGGACCGGTTCAAATTGGAGAATCAATAAAGACGATAAATCGTATAGATAAATATAAATTAATCAGAGAAACAAGGAATATGATAGAAAAAGAACATAAAGATCTAGACATCGACGTTTATGTTCCTCTAACGATTATTGAATTTAAATCAGGCAAATACATACTGGTATTGTGGCAGTGGGTCAGTCACCGAAAATTTATAACTAATAAGCCTAGATAGCGACGATGGTCCAGTGGTGGATGGACTCGGCCTCTTACGCGAGAGGTTCCGGGTTCGATCCTGACTCCCCCGTGTGTGCCTTGAAATGGGTTTTTCTAAATTTCTAAGTGCACCCTAAACACGAGACCATCGCTCGCTCACCGGTGGAAAACAGCGTGAGGAAACCTGCATGCCTGATGAGATTGAAAGTCTTTGAAGGTATGTGAAGTTCACCAACCCGCACTGATTTCGAGGAGGAGATCCGTGCCCAGCAGTGGCACATGAAGGATTGATAATTTACTTTTAAGCCTAGAAAATGAAGCCTATTTTTTATTTTCTTTTGATAATAACGGAGAAAGCCTTTCGCGTGTATCTACCATAACCACCCTTTTTTATGTCGCAGTAGAAATTCTTTCCCACCATACCAGGGCCTCGGGTAGGCACATTGACGTGTGTGGGGACTCGCATTGACCATAACTACCCTAACTACACCACCTCAGAGTACCATCAGTTAATTTTCAGGGACCTAGTTCACCAGCCACCAGGAACGCCTCAGCAACAGGCTGGCCTCGAAAGTCAGGCCTCGTAGGGAGAGACCGCATGGGCGCCACAAAGCAGTCTCCGCGATGTCGTGCCTTAACTGGACTACATTCCCGTTAGGGCATTACTCATTGCTTGAGGCGCGTTAAATAGCGCATATACGACCCTGTTCGTCAACAGCGGAGGGAGACCTGGTTGGAGTTCGAAGCTACCCGCTCGTCGTCCTCCTTCTGAAGACCATCGCCAACAGGACTCGTCATCACTGAGCATCGCGGTCTCAATGCTCGGCTAAGACCTTTAAGTTGGAGATATCTAGTTTTCGACCATTTTTTATTGGCCTTCGTAATCCTTGCATTGTTTCAGATAAAAAACTAGCTAGCTTATGCTTAGCAAATTCTAGTTCAATTTAGTTTAGTAATTTAGTTTTATTTAGTCTCGTAGCTCATTGAGAGCTTCTGCGCAAAAAGAAAAATAGGTCCCTACACAACAAAAATTATGAAAAAAAATCTAGCGAGACATGGTTATGAAATACCCTGGATTAGGCCCAGGGAAATGCACCTTCGTGGTTACTTCAGGTATCAATGCTTCTTGACACCTTTAAGGCACCTCTTTTTCTCATAAAACGTTCTACATCATAGTTAATGCTTTTGCAAATGGGTTACAGATAAGCAATAACTTACTTTTAACCGCGGAATAATCTGGGTTAGCCATTTGATGTTGATGCGCGTCGTTGACCGCATACCATTATATGTCTCTAGTTGGGTGCGAGTGGCAGGTGTTTCTACGAGCCATGGATGGAAAAAACCTGATGATGATGAATAAATAAGCTCATTGAATCATGAGTTAATACAGCAACAAATGCAGACATTTCTGTTAAAAGTAATGCACGATTTGGAAAGATTCTTCTTCTTCTTCTAGTGCCTCTCAACTATTGAAGGTTGGCCGTCATTTCGGTATATAAGTCGCGATTTCTCGTCAATCGGAAGAGTTGTTCAACGTTGGCTTTTCCCGTCCATTCACGAATGTTTTTGAACCATCACCTTCTCCTCCTACAAACGCTTCTTTTTCCCTTAATTTTTCCCATCATTATAAAACACGACCTAGATAACTAACTGAAAGATTAGTTTCAATGAATTTGTTTTGCCGATTATTCTCAGTGGGCTTGTCTAAGAACCGGTGGTAGATTATTTTAGAATTGATGTTCAAAAACATACTTTCAATTTTTTATTTAAATTACTAAAGAAAAATAGTTTGATTTTTGATTTTGATATTGATCGTACTCAGTCATTAATTGTACAATGATTAATAATTGCACATCACAGTTGTATTGGCGATTCAATACTATAATCGATCAGATCCAAGCGGTTTTCAACGATAACTAATGGTATAAATTAAATCAAGAAAAAACTACATTTAAATGTTGCCAAGTTTACTGTAATTTACCATGGGTGATTGTTTATTACTATTATTATACTAGGTATGTTTATATTAATTTTTACTTGCTATGGAGTGTATTTGCCGGGTGTTTCTTTTGCAGATAGAACTCGAAACGAAGACCGTTATAAAATGACAGAGACAAGAAACAAGTATGTTTCAATTCTATCATGTTTTGTAAACGTCAAAACCAGTTGTTTTTAATGCCTAGGCCGCACTCATAGCGATAACCCGAATATTCGGATTATCGCGATATATGTAGCCGAATATTCGCGAACACTTCGGAACTTCGGACGTATCTTCAGGCTTATCGCTCCGCTGTCGGTAAACTCTCACACATCAAAGGGTTTTATCGCGATGCACTTCGATTGCGCGGCTACACTGTAGTCAGCCAGTACTTTTGACCACTGTTTTTTGCGTTTGTACATCGCGATAAACTTTTACGCGCATTATAATATGGCCGCGAAGAATCGCCGTACACCGAAGACGAAGTTTATCGCCCGAATGTTATCGCGATGAGTGCGGCCTAGGCATAAGAGGGGCATGTCAATTGCGGTAGCTGACAACTTCTAAAATTACATTTTGGCTATTTGCCAATCTAAATCATATTTCAGATTTGCCAATCTAAATCATAAAAAAATTCAAGCAATCCCTTGCGATAGGTAACATCACGAAACGATATTGTAAAATAATTTTGCGCTCTCTAATATAACATCAATCAAGTTTTATGACACACGGGTCATGGGTCGGTTACAGATAATAAATAATATATTAATTTTTAGTAATTATCCATTTGGTATTTTCAATCCATCATAAATAACTATTGTTTTAGGGTTCCGTCAATAGAAATCTTTACCTTATTATTTAGTTTTCTATGATTCCGTCTAACTAAGCCTTGCTTTCTTAACTATTACTAAAGATGTTAAGTTACCCAATTAATGTCTAATATTTAAAATTCTTTTCCGAGAACGATAGCATTTAAAACAGTAAAATAATATTAGGATATATATAATATATATAAGTATTATATGTATATATATACTATATATTAAAATCTTCTTCTCTCTATCTATCTAAATAAGAAAGTTGCGTTGCGCGCTATCTGCCAACAGATGACGCTTTTCGACTTCCTGGATTTATAACTTGAATCATAGATTTATAACGATAAAACCACACGTCAAGAAAATCTTTTAAGTGGAGGGGGGAGGGTGCTGTAGCCTTTTAAAGCCAGGCCCTCCTGCAGATCCGGGGCTCCGTATCATTGATATAATACAGTCTATAAAATTATCGATTTATAAACCCAGAGTCCACTAAACCTGGCATACAAAAAAAAACTAGCATAATTTTACTGGTCCGGTGACCCTAAGCTAAGACAAACAAAACCAGTGTGTAATTTCCCGCCACGCACCACCGTGCACAATAATAACCGTGATCGTTTTTGCCGCCATTTTTGCATAATACGAATACCTCACGTTTCCTGCTTTATATTATTCTTGATTCTCTAATGTTTTTAATGTGCATTTCTTGTATGGTCTTATATGGAAATATTTTAATTTCGTCTTATATTTATCGTCGTAATTTTTTCTTACATGGCGGCCATATTGGTAATGTATAATTGAATATTATTATTTAGTAATTTAATGAAGAAAAACTAAATCAGATAATGAACGCTAAGAAATGTTAAGCGAATAGTCGGTACCGAATGGTTGGTACCAAAATAGTTGGTTGTTGGTTGGTCAGTTAGTCATAGAAGTATTGTTGAGATGTTTAACATTCAGTTTAAAAAATATCAATCCATATAATATATTCCATTGCTGGGCATGGTTTCCCTCCTCGAAAAATACCCGATTTTAAATAGTATACGTCTTCTACTTCACTTCGAAGTATTTCAATATTATTTTAAAATTTTTAGTTGTACATTAATTAAGGTATGGTTTTGAAGTCGGTTTTTGGTTTTTTATTTAAAATCAATTTTTGTTATACCTATATTCCAATACTAGTTATAATGTAGTTGGATAGCATTTTTTTTAATTTAATGAGCTAATCTCGACATACCTAACGAGCTAGAATAAATAAAAGTCAAATGTTATTACAAACGATCCATTCCAAAGATTTTCAAAGTTAATAAGCTCATATTAATAAACAAAAGGCACAAAATATTCATTATTGAGTTTAGTAGCGAGTGAAATATCGTGATATTGCTAACAAGTACTAATCTCGCAGCATAAAATATCAAAGGGCCAAGTCACGGCCAAGTTAATCATACCACCAGCGATGTCTCAGGACCCGTCTTCGATGATACCTATGATGATTGAGTGACTGATTACATTGACATTATCCCACGCCATGCCCTAGGACAAGTAGGCTAATTCCTAATACAACAATTTCACATACAATAAAATACATTTGAAACTTACAAACTGAGTAAACAAAAACAGGTTCAAGTTTGAGGTTAAATGTTAATCGTTGAAAGTTTGTTTAACTCTGAGATCTAGACTCAGTATTAGCATTTTAACATTAGCGAGACTAATAATCATCTAAGACGCTTTCTAAAGTGTACAGTAAAAATATTTTATACAGATGATATGAGAACTATATGTCCGTAATCATACATGATATGTTGCCAACTTTCATTATGATTTACGAGTAGGATAGTTTTATAGAAACATTTAGCGAGCGGCGATGATTTAGGCAAAGGACTTGTATCCAGCCCTTATTTAAAAGTAAATTAAAGTACTAACCCATATATATCCCATATCCGGTCACGAGTCTCCTCCTCGAAATCGGGCGAGGAAGGTATTGGGTTATAGTTCACCGATGCGCTGGCCCAGTGCGGTGTGGTAACTTCACATACCTTCAAAGACTTTCGATCTCATCAGGCATGCAGGTTTCCTCACGATGTTTTCCTTCACCGATGAGCGAACGATGGTCTCGTGTTTGGAGTGCACTTAGAAATTTAAAAAAACCCATTTCAAGGCAAAGGTTTGAACCCGGACCCTCTCGCTGAAGAGAACGAAACCCACAAGACCATCGTCGTTCAAGCTCTTAATTTAAAAAAAAAACGATGATATATTTGGTATAGCCTGTGCGAAGTCTGAGTTCGATCCTGTGTGTAATCATGTTAAGCTGCATCCAACAGCTAAAATCTTCATAGATAAAAGTGAACTACATAAATCGTTGTCCTACGAGGCATAAACAAAAACTCATGTCACAAACATAGACTAAGTTACTGGCATTTTATGATAATATTACCATCATGTTCATTCCATGTATAATATATCGTTTACGCAGCGTGTAGATGGCTATTTGAAAATATTATAAGTCAATATAATTTGCATAATGTAAAAATTGGTAATAACCAACGCATCAGGGAGTGGTGGATACTTGGGATTTTTCCATAAGCAGTCAGGCTTTTATGTGTACTCAGATTTTTAGGGCCAATTTTATCACTGGCATATCTCGCTTTGCCCACATTAACTGAATAGCCATATTCAGACTGATTTGATTATTATTTTATAGTCTGTATTAGTGATAACGATAAAAAGTTTCGAAGGTTACTTTATACATTCAAACATACAAATGTTATCTCTTTATAATAATGGTAAGTGGGTAAGGCTTTTTACGTGATTAACAATTTTTAGCTGGTGGGTCTAAAAAGAAGGCTTATAAATACGATCAGTCGCGTAGTAAGTATTATAGTAGGCCCGCATCGACATACTGGAAATTTTAAAATGGAATTCGAGAATTTTGTTTACACATTTTAGGGTCTTTAGTCTACGAGAGTCATATATTTGATAGGGCTGATGCAGCGGTAGCTAAATCCCTAGATATTATTTAAATATGGAAGAATTAATAAGCATTACGAGTATGTCGTCGTCGCTATATGTAAGTAAGGATTATCATCCAATAGAAATAATAATAATTTTCGTTATTAATTCTTTTGGATACTTTTTTTTTAAAAAACGACTGCCATTCCTCGCGTGTCCAGGCTACGCCGGTATGTTTGTACACTCTATGTGGGAGTGCACTACCCGAGCTTAAGCTTGCCGTCAGTTGATTTTTAAGGATCCAGGGGGCCTAGCCAAAATGCCATTAACAAAGCGTTAGCGAAGTTCGAATGATGAAATGTATAGGCAGGACCACGTGATTAAGCGCGGCCTAATGTCAATCCTATACATTTTATCTTTTTCAAACTTCGCTAACGCTTTCTTAATGGCATTTTGGCTAGGCCCCCTGATCTGATACAACAGGGCCATAGATTTTGATTTCTAATCGTACATAGTAAAGTCACGTCTTTACAAAAGTACAAAATAATGTTTTCATATCGATTAGCGTATTCAAAGTCAGGTTTATTAGTATATATTAAACTCGGACTCATATTGTATAACTGTGAGTGTACTCGGTGTAGTCCATTAACGACCGATCATCATCAAGCGATCATTAGGAGTCACCGACACAAGAAACCTCGTCTATTGCCCTTACTAGAAAGTGAAATCGAACACGTTAAAACTATATTATAATAATAATTCTTTCCTTATTAAAATTATTCCAAATGGGATATTTACCAGTCACAATGAACAAGTCATTCGTAGACAATGTCGAACATTGTTTTAAATGATTTTAGTAATCTCATCATTTATTCCTAATTATTCCTAAAAGCGACGATGGTCTAGTGGCGGTTGGACTCAGCCTCTTATGCGAGAGGTTCCGGGTTCGATCCTGACACCCCGTGCCTTGAAATGGGTTTTCTACATTTTTAAGTGTACCCCAAATACGAGACCATCGTTCGCTTACGGGTGAAGGAAAACATCGTGAGGAAACCTGCATGCCTGATGAGATTGAAAGGTATGTGAAGTTCACCAATCCGCACTGGGCCAGCGCGGTGGACTATTGGCCCATTACCCTCCTCGCCTGATTTCGAGGAGGAGACCCGTGCCCAGCAGTGGGACATATAAGGGTTGATACTTAACTTTTTTTTTAGACAATTTACAAATTGCTGTAATGTTCATATCAATCGTTTTAGTGTTCTATACTTAGTAAAATAGTAAGTAGAAGTAAATAATAAATATATCATTTTTCTCAAAAATGCCCTTTTAGGGCTTTAAGCTCAATCGGTATTATATATATCGGTATATAGGCTAACCTAGAAATATAAATGCCTTACTTTGGTATAAACGA
The DNA here is from genome assembly GCA_905333005.2 of Lycaena phlaeas. Lineage (NCBI taxonomy): Eukaryota > Metazoa > Arthropoda > Insecta > Lepidoptera > Lycaenidae > Lycaena > Lycaena phlaeas. The sequence continues at coordinate 8,166,815 of HG995182.1, forward strand.
TGGGAATTATGAAATATTTTTTGATGGAATTTCTTGTGGTTTTTAAGGTAACAGATTTCTTGCCGGTGCCTCTTTTTTCGCAATGTAAACCGATAAAAATTTGTTAGTACCTTCAATACGGTTCTTGATTTTTTACGATAATTATAATTTTTATAATTAACCTTATTGTTAATTTGGCTATTATATTATATATAATTTTTTCTTAATGTATGTTTTCAATTAACCTAATTTAACCTTATTTGATCTTTTCATCTGCCACTCGAAAATTACATACAGTATATGGAAAATATCTAAGGTATACGCAAATTGCACACTCAAAGATTGTTAAGAATTTTTAATGATTTATTTAGTTTTACACGTCCTGACATTTCGGATACTTTAGATTCCATTATAACATGTAACTACACGGAAGAGTTGTTACTTCTCTGTTTCATTTCCATAATAACGTTCTAGGAAACGTGTTTGCATTCTCCGAAGATTTGACGCCCTCGAAACAATGAGTTTCATAATCCATTGATTGAGCATTGTTGCCTCCTGGTCTTCTCACAGGCAAATTTGCCATTCCTTGCATGTGATTGTAAAAAATAGTTCACACCATAATGAAAACCGGAAACAATTACAGTTCTCGAGCTAAGGTAAATGATGCAATGTTTTTTGAAGATATTTGACCACTTACCAGTTGTAGCTATTAGAATCACAGCACATTCAGCCATAGAGAATCTAATCTTAAACCGAGGGGGGCGTCCCCCTAAATAATTTCTAGTCACCTACTTTCCGATTGTGCTTAAAGGCTATCAGGCCTAAAAGTCTAGAACTTTTGCAAAAAAAAAGATTACTATTTCCACCTTATATAATATATACCTACACTACACCTATACCACCTATAATACATTAAAATATATAAGAAAGCTAAAAACTATATTTAATTTATATTTATTGTTAATCATAAATTAAACGAAATTATCACGTATCACCGCACTGGGCCAGCGCGGTGGACTATTGGCCCATTACCCTCCTCGCTTGATTTCGAGGAAGGAGACCCGTGCCCAGCAGTGGGACATATAAGGGTTGATACTTTACTTTTTTACTTTTATCACGTATAAGTGCATCATAGAAAAGTATGAAAAACTGTTTTCTTTCGTAATCACCACCTAAAACTCATCTCAATAACTCATCTAGCCTTTTTAATTAACTGCTATACATAAAAACCATAAAAACTTGTTTCATAATACGGACTGATTCTCATCTCTTTAAGATCTCATTCATGGCTGATCGACCTACGGAACATCATTAGATCAAATCAAACAAATTGTTCTTCAAACGGCCTTTTTAAATTCTTTGTGATAAGTTCCGATTCACTCATTTTCCTGGTGAGTTATGGTCATCGTAAATTATAAATATTCATAGAGAGAAAGGCTATATATACAGAAGTTTTCCTTAAGATAATCTAGGTACGGAGTCTGTTATTAACAAATATAATGGAGAAGATAGAAACAAGTTACCAGCTGGATGGAAGCTTACTGCATTTCTTCAAGAAACATAACAAAGATATTTGGCAGAAATACGCAGAATTTACCGGTGGGAGTTATACGCACTTGGCTGCTTGCATTATAACCATAGGAATCTGCTAGTGCTAAGTGCATGTGACCTTGTCGCCACACTGGTGACGCGTATGGCACCTAGGCGAGTGAGGTTAAAAATGATGTTTTGCAGCATTTCTTAAATGTAAAAATTCATCTCTATTCGTGAGGATATGAACTCAAGGACCAAAATAATTTAATAATTATAATAATACATTATTAATTCAGATTTTAAATCCATTATTTGGCGTTATGATCGTAGGAGAGCATTATGACTGGGGATTTATAAGAAAATTAGCAGACTTCGTTATGTCGAAAAGATTTGATGTAGCAGTTTTTTGTTCCTACCTTTTTATCTCAAATTCGAGAAATAAACTATCCTATCTTTTAAGTTGGAGAAAAGCACACATTTCAAAAGAAAATTTAAAAGAACATCAAAATTGGTTCAGTAGTTTCGGAGTTCATCCCGGACAAACATCGTGACACTGGAATTATATATAATAGATAGTATTTTTATCGAAGGACCAAAGTTGCGGTCATTGAACTCTAGTCAATCAAAATTTGGAGTCGAGTCGGTAAGCGCTCATTACGGCTAAGAACTTGAAAACTAATCATTACGAAATTTATGACCAGTTTCTGTTTGGCTTGACGGAACTTTATCATAACGTATTTACTATCATAACATATAACAAATTAACTTCATGGTCTTACATAATACCTATTTTCGTTTATATAATGCGTAACATATATCATACATAAAAATCTGCACTGTCACTATATACAAGGTGTTCTACATAAAACATTTAACTAACTTCGATTTCTATCCTGGGGGCCTAGCCAAAATGCCATTAAGAAAGCGTTAGCGAAGTTCGAAATGATAAAATGTATGGGATGGACCACGGTTTAAGCGCGGCCTTATTTCAATCCCATACATTTTATCATTTTCGAACTTCGCTAACGCTTTCTTAATGGCATTTTGGCTAGGCTCCCTGATAAATAAGATGTTAAATCTTGGTGTCAGTAATTCTATTGTATTATGCCCTTCTCGAAGACACACAGCAAAGCTGTTTTATGGGAGAAACAAAGAAGACGGTACCAACCCATGCAGCTGGGAGCGTATCCCTCCCACGGGTAAATTCTGCCAATTTCTGTCACTATCTTTATTATGTTTCCTTGAGAAATGCAGTGTTCATCTTTTCTAGCTTAGCTTTGAGACTATCCTGTACTATAGAAATCTTAAGTAACGTCTTAAATGGAGGTGGGCAACGCATTGAATCGTTGGAATGGGCACCATGGATTATGTATAGAGATTCCTTCTATTTGGATACCAGTATACTTTTTAGTTGCTTACTTGTACGTGTTGGAAGGGATCTGCTGCTACTGCTGCTGCTGATGATGATTATTATGATGGTGATGATGGTGATGAAAATGATGATGATGATGATGATGATCATGATGATAATGCTTTCTTTGATGATGATGATGATGTTGATGATGATGATGATGATGATGATGATGATGATGATGATGATGATGATGATGATGATGATGATGATAATGATGATCATGATGATACTGCTTTCTTTCCCCAAACAGATTTGTAGTGTTTCGGCGAGAAATAATTACTGGTAGCGAAACATACCATCTTGTCTCACGATAAGCAACACGTGACTGAGTCTGGGCTAGTTCCAGGTAAACTAATTCTGTGGCCTGGTGCTAAAAGGGCTGGTTAAATTCAAAGATGAAATATTAATTAATTAGAATGAATTATTTTCAACTAAATTATTCTAGCCAAATGGTATTTATATAAGCGAGCTTTATGTTAGCGTCAGCTAAGACAGACATTAATTGATATGGCATACGAAAGTAATATACCCGGAACTAAACTTTGATGAGGCTAGGTGACTCATTTTTGGGCCACTTGATGAAAATTGATCATTTGATTGAGGCGATCATTGAAGGAGGCATAGTAAGTTATGATGAAAATGGCGCCCATGAAGATAAAATCTGTGACCTGGTGCTAAAAGGGCCAAAGTACGTTTTTGTATGGACCGAGTTTATTCGGCCATTTAATTAAGCCAATTTATTGTAAAAGTATTTTTTTTTTGTGCTAACAATACTTCAAACAGTATTTCAAATGTTTACTTTCGTAATAGAAATATTTCAAAAAACTCCAAGAAAATAGCGTCTTTAAATCGATTTTTTTTTTGGTTCAAACTACTGTATCCGGCTATATGTTCGATGCACGAATGTAATAAATAATAAAAAATATGATCCAAGAATTTTACACATTTAAATATCTAATATGCATCTTGTAGTTTAAAACCAGTAATTATACAGTAAATGTATGTCACTCATTAAAGAAGCTGTGAATTAATGTTTTTTATATCGTTTTTATGCATGCGACATGGCGCAGACGAACATGGCCTATGGAAATAGCTTAAATATTGTAAGGTCATTAGTTTATGATGGCATGTGCCCGTAAATCAAATTTTTAAACGCTTTGAGAGATAGTCGAAAACATCGATTAGAAATCCACTTATATATAGGAAAACCAACACTCGTTAACTCGTGAAGCTTATCTGCCTGTAGACTGTAGTAATTAAACGCCATAATACAAACACATAAGGAAATAAGAGTATCAAATATTCTCTTTCTTATGTACTTGAGTGATTTTATTTTTTGTATATCTTCTTAGAGCAAAAGTTGTGGATTTAAGGATTCGTTCACAGGGGCTTTGTTAAGCTAAGCAGGGTTAAAGACAGGTCGGAGGGACAGGAAAAAGGGTTCGCAACGAATATAGTCGTATAGTTTGTAGATACAGAACTATAAAACAATATTCCTCTATAGACAGATATGTTCAATTTTAAAAGTGGTCTCTGACTAAATATAATAAGAAATCCTGCCCTTAGTGCTCTAGATATTTGAACTTTAAACTACCTTCAAGTTGCTTTTAAAATAAAAAGGCAACAAAAATGGATTTGAACATAATTTTCAATTTTAAAATATCCGAATTTTCTATCTGAAAATATTATATGACATGTTTTTCATAATTTTGCCGGAGTATGGGCACGAATCTCTCCTTCACACTGTCTAATATGTATCCATTACGTGTATAATGACAGTGCAAAATTATCAGTGAAAGGTTGCCATCCACGAGCTGTCATGTCGATAGATTATGACTTGATACATAACGATTTATTAGCGATCCTTGTGGAAGCCGATGAAAACAATATACTTATGATCGTTGTAATATTCGTAATTCACCATTGTTGAGTTAAAAAGCGACAGAGCGACGGACTAGTAGCTATAGACACAGCTTCCGAGAACTCCGGACTCGATCCGGACCGGTGCCTTGAAATGGGATTTTTCTAAATATCTTATGTGCACAAAGGTAAACATGAGACCAACGCTAATTTACAGGTTAAGGGAATCGACGTGAGGAAACCTGCTTCTTGAGCGAGGGTTATGGTTCGAGAAGTTCACCCCGAACACAAGAATATCGCTCGGTTATCGGTGAAAAAAAACATCGTGAGGAAACCTGCATGCCCGATGAGATTAAAAGTAATTGAGCCCTTCCGTGACCAAGGTTGCTGTAAAGTATCCGAAACGTAGGGCTTGTAAAAAACTAAATAAACCGCGATAAAATCCGTAAAAGAATTGTTTCATTATAACAAGTGATATTCGCGTAAACATAAGAAAACAATAAATGAAGGTGTGTTAAGTTCACTAACCCATATTGGGCCAGGGAATCGATAAAGTAAGGCCCAACCCCCTCCTCGCCTAATTTCGAGGAGAAGACCCGTGCACCACTTTACTTATTTTAAATGGATTCTTTTTAAAACTTTCGTCCATGTGCCTCAAACTTCTATACCTACTCTATTTTTTTAAAATATGTTCAGGAAGATGTAGTGTTAAAGCAGCTTTTTATGGTTACTTTCTCAAAGTTCTACTACACAGACAAAAGTTTAGTCATTCAGTTCTATGGTGTAATAGTGTCATAAAAGTTTAAAGAACTTTAAACCAATTTAAATATTTTCGAATTTCACAGACTCGATATAGATCTATAAAAGCCCAAATAATTTAGTCTGGCAATTTTATTAATTAATACAGATTATAAACGGATCCATATTTTTTTTGCTTAAATGTCTGTGGCTCAAACCGAAAGGTCAGGCATGTCAGAACCGAAATAAGTTCGCAAATTCGTCAATCAAGACCTATCAGAGATTTACTCTCACTTGTAATTACTAAGATTATTTATGCGCATACTAAAATCACCACCACCAACATCATCATCATCATCATCATCATCATCGTCATAATCATTAGAAAGAAAAGAAACAACAAAAGAAGAAAGAATAAGCTAATGATATTCAAACTCATCTAGTTGATTAGAGAAAATTGGTCAGCTTAAACGTTTTTTTTTTAATTTATTGTCCAGTGGCAATATCATTAAGCTTTTGACGCAGCGGAAATTCTTTTCGGACCCTACCAGAGCCTGGGTAGGCACTCGCATTGGGTGCACTACCCCACTAAAACCGATGTGATCCATCAGCCGCTATTTGAGGGACCGGGATCGCAGGCAACCGGAAACCCTCAGCGACAGACTAGTCCTGGCAAGAATAGATTCTCCACATTAGGGGGACTGCCCGGCTACCACTTGGCAGTCCCCAAATATGATTAAGCCTGGCATAGTTCCAAGTAAACTCGATTATGATCAACCTGTCCATTTACCAACACTGGCACGTCTGCCAGTTTGCCTACTAAATTGCCAACATACTTCATCATACCCCGCTACCATTCGAAAACTGGTGATTAATGTCCACCAATAAATAACATTTTTTAGTTGCCCGTCAATTAACCACTTCACGAGAAATGCAGAGATTAATGAAGTACGGTCTTACACCATAATTTGAATAACAAACTACCTGTCTTCTAAATTGTATGTTTACCGTGGTACACCCTAATATATCATTCTATTAGCTTTCTTAATCCACTGCGTACACAAAATATCATTATATATACTAAGCAGTATTAATTATATATTTTATTACAACATAAGCTGATTTATATTGAAATTATTTCTGGCAAGATTATGTGAGGAATTTTTTAATACTTTTAAATCATGAAAATACTGTTATATAATGGTCTAAAAATACGTGTTATTCTGAAATGATTTAACTAAAAAAGCTGATCTACACTAATATTATAAAGAGGAAAACTTTGTTTGTTTGTTTGGTTGTAATGAATAGGCTCAAAAAGTACTGGACCGATTTCAACAATTCTTTCACCATTCGAAAGCTACATTATCCACGAGTAACATAGGCTACATTTTATTCTGAAAAAAAAAATAGGGGTCCGTGAGATATTTGGGTTTTTCGGACACAAGGTGTAAAAAATCAACCAGAAAAGTTACTTATTTTGCGTACTAAGATCCCGTTGTAAATCTTAGGTAACGCAGGCGAAGCTGCGGGCAATAGCTAGTCTATTATAAAGAGGAATGGTTTGATTGTTGGTTTGTATTGAATACTGCTGCTATTGAATAAAACTACTTGACCGATTTGAAAAATTGTTACAGTCATTCATTTGAGGCTACACTATCCCTAGTGAACATAGGCTACATTAAATTTTCTAAAAGTTAGGGACCCGTTTTAAATCTTAGTTGACGCAGGCGAAGCTGTGTGCAGCAGCTAGGAATATAATAAAAAAGAAAACATAATATTTAATAGGAAAGAGCATGCCTTATATATTCCGGTGTCTGTTCTAGTTGCATTCGTTTCTATTCTAAGTTTGTCGGTTTGGCAATACATATGCAAATAATGCACGTTTCGAAGCTATTTACCTACGTTAACGATTTTCTAAAATTGCGATTTATACAAATCAGCTGACTAAAGAATTTTATCTTTACATAGTATAATAAAACAAAGTAGCTTCCTTTGTACGTATGCTTAAATCTCAAAACGCACGCAACGGATTTTGATGCGGGTTTTTTAACAGAAAGAATGCAAGAGGAAGTTTTATATGCATAATACATGCGCAATGTATTATCCCGCTCAAATACCGTTCCAAATCTTAGTTAAAGCAGGCGAAGCTGCGGGTAACAGCTAGTAAAGTAATATATTAAGATTATATTTTCTAATATTCACGCGAATATCGCTCTTAATTAAGTTTCCACATGAGCTACGTTTCGAATACTTTATAGCAACCATGGTCCTGGGAGGACTAAAACGTCGGGCATGTAACAACCCGATAAACCCGTAAACCCCGATAAAATGCGTAAAAGTTATTTTATTATAATTAATAGTAAGAACTTGGGGTCGATTTTTTATATTATTTAGTTTTATTTTTATTTTTAATTTGATATAGTATATAGTTTTTTTGTAAGTAGTTTTAGTATATTTTTGTAAAAATATGATAATATTGTATTAAACAGTTATTATTAAGTAAATTGTGTAATAAAAATTTGAATTATACAGTAAGATCTATGCAAAACTTAATAAGTGACATATTTTTTTAACTAAAGTTGTCCTTTATTCACAATTAATCAAGTTTTTGGATGTGAAGATAGACAGAGAAACGAATAACTTATCTTTCATTACACCTTATTTAGTTTTTTATGAGTCCGACGTTTCGAAACTAAATAAACCGCGATAAAATCCGTAAAAGTTGTTTCATTATAATGAGTGAAATTCGCGAAAACATAAGAAAACAAAACTTATTTTTCATTTATCTTAAAATTAAATATCGCAGGAGACAAACAAATATTAATTAACACCATGTACATTTATTCCATTCTCACTCTTTATCAAAAACTTATTAGCTTTTTCCCTTGACTCCAATTCTATGCTTGAAATTTTGAATTCAAACAAGCAAGAGAACTTACTAGATCCATTTAAACTAGGCGCAATCGTTAGATCATCGAAGGAGAAATAAGAAAAACTAGCAGTTAGTGATTGCGTAGCATTATTTATTAGTAAACAACTCTTACTAGTGTTACTTCATAGCTATTATGTTTCTACTGAAGCGTAATCCTTCACGATGATTTGGAAGTTTAATCAGTATTGTAAGGGTAACTGATTCAAATCAGAAAATTATATTCTTTCTGACTGCTGCAATTTTGTTTAAACTATCCTTGTCAATACCGTTAGGTTGTGTTAAGTAAGAGGCGAGGTGATATTAATCTCTTGTCTTTACGTTTTATTATATTAAAACCTATCACGATTTGAATTCAATTTTTTACCAAAAAAAAAATTATTAACAAAAATTTCTAAGGAGACCGAGTTCTGGTCTCTTGAAATAGGTTTTCATAGACAACGCTAAAATATCGCACTTAGGAAATAAAATTTAATATCATGGTTAAAATCTTGTTTCAAAAAGTTTTGAACACCAAGTAATGATGCAAAGAATAAAAAGATTAAAAAAACATAGTATGTTGCCAGTCACAAAACTTGGTGTTCCATTACATAATTAATATCCTTGTCAATAACTCTATAGTAATTTTTTTATTAAAAAAACTACTTTTTTGTTGAAGTTTGAATGGTAATGGTATGGTAAGTACATCATAATATATTTTTTTACTTCTATCATTCTCTTATTTTAGACTAGCTGTTACCCGCAGCTTCGCCCGCGTGAACTTAGGTTTACGGATGTATCATGTTTGATGACGATCATTTTCCATTTCAATAATGACTAAGTTTTTGTATTAAAATGGATATGATATGGTATCTTGAATATAAAGATATTATATTCCTTCGCAGACTTTCTGCATGCATATTTACTATTTAGGATACTATTACATATTACACTGCCCTCTCAAATCACGGCAACGCGATTTATTTTCTTGCGTATTATTTTGATATTGCCATATCTTCGAAAGTATTCATTTAATTTGCATGATGACAAGGGGAAAAATAATCTTCATTAAGTGCTCCAGCTAATTAACTGATTTAAAATGATAAGGATCCATACCGTATTTGTGTAAATAACTTTTAAATTATCGCGTTATAATTGTCCATTTTTTAAAGTATTAAATGGATATAGTATGATATCCCTAAGAGATAGACATATGCCGTCGCGGACTTTTTTATAGACCTATTTAAGATACACAATTCCACCATACATCATTTTGTTACATCTCAAAGGGTTTAGGCAGCGTTTTCGTTAGAAACTCCCAGACGGCCAATTTTTTTCCGACACCTCCAACAATTATTGTTATATCTTAGCCAATGTATATAAAAACTTAATAATTTATATACATAAACCTTCCTCTTGAATTGCCCTATCCATTAAAAAAAATCTCATCAAAATCCGTTGCGTAGTTTTAAAGATTTAAGCGTACAAAGGGATATAGGGACAGAAAAAGCGACTTTGTTTTATAATATGTAGTGATGAAGTTACAGACCACACACATTTTACCACTTTGGAACTGTCTCTCACGCAAACTGAAAATGATTTATGCCAATACCCTAGATTAGTAACATTATCATTTCTGAAAATTTCATATTATAAATATAAGTTCCAGAATAAGAAGCAAGGAAAATTTAATTAATCGTGTTTTCATATCCCAGTTCATTACATGTGATGAAAAATAACATACCAGAATTTTATTCACGTTATAACTTACAATTCTCACAATAGCGAAAGGTACGCTGCCAAAACCGAATGCCTCGACTTAACTCAAAATTTTACAACATATTTAAAATATAATCTTCTTAGCACGAAATGATCTTATGAGATACAGTATTAACGAAATAAAATATCAGACGACCTAATATTTATGAGATTATGTTTTTTCTCGTTCTAAATTTCTCATATCTAACAATGGTAGACAGTGAAGTCCTTTAGCTATAAAGGACTTTGAAAAGACGAAGGTCTAGTGCGGTGTTTCCCTACATAGGGCCTACGTCCCACAGGAGTGCAATTTGATAGTTGAAGGGGGCAATTTAAAAATGAATTCGACACGATTTTAACCGATTAAAACATGATTAAAATGAAATTCTAGATGTATAGGGGGCATAAACATTTGAACTGTTAAAAGTGGGGACTAGCACAAAAAGTAGGGAAACACTGGTCTACTATGGGCTCGGTATGTTGAGTTCCGATGCGGGTGCAATCCTATGGTACCTAAAATTAGGCTTTCCAAAATAGTGCCAGGTTTGCCCATATCTTAATAGTCTGTGAAATAAACAGGACGGTGTCACTTTTTGTCGCGTAGCACGGAACGCAATTTACCAATTCAAAAGATTTAGAATCTTCTTTTTTTAAATACAACCATTTATTATTTTCTAATGTGAAATCGAATTTCACTGATATAATCAAACAACTTTTACGTGTTTTTTCGCGGTTTATTAAAGCTTTTATATGCACGACGTTTTGGATACTTTACAGCAACCATGGTCACGGAAGGACATGACCCAATGTGTGGTCACATTGACACACCATGAAATCCGTGATTACAAAATCCGTATAAAGGTATTAAACCATTAACAAATATTTATTTTGCTACTTACCTACACATGCTCACGCGCACGAAGATTTTATGGAAACCATTACGTAAATATCACTTACAAAAAATAGTTTTTACTTGTCATAAGATTTCACCGTATATAAAAAATAATAGTTTAAAAAAACTAAAAACACGCTTTTTATAGAAATCCAAACTAAAAAATAGAAAATAAATTTTAATAAATTCAAATTAAGAATAGTGTTAAAAATTTCAATAACTATAAATTAATAATAGTGTAAATAAAAAAAAATTATTTTATTTAAAAAAAAGCGTGGGGTGCTTTTTAAGATATTATCAAAATGATAATCACTCTACTCATATCTGTCAATAAAATATTTATAACTATATTGACACCATGCACCCCACGCTTTTTTTTAAATAAAATATTTTTTTTTATTTACACTATTATTAATTTATAGTTATTGAAATTTTTAACACTATTCTTAATTTGAATTTATTAAAATTTATTTTCTATTTTTTAGTTTGGATTTCTATAAAAAGCGTGTTTTTAGTTTTTTTAAACTATTATTTATTTTTTACTTTTTAGTAATTATTTATAAATATTATAAATACGGGGAATCAGAGTTCGATTTCGGAGAGGGAGCCTGAGAAACGGCTACCAGAACCAAGGAAGGCCGCAGGCGCGCAGATTACCCACGGAGAGTTACATACTGACATACTGACATACTGACAAACTGACAAACTGACAAACTGACAAACTGACAAACTGACAAACTGACATACAAGTGAAGCTAATAAAAAGCGTGTAAATAGATCATTAAAACACGATTTGGCGAGGTTACAGCGATGAGGCGTAATTGAATCAGTAAAGCATAACTTTCTCTTTTTTGTGTTGGTTAGAAAATTGGCTGACGATCCTGTTGGTAATCGGCACCCAGTAATTAGGTTCGCCTGGCAACAGACTGATGCTTCATGAGTTGCATATCCTGAGGTAAGATAATTTTAGTGCCAGTAATGCTACTGAATGTCATACTTTTTTCGCCACAACACAGCAGAGCTGTTTCATGGTGGAAGCAAGCAGGATGGTAGTACTCAAGCGGCTGGGAGTATATCCCAGCGCAACCCTTCTACCGGTATTTTCTTTAAATTGCACCAAATAATTTCGCTAAGTTTCTGAATTATTCCCGCCATAAAATTGGCTTGTAGTTTGCAAACGACATGAGATGGAATTCGCTTATAAGTAGGCAATGCTTGTATACTCGATTATGTTCATCAGTGAATTTGACCAACCCTAAAGTCTAGAATAACTAGATTGCCAACTTTAACCTACTGGCGAACTCGCTAACGTCCTATACCAAACATTTAGTGATGAACTGTTTTGTGAGTCTAATGCCCAGATACCCAAACGCAACTCAGGGAGCTGCTTATATTTTGATGACATTTGGATTTAAGGTGTGTAGGGTTGCCAGGCGTCCGGATAAAGCCGGACATAAGTAGGCATTGCGTGTCCGGCCAAAATAAACGGTGTCCGGATTTTGTTAGACATTTTACATTTTGCAAACGAAGATGCCAAATTAGTCTTAGGCTAAGACTGTCTTGGCATTCGATTTTAACTATTAGTTTACTAGAATTTAACAAAATGTATGATTTTACATATAATTTCTTTGTCGTCCCTATAAATACTGAGACAAAATCCTCAATAATGTTAGGTGTCCCGTCTTTCTACCCAAATCTCTGGCCAAGCTGGCTGATTTGTCCGGCTATTAGGTTTGGCGACCTGGCAACCCTCAGTATGCTTAGTAATTTGAGGAGCCCTAAAATATTTAAGTTTCGTTTCAGAATTCGGAGGTTATACATTTGAATCTACACATATGATAAAACATTAAATCAGTGTTGCCGTTAAGCTAAGTTATTTACTTGAAACCTGTCTAATTGTAACCATAATGCAATTTAGTATAAAAATGGGCCTTAATAGTTTAATTAATTGATTTATATGAATCGGATATTCAATTATATATTGCAAAGTTTAATTTCATAAAATAACATTGTAGCATATGCAATCCGTCAATCGTAGTGAGTGTAAAAATAAAATATTTGGCATTTAAACGCAACGGCGATTAAATGAAATTTAGACCATTCACCAATTATTACCAATTATATAAAAAAACTCGTATGTAGGTCGCGGAGTGACGTCGAATGTTTATTATTTCTTTTTTAGAAAATAATGTTTTTTAAACCATTATTCTAAACGATTGCCGATGGCTGTTTATCTAACACAGGGGTATGGGTACAAATCTAGCCAAGTATACACTATGTAGTACATATTTTTTTCTTTTTTTTTTTAAATTAGTTTCGTTAACAAGAGCACGCATCCGGTATCCGGATGCATGATTACTGTTTTTCGGAAAGACGGATAAGACAGACAGTGTTATAACTGTGATTTAGACTTAACATCTTAGGATAGGGATCACATAAGTTACCTGGGATAGTTCCACTTTTTTTTTTTTTTAATGTAAACTTTATGTTCATGGACAACCGACGGGGCTGTTCAAGGAATAGGGATTATACTTTGATGATGATTGATCAGATGATTGACGCTTGAATGAGTTGCCTTTTTTGATAACGCAGGAAAATGCATTTAGGCATATAGCCATGGTAGCCTACCGAAACTAAAACCACTGCGAGCGCCTCTGCCACGATCTACAGACAATAGGATCACCTTAGCAACAGATCCCCGGCGATCGATGGATGGATGGCTAGTCAAAGATGGGCTTGTTAGTTTTTATAGGCAACGCTTCTTCTATTTTTGGAACGAAGTTCCTTACGGTTGGCTTGGAGGGTATCCCCTCCATTTTTGGGATTTTGCTGCGCGACCGAACTGAAAAAAAGTGATAGTAAAACCGTAAGAAAAAGTGCGTGGAATAAAAGCGTTAAATGAGACGTGCGCAGGCGCGACAGTCGCATACACAAGCGAGTAGTGTATTACCTTTCTTTTTAGCCGAAGGAACTTCGTTCCTACCTGGTGTCCCACGACACCACATTTCTTTTTTAATTCAAATGGACTATTAGGTAGGTAATAACTAAAAACCAATCACGACATCCAGTGTTAAAAGTTAAGTTACTTACTTATTTGAAGTAGAATGGATTTTTACAAATATGTGATTACCGAATCAAGATCCCTCAAAAGAAATATTAATTTCCGCTTGTGGTAAAAGTGGAAATATTGTATTACGTACATACAGACGATTGTGTCGTGTGAACCGACTCGCGTGCTCCGAGTCTAATAACAAAGTGCAAAAACCGAATTAGCATTCCGGTCTCATACGCGATAGGTGGATGGACTCTATGACGAAGGGTTCTTCTATCACATATGAAGGATATTCAATGAAATTAATAATATTATCTATGGACGCTTTTACACCACGTAAATATTGCTAAGTTTCCGAAGAACTTGTGTTACGGGTACCAGACAACAGAAATACATATATTTAAGATTTTTATTATATAATACACATATTTAATACACATCCATGACCCAGGTGCACAGAAAACTTTTTTGTTCCCTGGCGAGGTTCGAACACGCTACCTCCAGCTTGAGCGTCAACGCTAACCACTGAGCCACAAAGGTCGTTCTAAATTGGATCAAGTTGGTAAACAAAGACCTGTATTCTAAAACCTTAACATCTTTGATTTTTTGACATCCACATCGCTTATAGTCCCACTGCAGGGCACGGGTACCTCGAAATCTCGTAAGAGGGTGTAAAGCCATAATATTTCGCAGATGGTTTGGCCCTTCAAAGATTTTTATTTTCTTTATCCTCGCGATGTTTTCTTTTACCAGCGAACAAGCGATGGTCTTTTGTTAATTATCGTCATCATCATCAGCCTCTCACCTTCTATTGCTGAACATAGACCTCACTCAATAAACGACAAGACGTCTTCATACACTTAGATGACGCACTTTAAGGTACCACATGGGTTAGGGTCGAACCTTCTTCTTAAGAGACCAATCAACCCACCAGAATATAGTGGCTCTGTATCTTCAATAATCCTGCTAATATTTAAACGCAAATTTTGTAAGTATGGATGTTTGTTACTCTTTTACGTAAAAAATACTGTATGGATGTTTATGAAACTTTACAATAATATAGTTTAAACATCAGATTAACACATATATAGTTTATCCCTGTACTGCCACGGGAATGGGAAGTATGCGGGTGAAACCGCGGGGCACTACTAGCTTTCAATAATCCTAATATTATAAACGCTAAAGTTTGCAAGTATGGATGTTTGTTACTCTTTTACGTAAAAACTACTGAATGGATTTTAATGAAACTGTACTATAATATAGCTTATACGTCAGAACAAAACGAAGGCTTTAATAATCAAACAAATGTTACCATAACAACCTGAAACGTACAACTTCGAGTCAAGTCCAAAGTGAGACCGCTAATACGACTTTAATGAGTGGACTCCAGTCATGAAATAGATATCGAGGTGATGATGAGGTCATTATTCCAGGCCACAGGCGGTGACGGCGATCAAAAAGCTCATTAATCTACGTTTGATTGAGGAAATGCCTATATAAATTATTTCTATGAATAATATAGATAACATTGCCGTTTTTTTTGACAGCAATGATCTTGCATGTATATTTTTTCTTTAGAATCGTTGTGATTCCAAACCGGATGCAACGGAAAAAACGACAGGTAAGAGACACACATACAAAAGAGCGAGAAAGCAAATGTCGGTGTGTATGTATATTGCACACTGTTTAATACTTGCTTGTATTTGAGCATTTAACATGTGTTTTACTTCTATCTTGTGTGAATCGCACACACACACCTGTTTAATTACTGTAGGATAGTGTAATTATTGAATACTTACACTCTTACACCCGTATTCACAAACAATACTATGAAGTGTCATAGTACTCCCAAACGCATAGGGTCATTTAAACACAGTGCGTCTGTCGAACCCGACTAGCACGAGAAGCGCATAGGAGCGTTCTTTGTAGTGTTGATTCATTATTTAGCCAAGTACGCTTGAATGAAGGTGTTAGTAGCGATTAGTATTGAAAATAATCTTTACGAATTTTGACGGGTGTTTAATATGAGAAAAAATGCTTAAAAAATTCTAAAATAATGAGCGATATGTTCTAGATTCCTATCTAAATTGAGAATACCTAATGATTGTGGTACACTTACCCATGACTAGAGTTGCCAGGCGTCCGGATAAAGCCGGACATGTAAAAAGTCTAACAAAAGCCGGACACCGTATAATTTAGCCGGACACGCAATCATAAAGCCTACCTATGTCCGGCTTTATCCGGATGCCTGGCAACCCTAGTCGTACCTATAGTATTATATCGTACCTATATATATACTGAGACAAAATCCTCAATAATGTTGGGTGTCCGGTCTTTCTACCCAAATGTCTGGCCAAGCTGGCTGGTATGTCCGGCTATTAAATTTGGCGACCTGGCAACCCTACCCATGACTATACTTGGTACTTTAAAACGTTGTTTGCCAAATGATGGTAAATGGTGTAAGTCGCCTGTAACCTAGTTGTAGAGGCACCACAGGCACCTTATATGTTGTCTATCATATGACATAAGATGATAAAGTCCCAATGCTATACTAGCTGTTTTGCCCTTCTCTCCCTGTTTCATGGAAGTAACAAACAAGATAGCGGTATCCAAGCAGCCGGGAGCGCGCCACAGGACATCCCTCCGAGCGGCTTCGATGTTATTTCTAGTTTCCCGACTACTTACGATTTTTCTTTACGAAATATATTTCTATCATTTTGTTTGATGTGGTAGGAAATAATTATGAATACGCTTAAGGCGTTTCCTCTGATATAATGCCGCTTTATAATGAAAAGAAATATTTATAGTTACCGTTAAGAAATGCTAGCGGCATACTATTTCACAATGTATTGATGAATATAAATTATCCCAAGCGACGGGAATGTAAATTTCAGTAAACCACGATTCCATTCTATTAATATTACAATATCTCTAAAGCATAAGGAACAATATGAGAAGCTGCCAACCTAGTTGAAGAGGCAAACCAAGAAGAAGAAGAACGATGTCTTCTTCTTCTTGTGTTTTTTAACGGGATATTTACTATGTTTTTCATTTATTTTCCGAAGCACAATATCAGGCTACTTCTACAAACACCTTTTTCAAATAGTTTTAACAGTTTCATTCAAATATAGTATTTCACCGATAAAACACGTCTAAGGTGCATAAAACGTACCAGCCAAGCGCATTTCGTCCACAGATAATGAGTGTAGAAAGTAAAGTCGAGATGATGAGATGTTATCTCGCCTCCGGTCCATCACGCCCGCTCCGCTCTGATACCCATCCGGATCACTAGATTATGGTCATCCAAAAGCCCTAATCACTGAACGACACAAATATTGTATTGCCTAGATTGTTGTCTTTTGGTATAGCGACTTATCAATTTAATGCTGTTCAAAAAAGCCCATAAATTTTAGTAAGCTGTAGTTTACTTGAGTATAAATAACCTCCTTTTTTGAAGTCGGTTAAAAATATGTAATATAATATTTAAAAAAGTGCCTCAGGATTTTTTTTTATAGTAGGGCAAACGGACAGTCGAAGCCTTGCGACTATCGACGCCCATTAGCATCCACATAACCAGAGATTATGCAGATGTGTTGCCCTCTTCTTACCTACCCCCAATGGGCCACCGGAAACTCACGAACTGCACGAAACGTGACAGTATAGCTGGCCCTTTACGAAGATTTCATGTGAGCGAGAGGTACCACCCCGGTTGTGCCGGCTACTACCTCTCTACTAACTAGGATGTACATTATGATTATTTGATTATTTCCACTGCAACCTATGGAGACGCAACGCGTTAATTTGATATTTTCTTGCAATGTTAATTTGTAACACGTGCGCCGCGGCGGAACCCCGCCTTAAAGTTAACATTTTCAATATCCGTTTATACTGGCTAAGGGCCTGTTTCACAATCTCCAGATAAGTTCCGAATAGGCTATCGGCAACATATTTGACAGATACTCCATACTCTATCTGTCAAATACGTTGCCGATAGCCTATTCGGCACTTATCTGGAGATTGTGAAACAGGCCCTAAATGCGAAAGTTTGTAATAATGGTACGGGATAAGAATGGTTGCGCGGAGTAAGAATGTATGGTCGATAGAGTAACAAACGTACATAATGTTTTTACGCTTTCACGCAAAAACTACTTAATGAATTTTAATGAAACTTTACAATAATATAGCTTATACATCAGAATAACATAGGCTATAATTTATACCCGTACTCCCACGGGAATGGGAAAGACGTGGGTCAAACCGCGGAGCTTTAAAATATTAAAACTTCTTTAAAACGTTGAACTGAAAAATTTGCGGTTTCTTTTTTAACATACAAATTCTCGCTAACGTTCTGTAGGGCTATTATGTAAAAAACAATTTCGATACCGAGCTTCACCTGAGTGATAGAGGCTCATTTAACGTCACTTCGAAAGTGAACTTTATAGATAGATTATCGATAGAGGTTTTAAAGAATATGAATTCGTCATATCACTGCCGATTCCGTTTTCGAGATTCGAAACGAATTTCGAAACCTGAGAGTTTATTGAAACAGATCTATGTTTGGACGTAGGGACGGTAGGACGTAGGATGATCATGATGATGTATTTGCACAGCAACTCAACATGAAGGACTTGCTCAACCGCACTAACTCAGGTAGCAAAATCGCGTGCTATCAGCACGCGATTTTCCGAATCAAGTCATAAATGCATACGTTAATTGGACAAACGTAGAATTATCGTATACGCAATATTGAATCACGATAATCAAAGTATTGTCTACAGTTCACCAACCATACACTTTACTGATTAGTAAAGTGTATGGTTTCACTGTATGCTTTATGCACAGACGCTTTAACACATTGATTTTCAAAGTAGGGGGCGCGCCCCACTTGGAGGGCGCGATGACATTTAAGGGGGGACGCACACCGTACCACTTGGTACCACAACGCGTGGGGATTTTCATTTTAGGCAATAGGAAGGCGTGATAAAAATTACTTTGAGACCCCCTGACCTAACCAAAGAATACAGACGTACATAGAAGGCCAGTTCTCATGAGCGCTTTGAGGACAAACTCTGCGACGTAAACGTCCGCTTGGCGGCGTGACGAGGGCACAGCGATGTCCCCAGCGTATGAGCCTACGAGAGCGAGCGAGTGCGAACTGGGGACTAGTCTCCGAAAAAGTCGGCACAAAAAATCACTGGAAACTGTCCTTCTATGTACGTCTGAATTCTTTGACCTAACTTATATGTATGTGGCTTTATGAGTATAAAGCATGGTGATTCACTTAATATTCTGCTTCTGACATCTGGGATACTTGCATTCATTTATATCTTGATTTATACATTCATTTGCTTTTAGAACATGAGCATTGTAAGCCTTCAGAATTTCGAAAGGAAATTATAGTGATAATTCTTAATAAAACTCATCAAGTAAAATCAGGAGAACCGATGGACGATGGGACATTAATTTTGAAGAGTATAGGCCGCGTTCGGCCTTTAACCAGGTGGGAAGACGATCTCCGAGCAGTGAACGGCCCGTGTTGGATGCGTCATGCGAGTAGCGAGGGATCGGTCCTCTTGGCGTTCATTGAGGGAGGCCTACGTTCAGCAGTGGACGGATAAAGGCTGATGATGATGAAGTCAAATACGTTACATACAATACACTAGATAGACCTAAGCATGAAACATCCGACGCTCTAGCAGTGGATGAATCCATCATACATTTTGAATGTGTAGGCTGAAAGTGTTGCGGCATATAATATTTTCTTTAGTTATGTTTAAAATAGCTGCGTAATTACACATTTACGTGAGGTGTAGGCTGTACATAAGAAACCTTTTGTATTTTTAAAAAATAGCAAAAAAAAAAAACAATTTGCCACTCAAAAAAAAAAACTGTAACCCTAAGCTGGAAACTTCCTAGCCTACTGAGAGTTCAAGCGCAGCTTATTACATATTGAAGGCCTATTGCATATCCAGACCTCGGCTCAAGGTGATTAAAGGCCCCTGACAGAAAGATTTTCACTAATGTCTAAAATGCCGTAAAATATGACATAAAGACATCTCTAAGTACACACATATGCGAGTTTCTCGCTCTGATATAAATTTTCAATTTTAAGCCCCGTTCGCTTGAGCGCATTACAAGCATCGCGTTAAATCCTGTTTTTCAAAAATTTGATCCAACAACAAGTCCAACGCCAAAAACGTCGAAAATCTTACAGCGCTCTATAAAAAAGCGTAGCGCTTTCGCCTTCATGTGATATATTGATGAATAGAGAAAGAGAAAAGAGAGACAAACGGATACCCGTTTGTCTTATTCGAACGCTTTTTTAACGATCCGTAATAAACCTGCGAACGGGGCCTAAGGTGTGTTAACGTTGTCATAATAAATATAAATATATAACCAATATTATTGAACTCGTGTATAATAGTTAACACTATTATTACCACGCCACTAATAATTTTACGAGTAGAAAAATAAGTTATATAAGTATTCGAAAGTACGGAACATCTTATTATTTAATTATTCTTATATAGATAAAATATGAGCTGACAAACCTTAGATTTTATAGTTTACAATTTAAAGACCAATTTTTTTTATTACTCTGTTTGTGAGAATAATCTACGTGTGATCATGTTTTTTTAGCTTCCTCGTGTACCCGGACAGAAAAACATCTCTTTATCCGACGGCGGTGAGGCAGACTTCCGAAGAAGCATTACGGCCATTAGGGCCATTAGCATAGCTCCATCCGAAAAAAAAAAAACAACTTTAGCTCACCAGTGAAGGAAAATATAACGCGACTAACTATTTTAAATAACTCTTTCTTGTGACTATTTGAAATAACTTTTTTTCTCTTTTTAATCTCATGGTCAATAATTCTGCAAAACTTCTTTAAAAAAATATAAACATATTATAGGGCTGCATGGATCGCGGGTCCCTAGTCACCTGCCCAGTGACCGATGGGAAAAAGTGAGGAAAAGTAAGCCATAGATAATATAAAATAACGGAGCCTCTTTTGCTGTTCTCTAGTCACAAAATAATAAATTGTCTAGGGATTAGGTCAACTGCTTGGACACATCTCAATTCATAAGGATTTATGCCTTATGGCATTTCAGTTTTAGGGTTCTCTTTATGTTGGCTCGTGAGGTCGTTATATTTAATACTCATTTATTTTTATTATGAGTAGTATCTGCATGTTGTTATTTTACTCGTAAGCCGTTGCATGGCCGTCATACAGATTATATCCAAAGTATCCATCAAAGTACTTAAGTGTGAAACTACCCTATGAGGTGCGTTACCGACTTTTTAATTTCTTTTTATATAGGTAGATGCTTATTCCTTAGAGGTCCATAGAGTAAAAAGAAGTCACTGAAGGGCTGCTAGATTCTATTTGCTTTATTTTTTTTTAGATTCCCCAAGGATGCCACAATTATAGAAATAGTATTACACTGTAATACTATTAAATATGTAGGAATTTAATTTTGTAATAATAATTTTATATTGTAATAATTACAGAATACATGTTAATGCTGGATGCACAATAATACCCATATAAAGCCATAAATGTAAAAATACACAGGTAACATATACATCAGATAAAAATCATTTCTATCTATTTTTATCTGATGTGGCTATCATCCCAAAATGGCCCATTAAAATATGTGGTCGTTTAAAAAAAAAAGTATTCGTACGTATTAAAAAATGTTATTATAGGAATTGGAATGTTATGGAAAAAGACAGACAATAACAAATTTTGTTTTTTTCTTTCTATGGCATTTCTCGTACATAGTAAGTACATTTGCCATCAATAACAAATTGGTAACATACATTCATGAGCTAATCCGTGTAATTGGAATGCAAAAACGTTCAGACCAAAATTCCATATCAATTAATTTTAACACCTGGCAATACTGGGTTAAAGTAATCAATATTGTATTTATAGATTTAAATAAATTAAAGTAGGAACATCGCATCTTCATGTCATAAACTTTAATTAATCAACGAAAATGAATTATGATGTATGACAATACTTTTGCCTTTAATATATAAATAGGCGGGAAACCGACTAAATTGCTTGGCACCGTGCCGCTATAAATAAAATATTCAAACTAATTTCGATGTTATCACGTTTTTTCACTTTCTAACACGAATCGTGATGGTCGATGCTAAGCGTAAGTTTCCCATTAATTAATTGCTGATGATTAATTTTCAAATTTCGAATAGTTTAATTTGAACTCCACATATATTTAAAAATTGATCGCGAGTTTCTGTCAACTGTCTCCTATAGAGATATTAATATTTAACTATATCTTACAATCAATTTTATTATCATTTATAGATTCGAATATTCTAAGTGCAGGTAGGTTCTTCTAAAAATAAATAAAACAGTATTTTGACGCAAAAAATCTGATATTGACGCGCCTTGTACGTTAATGACTCCGTTATGTCGCTATACCCAGACGAACTACATACAACGTTACTCTTAGACATCGACCACGCAACCTATAGACTCCTAATGTTTGATTTTCCGTATTAAATGCATTCTGGCCACTAGCTGAGGTGAGACGAAAGGGGTTGCAATGCTGTGATTAGCTAATTCAATGTCATACATTACCAATCACGGAACGTTAAAAAGAAATGGATATATTTCGCAACGGGGAAGAATGAGACGACACGATAGTTTGAGTACATTGTTTACGGCTTACACCGGAACTATAAGTCAGATGTGTCGCCAGAACCCGTTCCCCTGTTATTAGGAGTCTGTGGGTTATGTGGTCGATGCTCTTAAATGAGCCATCTGCTCATGTCATCGAACACACAAGCTCATCTATAATACTGTTCCGATAAAGCTAAAAGGCCTTAAGGCTGTTGGCCTTAGGTCCAATCAGAAAAAAAACAGAATTCGCGTAAACATATAAAGACAAGATGATGATAAAATTTGGTATCACGATCATCAGCTTCTTTCAGTTTATTAGAAAATTCATACCTATCACCTACCATATACCATAAAAAAAATTTGCACCGTAGGATTTGAAATCGCGTTGCCGATTTTGCTAATAAGTATCTCTCCGTCAGATCTGTCCCAAGTCGTATTTTCAAAATACCCACTGGTTTTGGTTGGCTGGCTGGGAAATGCTGCTTGTTGTTTAAAACGGAAATACTTGTAAATACTTATATAAAAAAAAACACAATACTAAGCGTGAAAACATTTCACGCAAACATTACGATGGTAATTCGAATGTTTTCTCATTTTGTTAGTGTAGAATAGTGTAGATATTAAAGCAAAAAGATAAATTTATCTTAAGCATCGTCGTATTGTTGACTATATGAAACCAGGGACCATGGTAAGCCAACAATTATTATTTAGACACAGCGTCATTGAGTATGAAATTGCGGTTTAAGTTTACGATGTCTTATGTTGTACTTAATCCGCACAATTCTGCATAACTGCAATTAGACAACTAATGCCCAGTGTAAATTTTTTAAAACCATTACGTAAAATTAATTATTATACTTAATAAATTCCTAATTATACAATTACGTAACTAATGACTTTAGTATTTGCAATTATTATCTTACAAAAAATACTTACCAATTATTTGCTGATTACGTAGCTATACCTGAATAGTTAACGCTAACACACACTCACACACTGTAAACCACTGTCTTAGTTCCGAATTATTATTTAATATAAAATCAATTCAATCATAATCATTTTTGTCATTGCCTCTATCGTTAAAAAAAAAACACTTACATGTCAATGTCAAAAAATTTATTGGCGCCAATTTAGTATTTTAATTTTATTAGAAAATGTAGTCTGAATCATGCGCGTATGATGCGCGAGTTAGGTACCTAATGCCGGTTCGCGTGATGCTGATACAAACATTGCATGGTTGTTACATATTAGACACTTCAATTTACGAAAGTTACCTCCAGTATTTTGTGTTACGATTTTGGTAACGGCGTTTAAAAGTTAAAACGATGTGTATCCGATATATGTCTCAATTAATCGAATATAGTTTTGGGTTATATTATTTATTAATAGGTACATCGACCTTAGTGTATTATTCTAAGATCTTTTTAAATTAACATGGTTATTTTCATTATTTAAAGTATTTAAAACGGGATATTTACCATGTTTTTTAATATTGTTTTGCGGAGCTCGATATTTCGATATTGTCTACGAATGTCATGTTCACGAGACTCTGACAAGAGAAACATGGTAAATATCCCTTTTTAAATACTTTAAATATTCTAAGATCGGCCTCGACCTTTAAAGAATATGTTCTGAGGACGAGTCTACCGTTGTGTTCACGCTGGCAACATAAAAACTAACATCGGAAAAGCATACTAGGCTAGGCCTTCTTGGCAGGTCTTGATCGTTACTTATAAAGGAACCTTTTTTTTTCAAAAGGACCTATGCTGTTGGCATTAAGGCCTTAAAGCTAAAGTTTACGATGGTAACCAAAACTTAGAATGAATTTCACTAATTGGTTTGGAAAGGTTTACACGTTTATACAAACGCCAGACCGTTACATAGTAATGTCAAAGCAAGCCGAAAAAATCGGTAATTCATATTATTGTCTACACTAACCATAATATGCAATAATTTCAATCTTACTGTCACCACGAACAACGGTCACGCACGGATTTTTATAATTTATACGTGTAATACCTCTTTCCCACAGATTCGCTAGTGTTAGCGTAGTGTAATATAATATTGAGCCCTACCATGGCTCAGGCCTTGTCGTGGCGGTGGGGCTCAGTAGCCCAGAGTGACCCCAACACCTTGGGCGAAGCGAATTAAGCCGAGGGGGCTCTTTGTATCCCTCATATAAGAAGAGGGGACAAAAGAGCAGGGGGCAAGGGGTGAGGATGGGAACCTCACCTCATCGTACTGTCCCGACGTTGGGAGTGGTTGTTCTGTGGTGCGGAACAACCGCTCAGTGGAGGTGGCGTCGGTCCCCTGAAGGACTGACTAGCCGTCGAGGTGCCCTGTTGCTTGTAGTTCCGGGGAACCTCACCTGGCACTCGCCGGGTTTTAGTGGATAGAGCTGCGTCCACTTACCATCTTTCGGGCGCAGCGAGTCCCACATACCTGCCTGGGGAGACCCACTCCCCTGCGGTATGCATCAGTGCATTTCCCGGCGTAAAAGAAAAAAAAAGAAAGGGCAATATAGTATGTGTACCCAGACTTATGGCAATTATTTTTATGACCTATCACTCAATGATAACAGTATTCTACTGATCAAATATTTTTTAAATCGTAGATGTACTTTCGAAGATTAAAGGGTAAGCGACCACATGTCCACATGGAACGCATTCATCATACGGATTGTTGTATTACATTCGTTTGATGCAATACTTTCTATAAGTCATACAAGTGCCTCCACAGATGCACTGTATGGATCTCATTTGAGTGATCGCGAGATCACATCACTTTCTATACAAAGAAACATTTGGTGTGATGCCGACAAGTGGACGTTTACCCCAAATCGAAACTCGCAAACATAAATTATTTAGTTTGTAATAAAACAAAGATTTATATGAAAATATGTAATTTACTGCTAACTTAACATACTAATCTATATGAAATGTATCTCCCAGCGGTTTCTGAAGATCGTATAATTTTTACGACCTGTAAAACAAATTAATGAATTGATTACATAATATTTTAAAAACATGATAGAAATATTTTAAATCATACTGTACACGCCATCTAGTTTAGCAAATACGTAATTACTTGTATTAAGGTAATCTTTCTAGATTAGATATTACGATCTAGATGGCGCTTTTTAAGATTATGATGAACTGAGCAATACTTCTATGTAAGAATATAGAATTTACTAAACTAAACACTACAATAATTAATTGTTATGATTTTACCTGTCCTCGCTTTAATCCAAAATATCGCGCTACCGGATCACCAGCCTGAATTCTCATCAACATGTTTTCCTTTAGTTTACTGTGTTAATATTTTAAGGAATTCATTGTTTTTAATAGTAAGCAACTCTACATAAATATTAGAAAATTCACTAAAAGAGTTTAAATAGGGTAAATATTTATATTTTACTTTTATCAGGCATCATATTTATGTACACACAGGGACATACTTGGGCTAAGGCATTCCTAGGTCTTAGCTAATTACTATTTTGTTTTTATCTTAGTTCGCTCTAAGAAGATTTACTTCGTATTCCTACTAAAAAATCATCACTAGAACTTTGTGTTCCTAAATCTTGCTCATTTACAACTTATAAAAGGCGAGTGGGGTCACATACTCAGTGGCCTAATGGTAAACACAATAATATATCATCTATAAATAAGTTTAAAAGGATACTATCTTGCCAACAACTCTTGTTTCTCATCATTAGTCAACACAATATGTTCTGGAACTAATTCATGTTCTGTAATGTTAATTAGTAGTTCAGACTCTAAAAATTGTTCTAAGATGTACTTGGGAGCCATGTCCACTAAAGATTGTTTTGCTGATGGTGTCATACCTGGAAATACAAAAGTATATTATTTAGATATTATTACATGGTGCTTAGTTATCCTTGTCCTTGTTAATATTGAATTGTGAAAAGTGAAAATGTGATACTCATAAAAATATGTGCCAAGGACAATTTTTTAGTGTAATTTAGTATCCTTGTGATTTCAATATCGATAAAATGAAAAAACGAATCCAAGAGAGAGAAACACAAAATGTATACTTAGGATTCAGCCGACAAGAGAATGAGATAGAACACATTAGAGATTGGGGTGGAGGGGCAGCTCAAGTAGATGTATGCACTCTAGGGGTCTGGCGCTACTACTGTTGTTAAAAATTTAGGTATGATTTGTTAGGTGTTGCTTGTATATAATTTAATTATGTGTGATGTGATTATTTCAATACCTTTGAATAAGTATTTTTAATGAGGGATTTTTCGGGAGTTTCACTTCTACCATATGTGACTTGCACACACAGACACTTTATTAGTTTGTTTAAATATGCTTTAATATGTACCTGCTTGAACAACAACAATCGCTCTATGTATATTTTCTTCCTGCATTCTTGTACAGTATGTTTTGATAGTTTTGATTCCGATCTTGGCTTCATCAGGGAAGAAAACAAACATCTGGTCAGTGGGATCATCATTATGGGCCACGAGAACAATAAGATCACTTCTAGATGGACGCTTTTCACTAAAATAAAAATGGAATTATATAGAGTACATGGAGGGAATTTTCAAAAAGAACTAAGAAAAATATAATATAATATTTGTAATTCTTTATGTAGTACAAAAAAAAACTTATGAAATAATTTAAATGTATCAAAACAATACTAAAGTTTCTGAAATCAGGAACTTACAAAAAAAAAAATATTACTAAACATACCACAGCATGTCATAATGAGGATGTCATAATGTTCTATATTTATTTATTTATTGCTCATAAACTTTTTTTATTATTTATGACACAATTTAGAAAGATTTAATGTCAAAAAGACATAAGTCAAATTCATTATTCACCAAAATCTATTACCAATAAGTATAAAAAATGCAATCAATTGAAAATAAAATTAAAAGTGGCACATTTGAAATAAACATTTCACGAACTACAAAATTATATATTGGTAAGTTATATTTATATCCTAATAATATTATAAATGCAAAAGTTTGTGAAGATGTTTGTTACTCTTTCACGCAAAAACTACTGAGTGGATTTTGATGAAACTTTACAAGAATATAGCTTATACATCAGAATAACACATAGACTACAATTTACTATTACTTACTAATTCTAAGTAATAAATGTTAATAATCACTAATGTCAATAGTCACCTTAAAGTGCATTTTAGCTGGAACCAGTGCAATAAATAGAGTCCAATCATAATCTTTTACAAGACTAAATTCTTAAACAAGATAAATATTTTGATCCAAATCAGTTTTTACCTTTTGTTTTGAAACTTTGTTATTGAACTTTTATATTCTATCATAATCAAATCATAGAAATGATTCAATTTAAAAACTGGCAAACCTTTTTCTTCTGTCACTATTCTTATGCAGTGGATTAATAGAACACAGCTACAGTTGAGGTATTAGTGTTATAATAACCTCAAATTAAGATTAATATAGATCAATTAATTATTATTATTATATAGTTAACTATCTCCATGTAGTAGCCAGTCCATGTTGGATGCAATGGCAAGGAATTAGTCGACTTGGCGTTCATTGAGGGAGGTCTATGTTCAGCAGTGGATGGATAGAGGCTGATAATGATAGAAATATTCATAGTAGTAAATATGAAACTTGTACCTTGGTTTATCACCAAACTGTCCTTTAAACTGGTCTAAGGTTTGGTCTAACTCATCTTGTGTTACTAGATATCCGCGATCATGGCATAGCTGGAAATGAATAGTAATTTCATGAAAATTTAAGTTGGAATATAAAATTTACATTTACCGATGAAAACGAATTCCAAAGTAAATTGAACTAACCTGCATAACTGTTTTACGAATACGCCATAACTTATAGGTTTCAGCGTCGTCATCCATCTTCAATGTTTAATAAGAGTTTAGATATCTACTAAAATATCGTATTAATATAGTTTGTGTGCAGTATTATGTTAAAAATTTTTGAAAATAGGTTATGCTTATGCTTTTCGGTTTTTGTTAGTGCCAGACTAACAAGTGACAACTATTGTTGATTATTCTTCTTCATCTTTCAAACATAATAAAACCTCATTTAACACTTTTTTTAGTAAATTTGCCATTTTTATACATTGGAAGGCAAAATCTTGCAAAACTATGTTTACTGAATTAAAATAATAAAAGATAAAAATGTTTAGAGGGTAATTAGGCAAATGAGTAATAAATTGAAAAAAATATTTATAACAAACTTACTTTATAACAAACTAGCAACACTACCCATTTTGCTTAGTTGATTTTGACTTTTGCTTCTGATTTCTATTTTCTATAAAAATACTGAGAAAGGAAAGAATAATTAAATAATAAGTGTTAATCTAGTTAGAATAAAAAAATGGCTGGAATTAAAGGTATGGTTATTAAAATCAGTTCAAGGAAGATTGATCCTTTCTCTTTTATAATGAGTCATTGTTTGTTATTATGTTTAAACATTTTGTCGATATTTTCTAATTTTTCCTTTCTGTTTCATGATGCCAT
The DNA here is from genome assembly GCA_905333005.2 of Lycaena phlaeas. Lineage (NCBI taxonomy): Eukaryota > Metazoa > Arthropoda > Insecta > Lepidoptera > Lycaenidae > Lycaena > Lycaena phlaeas. The sequence goes on from HG995182.1 coordinate 8,196,103, forward strand.
TTTGGTCTAATAATAAATGGATAAACAAAAGGGTAAGTTTACAATTTTGCTAGGTAACAGTAGTAAAGGCTAACAATTTTATCTACATTATGTGTAATATTATATTCTAAATCTTACTAACATGGATAGGTTTACCTTTACAAATTTTAATAATACTTAGATTTATGAAACCTTTTTTTAATCTCCGTGCACTGCTATTTATAAAATAAACTAATTAAATTATAAATTCGAGTTTTTTGTAAGTAAGTATACATTTATTTTCATCAGGTTGGTGTCTTTGGCTTTTGCTGGTTCCATTGGGATGACATTTGTTATCTTAGCCTGTGCCTTACCTGAATACAAGTAAGTAATATTTTTTTTAGTTTAGTTATAGTCCTAGGATGTGAGTGCCGAGTAGTAAAGTTTGGTTGCTTAAAGGCCTATGTCCTGTTATTGATGGTTCAGTGACAATATTATAGTAATGTTGATAATGTGATTATTATAATTTAATCATATACATTCACTATTCTATTCAATCTTGATGTAGAGTGTATAATGAGAGTGTAGCTTTGCAACTGTCCAACGGCAGGGGTAAAAGACATTTTATGAAATGTTCCTCACCTCAATCACTTAAATTGTAAATGAAATTTATTGTTTTATGTCAGTTCTATAAGCTAACTTAAATAGATTTCACATATTATTTGGTATACTGTAAAATTCTTATGGTATATATTTTAATAGAAACAAGGATGGAATAATGTTGTCGAGTTCTTAAAAAAAAGAGGGGTTCATTATCAATGAATGTCCACATTTAAAACTATGACAAACTTATTATTATAAGTAAAAATTAACAAATGGTCACTTAGATTATTGTAGACAGTCTGAACAATTTTTATAGTAAAACCATCAAAAGTGAGAAGTTGTGGAAAAAATTGAAACCTAAAAGTCTGCTGTTTATGGTTTGTTTACAAATATACATCAAGTTTGGCTTGAGTTTGTATAGAATGAATTTTCTATGTACATGTGCCTTGTATATAATTAATTTTTATACAGGGGTACTTAACATAAGTAAGTGCCAAATCATCAGACCCACAGCATAGTCAGAATGAAAAAAATCATTTTTATCATGTTTTATTGTCAAAAAATGTACCTTAATTTGTTTTTACTGGTGCAAAAATACAAAATTAGTAATATTATATTTTGTAGGTTTGTAATATTTTTTTAGGTTGATAAAAATAACTAAAATTATACTATAACTATACTATACTATACTAACTATAATTATAAGTATAAAATATAATTTCATACATATCACATTAGCTTCATCAAAGAGTCAAATGCCAGTACTACAATGTGTAAATTGAAGTGCTAATTCACTGTTTATACATTAATTTTTTTTAACACAATAGTTCATTTTATTTACTGTTTGAACAAATTTTGTAAGTCTACTACAGTTAACATAATATACTCATTTTTTATTTTTAACCGACTTCAAAAACAAGGAGGAGGTTATCAATTCGATTGTATTTTTTTTTTTATAAGTGTTACCTCATAACTTTTGACTGGGTGAACCGATTTTGATGATTCTTTTTGTATTAGAAAGCTGATGCTCCCCATGTGGTCCCATTTTAATCTAGTCCAGTTCTGATGATGGTATCCATGAGAAAACCCTAAAAGTCTTAAATTTGCATTAGGCATGTACGCGACAAATAGATGAATAACTGAATATCACGCCAACCGATTTCGATGATTATTAGTTTATATGAAAGAATGTAGTTCAAGGGTAGTTTGGTGAAAACTTGGTTAGGTTCTGATCATGGGATCCATAATAAAGTAACGGAACTCTTCAATTCTTAGGAGCAAATTAACGATACTCGGCTGAATTTTTTAGGCCGTCAGGATATTTGCCTAACGTAACGTCTTTATGGTCCAGTGGTCAAGTAACTGTCGTAGCCAAATATGATGATCAATTCCTCAACGGCTTACTGTAAGGATGCGGTCAGTGGCAGAAATTCTAACTGTCTGTAATTTGCGTATGCACTCTGTAAAATTGTGTATGCAAAACATAAAACTATCATCATCATCAGCCTGTCTCCATTCACTGCTTAATATAGGCCTCCCTCAATGAACGCCAAGACAGCCGATCTCTTGCGACTCTCATTAAACACGGACCGGCCACTGCTCGGAGATCGTCTTCCCACCGGATTTATGGACGACCAACACTTCGTCTATTAGGTACGCGGCCTTTACCTTGAACCTCATTAGCCTAACAGCCATCCGTTCTCAGATCGGTAGTCTTGGCGTTCATTGAGGGAGGCCTATGTTCAGCAGTGGATGGAGAAAGGCTGATGTCGATGATAATATATGTATTGCATACATCTTTCCAAATTGCTTTTGGCTGTGTCTTAATTAAAATCCTTTCTTCGTTTGTTTTTCATTAAGCCTTGATAAATTTGTGTAAGCCCTCTAAGAAAGTTTACTAGCCTTACTGGCCCTATACTAAAACTAAAAAGTACAAAATAAAGTTAATTTTAAATGAAAAACTAAAACCGACTTCAAAACTATACCTTTAAATTATGTACAACTAAAAAACTTTAAATAATATATAAATACTTCGAGTACTACTTTTTAAAATAAGTAATTTTTGGAGTCGGTACCAGCCAAAGCAAAGATAATCTTAACAGACATCTATTCAATACTGTGTGTACTCGTATGAGTACAAAATCAATAATTGCAAAGGAATTTATAATAGATGTGAGAGTATACCTAATATTATGTATTCAAATGCTGTGAATTGTGATTAAACTGTCCTTATTGGCTGGCACCGACTCCCAAAATGACTAATTTTAAAAAGTAGTACTCGAAGTATTTATATATTATTTAAAATTTTTTAGTTGTACATAATTTAAAGGTATAGTTTTGAAGTCGGTTTTGGTTTTTCATTTAAAATTAACTTTATTATATTAGCTATTAGGCTTATGTCGACTTCTATTGAAAATATGTTTTGTAGAGTAGTAGATTTATCTGATTCTAAGCAATATAGGAATTAGGAACTGAATTTGCTAGAGTATGAATACATAAAATACTTTTTGTCCTATTCTTTTATAACTAATACACATAAGCATCAACCACTCATTAACCTAGTTAGTTTTGTCATTTTCGACTCTTTGCAAGATGTTAAATATCAAGTTAGATTTGCACTACGATATCGAATGACATGAAATAACTTTTATTTTCGTTTTGATTATTATCGTGGTTTATTAAGTTTTTGAAACACAAGTTTTAATAACCATAATTGCTATAAACTGTAAAGTATAAAATATCTGCCAAACAATACAGAGCTACTATTATAACAGCTATGTTTGTTTGAAATGAACTAAACATTAAGTTTGAAAGTTGCAATTTTATGTAGACAGGAACCATGCTGCAATTACGTGATGTTATTATGTAATATTATGTATTATATAATATATAATAAAAATTATATTATTCATTGTTATATTATTTATACATAATTGTGTTAGTTTATTTTTTATGTATGTATGATATGCAATTAACTAGTTATTTTATTTATTTCAGGTACTGGTGGCCATTTTTTGTGGTTATATTTTACATTCTCTGTCCGATCCCCACTATGATTGCTCGGCGTTATACTGACACAGCTGGTGGTACTAATTCTCCATGTATGGAAACGGCTATTTTTATTACTATGGGCATTCTAGTCAGCTCCTTTGCACTGCCTATAGTACTTGCCCGTGCTTTAGTGGTTTGTATATATTTTTATTTATATTGATAAAATGTCTTTAACCTAATCCTACAATAAATAATAATATCGATAAAAGAGATAAACGCTTATCTTAAATATTATCAAATTATTTTATAGCATATGGTAAAGAAACGCAAAAAAGGAAGGAGAGCGCACATGCCCTTTCCAGGAGTATATTTGTGTTCTGTGGTTCACATCACAGTACATACCTACTTGCAAACAAATTAAATTATCTAAATTATATGATAGAAAGAAAATGAGTGAAAGTCTTTTTTATTTCTCAATGGAATTGCGAATTATGATTTATGTTCATTGTGTCACTAGGCACTTGCAAATGAATAATGATAATCAGCTTTTGCGGGTTTCTTTTATCGTCCACCCCTTCAACTTTTATCATGCCATCTGTCATCTGTGGAATAAAGTGTAGTCATAGACACTAATATTGATGTAAAGTTGTCTATGATGAACAGATGCCTTTGAAAATCACCAAACAATACTCCCGTGCAAAATATAATATCCATTGTGGGATATAAAATAAAATATAAACACATACACATAGTGTGTTATATCGTCAAAACATGGCAATACCTGTTGACTGGTGAGACTAAAAAATAACTTACATCTCATATGAGACGAGAAAACTTCACTATTTTTTGTCCAAGTAGAATAGGCTTGTATCGACATGCAAGACATATTATGGAGTCTTTTCTTTTATAGTTTAAAAATGAATTTCACTATGTTCCATATACAAATAGTTCATGTTTGTGCATTTTCCTTTTTCAGATAAAGACAGGCGCTTGTTATTTAACCCTGGCAGGAAATGTTATAGTATATCTTACTATCCTCGGTTTCTTTACTATCTTTGACATGGATGACTCAGATTATGCAATGTGGTGAGAGATATAATATGTTATAATGCAAGAGACAGTCTCAGCAATGATTTTTGTACTGTAAGATAGGATTATTAACTATCCGTTTTGTTTAAGTCTGATGTTATGATACTGATATTCAAATTTGAGACAAACTTAGTATCACTGTAATAGTTTATAAGTAAATATTTTTTTATTGTATTATTACTTTACTATTGGTATTAGATGAATAAAGATGTGTTTAAATTTAATTAACCCTTTTGAAAATTTAATTTATGAGAATATTTTTTTAGTGTATAATTTGGGAATATAAATTGTGTAGTTTAAAAAAATAGTATATTTAAAATCCACATATTGTAATAATATATTGCTTGTTTCTTTAAATATAAAGTAAGTTGAATTAAAATAAAACTTAAATATAAAACATGAATCATGCTTAACAAATACTGTAACATTTTGTGAACAGATTTTGTAAAACTAAGAAAGTAATTTTATATTTTTTACATAACACATTACTAAAATGTTAAACATAAAATTATATAATCTTATTATTTTTAAATTTATTATTTAACTCAATGCCTACATACTTTATTTGTTATTGTTAGGAGCTAGATTTGGACAAAAATAATGTTTATTTTTATGTTACACATTATTACGGTGTGCTCCAGCCCAGTTCAAGTAAGTGCCTATTAAGGCAATTAGGAATAATGATTTAAAAATTAATCTGAACTTCTGGATTAAATTTGGAAAAATGTATATTATACTTTTTTGTTGTTCTGCAAAAAGAGTGCAAAAATTGTCATAAATTTTATAAATGTAGTTTTGGTGCTGTGACCAATGTGGTGTGAATACTATGTGGATTGCATGTGATTTTATTTTAAAATCTATTTATTTTAAACTTTAAATTGAACCAGAAATATAACATATTGAAAATTAATATGATTAAACACTTCAGATGAATACATTTCTATGTATATTGTGTAAATAAATTAAGGTCTGAGGTCACAATAAAATTATTACTACTTGCTTTATTTTTTTAATTATTATCTGTTTGACAACCTTTTCTTCACATTTCCAATAAAATCTCTTTATATAGATGAAGTAGGTATTCCAGAAAAGGAAGTTATGATGATGACTTACATCATGTGGGACAACTTAAAAATATAGATACTGCATGGGTAGATTTTTCAGTTCAATTTGAAAATCTAGGCGTTCCTGATGAGTAGGTAATCTACCTATTTAATATTTAGGTATACCTAATATAGCTGATAAGTAAAAGCGTGCTATATATATTAAACATCTAATGCACAAAAATATGACGGCAGGTCATATTTGTGTAACATGCTGCTTCGAAGCTTTGATTCGTATTGTATTTGGTATTATCTTTGAAAACATAATAATAAATAAGATATGATTATACTCATTACTATATTACATATTTTAAAATCAATCTTAAAAGTATATTTATCAACAATAACAAATAGTATTTTTTATACTACAATATTAACCAACTTATTATGACGTGCATTCGTTCCCCAGTCCCCAAAAACATCAAGACTGCACAGTAAGTTTTATTTGATAACTTTATTATGTTTTCCTGAGATACTAGAACACTTCTAGTGCAAAAATTCATTTTGGTTCTGGCTTACATTTAGTTGCATCTGGTTTTTAAGCGTTATTATTCCAAGCGGATAAGTAATCATTTATTAAAAGTTAAAATATATAATATTATGGTAAATAAATTATTATATATTGAGCCGATGTTCCTGGTTAATGTCCGACCAACACTTACGTTAGGTACTCTGTTATGGCAGTGGTTAGTGGTCGTTCGTGTTGGATAAGAGTGGCGAGCGATTGGCCGTTATTACTTAATAGTAAAGTTCATTGTGGGAGGCCTTTGTTCAGCGATGGATGGATAAAGGCTGATGATGAATGATCTTGTAATAGTGGCGCCATCTGCAATATCCGTAATGTTGTAACTTGTAAATAAGCATTTTTAGCTGCATAAAATATGAATAAGTACTTATAAATAAAATATGTAATTAATTATTATGATTTTATATTATTTTTGTTTTATATTGTTACAAAAGTACTTGAATGTTTTATAATTTTATAAACAAGTACTTCTAAAAATTAAAACTGCCATGCGTAAGTCGTAGCCTTAAATAAAAAGGTAAAACGGAACGCAAACGTCGTCGATTAATCATCTTCCGCTTTTCGAAATGCTGATTAAATAAATAGTTTGTCATTTTTATCAGTATTTAGTGTTTTTATAGTTATTTTACGTATTTTGTAGGCTCACAAATATTATTAAGTTATATCAGTTTTATAATATTAATTCAATTATACACATTTAATAGAAGACGTTGTGAAAATGGGCGACTATTTGCCAGCGTGTGTTATCGATGTCGGAACTGGTTACACAAAATTGGGCTTTGCTGGGAATAAAGAGCCTCAATTTATTATACCCTCGGCTATAGCGATTAAAGAAACGGCCAAAGTCGGTGATCAGAGCACTAGACGCATGACGAAAGCTGTTGAAGATTTGGATTTCTTCATAGGTGATGAGGCATTCGATGCTACGGGATACGCCGTGAAATATCCTGTGCGTCATGGACTGGTGGAGGATTGGGACTTGATGGAAAGATATATTGAACAATGCATCTTTAAATATCTTCGCGCAGAGCCCGAGGATCACCATTTTTTGATCACTGAACCCCCCCTCAATACTCCGGAGAACCGAGAGTACTTAGCTGAGATTATGTTTGAATCGTTCAATGTACCCGGACTGTACATTGCTGTACAAGCTGTGCTGGCTCTTGCAGCATCCTGGAAATCAAAAACTACAGCTGGACGTACCTTTACCGGTATTGTCGTTGATAGTGGTGATGGAGTGACACACATTGTTCCAGTTGCTGAAGGTTATGTCATTGGTTCCTGTATTAAGCACATTCCAATAGCAGGTAGGAACATAACATCCTTTATCCAATCTCTTCTCCGTGAACGGGAAGTTGGTATACCTCCTGAGCAAAGCTTGGAAACAGCTAAAGCAATCAAAGAAAGATATAGCTACATTTGTCCAGATATTGCCAAAGAGTTTGGTAAGTATGACTCTGATCCTGCAAAGTGGATGAAAAAATATACAGGTATCAATGCCATAACTAAAAACCCATTCTCTGTGGATGTTGGTTATGAAAGATTTTTAGGCCCTGAAATCTTTTTCCATCCGGAATTTTCTAATGCAGACTTTACAGTGCCTCTAAATGAAATGGTTGATGAAGTGATTCAAAGTTGTCCAATTGATGTAAGGAGAGGATTGTACGGAAATATAGTGTTGTCGGGTGGATCTACCATGTTCAGGGACTTTGGTAGAAGACTGCAAAGAGATATAAAGCGCACAGTTGATGCAAGGCTGAAGGTATCAACTATGTTGTCCGAGGGTAGAATAACCCCTAAACCTATTGATGTCCAAGTGGTCTCACATAACATGCAGAGATATGCAGTGTGGTTCGGAGGAAGCATGTTGGGTTCTACGCCCGAGTTTTATCAAGTCTGCCACAGTAAACAGGATTATATGGAAGTTGGACCCAGTATTTGCAGGCATAACCCAGTATTTGGAACCATGACATAAGTGACTTATTAATTTTATCTATGAAATTACTTATTATAAGCATAATTTTACTTTTTCATGAACAACATTGAGTATTTGTTATATGACTAATTATTCTATAATTATTTGCCTGTCAGTAAAATGTTATTATGTAATTAAATATAAATTTATTTGCTGGATCATGAACATAAGCATTTAATGTATTGCATTCCAGCTTTTTACCAAATATAGAGTTTTTAAATATAATATATTCATTTATTTCATTCAATTCAATAAAAACACATAGTAAGTAATACATATAAACTACAAGTAAGTGCACTTCTTGAATTATACTATCTATAGAAACTTTCACTTTAATGTCTAGTCATGCCAAAATGTAATTGCTATGCTGTGACAATAGTGTATGCAATGCAAATACAACCATTTTATTCTGAAATCATAATATTACATAATATAAAGACGTATCAATTTATCGTCAACTGGCAATTTCCCACTGCTTTGCCCATCAATAAAATTTAGGTTAGTTCCAAATATTTAAATATGCAATGATAATTTTGATAGCTTTCATCATTCTCATATTTATTCAATTACTAACATGTAATGTTATTAACAAAAAAAAAAACAGTTTCTGAATTATATTATTACTAAGTATGAATATTACCATTTTTAAATTTACTTTAGCTTATTTTGATGTTTAAACAAAGTTTAACATTAGAATTTTGCTTTAGGTGAATAAGATAAGGCGGGGCAATGACTCGCTTGTTGGTGACATCATAAAATTAAAATTTTCTTATAAACAATATATTTAGGTTTTCTAAAATAGGATAGTGTTTTGGAACCATTAATTTGTTAAATGCTTAAAATTGTTACAAAACAGCTAAAAGTAGTTTATACATATAGTTAGAAATAGTATTGTTTCATGATTTATCGACTAGTATGAATGTAAGCTTTTGAGGAAAACAAGAGAACTTATGCAGCAATATATGTAATGTTTATATAAAATATTCATCGATTCTATTGTTATATCCCAACTGGCAGTGCCCAGCGGTTTCATTTACCTGCTCTTCTTCCTGTACTTCCTTTTCCCATGGGAGTACAAAGATAAATTATAATGTACCTATGTGTTATTGTATAGTTTCATTATAATCAATTTAGTAGTTATTGCGTGATTGAATAACAGACATATTCATCATCATCATGATCAACCTTTATCTGTCCACTGCTGAAATTAGGCCTCCCTCAATGAACTCCAAGACGACCGATCTCTTGCCATTCGCATCCAACGCGGAACTGCTACTGCACGGAGATCGGCGGCCCTAACGTCTATCTAAACACACATTCCATACATCCATACAAACATTCGCTTTATTATAACGTGCGTGTGTGACCAAGATACTGTAATCACTATGTTATGTGACATTTTAAGCAACTTACGATGTTTCTGCCTTATATCAATAAACTATGGATATCACCAATAATATAAAAACCATTTTCATATCGAGCTTCACCTGAGTGATAGAGATCACTTCGAAAGCGAACTTTATTTTGATAGACAGATAGTCGAGTTTTAAATAATACAAATTCGTATAATTCGTCATATCACCGCGGATTCCGCTTTAGAGACTCGTAAACGACTTTATAGAATAGTCCTACAGGTACTCGTATTAGATATACGAGCGTCGATGGTACGGTGGGTATAATATATATATATAGTTCGGCCATTGAGTGAGGCCCGGGTTCGATCCCGACACCCTGTGGTACTTAGAATTGGGGTAACTTAACTTCTAAGTGCACTTAAGCACGAGACTATCGTTCGCTCGCCGTTGAAGGAAAAAGTTGTAAGGAAATGCATGATAAGATTGAAAGGCCTTGACGATGTCTGAAGTTCACCGCATCGGTGAAATGTAGCCCTACATCGTCTGATTTCGAGGAGGTGACTCGTGCCCAGCTGTGGGTATATATTTATGTGTTGTTGCTTTTTTACATTATTTTTACCCAACCTATTACTGATATTACGAGTCTCAGCATATGTATCCAAGACGCTCTCCAGCAATAAAGGCCATAATATACTTACCAAACAATGGATATTTCACCCCGATCTGTCGAATGAAATACAAAAAATAAGCAATTATTATATTATTGATAATAATTGGTCTGTTGTAAAAGTCCTGATAGTAATAGAGTAGCCGACATCGTTAAAAGCGTAAACTCATTGGGGGCTTAGACAAAGTAACATTAAAAAACGATAACGAAGTTCGAAAAGAATAAAAAGAATGGAATTGACATAAGCCGCGCTAAATCACGTGGTCAATCGTTATCGTAACAAAATCAATGTCAATATCTTATTGGCTAGGAAAATGTCATTGATAAATCAGAGACGATGACGAATTTCGATATCTTTTAGTTACGAAACGATTTTACTTTTTCTAAGCCCTCAGGTGGCAGTGGGCCGGACTTACGAGGAAACGAAAGCCAGTGACCTAAATATAGTAGCTAGGTATATAATATATAAGAGGGATTAGAATCTTGGAGTGGAGGGCACACTCTCTACTAGATATGACGATCTTAGTGGAGGGCTCCTGCCTCGTAGTTGAATATGGGGGCGGATAATCAGTCTTGGCGTTCATGGAAAGATACCTATGTCCAGCAGAGAACGTAAGAAGGTTGATGATAGTGATGATTCTTCATAGTAGCACATAGAAATTTTTTAAAGATGTAAAATATCTTTTTCTTTTTTACAACGATACCTACTCCAGACCTTAATTGGCATCGACAGAAAAAGCAACACAAGCCCGTGGTGTTGGAGTACCTAGGTAAATTGGATGCATTTCAAACGACGAAAAGACGCGACATTTTCTATTATGTACTTGCTTTATTTTTCATAAAAGCGACGACGTATGTGGCTCAAAGGCTAGCGCGTTGGCGCTCAAGCCGGAGGTAGCTGGTTCGAATGCCGCCAGGGAACAAAAAATGTTTCTGTGTTCCTGGAGTCATGCATGTGTATTATATTATAAAAATCTTCAATATAAGTATTAAATATTGTTATGTATGTACTTCCGTTGTCTGGTAACCTGTAACACAAGTCACTTCGAGAACTTACCACGGGACCAGAATCACGTGGTGTAAAAGTGTCCATAGATATTATTATAAAAAATATGCAAATTAAAACATCTAAGAAAATGACTGTGCTATTGCTTTTTTTTCGGATGGATCTATGCTAATGGCCCTATTGGCCCTAACGCTTCCTAGTGGGGTGAGCCGGTTGGTATCACCCAGTAATAATATAGCCTGTGTAGGTATTGCTTATTGAAAAGTTTTACATATATTTTGTTTAATAAGTATAAATAATATTATGTATTTTAGGTACATATCTACCACAGCTATGGACATAGTACCTAATTTGCGGGGCCGGTTGTGGCTTAATCCTATAGATGGATTAGATATGTGGTTCTTATAGCCATTAGGGACCGTTTGTCAAAATTTCTGTCTTGCCGTGGACCACCAAGTTGGTTAATTTGTTTGTAGTTAATATAAAGTACCGAAATGTAAATAAAAGGAGGGTTTTTCTAATTCATTTATTAAGCGCGGATCGCGTTGTGTTGACTCGTCACTATCATCTTATTAGGATGGCTCGGAGGACGGACCACTTGGGATGCTTCCAGGGACCACCAGTGGTCCGCGGACCACCGGTTAAAAACCACTGGTTTAGATGGATAGGTATAAAGATGCGTTTTATAATTCTAAACGTCATGCTGAATAAATTGACTCTTTAGAAATGAAAATATTTTAAACGATACTGTTTTTTATGCATGGTTTCTAGCGGCGGTTCTTAGAAATGTTTAATCAAAAATAGTTCAGACGTTTTCATGTTATCAGCTTTTTTTTTCGAAAGGTCTAGACTTTTAGGACTGATGGCCTTTAAGCTCAATCGGTAGGTAGGTGAGCAGATGGCTCACCTAGTAAAACTAATGTTATCAGCCCTTTTGTTACTGTGTAGGACATATTTTATATGTAGATATGTAATACAAAATATAAGTCTTTGCAAGGTACTACTTATACGTGATATACAGATTACAGATGTCTGGGGTGTATGTCGATGTGACGATACAGCCAGGGGCATTTAACTGCTGGAGGGCGTTTTCACAAAAGCCATCTAATTAGTCTGCTCCCGTGTGGCGGCTCACGACTCGCACGTGACTACCGCAAACCAGTTCAATACGTTACTAGGAAAAAACATGGATTAATGCTGATTTAAAGTATTTATTTTGGATGGAAAGAAAGTGGAAAATTATGTACAAAGCTACTTTTACATTATAGTAAGTCCTATCTTGACGCAATTTTATTATTATTTACTAAAGGTACATACTACAAATCATCCTTACTTAGGGCCTGTTTCACCACTTCCTGATAAGTGCCGGATAATTCACAACAACAAAGTGGTGAAACAGGCCCTTAATATTGTAAATGAGAAAGTAAGGATGTTTGTAACGCTTTCACGCGAATACTACTCAACCAATCATCATGAAACTTTGTACACATATTCTCGGAGGTACTAGAAGTAACCAAAAAAAAAAAAAACAAAGCTCACTCAGGATTGATAGATATTAATTGTTAGTTTGTCTAAATTCAAGTTGTAAAAATCCTTAAAAAAAATTTGCACACCATAAAGATGGTAAATTGTGAAGTGATCATTTTATATTGTTATATGTAACATCTCTGTAACCACAATTTGAGCAAATAAATGAATTATGAATTATGAACCCGGAACCTCTCGCATAAGAGGCCGAATCCATCCACCACTGGACCATCGTCGCTACTTCTCTACTCAATACTTACAATATAAAAATTATACTTGCAAGTTGCATAAAAAAATGTTATTTATCTTACTTAAAAATCTGTAAGATTCAACGGCAGAATAAATAATTTTAAAATATGATTTGCATATTATAATCATTATGTATTGAACAAGTTATTTAATAAGAAAAATATATATTTTTAGACAGGAAAAAAAGGAGAATATATGTTTAAAATTTTGGAGATTTGAAAGCTTGGTACAGATAAATTTAATAAAAGCTACGCTCATACCTACCCAAGTCTCCTACATTTTTTGAACTTTCTTATTTTTATTACACTCTTAAGAAATTTCTTATTATTATCAACTCTAAAAAGCCTTTAAAATGTTTCCTTTGGCATCTGATGCTTTATACCAAATATAGACTACATAGTCTAGTTCCATACTTCGCTTGGCACACATTCCATTGAACCAATTTGCTTTATGTTACAAAGACCTGAATCCCCACTGCGAGGTATGTACTGAAGATAAACAGCATTTGTTGATGGAATGCCAATAAACGTATTTAAAGAGAAAATCTATGCGTTTGTGTGGTGTAACTATGCCTATATGGTATTAAGGATTTTCAAAGCAGTGTTTTGAGCTTAGTGTTTACAGGCATTTTATTTAAATTACTGTTTTCGCGTACATTATTATTATTATTAATAATAATATCTATGGACGCTTTTGACACCACGTCAGTCTGGTCCCGTGGTAACTACTCGAAGAGACTTGTGTTACGTGTACCAGACAACGGAAATACATATATTTAACACTTCTTATATTAATACTTATAATATTTAAGATTTTTATTATATCATACCTATATTAATTACACATCCATGACCCAGGAACACAGAAACTTTTTTTGTACCCCGGCGGGATTCAAACCCGCTAATAGCTTGAGTGCCAACACGCTAACCATTGAGGCACAGAGGTCGTCAAAGTTTTGAGCGAAGCGTTTACAGATTTTATTTAAGTCACTGTTTTCGCGTACATTATTATAATGAACGATCACCATTAACTTTAGCTCGTGGTTAGACGGTTAACGGTCGTCTGATGGGCTACTTTAAATACAAATACATCTTCTATGTAGGTATATTCTTCATAAGTAGGTAATTTAATTCACCAGAAGATTCTGCACGCCGCCTTTAAAACAACCATCATTCTGGTACGAACTAAGATGAAATACATGGTGATAATCACAGATTCATAGATAAAGACAGATGGAGCATGCCGAACACCCGAGTGACGCTTCAAAGCTAATACAAATTCAAAAGCGCTCTCAAGTGCTTGACATAGCGTCGTACTCTAAACGTCTATTAGATTGTGTTCGCTTTTCGCTTCGAGTCTGTGGATGTCGCTATCACATACCATCAGGTGAACCGACTGTCTGTTTACCCCCTCTTCTATAAAAACACTTGATACATACAAAAAATTACAACTTTTGTGTTTTGTTAATTAGGTTTTATACATGTCCGATGTTTCGGATACTTTCCAGAAACCGTAATTTTGCGTACGTATAAACATAATAAAACAATACATAGAATATACTGCCCCTCTAGACAAGTGGCACAAACGCTAAACGAATAGAAATAGAATAGAATACGTATTGTATGGGAATGACACTAGCTTATAACATGTAATTTGACAGCTATTGTTATTTCCATACAATAAGAATTCTATTCTATTTCTTTTCGTTTAGCGTTTGCCACTTGTCTAGAGGGGCTAGAAATAAATCCAATTACTGTAAGTTTATAAATATATGAATGTCTGCGATTGGCGACTATTTAAGTTGGTGCGATTAAACGGCCCCCGCTGTGGATGTATGAATAGATATGCCGAGAGGATTGCTTGGTTAATTGCAAAGTGCACCATTGTTGTATCCTCGCCCTTCGCTCCGGTATTACGCCGCAAGCCAACTCTACAATATGCATTACCTACTCACTTTTTCGCTACCTACAATAAGTAAGGAGTGAAATAAGGAAATAGACACTATTAGGTTCGAAAGCTGCTAGAGATATTAAGTCTATCGTCGTCTTGCACCAAATCTTATCTTAACTCTCGGGATCTCGGAAACGGCTCCAACGATTTTCATGAAATTTTGTATACATGTGTTAAAAACGGCGATAAATCGATCTAGCTAGGATAAAATTTTAGAAAACTTTTTTTTATCCGTGTTTTGAGGCATCGATAAAATAGGTATGATTAGAATACGAACGTAAATTTCGCTGTCAAATAATATGTCATGCTAGCTTAGTGGTGAAATTAGGCAGTTAAATTCGAACGAGCCTGGTTCGAATCTCCAGTCCGAATTTTTTTTCCTTTTTTTTAAGATCTTTTTTTTTTTGGAAGAAAAATTTTATCGTATTTTATCACTTAGGGTACCGAGCAAATGCTCGGTCAACCAGGTACTATATTATTTAAATATCTAGAGCCGGCTGCACGCACGAAAAAACATGACTCTTTCGGCGTTACCTCGCGCTGAGGCGTTCCATTTAAGGCTTGAAGTGCAAGCGAGAGCGGAACGAGCGACAAATATTTCCTTATGACGTCACGTTCAACTATCGTCAGTAAACCGACTTTACGGACAACCGATTTTTTTAATCTATTATAATCACAACTTACAAATACCATTACATGTATTAACCCAATTCGATAGAGAAGCACACATATTTTAACTAGTAAAACAAATAAAATATAATGCTATCCTTCCATGTGAATAAACTCGTATGTACTATATCGGTCCGTGTTGGATGCGAGTGGCAAGCAATGCAATGCAATGGAGGCCTATGTTCAGCAGTGGATGGATAAAAGCTGATGATGATGATTACATATAATGATGGTTAGATTACTAAACTGCTTGGTGAGTCACATTACCTGAGTTGTCAACGCCCATGGGACAATACATCCCAAGACAACTCATCCGATTATTATAATTTTATATTCCACTCTAAAGGATAAAATCATAGAAATATTAAGAACTTATTTCAAATATCTGTAGATAAAATATAATTAATAGAGCACTATTTTACCGTAACTAACTCGTCATGTCCATTATTATTATTTACTTATTATTTATTATTTACTATTACATTCACGAAATAAAAAGTGCAAAGAGTTTATTGAAGAAAAGTTGCAAACAATCTAAATAGAGATCCAACTGACAAAGCTGGGTTGAATTCAGCCAGGGTTATTGATTTTTAAAAGATATTTCGGTGCGAGCTAAAATAGGAATGTAGGATATTCCGCGACATATGCATTCATGCTTAGTCGATTAAAAAGTAGATGTTTTAGCAGTTTCCTTCGCTTACTTTAGATTTACAGTTATGTGACAAACAGATGTTTCGCACGTCGCGAAAATTATGAATGACTTACAGATATTATAGTGGCCTGTACGTGACCTTTTTAGATTTGAAATGCTCTAAAATAGTCGCGACACGCACAATGCAAGGATTGTGGTACTACAATGTAAATTGGAAGATCTCGGACTAAGCTTGAGTATAATTTTATTGTTTATATTCTTGCTTACATTAAAATTATTAAAGTTTAATAAAATTAATTTTAAATAAAAAACCAAAAACCGACTTCAAAACTATACCTTAATTTATGTGCAACTAAAAATTTGAAAATAATATTGAAATACTTCGAAGTGAAGTAGAAGTATATATACTATTTAAAATTGGGTATTTTTGGAGTCGGTGCCAGCCAAAAAGGATATTTTAATGATCAATCACATACACCAAGTATTGAGTAGATGTCTGTGAAGGGCATCGATGTTTTGGCTGGTACCGACTCCAAAAATACCCAATTTTAAATAGTATACTTCTACTTCACTTCGATAGTCGAGTCGAGATCGATACTTTCCAAAGTATCCTATTCAGTGGTTTTGCTCATATTATTCATATGACATCGACAAGTAATAAAATGAGCAAATCGTCTGGGTATACAAAACCAACCAAGTAAGCATTATTGAAAATAACTTAAAAACGGCTGATTAGATGTCGATCAAATTAATATGGGACCAATTCGGAAACATAAGCTTTTAAACAAAACAAGAATCACCAAAATCTATTCTCAAACAGCGGAGTAATCGTGTAACAAACATACAAAAAAAAAAACATACAGACGAATTGATAACCTCCTTCTTTTTTTGAAGTCGGTTAAAAATGGAGGCTGCATTAGGTAGACCAAGTGCTGGCTGGCCATTAACCAGGTAGGGAAACTTTCTCTGTCTGAAGTAGCCAGTCCGTGATGGAAGCGAGTGGCAAGGGATTGGTCGTCTTGACGTTCATCGAGGGAGGCCGGGGTTCAGCCCGAACAGGAGGCGGGGGTTAGGGGAGGCTTGACGCGTCAGCCGTATGTAAAATGGTAAACGGGTGCTTTGTGGTTAATGAGCGGTGGATGTACAGCAAGCACACGCCGCTCACCTTCCGCCTGACGCAGGTTCTCAACAGGCGTGGATGCTTTAGTGATTACTTGTGTAGGACGGACGGAGCCAACGACTGGATGTCACGATTGTGGCGCGGCGGTGGACACCCTCGAGGTGTGCCCGAGATGGGCGGCGCTGCGTCATGATCTGACGTCTGTCATCGGAGGGGACTTGTCTTTATTGAACGTCATCACTGCGATGCTTGGCTGTGACGAGTACTGAACGGCAACGGTCCTTTTCAGCGAGACACGAATATCCTAGAACATTTTTCCTCGCTAAGGACGAAGGGAATCAATACTTCTAAAAATACTTCTTGTGCAATACATACCGTGGTATGAATAGTTCGTGGTATGAATCAATGAAACATCCACTCACGCCCGGTTTCTGAAACGCTATTCAAAGTGTATGTCAATGGCTGTTAATGGCGGTCAACATACGATTTTAGAGTCAAATTTGTCAGGTTTTCATTGTAGTTGTTATGTCAACTGACAGGCTGATCAAATTAAGTAATTATACCATGCTTCTAGCAACTCATTTGACATTTAACAAGAGATTTAACAGTTGATTAGTTAATTTCTGCGTTGATCAGCCTTTTAGAAACCGGGCGTAAGAGTAATACAAAATAACGTACAACTATAGATATAAGTACGTGCGGGCTTATTGGCCGTTTTTGGTGGCCATTTTCTATTAGTTCAGCTAAAATGAGTTTTCCACGCCCTCATGGTTTCAGCAGCGCTCCGGGCTTAATCGCTGCCCGTTTAATATTACACTTTTGCTCATTTCGTGACGAAAAACTCCAATCTGTTTATATTTTTATTTAGATTACCCTCACATCATGATGGAAAACGGAATTTTTTTATCGTAATTAGAATCTTTATTAACCTTTTTTCATCCACAAATAAACGTTGACCTCTTTTAAGGAACGCCAAGACGGCCGATCTCCATTCCTCTAGCGTAATGTAACGCTGAAACGCTTACAAGTAGTAGCGTAGTAAGTTACAAGTAGTAGTAGACAAGTAATAAAATGAGAAAATCGTCTGGGCTTTCAAACAAAACAAGAATTACCAAAATCCATTCCCAAACAGCGGAGTAAACATACAAAAAAAAAACATACAGACGAATTGATAACCTCCTTCTTTTTTTGAAGTCGGTTAAAAATAAAAGTATGGGAATCCGAATAAAATTAAGTTTGTGTGTACGGTAATATGGTTTTTTTCTGACAGGAATACAATAAATATATAATATGATTATTTTCTTGTGTTTATCTTCACATATTACTATTTCTTATGTTACATTCTGTATCATATTATGAGGAACTAATCGCTTCGGACAAGGGTTGGAGTGTTGATGGATTGCTTCTGTAGTGTGCACGTTTATCATCATCAACCTTTATCCGTCCACTGCTGAACTTAGGCCTCTCTCAATGAACGACAAGACATCCGATCCCTTGCCATGTACGTTTTTATCATACGAAATTATAAACAGCAGCTCATTACTGTCTTTTTTCATTCTTGCTTTGTAAATACCAATATGTAGTTGTTAATGATTGACAAATGATAATGAAATTGTATGACACATCATTCAATTTATCGCTTAAATAGCTAGAGTAGCTCGATGGTCAGCGTCAGTTACCTATGAGCAATGTATTAATCCTTGCCAGGGCCAGTCTGTAGCTGAGGTGATCCTTTTGCCTGCGGATCCAGTAGTGCTATTCTGTAAAACCCATTTAGATATCGAGCTTCACCTGAGTGATAGCGCTCACTTCACGCTCACTTCGAAAGTGAACTCACTTGACCTTGATTAGGTAAGCGGTAATCTCTTACGGAATACCGAATTCATACTGATAATGTAAACAATCTCACGCAACAGTGTTTGTCTCGTCGCCACACTCGAAAGTGTGGCGCTGCCGGGACTGTCGAGTTTTAAAGAATACGAATTTAATATCTCACCGCGGGTTCCGCTGTCGAGATACGAAATTGTTCTTACAGAATAACACTGCAGGACCCTTACAAAGCGGCTGAAGGCGCTCGCGGTTTTAGTAGGTTAGTGCATCCTTAATGCGAGTCCCTACGCACTAAAAAAAGGCAACTTATTAATCAGTCATGTCACAGATGGAGTTCGAGATGAGAGAGAGAGAAAAGATAAGGCCGCTGACGAGGCAGATATTATCTCAGGTACTTACTACTACTTCTGTGCTTCTCTCCGAAACACAGGAAACCTGTTGAAACTAGATAGCGGTGTCCATGCCTAGTCATTTAAAGCTTAAACGCGAATTTTACTCATTATTATGAAAAAAAAACGCGAATAAGACTTTTACATTCCCATCGCCTTGGATACAACAACTATGGAAACAATATCTTGGCGTTCATTGAGGGAATCCTATGTTCAGCAGTGGGCGGATAAAGGCTTGATGGTGATGATGAAGAACTATGGCCAGAGTCAATATTGTTTGTTATGTCGTGGAGTGTCCACATCACGATCATCTCATTTACATCAGTATCCACGGAGCGTTAAAGAGACTATTCTCGAAGGTTCCGTAGACTTGAAGTAAGTTCAGGGTCTGTCGCCGACACAATGATTGATGCGAGCTTGCCAGAGGTTCTGCTAACAAAGTTACGCCTCTTACCGTTACTAATGACTTGGGTATCAATATTGCGATGAGTTTCTTTACAAAAAATATTTTTGTGTCTAAAAAGAAAAAGTCTTTAATCAATGTGTTAGTGAAGACTTATGATTAAACGTAGCCGCTTTAGCTTCAGAAGGCTGAAGGTTATCCAAAGAGGAAAAGGGGGCTACTCTTGGAGTTTTCGTGCGTGAAGGATTAGAAATTAGAGGATACGGAGTCGTAACAAACTGGTACGCTGATAACTGATAGGCCTACTTAAGATGCTGCGCGTAGTCAAAACATGTCTAATCTTAAATATAATTCTTTTTGTGTGTTCGAATTAAGAGCGAGAATATTCGAGCATTTTCAAATTACGAATTTATATTTTCTTCAATTTTTTATTATTAGTGGCTAATGTCATGAATGTATTACGGTTAATCATATAGCCGCGACAATAGCCGATGTATATTAAAAGCGACAAATTGGAAAGGATCTACCGGGAAATGGCGAAAAAGACAACCTATAAAGAAATGGAGCGACGACATCATAGCCGGAGCAGGAAGGGAGTGGATAAAACAAGTTAAGAGGTAACTGGTCCAAACTGAAGGCTTATACCCCTGGACCACTGCGTTTAAAGAGTACCGGAAAGCGCAGTGCTGGTAGGCCATTTGGTGGACTGAAAACATTGTAAACTACATTATAAAAATACATATTAATTCTTTCCCATATTGACGTGAAACGGGAATACATGATATTCATGCTGCCGAGTATCAGTCTAGTCAAGAGAAATACTATTAATAATCTTGGCGTTCTTTGACGGAGGCCTATGGCAGAGGACGGATAAAGGATTATTATAACAGTTAAAATAATACAAAAACATTTTATTTAACACTAGCAGCGCCCCGCGGTTTCACCCGCGTACTTCGCATTCTCGTCAAAGTACAGAGATAAATTATAGTCTTTGTGTTATTATGGTGTATAAGCTATATTTTTGTTAAGTTTCATTATAATCCATTCATTAGTTTTTACGTGAAAGAATAACAAACATCCATACTTACAAACTTTCACGCTTATAATATACTAGCTGTTGCCCCAACACAAATATCTCACCGAACCCTTTTTTTTTTTTCAGAATAAAATTTAGCCTATGTTACTCGTGGATAATGTAGCTTTCAAACGATGAAAGAATTTTCGAAATCGGTCCAGTACTTTTTGAGCCTATTCATTACAACCAAACAAAGTTTTCCTCTTTATAATATTAGTATAGAAGTATAGATATAAGTAAATTTAACTACGAAGTTTTCTAATTTAAAATATTCGGTTCACATTGATCTTTTGTAATCAGAGCTAAGCTCAAAGCATATCACCCGTCAAAAGTGACTTAAATACTTTACTGTGCTTAAAATCTGTGACAGTTTTACGGTGAGTTACCCTACTCTTAGTATTTAGACCGGCCTGTCCTCCGACCTCCCTCACCTGGTGGAGAACAATAGCCTCCCCCCCCCGGCATCCCCTCGGATGGGGGACCCCGTTTGTTGGTATCGTCGCTTTTTAAAACTGGAATTTTGTTATACCTACTTTATTTTAGCTTACATTTTATTGAATTAATTTGGAATGTTTCGGTTTTACAGCTATAGTCTTACCGTACATTTAAGCTGACTAGAAATGCAATTTTACTTTTATTTGTATTTACAATTAGTTACAAAATTTTATTTTGAGTCTATTTATAAATCGACGACGTAAAAAATAGCGATTTCTGTGATGCGTATCAAGTCAAAATCTGGCTAGAGCTTTCAGGCCTATAGATATCTCCCTGATAAAGATTTTTAAGAATGTCACTGTCGGGTTTCTTTAGCATATACTCTATTTTTTACAAAGTATAACATGTAAGTGAAAATGTATGCGTATTCACACAGATTTATAACGTATTCCCTTACCTATATACAGATCAGCAGTGTAATTCTGTAAGAAACGCAGCGCTGTCGCAACGCTGTGACAGCGCTGCGAATTCAGCTTGGTATTCACTAAGCTTGTCAAACCATATAAAACACCCTAGCAACGTCAACGCTGTGCGCCTCTTACAGAATCAGGGGGCAGAAGCTAAACTATACCTATATCTTTGTGAATTCATTAAATTATGCGAATGTTATTTATTTTATGTATGAACTGCTTCGCTTCGATCAAATAAATAGTGTCGGAGGAAAAACATGTTTATTTTTATTATACCTCATGCGCACTTCAGCGAACCCGCCGGCTATAGACAATATTTGTTTTTGATCTTGTTTTATTAAGTCTTATTAGGGTTCAGCCTGAATCTTGAGTGAACACAGAAACCCAAACAAACCATAGATAAAGCATAGTATACAGGCATTTTAATTTATAATCTATACTAATCTTATAAAGAGGAATGATTTGTTTGTTTGTTTGAACTGAATAGGTTCCAAAACTGCTGGACCGATTTGAAAAATTCTTACACCAATAGATTTTTACACTAATTCTTACATCAGCGAGTAAAATAGGCTATATTATTATATATATTTATTTCCGTATTCCCAGGGGAACAGGAACTCTGCGGGTAAAACCGCTAGTTCTAAAATAAATATCTTAGGATCATGATAATTATGAATCTAACATTGACATTTTTTAATGGCATGACGGCCGATCTCCCAATAAGGTTCGAGTACTGGTCAGGAAGACTATCTCCACGCAGTGGCCGATCCCTGTTGGATTCGAGTGGCAAGGGATCGGTCGTCTTGGTGTTCATTGATGGAGGCTTATATTCAGCAGTGGACAGATAAAGGCTGATGATGATTATGATGCTCTGTTACCAAAGACAAAATAAGTATTAAAAGGACACGGGTTCCAATTTAAGACATGAAGAGAAATATAAATTAGTTATTTTGTTACGCTGGCAAAAATAATCCTTTTTTTTATTTTTCCCAATACTTTTTTTAATTTATCCTATTACTTCTAGTGTTTTCGAAAATGTGTACAAAGCTTCATGATGATCGGTTGAGTAGTTTTCGGGTGAAAGCGTAACAGACATACCTATTTTCACATTTATAATATTAGTTATACAAATAATATATTTTTATCCCAGTCGCACTTTTACGAATTGTTTTCGAGTAATTCCTGTCTGATAATGTTAACTGTTTTCTTGTAATCTTGCAAAAGAAAACATTTATTATCAATGTGGTGAATTATTTTTCTAGACAATAATAATAAACACAGAATAAGTATGGCCACAAACCAAGATTTTCTTAGAATTTAACAGTACTTGCGTTTTAAATTTTAAGTACTCGTCACAAAAACGTTGATAAAATTAATTTGTGAAAATCTTGATGCTTTGAACAATTTCAACAATAGTAGTTAGTATGTTATGTAAGAATACCTACGTTTAAAAAATGTTTTTTTTTTGTTTTTATTAACTCTTAAAAATTCTTTGCTTTTTTTTACTGTTGCCTGGAAGATAATTGAATAAAACTAAAATAACTTTAATTTTATCATTGAACATAAATCTACCCCTGCAATAAGGCCATGAAGCTGATAGACAGATTTATTATTTTCTAAATTACAGTTTAAGGAAAAATGGGCCTAGCTGTTACTAAATAATAACGAACATTTAAAAATTGTATCCAGAATTTGGTTTTTAAAACATGAAACTAATTCGTTGCATGATATTACATATTTTAGTATATGTTCTAGTTTCGTAGTTTTAGAATTCTGTCTCATAAGGGTGAAACTCATTTGAGTTTAAATGTGGACCTGCGAGAACAAAACAGGAGAAATATCTCGTGTTATATTAAATTGTAGTTTAAAAAAGTAAGTAAGTGCGTGTTATCTTTACGCACGACTTATGTAAAACTTCATAATAAATAATTTTAATTTTTTATATACGCTAACTGGAATTCAGTTGGCGCAGAGTTTGTTTCGCCGGTTCCTCTGAGTGAGTTCAAAAAGATACTATAATAGTACTGTTTGAATTAAAAAAATCGGTTGCCTGTAAAGTCGGTTTACCGACGATAGTTGAACGTGACAACGTCATAAGTCGTCGTCGACAACGTCAGCCGGCTCCATTGAATTATAGGACGTTGTAACGTCAAAAAATTTTGGTGTAACTTAACAAACTAAAGTAACTTGAGCCACTCGGTGACAGTTATTTTAGTATTGATCTAGTTGGGGATTTTTATAAGGAAAATAAAAACGCATAGAATTTTATCGTTTGCGGTTCGGATTCACATTTTGACTTGATTTTCATTACCGCAGTAACGACCGGCCTGGCGAGGGTTTTGTTATTCATACGGCCTTGTACGGACACCAAATATACTCTTTATGTATCCCAAACCTCGAGTTGATAAAATGGTTTTGTATATTGGAAAAATAATATAAATATTTAGCTGTTGACTGCAGCTTTATTTGCGTTAACTAAGGTTTATAATGGCATGTTAGCGGGATGATATAGCCTATAGCCTTTTTGGATAAATGGGCTGTTTAACACTGAAATAATTATTCAAATCTGACGAATAGTTCCTGAGTTTAGCGCGTTCAAACAAACAAATTCTTTAATTTATATATTAAGATAGTGATCGTCTATGGGTTGATACAACCTACTTACCATCTGAGATTTTGTTTATTGTTTAATTACACATATATAGTATCTTGATAATGATCACTTATGATCGTCTTTGTGGCTAAGATTATAATCTTAACATGAGTTTCTATCATTCTTTTAACTGTGATCATTTTACAAAGTCACTTATATCTAGAGCAATCGAATTCCAAACGTAATACGTGAATTTCTCGTTCATATAATACCGGCGTAAAATAACAGATATGCTGCCGCGTTTTATGAGTTTCCTCTGGATCATTAGGATGACTGGGGAAGCGAGGAAGAGGAGGAAGGAGGGAAAGGCATCTGATAGTCTAATCATCTTTAGGCTTTAACTGTTCGTTTGCTTCTTTTAAGCATAAATAATCTCCGTACGTTAATATTAATCCTTAAAATAATTACACTATAGAAACCTAGTCTTAGCGCCTATTTTAAAGCACCTTGTTTGGAGCCACAAATGGCTTCAAACGCCGAGCCTTTGCCTGCTATGAAATGTCAAATCACGCCGAACGTGTCTCACGAAAAAAATTGAGTACAAAGATGTGTAGAGTGAAATTGTGTCACCACACACCTAAAAAACAAAAGTGTAATAACATCACTTTCCAATTCGAAGCAATGTTAAATTATAGTGCCCTGTATTATTATTGTATGTTATTGTATTACATAAGACATATTGTATTCATTCAATAAATGATTATAGTACCGGCACCCGAACCTTACACACGCCAACATCCTCACATATCCTCACATGGCGACCCTGCCAGGATTCGAACCTGGAATCTTCTGATTCTAGTGTTTTCTTATAATTAGTTTAAATTTTTATCTACACTAATATTATAAAGTGGAAAACTTTGTTTGTTTGTTTGGTTGTAACGAATAGGCTCAAAAAGTACTGGACCGATTTCAATTTCTTTCACCATTCGAACGCTACATTATCCACGAGTAACATAGGCTACATTTTATTCTGAAAAAAAAATAGGGTTCCGTAAGATATTTGGGTTTTTCGGACAAAAGGTATAAAAAATCAACCAGAAAAGTTAATTATTTTGCGTACGCTGCCTAAACTATAAAAGATAGAACCATAAAATGTTCTAATTAATTGTAGATCTTATAATTATCTACAAAAAAGTCCGCGACACGTTATACCTATCTATGTCGAGTGAGGGGCAGTAACCATTTTTTTATTTAGATATTTTGAATTTTTTTTGGATTACATTTAAACGCGTTTATTTTACTCATGCTTTGAATCCTTAAAAAATAAATTATTTCATCACTAAGTACAGTTTATGTAGATAATATTTCGAATTTGAATGATCAAAATTGGACGATCAGTTTTGAATTTATGGCGAAATCTATCTATACTATAATATTTACACTAATATTATAAAGAGCAAAACTTTGTTTGTTTGGTTGTAGTGAATAGGCTCATAAAGTACTGGATCGATTTCAAAAGATCTTTCACCATTCGAAACCTACATTATCCACGAGTAACATAGGCTAAATTTTGTTCTGGAAAGAAACAGGATTCCGTAAGATATTTGGGTTTTTCGGACACGAGGTGTAAAAAATCAACCAGAAAAGTTATTTATTTTGCGTACGCTGCCTAAACTATAAAAGATAGAACCATAAAATGTTCTAATTAATTTTAGATCTTATAAATATCTACGAAAAGTTCACGACACACTATACCTATCTATGTCGAGTGAGGCACAACAACCATATTTTATTCAGAAATTTTGATTTTTTTGGACTACATTTAAACGGGTTTATTTTACTCATGCTTTTAATCCTTAAGATATGAAGCTAAAGAGTTTGTTTATTTGAACGTGATAATCTCAGGAACTATCGGTCGGATTTTAATGAAACATTTCAGTGTTCGATAGCCCATTTATCGGTAAAGATATATCATCCCGCTAAGATCCCGTTGTAAATCTTAGTTAACGCAGGCGAAGCTGCGGGCAACAGCTATTTATTTATAAAGAGCTGGATACGAGTCCTTTGCCCATAGTTTTGTTTCAATGCTCAGTGTTGCCCAATTGTAAAAATATTTTCACCGATTTTTTTCTTATGCTTACGCGAATTACACTCATTATAATTAAACAATTTTTACGGGTTTTATCCCAGCCCTGGGCACGTAAAAAACTTAACCGCGATAAAATCCGTAAAAGTTGTTTCATTATTTTCACCGACTTTATTGCCCCCACTGGCGAGAGATCGGTCGTCTTAACGTTCATTGAGGGAGGCCTATGTTCAGCTGTAGACGGCTTCAAATTGATGATGATGTCACAGCTTTTGTACCCTTCAGTAATAAATATACATTTATAATCCAAACAATTTTTTACACTTTGCAATTAGTTCGAAGTGTTAAAATGGAAGTGCAAGTGCATTTTAAAAGATAGAGTTAAGATCACTTCGCGGCTCTGCGCATGCGCCGCGGTCAGGGTCGCGCTTATGAAAATTTAAATTTCATCCGCTTTATGCCCTAAAACTTTTTATTCAGCGCTAATTTACACACATTATTTATTTAAAACCTAATTTTGTTTAATATTTTACACCAAGCCTATTTTTGTAACAGTTTCCATTGAGTCTGAACTCTCCTTTAACGAGTAACTTAGATCTTGTTTTCCACGTTGAGTTCGGTAAAATTGATTTTATGAAACCCATACACAAGAAATGATAATCAGGAGATTTAATAAAATGGGAAAAGACACAGCTGGTGATATTTTCAGACCATTGTCTGATTTTATGTAAAAATGTATATCCCATTTCTGCTAAATACCGGGTTTATATAATCCTACATTAATAACAAATTTGAATACAATGAAAATCACTTGAGAATGTATTCTAGAATATCATTTTACTATGAGTAAAATGGTCCGCGGTGTTTCCTCATCATTATCATCATCATCTTCATCATCATCATCATCATCATCATCATCACCATCATCACTAGTCTGTAAACAATTAATAGTCTGTTAACTTACAGTTAATCATTTTCATTTTTTATTGTTTTATAGCTTTGATAAAATTTATTTTCTTTTAAACAGCATTTATTACAGGATTACTGTTATCACTGTAACTTAAACCATATTTTGCGTGTGTCAGCCCTAAAATTTCGGCTCAACGTACTACCGACACGGAGTAGTGCCGCGTGGTGCGCAGATATGACATGAGGTATAAAACTCAGATTGATTTATATCCTGTTTTGTTACCTGGTATGCATAATATATTAATTTGACGCTGTTGTTTATTCTTAAAATATTAAAAGAGTGATATTTAACATGATGTACCCGTATATCATCACCAACTATCACCCTCGGTATTTCCGAACTGATACGACTTAGGCACCTTCAAGAGAAGAGCATACTCCAATTTGAAAGGCAACGCACTGTTAATGCTCTGGTGCGGTTGTCTGTGGATATCGCTATCGCTTACCATCGGTGAACCGACTGTCCGTTAGCCCCCTCTTCTATAAAAAATGTACGTACGTCTTGTTCGTTGGTCTAGGAAAAGGTTGCGCAGAGTATCTGCAACTGGTCCTGAAAACTTATTCATGTGTCATGTGTTAAGTCCTATTGCCAGTAATTACACTGCCTCAGCTGCTCCTCTTTCTAAAATAGTGCATCTGTTTCACAAAAAAAGTTCCTTTACACTTTACAGAATATTTCGAGTTACGTATTTGAAACCGATCAGAAGGATTTGATATTATATGGAATCAATAATACACTGGAATATAATCAGGTCTGTGTTCGATTAATGGTCATAGCCATATTGATTAAAAATTGTCACCTTAGCTTCAAGTAGAAATATTTATATAATTACAGGTGGCGTTGATAAGAGCTATTATAGCGATAAAACGTATTATTAATATTAACCCTTTAATCGCCCGACTTCAAATCAATTGTCGTGCCCCCAGCGAAGGGCGCTGAAACGTGAAACTAAAAATATCGTTTTTGATGGGAAACAGCTTAATAAATAAAAAATCACACTAAACGAGTTGTGGTTTTCGGTCGGAGATATACTACGCAAGCGAAAGGGACCCGAAAATATTTGTCGGACAAATCCGACGTAAACGGTTAAAGGGTTAAAAACAAAAGCTATACGTTTATTATCATTCGTGTACGTTTGATGCCTACGTGCGCGTCTACGGGCGTCGAGCTACGCGCGGGTGTGGGGCGCGCGGCGCGGGGCGCGGGGCGGGTACGGAGAGCGACGCAGCCTCCCTTCCCGGCAACGATTACTGATTAGTGTGGCGGCGTGTGCGGCGGGCGTCGTCATGCCGCCTTCTACCGGTATCGTGTGATAATCATTATAAATCGGACAATTGATCGACCTGTTCGCGTATTGCCAAGTGATGGATTGAATGTGTTGTGCTACGACAAAGGTTAGTGACATGGCCGTATACACATAACCTTTACACCCCGCCCGTGTATTCACAAAAAAGGTTTTTATAAAGCGAAGAGGTTATACGTAAATATCATGTGTTTGTGGCGACGGTGAAGTTGTAGCCGATAATCCCGGTTTCATTGCCGGAGTTTACCGGCAAAAATGGCACATTAATCAGCGGGTTTTAATTAAAAAGTTCTGTTGACACGTGATTTTCAAATTAAGCACCCGAGTAATTTGAAGTGTAATTGAAAATGTTTTATTATTAAGCTGTGTTTTATTGTGTTTTGTGAAACTAACCTATAATTTCGTCCTTTCACATTTATTAATTATAAAGTGACGGAAAATTAACTTTTGCATACAGAATGTAATTTCACCTGAATAGACAAGAATATTTTTAATTTATTTCATATTTAGGATGTTTCTCTATAACCTCGAAACGTTGTAATTATAAAGATCTTACAAAGCCGCGAATTCTATATCTCATAACGTAAAAAAATCAACAAAATAATCTTATGAATTGTAAATAGATACTTATATTTCGAAACATATTTCTTTTTAATTAACAACCAAAATATATCAGTGTTATTAATTATAGTTTCAAAAAACTGTAAAATTTACGATATTTGTATTTACGAAATGATTTGAAATTATGTACATCGACTCTATTTATTATTATCGGGTTCATTACCAACATTCTCTATTTAATTATAGAACCTGTATGGTGGAAAATAATAAAAAAAAACACTGGCAACATCATGAACCCACCAGAGGATTCAAGTCTAGAAAAATAATCCATCTCATAGAGAATGTACAGACATAAATTTAAAAGGGGTGTCGCAAAGTGTTAGTTGCATGTAATATATGTAGGCTCAGCGAAACGTAATTCTAATATATACCACTAGCTTCTGCCCGCGGCGTCACCCGCGTTAACTTAGATTATACGTATTCGGTTTGACAAAGATTATTATTATTTTTTAGTCTAAGTTACTGCTTATTATAACAAATATATGAGAGTTAAAGTCCCGTCAAATAGGTCCAGCTATTTCAGAGATTATCCAGAACAAACAGACAGACAGATAAAAATTATGTAGTTGTATGTAAAAATTAAGTATTACTATATAATGTAGGATATATATTATTATTTTATTCATATGCATGTAGTAAAAACGGTTTTTAATAATACAAACAAACTCTAATTTTATTTTTAAGTACCTGGTTGACCGAGCGTTTGATCGGTTTTTTACGTTTGATAGTCGGTTGGTTTAGTGATCAAATGATTATGCTAATACGCAGGGTAGCTGGTTCGAATCTTACCAACTACAAGATTATAGATGTCTTAATTTAAATTTATTTTTACGGACGAACTACAGAATTATGTTAACTTGTTATTGGTTAACATTTGTTTATGTAAGGGCCTGTTTCACAATCTCCAGTTAAGTGCCCAATAGGCTATCGGCAACATATTTGACGGATACTCCATACTCTATCTGTCAAATATGTTGCCGATAGCCTATTGGGCACTTAACTGGAGATTGTGAAACAGGCCCTAATAGTTATAATTCATGCATTGCCATCTTTCAAATAATAAATTACTCGCTTTAATTAAGGGACGGTACGGCACTAATATATTTTTGATAATAATGTGGTATTGGTACGCGGCGGCTTGTCCTGATAAGCGTTTGAGTTTTCGCGGCAAGCTTTCAATTAATTGTTGTGTGTTTTTTTCTGTATTTATGAACAATAAAAAAAACTTATTTTAGTATTTTTTGTGATCGTTTTCGATTACAAAGGACTGATGACACTCTACTAAGGACTGAGTTAGGATTATCAAAAGTATAGGAGAAAAAAAAGGTAGACATAATTAAATTCAAACTAGATAAGACAATGAATTCCATACAGTTCCTCTATTGGAAGTGACGAGCAATCTTCGCGTTTTTGAAGCAGACTTCATCATTCAAGAAATATACAGGGCGGTATAATTCCATAACAATTGCCTGCTCTACAATTATTGAAATGCAGGGGTTGTATAAAGTATTATAGAAACATTTATTTGAGTACATTTGAACAATTGCGCCGCGGACGCTTTGTTTCAAAATCTCAATAGAAAAACGACATGTGCTCGGCAAATTTTTCACAAGAGAATAGCGAAAAATGTGCCCGGGAAAAAATTACGTGTGATTTTTTTTATATTTAATTACTACAGATATGTATTATATTGACTCTAGTGACTTTCACATACATGCTGGTGTTCGGCAGGGATGTATACTTTCCCCACTCCTGTTCAATATATATCTTCTTAAATTTAAGAGCTTCGCTCTTGTCGGTGGAGCTTTTTCCTGTCTGCACTCCGCCCTTCTCTTGACCTCCTGATATGACACGACCATCAGTTTTTCCTTCACCTGGTCTATAAAACTTCTTCTCGGTCTGCCTCGCTTCCTTCTACCTTTCCTTCAATAATTCCTCTCATAAAGTGGTCGTGCCGTATCAAGTGTCCTAACATCTTTCCTCTTCTGTTTTCGATGGTATTTAATATCTCTCTCTTCTCACCTACTAATTCCAAAACTTCTTCATTACTTTTCTTTTCAGTCCAACTTATTTTCTCCATTCTTCGCCAACACCACATCTTGAATGCTTCCAATCTTTCTCAATATATATACAGAGTGTATAATGAGAATTGTTTTAGAAGACTGGTACAAAGGGGTTTCGGTGGGAGGTTGGAAGTTCGAACTTGAGATACGCTGATGACACAACTCTTCTCACAGAGAGAAAAGAAGACATGGAATAGCTGCTGACACGCCTAGAGACAATAAGCCTCTCCTACGGACTCGCGATCAATAAGGACAAGACCAAAATAATGATTGTGGACCGAGCTGAACTAAATCATCTTGATACAAACATTATTGGCAACTGTGAGGTTGACCAAAGTAACGTGTACCTTGGTTCCTTAATCACGAACACTGGTAGTTGTGAGGATGAGATTCTTAGGAGGTGTGCCATTACTAGATCTGCCGTGGATAAATTAAAAAAAGTCTGGTACAACCGCAACATTACGAAAGCCACAAAAGTCCGCCTGATGAGAAGCTTGGTCTTTCCAATATTTCTGTATGGCGCTGAAACATGGACGCTTCGTCTAAAAGATAGACGTAAAATTGATGCACTCGAGATGTGGTGCTGGCGACGACTGTTGCGGATACCTTGGACAGCGTTTCGGACCAACGTTTCGATTCTTGACGAAGTAAAAAGACACGAATCCTTAAATACTTTGGTCACGTCATTCGAAACCAAAATTCTATTGAACGACTCGTTGTCCAAGGGCAAGTGGGAAGCAAGCGGTCGCGAGGTCGAACGCCTACACGGTGGACAGACCTGATAAAGGCTGTGACACTAACCACCATAGCGCAATGTTCCCGAAATGCTAAAGATCGCAACAAGTGGAGGCGCATCGCGGGAACTAATGCAGTTCCACCCCATAATCATCACCAAACCACGACCACTTTGTTAAGAGTGCACGACTAGAGAGAGATGTATTATATACTAAAGGCTATCCTAACATCGCTTGCAAGTTTTACTTTGGATAATAATCTTTCTGTGCGTGTGTTTGTCACTGAACTCCTCCTAAACGGCAGAATCGATTTGAATGAAATTTTCTGTGTACCTTTATGTGGATTCGAGAATGGTTTAGATTCACAAATTAGCCCGGCAGATGGCGCTGCAGTCGGTGTCCAGGCTATTTATCTATACTGCAACTAAACGACTCGATTGATTTGTATCTAGAGGAGTAACGTCTGTTGGGTCCTCTAGTAGTATTATATTTATGTATATTATTTATAAGTAGAATGGCCGCCGGCCGTCTTGCGTTCATTGAGGCCTATGTTCTGATGTGGACAGATACAGGCTGATGATGATGATTCAAAGTACGGGACTAAGAAAATACCATTTTTCGAATGATATTGGTTCATTCATCACACATGTAGAGAAGGAGAGAGAGAGAGAGAGAGAGAGAGAGAGAGAGAGAGAGCTTTTAGCTCTACATGCAAGATAATTTTCTAGTGCCTTAGAGTATTTCTCGCTGTGTGGGAGTCGCAGTATCTTGATGGTATTCAAACTGGTCACTTAACTGCTGGTACGGCAATAGTCCTAATAAGACACCCATCGACTGTGGGTGAGGATAGCGGGTTCGAATCTATAGTAGACGTAACATAATATAAGTTACCTAGATTGTGTGATTACATCTTTATTTTAAGAAGTAAGGCCATGGTGCTTCGTAGCCAAATTGGGCCGGCACGACCGGGGAGGAACCTCGGTCACACGAAATCGGCGTAAAGTGACAGCTATGCTGTCACGTTTTGGTGGCCCATTGGGGGGATAGTGAAAAGGAGGGCAACGCATCTGCATAACCTCTGGTTGTGTGGATGTTAATGGGCGTCGATAGTCGCAAGGCGACTATTCGTTTGTCCTTCTATTCTAAAAAAATCACATCTCCACATTTATCTTAAGATGTGACTTAAAAAAATCACATAAAGAATTTCCTGTTTAATACTTTATGCATAAGAAATGTATGTTTTTAATAAAGGCAAAGGGATCGTGGGGCGATGTTTTCTACATACAAGATAATATTATACATAAGACTGAGTTGTGACGTAAGAGAGTCCTTAACCGCGTTTCCCCTCGTTGGCAGCGGCCAAGAAACTTTGAATATAAACAAAACAAGCAAAAAAAAAAGGGTTCGCGTCGTCTTTAAACATTTTCTTTACCTCTAATATATTTTCTGTTATTTCTCGACACACCGTAAATTAAGATGTTAATACAAGCAATATATTGGGGATATTTAAGATTTCGGTTGTATCAATATCGTCTACTAGCTGTTGCACGCAGCTTCGCCTGTGTCAACTAAGATTTAAAACGGGTCTCTAACTTTTTGAAAATTTAATGTAGCCTATGTTCACCGGCCGACCAACACTTCGTCTACCTTAAACGCGGCCTCCACTCTTGAACCTTAATGGCCCATCGGACATCCGTTCTTCTGTGTGCGTGACCAGCCCTTTGCCGCTTCAACGTGCTTATTCTTCGCGTGATATCGGTAACTATAGAAGTGTTGGTCGGCCATTAACCAGATGCCAAGACGATCTCCGTGCAGTGGCAGGTTCGCGTGGGATGCGAGTAGCAAGGGATCAGTCGTCTTGGCGTTCATTGAGGGAGGCCTATGTTGAGCAGTGGACGGATAAGATAGTAGGGTTATAAACTAGCTGTTAGCTGTTGGGTTTCTGCAGTCAAAAAGTTTGTTTGTATTGAATAGGCTCCGAAGCTACTTGACCGATTTAAAAATTCTTTCACTGTTGGGAAGCTACACTATCCCCGGTGAACATCATCATCATCATCATCGTCATCAGCCTGATAGCCTGAAGATAAGGTTTTTTTTTAATTTCGGATGTCTTGTTCACGAGACTCATTAAAAATTAATTATCATCATCATCAGCAGCTTTTATCCGTCCACTGCTGAACACAAGCCACAACGAACGTCGAGACAACCGAAAAATATTAAATATTATCCTATGTTTTTATCTTTATTATCGTTATAATGACAAATATAAATTTTCAAAATGTAAAAAGCTAGGTACAGGTTACAGGAGCTCACGTGAAATGGGGTCAACAAGTGAGGTGCTTGCACGCTGTGCACGTACGTCACCGTCGAGTGACACGTTACATGTAGCCCCCAACCTCAAGGATATATACCATCTTAAATTAACATGATTATTTTCCTTTGAACAAAGCATACCTTGACAAGGAAATATCGAGCTTTTTTAGTAGAAAAACATAGTGTTGCCTCAACAGTTTTACTTTAGAATGATAGTAATGAGATAACAACAAAACACTGCTGAAATTTGTGTGTGTAAGGGCCTATTTCACAATCTCCGGATAAGTGCCGAATAGGCTAGCGGCAACATATTTGACAGATAGAGTATGGAGTATCTGTCAAATATGTTGCCAATAGCCTATTCGGCACTTATCTGGAGATTGTGAAACAGGGCTTAAGCGTAATAAACTCTAAAAGTCCATACCTACTTAAGCATACCTACATACCTACATAAACTCTAAAAGTACATACCATACAGTACCATTTAAATTTAATAAAATCCAAACGGTAGGGCTATTCTGTAAGGTCGTTTTCGAATCTTGAAAGCGGAATCCGCGGTGATATGACGAATTTGCATTTTTTAAACTTTACTCTCTATGTACATCAATAAAGTTTGCTTTCGAAGTGAGCGTAAAGTGAGCTCTATCACTCAGGTGAAGCTCTATATTGAAATGGTTTTTACAGAATAGCACTACAGATATTTCAAAATGATTCGGCCATTCATTAGACAATTATTGAGGAAGATTATATTGAAAGGTATTTCAAAGAATTTTATGTTTTAATTTTTAGGTTGGTAAACTCGCGTGGAAAAGCTAATATACAATGGGGTTGACTAGAAGAGAATGGACTAGCATTAAGTCCGCCAATTTGTAACAAATTAAAAATAAATTTGGAGCAAAAAAGTTTAAAAAATGGAACTCTTAGGTGATAATGACGTTTTTGGAAACATTCAGTGAACGTAGTCTGATCTTAGCTTGGCTTACGAGTCCATAATTATGTACGTTAGCTGAAAAAATAATGCAGTGCAGCAGCAACCGAATACAAGATGATGATAATGAA
The DNA here is from genome assembly GCA_905333005.2 of Lycaena phlaeas. NCBI lineage: Eukaryota > Metazoa > Arthropoda > Insecta > Lepidoptera > Lycaenidae > Lycaena > Lycaena phlaeas. The sequence continues at coordinate 8,231,887 of HG995182.1, forward strand.
TATGAGGTTTCAATGTTAAATTACACATAATATTTATACTTTTGTGTCTTAAACATTCTATTATGGAAGAGTTAAGACTGTCAATATTTCCATACATTTTATATGTGCCGTAAGCTGTATGACTTCATGCGTGGGTGGATGTCACTTTGCTCGAAATATACTTCAACTTGTCAAGTAAATTATGTCGTTCAGTGCATTCATTTTCTCCACTTCACTGATAAAGTCAGCTGTGTATTAAGCAGTGATAAAGTAGCTTTATACTGTGCAGATGTCAAATGTATTCAACTATGTTGGCTATAAGAGGTACGCTTGTATCGCGAAGCCGTCAGCAGGTTCAACGATCTTTGAGCTTAAAGGCAATCAGGCCTACAAGTCAATAAAATGGTAGTTACAAAAAAAATATTATAAAGTTGTGATGATGATGATAAAGGTCAAAATCGACCGGTCAGTTCGAAATCAAGTCCGTCGCCGCTGAATTATTTAATTAAAATTTAATTAAACTCCGACTCCTGAAATTCTCATTCGAGCACGCTTCCATTTTGATAGTATCTTTAGTCTGTCTATACGTGCTTCAATACTGGATCGTGAATTGACTCGCTTTTAAGTTTTTTTATATTAACTTTTGTAGAGTTTACAACAAATCAATATCTATCCTGTTCATAGTTATTTACGTATCGAAAAACGTAGAATAAACATTTAAAATGTAGCGTAGTTGCGAAAAGTGAAATAAGTTATATCTATTACATAGAACTTAGGAATCTAGTTATGAATTCAAAATTGATAAATGAGGAGCTCGTGGTTCAGTGTTAATATCCACGCGAATCGATTCACCAGGTTAAGTAACGCTTGCCGAGGTTGTTCCGTAGATGGGTGACCATCTTTACATACCTCCGTGCCTCGGAAAGCGCGTTAAGCGAAATTTTGAAACTTTAAGATTACCAAGATAGTTAGAACACAAGCTTATAACTATTTCAGTGTTAAAGTTCTTATGTCATATTCGTGTAACTTAAAACTAGATGGCGCTGCAGAGATAAGCTCAAGCTGGCTGCAGGTGACAGCTGGTAGCTTATGAACTTGGTGATCGATACGATTTAGGCGTAGGTTATTAACCTTGTGATGATAAATATGAATTCAGCTATATAGCTTAATTAATTAAGCTAATAAACATGAATTCTTTTAAATAGCTTGATTCATTAAGCTATGAAGCTGAATTCATTTCAATGGATGGAGGGCAGGGGGACCATAATGACTATAACTATTCCTGACAGCTGCCGCTTATTTCTTCTTTTAAAAGGTAAAAGATCTATTCGAAAAAGGATATATTATTATATAACATACTAGCTGTTGCCCGCAGCTTCGCCTGCGTTAACTAAGATTTACAACACGATCTTAGTACGCGAAATAACATTTTTTACACCTTGTGTCCGAAAAACCAAAATATCTTACGGAACCCTATTTTTATCAGAATAAAATATGTTACTCGTGGATAATGTAGCTTCCGAATAGTGAAAGAATTTTTGAAATCGGTCCAGTACTTTTTGAGCCTATTCATTACAAACATACAAAAATAGGTACAAATCTTTCATCTTTATAATATTAGTATAGAGTACCTGGTTGACCGAGCAATTACTCGGTACCCTTTGTGATAAAATACGATAAAATTTTTCTTCCAAAAAAAAAAAAATCTTAAAAAAAGGAAAAAAAAAATTCGGAATGGAGATTCGAACCGGGCTCGTTCGGATTTAACTGCCTTATTTCACCACTAAGCTACCATGACATATTATTTGACAGCGAAATTTACGTTCGTATTCTAATCATATTTTATCGATACCTCAAAACACGGATAAAAAAAAGTTTTCTAAAAATTTATCCTAGCTAGATCGATTTATCGCCGTTTTTAACACATGTATACAAAATTTCATGAAAATCGTTGGAGCCGTTTCCGAGATCCCGACTCTATATATATATATATATATATATACAAGAATTGCTCGTTTAAAGATATAAGATAAGATAAGATATAGACATATAATATATTGTTATGCGACGGACGACAATAAGGCTTAAGAGGCCGCATTTAGGTCGACTCGACGAAGTGCTAGTTGGCCGTTAACCAGGTGGGAAGACAATCCTCGCGCAATGACTCAGTGTTGGAGGCGAGTTGGATCGGTCGTCTTGGCGTTCATTGCGAGAGGCCTATGTTCAACAGTGCACAGATGATGATGATTAATGTTATTCGTATTCGTAGACTGTTAGCAATATTAGTCTAGACTTGAGGGTATAAATATAAAATATTTCACATATAAATAAAATGCTATATTAAAAGCAATAAATATCAGTGAAATCTAGTTTTAGTAAACGACTGTAAAATGGCCGGTAAAAGTAGAGAATTTATTGTATATGTGCATAAAAATATGAGGAATTGAAAGGGGCGACGTGAAATATGGAAGATAAACAGTTGGCCGGCTGCTACCTGAAAAAAATACAGCCTCGTAAAATCACTTTGGGGACTTTTATGAATTCACCACAGATTTTGTAAGGTCCTCGCAGATTTTATGAGTTCCATGTGGATTTCGCATGACACTTAGTGTACGTAATTTATGTATTTTATAATAATATATTAATAAAAGTATCAACTCTGATATGTCTCACTGCTGGGCAAGGGTCTCCTTGAAATCAGGCAAGGATGTTGATGGACTGGGCCATGCGGTGGTGAGCTTCACATATCTTCATAGACTTTCAGTGTCATCAGGCATGCTCATGATGTTTTCCTTCACCAGTGAGCAAGCGATGTTTTCGGTTTTCAGGTAGATATTTAGAAAAAGTCAATTTCAAGGCACCTAGGGGCTTAGAATCGAACTAGAACCTTCCAGTCAAGAGGCCTAGCCCTTAACTACTTGACCATCGTTCATCTAGACATTTTATGTCATAGAATAGGACACATAAATAAGTTGCCTTTTTTTTTCTTTACCAATACCGCCTTTGGTGAGGTGCCCCGGATCTGTTAGCAACAGGGAACCTCGACGGCTAGTCAGTCCTTCAGGGGACCGCCACCACCTCTACCGGGGGTTGTCCCGTGCCACAGAACAACACTTCACAACGTCGGGACAGTACAGTTAGGCTAGGTTCCCGTCCTCGCTCCTTGCCCCCTGTTCTTTAGCTTCTTGTAAGAGGGATACAAAGAGTCCCCTCGAGTAGACAGACTCGATTCGCTTTGCCCAAGGTGCTGGGTTTACCCTAGGCTACTGAGCCGTACCGCCACGTCAAGGCCTAAATCATGGTGGGGATAAATAAGTTGCTAGCTCTAGGTAAACTAATTTATGATCATGGGTGACCTTGACCACTTAAGACATGGGTGACCTTGACTACTTTTAAGTGGTACGCCAGCTTGTCTACCCAGATAATAAAAAGGAACCAAGTCAAAAGTTAATTTGTTTCAAAGAAGAAAATCTAGCCATTGTAATAACACCTAACTTAGGAGATTCCTAAATATCTAAATCTACTCCATCTGAAGGCTTATGGTAATATATTCTCAAACTATGCGGTCGTATTTGGAAATCAAATAGGCTCAAGCATTGCTTATGAAAATACAAGTCATGTTTAGTTACGTCAATGTCAAAACAGGCCAAGTGGTAAATTATCAATTATCTCCTTGGATAATCGTGATGGGAATTCAATTAATGGTCAGCATTAGGGTTTGCTGACGACAAGACATTATGTATAGACTGTATTTGAGTCTGTGGCATCTTCATACTCAATCGATTGATAAATTCTTTTCTTTAGTGTACGCGAATTTCACTCATTATAATGAAACAACTTTTACGCATTTTATCTCGGTTTCTTCTGCATAGATAGGACTAAATAAAATATTGTTGTATCATAGGGTAGTTTCGAATAATAACTGTGCTTCTATATACGTCTGAATTCTTTGGCTATAGATACACTTATTGTTTTCTAATGTTTACGCGAATTTCTCACTCATTATAATGAAACAACTTTTACGGATTTTATCGCGGTTTATTAAGTTTTTTACAAACCCGACGTTTCGATCCAACCAAGGATGATTCGCGAGGCTATTGAAATTAAAAAAACATCCTAATTTCAATAGAGAAGATGGCTGGCCATTACCATCTGCTTGGGATCCCATAATAAAAATAATAAAATCAAAATCCAAGCATAATATGTCACAGACTGAAGACTTAGTTAGCACCTTCTGCATAGATAGGACTAAATAAAATATTGTTGTATCACAGGGTAGTTTCGAATATCTTTGTAACTGTGGACTGAGGTGTCAGACGTCCTACGTCTGACACCTCAGTCCTCCCGTGACCATGGTTGCTGTAAAGTATCCGAAACGTCGGGCACATAAAAAACTAAATAAACCGCGGTAAAATCCGTAAAAGTTGTTTAATTATAATAAAGATACACTTATAAGGTAGTTAAGTGACCCTCGTGGACTAATTTGGTATTTAGTTGAATGTTATACAAGTGTGATACTAAGATCGGATTTTTTAAAGTGTAGTTGGACTATGTGGTGTTCTGTGAACGAAATAACGCCAACACTTGTGGTTGACACCCGCATTCGTAGTTGATAACTTAGTAGTTATCAGTTGCAAGTCTAATATTCCGTTAAATCAGGCATAACTTTGCGGAAATCCGTGACACATTCTACGTATTTGCTAGCGGAATTCCACGAACCAGAGACTACGGTGGTAAACGTGTAAGTAACACATAATATGCATGCTTTAATACGCGCATTAACTGAATAAACTTGGGTCGCGGAATACTCCTTAGAAATATAAAAAAATATATTAAAAAGCAGTCCTGATAATATTACTATCATAATCAACTGTCGTCGTATATAGCTTTCTCTGATATTGTTGAAATTAAAAACATTTTGAGTCTGTGTAAGTTACCAGTATCTTCGCTGAAATCAACGATTTAAAGCTAAGTCGATTTATTTCGTGGAGGTATTTTTGTATCATCATCATTATCATCACCATACTCATCATTAATAATAATAATAATAATAAACGTTTATTGGAGAACATACACTGTTACTTAATCTAATACACACATACAAGGCACATAATTATATTTAAAAAAAATACCATCATCAACGACATCATCATTATTAGCCTTTTTGTGTCCACTGCTAAATATATCCTATTAGTTATTTTTATATGTAAGAATAAAATTTAAAATAGAAAATTCGTAAATGTTTATTTCTAACACGTGTATTCTTAGAATAATTGTGTAATTATTATTTACGTATATCCTTAGCGTATATTATTAAAACCACCCTTTGTTGTTGTAAGCGCTGTAAAAGCAGAAAAATACCACACAATTTAACACTCCGCTGTTGTAAACGTGTCACTTGAACAATACAAAGACGTCATTCATTACACAGAAACAATGGGCCTTAGCTAAATTAGATGTGCGTTAAAATAAAATAGTGAATAAAACAGAATTTAAATAGTAAGCGTCAACGCGGCGGCCATGTTGCAAGATGGCCGCCGCTCGCAAAATGCTTTGATGAAGGAACGTGACAAAGCTTATGTACCGTACAAAATCAGAGTATGATATCAGGTTCAGTGTCCACGAATAGCGAATCTGCTATACATAAGGGCGTCGCTGAATCCGGGCAAGGCTACCACGTTTGTCAAGCTTAGCTCTACAAGAAAATGCCATTGCAAAACCAAATTTACATTTTCTTGCGATTGACATTTGAACTCTATTGAAAGAACTTTAGTTCGTGTCATTTTTACTTATATCATATTACCTCCTATATTAACGTACTATCTATAAGAAAAAGAACATCAAGAGGTGCGCTCAAAAGTGCTCGGAAAATATAAAATTCAGTAGTAAGGCTTTTACACCAATACGACATGCAAATAAAAAGATTTTCATTTACGCCAAGAAGCTTCTGACGTGGGTGTAATTACAACTTTCATTTTATTTCTTTTTAAGGTTCCGTTTCTCAAAAATACAAAAAAAAACCTTTATTAATTCCGTAGTCCGTTTGTCTGTCCGTCGGCACACTATTGACTAATTATCATGATTTTTTTTCAGGTAATACTTTTAATAATATAATTTAAGGAGGATTGTGAACCGTTAATATGTTATAAGATTCTATAAAAACACGTTCTTCTGAACCCTTAGCTCGCTAGCAGACTAGCGCTTGTCTAGGTTTATTTATTGCTGAACAGAAAAATAACAAAAAAAAAGCTAAAGATTAAGCCGCAGTAGTACGATTCCTGTTTTAACTTCGTATCAAAATTTGGCAGAGAATTCGAAAACTTTACTTGTTAAATGTAAGATTGGAATTCAAAGAAAATCTTTCTTAAAGTTCATATCTGTTAGAAAACTTTTTGATTTCTAATCTCAAATACTGGAGACGTAGTGGAAGGCATTTGCTTTATAATATCTTAAACCTATCCTTATATTAATTTCGAATAGAAATGAGTTAAACACGACTTCTAGAAGACTATAACCAAAATCTAAATATCTTTATTTCGTAGCCTTCGTAGGCAACAACTTATAACTTTGAAATATGTCAAAAGAAATAGTCGACAAGAAGTATAAGTTTGAGATGCAGGATTCTCTAAGTAAAACGAGGGGACTGCATCGTTTTTAGTCGACGAGTATGTCCAACTTTTGCTAATGTATGTCCAATATACCTAATCCTAATACCTATCTATATATCTTCAGTCATTATCCGTCGAGCGACGATGGTCCAGTGGTGGATGGACTCGGCCTCTTATGCGAGAGGTCCGGGTTCGATCCTGACCCCCCCCCCCCCGTGTGTGCCTTGAAATGGGTTTTTCTAATTTCTAAGTGCACCCCAAACACGAGACCATCGCTCGCCTCACCGGTGAAGGAAAACATCGTGAGGAAACCTGCATGCCTGATGAGATTGAAAGTCTTCGAAGGTATGTGAAGTTCACCAACCCGCACTGGGCCAGCGCGGTGAACTATTGGCCCATTACCCTCCTCGCCTGATTTCGGGCAGGAGACCCGTGCCCAGCAGTGGGACATAAAGGGTTGATACTTTTTTACTTTTTTTTTATTAACCGTCCACTGCTGATCGTCCCTCAATGAACACCAAGACGACCGATTCCTTGCCACTCGCGTCCAACATGGACTGGCCACTGCACGGAAATTGTTTACCCCCGGTTATTGGCCGACCAACACTCCATCTACCAAAACCGTGCCTTCCACTTTTGAACCTTATTTATTTTTGGCCTTTCGGCCATCCATACTCTTGAGTGTTGAGTGTATGACCAGCCCACTGACTTTTTAAAGTGCTTATTCTTCGCCTGATATCACTAACTTTAGTTCTCTAGCGGAGATCTTTGTTTCGCATACAGCATTTAAGAGTTTATTTGCTTGAACAACTTTGCTAACAACAAATTTGTTAGCAAAGTTTTTTTTTTTAGTTTTAGGCCGGTGATGTCAGGGAGAATAGCTAGTGTTAAATAGTATTGTTAAAGCTTTGCACACAGTTTAAAAATAATGTATGATCACTATTAGTCTAACTATTATGCCATTTACGATTATTTTTGCAAAATACTCCTGTTTTCAAGTAAAATAATACCATGAATATTTAATATAATGTAAAGCACCTGAAACGTTGGGCATATAAAAATCCGTATTTTTTTAATTGTAATAAGTGAAATTCACGTAAACATTGGATATTAATATAAAATAACTTAAATAGATTTTGTGAATGAAATCAAATTTAATTATTTAATGAAACGGTAAGAAATTAAAGACTTATTTCTAAATAAATAAGGTTTCGCCCACGAGAATTACAGATTGAAGTTTAATGAGCTTAACGTAAAATTAATATTGAAGAAGTTTCAAGTGGGACGATATTAACGAAAGACTAAATGTTTCGTAAATTACATCACTGGTTTATAAAAATTTCATTATCATCATCATTATCAACCTATCCATCCACCACTGAACATAGGACTCTCTCGAAGTACGCCAAGATGTCCCTTTCCATTCACATCCAACACGCACTGGCGACTACTCGGAGATCGTCTTCTATCTGGTAAATGGCCGCCAACACTTCGTTTACCTTAACGATGTCTCTACTAATGGCCCTTATTGGCCCATCGGCCATCCGTTCTCCCGAGTGTGACCGGCTCACTGCGACTTTAACAAGCTTTTTGATATCGGTAACTTTAGTTCTTATTATAAATGACTAGCTGTTGCCCGCAGCTTCGCCTGCGTTAACTAAGATTTACAACGGGATCTTGGTACGCGAAATAAGATTTTTTACACCTTGTGTCCGAAAAACCAAAATTTCTTACGGAACCCTATTTTTATCAGAATAAAATTTAGCCTATGTTACTTGTGGATAATGTAGCTTCCGAATAGTGAAAGAATTTTTGAAATCGGTCCAGTACTTTTTGAGCCTATTCATTACAAACATACAAACATACAAAAATAGGTACAAATCTTTCCTCTTTATAATATTAGTATAGATATAAGAATAACCTTACCTTACGGTTTTAGACTAGGCAACGCTAGTCTAACGAGATAGTTGCGGGCTACTTATGTCTATGAATGACTATGACTGTCTGTCCGTCTGTCTAACGTAATATATTTTGGAATGTTATTTGCCTACATAGTTATTTAGAATATCAAACACAATAATACTGGCAATTACATTAACATTTGAGTTCGTTTAACGTAAGCCTTTGTGTGAAATTTTGTCATATCGCTTTAATAAGGCTTTACCTAATAACAATTAATGTTCTATTGTATGAATATGTTATAGCGGTAACTAGTTAATATCGATTAGGTGTAATAAAGTTAAGTTATAACGATATGTTTAATCGCTTATTGCGCAATAATTCGATACTGTTCGTTATAGTTATTTTGTGAAATGTAATATTAATATAATGTTACTTTATTATTAACGTAATAATAATAATTTATTTACAAGAATATAGAAGGTACAAATAAGTGGTTATTAATGAATTAAAGTTATAATGTTAGCCGATTTTTATAGCATGCAAATATTTTGATTTAGGCGCGTTTACGAATCAGACGAAATTATACTGTTTTTTTTGTACCGTTTGTAACAAAGGTACACCAAATCACTTATATCACAAAAAAACTTTCGCATTTTTAATATTAGTAGGATTCTTAGGATATATTCATGAACTAAGTTCTATTTATTTTGTTTACAACTTTATATAGTCCCAGTAAGCAATTTTCGTCCTAAAAAGGTATTAGTTTGTGGCGGACAAATTTCTTAGCGCAACCACTTTCAAAGAAAGGAGGTGCGTAAGGTGCTTGTCACTGGGGTGTGGAAGAGAAATAATAATTAGACAACGCCAATAAAAATAGAAGGGCTTATTAAGATGGTTGACTTGTAAAGAGAATTGTAGTTATATTAATTGTAAGTCTTGTTATTTATAATACAAACTTATATATACAGATAAAGCTTGTTTTAATGATTATGGTAGTATCCGACGTGATCCATAAATGGTGACCCCGACGTGATGCACAAGTTTAAAAAAGAGAGACAAGGTTTTTATTAACTTATCTGATGATAGGTACTCAAAGATAAATTTTCTCAACTACGTACGATAAACCTGGTTTTCTTACACTTTGATACTTTTCAATAAAAGAAAATGCAATTATTGATAAGAGAATAAAATAATACCCGATCGTCCAATAATAAAATCTTTTCAGCGGATAGAAATTGAACTATTGTTGCGGAACACAAAAGAATATAAAAATTAAGTAACGCGAGAAGAAGCTTAAGCACCATTGTTGTCGTATTATTTCTATTTGGAATTAGAGAATATGTGATGCTATTGTAAATATTATAAATGACAAGCTGTTGACCACGGCTTGGCTTGCATTACCAAAAAAAAAAACTTTTTTTAAATGTATCCTATGTTACATCTAGGACCTTCGAGAGTATGTGTACAAAGTTTCATGATGATCGGTTGAGTAGTTTTCGCGTGAATAGCGTGTATCTAACGTTATGAGAACGATTGGTTGCATTGCAAATGCAGGTTGCATTTGCTGAAGACACCCGAAGAACCAATGGTTAGTGGGTTACTTTAGTTCTGGAAGGACGGTTGGGAGCAAAATTGGATACAATTTCTTTCTGACTTGCCATTAGCCGTCTTAGCGTTATTGAAAGAAGTTCAGTATATCATCTGAAGCCACCTGCCACCGTATTTGAGTATAAGGGTTATACTATTATTTATTATATTAGTTACTTATTTTTATATATAATAAGGGGACTTATTGTCGCTATCAAAAGTATAAATAACTTTGTTTATCAAACACGCGAATGTTGTTTATTTATCACAAACCTAATTGGATGTCTATTTTAAAACAATTTCAATATCTGGGACTAACAAATCTGTTTATAGCGGCTGTAGGCTCGCCATCCTAATGGAATTACACGGATCAAATCCTTCACTTAATCACCATCTAGATAGATAGACCGGTATGCCCTAAGTTTGATCTAGACGGTAACATGCTTCACTAATATGAAAGCTAAGATGCAAATTGACTTTCATGTAATCAAAGATTATTAATTTGAGTCGATCTTAATAAACTTTAAGTGTGGATAATTTTGTGTAAACTTACATAATATAAAGCATCGATCGGATTTAAACCTAGTACAGGCGGGGTGCAATTATTAGCATGTAAGCAAACCTTGTTTATAAAATAAAACATTTTTTTTGTCATTTTTCATTTTGTGAAACTTTTCATTTTAAAGAAATATTAATTTTAGTTTTATGTTGCTTTCACAGGCATAAAAGATTTATCGTATATGGGTATTTTTTGTTGGATTTTTTCTTGTAAGTTGGCAACTTATTTTTAACCTACTTCAAAAAAGAAGGAGGTTCTCAATTCGTCTGTGTTTTTCTTTACCAGCCAAAACATAGATGACCTTCACAGACCTACTCAATACTTGGTGTATGAGATTGATCATTAAAATATTATCTTCTTTGGCTGTCACCGACTCCAAAAATACCCAATTTTAAATAGTATAAGTAAATAAGTATTAATATTTTCGTTCATTATTTTTGTGAGTTATCATCACTTCGAAATATTTCAATATTATTTTTTAGTTGTACATATATTAAGGTATAGTTATGAAGACGGTTTTTAGTTTTTTATTTAAAATGTTTTATTATGTAACAAAACCTTCTTGGTATTTTGGCGCAAATAATGTAAACGCGACATGTTCTTCGCGTATTAAATTTGCGGTTTTCAAACCTAGTAGTACTACTAATATAAACGTATAAAAGTAGCGTAGACTGCGAGCATTCTTATTCCTTATTCAGCGATATTAGAACATTGATATACTGAATTTAATAATGCAGTATAATAAAATATTTGCAACTTTCTGTGTGCTAAACTTATTTTATTTTGCGACGTGTTACGTTAGCATGGAACTAGAAAACGTTGAAATGTGACTATAAGTAATATTAACTAATAAAAATGTGTAGGGTATTAATTAAAAGGTATGGTGCAAAATATCCTATTCCATGTAATAAAACAAACCCACAATGTGAAATCCTTACAGTTGAAGTTGTTTTAGGCTGGAGATAATGGCAGCGTTGTGTGCGGCTGGCTGGGCTCACGAGAGATAATGTGGACCCCTCATGTTACATATACTAATTTCTTGATGTACGTATTACGTACAAAGCATAGCATCATCATCATCATCATCATCATTGTCGTCGTCTTCATCATCGTCATCCTCTTATTAGCTACTGCTGAGCACTAAGTGTCTTAATTACTAGGTTAAGTATTCACTAGTCCGAAATCAGGCTTACAAGTATCAGCACTGTTATCATTGGGGCCCTATTATCCTAGCGTCTGGGGCCCACATCAATTTACAATAATATACTTAAAGAATAAGAATAGCACATGGACTCCGTCAATGAACGCTGAGACGGCCGATCCCTTGCCATAATTTTAGCGTGTATGAATTTCCGTCTGTTAGTGGATGAAATGACGTGTACGTACAGTGTTCATATGTACAGGCGGTCTCGGCTTTTATTGAAAGAGGCCTATTATAATCGTGCTTATGATGTTGATTTAACGGCCACAGTGAACGCCAATTCAAGAGACCTTCAAACACCCAGATAACCTGAAAAGCAAAAATATAACCTCCTTTTATACTCAGTGGAATATTGATGAAGGTATAAAGAATAGGCATAAAGTTTTAATTAAAAGTGCATTGTGCAGAAGACGCCATTATTAACAGTCAAAGGTTTTGTATCTTAACGAGAATAATGTTAAAAATTTCAGAGTGGACACACTTCTTGAATCTTATTTCTTTGAAAGTTCTTGTTAAGCAAAGTTGTCTTATTATGTAGTTGTGTTATTTATACGTATATTTAGAAGAGGAAAGATATGATTGTTGTTTGTTTGCATTGAATAGGCTCCTGGACCGATTTAATTTTTTTTTCACGTATACCTAGACAGCCAGATTATCAGCGAGTAACATAGGTAGTCTATAAATTGTTTTTACCATGTGAAGCCGAGACAAAGCGCTAGTATATGTTATTATGTATAATATGGTATTTCGTTAAAATTAAGATAAATTATTACAGTCAGGTATTCTCATTCTTCTTAAGTGCTAAGTTTAATAACAGAGTTTTTTTGACAATGCATTACCAATACAGACTGGATACGATAATACGACATAAATTCAACTTAACGGCTATACTAGTCCATACTAGTATTTTGAATCTATCAAAAATGTCCTAACGTATATATAAAAAAAGAAGTTTTTTTCAAACAAACTAAATAGCATAAATATAAAATATTTGTAAAACAGTTATGTTAAAATAGGTTCACTGACCGATAACAATGGCCGTGACGTAAGTGTACGTACAGCGTAGTGTAGTGTTACTTACGCCGTGATATTTTGGCGGCAATAATGTCATGGTGATCATGATGATGATGATGATGAATGTCGATTAACGCATGATCAAACAAAGAACGTGCGACGTCACAACTCACAGGATCGCGGTGACCTACTAAGACTTCAGTGTCAGTACTGACACACAACTTACACGACACGAGTGCATAATCGTCAAGGTCAACATTACTTCCCAATTCCCATTTCCAACCAATTATCAAAACGAAATAGAAACAATCGGACCTAGATATTTTGTCCTTTTTGCACAGCTGTCTCTTTGACGATGCCGCGCCGACCGGCCGGGGTCGTTCACCCGTACGTGATAGCTCAGTGAAAAGTTTATGATATAGAAATGAAAATATTGTCCTGTGCCTAAACTACGAGGTGTTTTTGGATAATTTTTTGTATACAGACTCTTATGGTTGTTTTACATATGCAGTTTAATTTAATGTCGTATCGTCGTATCCAGTCTGTATATGGGATATTTTGAACAAATCTTTTTACCATAGAAGAGGGGGCAAAAGGGACAGTCCCTTCATCAGCAGTGCTATTCTGTAAGAGCCATTTTCGAGACGAGCTCGTCGCAACGTACAGCCTAGAAACGCCCACAGCGTTGACGTTGCTAGGGTGTTTGATATGGTTTGACAAGCTTAGTGATTACCAAGTTGAATTCACAGCGCTGTCACAGCGTTGCGACAGCTTTCCTCCTTTCTCGAAGGCCCCTAAGGCTGTTGGACTCCCAACTTGTCTTCTCCTTGGAATCCGTCAAGGTCAGTTCAGTTCAGTTCAGAGTGTTTACAGTCCTCTGAGAATGGATTATAACGCGTCAGTAGATCTGTTCTCCTTCTTATCAGTTCACCGCATGTGGAGCTTTAAAACAGATGGTATTTCCATAGTCACTAGAAATTTTGGACTTTAAGCTAAGCTGCAATATGTCATTAAGTATATCAATTTTGATATGCCCATCTCATATATTCATAGATACACGATCAGGCTGTTCTGGGCCGAAGCCAAATGCTTATGTCTATTTAGTATTTAAATTATTAGGTCTATAAAAACAGTGATTATGTCTAAAATATTGTGCTATGGGTTGGGTAATTCAGGAAATTATTAAAGTTAAATTTTGCGTTCTATGACTAGAAAATGTATGGTTGAATTCTATACGTTTTTTATTGTTATTTGGATCCGAAATTCATCATCATCATCATCATCAGCCTCTATTCGTCCACTGCTGAACATAGGCTTCCCTCAATGAACGCCAAGACGACCGATCCCTTGCTACTCGCATCCAACGCGGACCTGCCACTGCACGGAGATCGTCTTCCCATCTGGTTAATGGCCGACCAACACTTCGTCTACCTGAAGGCGGCGTCCACTCTTGAACCTTAATGGCCCATCGGCCATCCGTTCTTCTGAGTACGTGCCCAGCCCATTGCCACTTCAACGTGCTTATTCTTTGCGTGATATCGGTAACTTTAGTTCTCTGGCGGAGGCGAATCCTATCTGCCAAAGAAACACCCAGCATAGCACGCTCCATAGCACGTTGAGCTACGGCAAACTTGCGGACCAGTCGTAAATTAAGAGGCCACGTTTCGGCCCCGTAGGTCATCACGGGAACGGGAAACGGGGGAAAGTATAAGTTGAAGACTTTCGTCTTCAAACTCTGGATCCGAAATTGATATATTATATTTAATATGATGCTCTATAATTAGTTATATTGGAGCTCTTATTATTATTATTTTGTTATTATATTATATTTTAAATAATAATAATATCTTTGGATGCTTTTTACGCTACGTCAATCTGGTGCCGTGCTAAGTTTCCAAAGAAGGTTTACGAGTACCAGACAACGGAAATACATAATATGTTTAAGATTTTTTATTATACAATGCACATTGTTTATTTAATACACATCCATGATCCAGGAACACAGAAACATTTTGGTTCCCTGGCGAGATTCGAACCCACTACCTCCGCCAGTTATAATTAATTATTTTATTGCATAATATAGCAGTTATGTATTTACCGGTTTATTTCGACAAATATCTTATAAAAATATTTACTTACAAAGAAGTTAAATATGAAACACAATTTTATGTTAGCAAGTACTCTTGTAGCATTTGAAGATATAACCGTATAATCATAAATATTTTGTTATTTGCTCCGTTGGAGGTGAAAAAAGGTCCAGAACAAGATATCTTCCACAAGAAACATATTTAAATCGTAACCTCAAGTATCCCTTCATAAATAAAATGGAATATTTGTTAACAATCGTCCTTATTTTGGTCTGTGGTAAAATTTTATGTGAAACACTACTTCTCATACACGCGAAAGATAGTATTTAAAAATGTAGAGACTATTTAATTAAAATTTGCCTTTTAGTGCAAAAAAACGTACGGATTTTTTTTTACAAGATTATATTTTTTTGACAGCTGTCTAGTTCACCCACTCGCAGTGGGCGTAGAGTCATCGCCACTTTAGAAGTCCGATAGACGCGGCGCTGCGGTCTCATAACTCAATGTTGCCAATTTATAGTGTAATGATTTTCCACCAAGTCTAGTACAATAAAAAATTTAAATAATTATAGGGCCTATGGTCAGTAGTGGATTGTTAAAGACTGATGATGATAATAATGACAAAAATAATTATAGCAGCAAAATAAAAATCTCCCTGCCAGGTTTTAGTAAAATAAAACATTTTTTTGTAAATATTTCGTTCGTATTTTTTACGTATAACCGATTAGTAGAATTCATCTAAAACAAGCTTCTTCGGATGTGTTTGGCTTTTGCCAGGAGTGACGATTTTCTCAGAAGTAATTGCTGCCATTGTTACTTCTTTTGTTATTCGACCTTTTTTACAGAAACACCTGAAAATATAATTCCACTGAGCAAGGATTTAATTCTTTTACCTTGTATTTACATTCCTATAAAATATCATAAGATAAATGTAGGTATAGAGTTAATGATAATATTTTAACCATAAATTAGGCAAAAATAAGTGACTCTGGCATCTCTAAAATTTACCTGTCATGGCAGTGACATTTATAAACATATTATTCAACGGGGTTAATTGTTGTTTATTTTTACTTTCTAATTCACAAAATTATTTCAGTTTAATGATCATTATACGGCCTTCACTTTTTACACCTCACTTTATATTATATGTTCCATATTTCACGTAAAACAATTTAAAATATCACAATTTCTTACTCCAGACAGACGTCAAGATGTCAATATTGTCAAATTTGGTTCGGGCATTAGTCGCAGGACTTCAAAAGTGGCGATGACTCTATGTATAACACCCTCCTCACATGATTTCGAGGAGATCTCTGTAAAAAGGGAAGTATAAAATCTCGTACTGAGGGCATTACTGAGGCTTTTGTTTTCGGGTTCGCCTGTGAATATATATTTACAATAGTATATAATCTCAAGAGTTTTTAGACAGTATTCAAGTAATAAATTATTAATTTGACAGACAACTGATGTACCCAGTCCAAAAAGTCTAGATCTGTACACAAAACTCGAACTCGAAATGATTAACCACGTGTAAACAAGTAAACCCTTTTCACATTTTCATAGTAGTACTAAAATTCCTATTGGAAACATTTTCTGTAACGTTCTTAGGTATCCCCGTTGGCTGTGGAGCGTGCGGTTAATGACCCTCAGCATTGTTTGCGGTCTCGTAATAACAGTTTATTAGTGAGGCTATAATTAAAAAAAATAAACCATGACATTACTGATTTTTTAATGAAATTTATATAATATTTGCTAAAATTTACGTGAATTTTACGGATTCCAATCGGCAACTGCTCCTACCATGATCATGGTTAATGTAAATAAATAGCTTTATCATTGAACTCCTCCTAAGCGGCTGAACTGATTTTGATGTAATTTATTGTGTGCATTCAAATGGGTATTTATGGCTTTGATTCATAATACGGTTAGTTAAAAAATGTATAGGACAAAGTATGTCGGATCCGCTAATATAAAAAAAAATATATATACAACATAAAACTAGCTCCGTGGTAAGCTCCTTAAAACTTGTGTTACGGGAAACTGGGAACGGAAATAAATTTCAGAAATTCATATAAACATAATCAAAGCAAATGCAGCATACTACAGCGATTGTAAAGGAATACTTACTATATACAGTATACAGCGGGGTGCGCATCGCTCATTGTTTCTGCCCCTATGATATGATACATTGATAACACAATGGAAATGATAGTGGGATCTGTTTGCGATCAGCTTAGTCCAGAGTTTTTGAGACCAAAAACAACAACTGGCTCTTTCTCAATCTTATATTATTATATTAACTTCCTAAGATGGATATAAAGGTTAAAGAGTAAAAGATGCGTGAGAGAACAGAGATATATATACGTAAATCTATCTCATATTTTATCCGGCTACTGCTGAAAATAGTATTAGGATTGCCTATATTAAAATACTGACAAATTTAGAGAAGTTTATTATACTTTTGCAATGCTAGTTGTATTGTTAAATTTGGATGTAGGCTCGGTGCATTCTACAACTGTGAAATATATGAAAAAGTGTGTTGTCACTTAGAAATTTAGCAAAATCCATTTCAAGGAACACGGAAGGACACGGAACAAGGAACGTCTTATTAATATACTCAAGTACTTTTTTATAGACTGCTTAAACCATCACCCTTCTAGATTAGCTGTAGTCAGGTAAGTAGTAAAGTAAAGTAAAGTATCAACCCTTATATGTCCCACTGCTGGGCACGGGTCTCCTCCTCGAAATCAGGCGAGGAGGGTAATGGGCCGATAGTTCACCGCGCTGGCCCAGTGCGGGTTGGTGAACTTCACATACCTTCAAAGACTTTCAATCTCATCAGGCATGCAGGTTTCCTCACGATGTTTTCCTTCACCGGTGAGCGAACGATGGTCTCGTGTGCACTTAGAAATTTAGAAAAACCCATTTCAAGGCACACACGGACGGGTCAGGATCAAACCCGGAACCCTTCGCATAAGAGGCCGAGACCGTCCACCACTGGACCACCGTCGCTCCAGGTAAGTAGTAAATAATACAAAATGGCCATAAATAGCCGACGCAAATCAGTTAGAAAACAATAGTGTACTAGCTAGTGGTAGGCGGAGGTGTCTATCACCAAGCGCCCGCATCATTTATTCGGTTCAGTAAGTACTGAATTCGCTGTACTCTATGAATGCACAGCCGCATAATATGTGAAATTGAATTTTTACACGAACAAACTGTTTCTTTACTTTTTTAAATTTACTGTTAGAAACAAAGGGTTGCTTGTGGATAATAAAGAGAAACATGAAAATAAACTTTCATGTTTCTCTTTATCTCCTATGAAAAATACAAATGATTCGAATAAATTAGTAATGATACATCTACATCTACATCTACACTAATATTATAAAGAGGAAAACTTTGTTTGTTTGTTTGGTTGTAATGAATAGGCTCAAAAATTACTGGACCGATTTCAAAAATTCTTTCACCGTTTGAAAGCTACATTATCTACGAGTAACATAGGCTAAATTTTATTCTAGAAAAACACAGGGTTCCGTGAGATATTTGGGTTTTTCGGACACGAGGTGTAAAAAATCAACCAGAAAAGTTACTTATTTTGCGTACGTTGCCTAAACTATAAAAGATAGAACCATAAAATATGCTAATTAATTGTAGATCTTATAATTATCTACAAAAAAGTCCTCGACACACTATACCTATCTATGTCGAGTGAGGCACAACAACCATATTTTATTCAGAAATTTTGATTTTTTTGGACTATATTAATTAAAGGAGTTTATTTTACTCACGCTTTTAATCCTTAAGATATAAAGCTAAAGAGTTTGTTTATTTGAACGCACTAATCTCAGGAACTATCGGTCAGATTTTAATGAAATATTTCAGTGTTCGATAGCCCATTTATCGGTAAAGATATTATATCATCCCGCTAAGATGCCGCTGTAAATCTTAGTTAACGCAGGCGAAGCTGCGGGCAACAGCTAGTATGAAATAATTTGAACAGGTAAAATGATTAAGTATTTAAAATAATAACTTTATCTAATCAACTGTTCAAAGCAAATATAAATTATAATTAATTTGAGTACCAAGCTTAAGAATAATATCATTTTTTGTAATTGACATAGCTAGTTCTACTATAATAAGTATCACTGAATTTTATTAACTGTTTTTTTTAATAAAAAAAATTGCATGAAAATATAGATTTAAGTTTATATTTAATGTTTTTTACAATTTTACATAAATACACTTGTCTAATTATTTACAATGCTATTTTATTTATATGGTATACTATCTATAATCATCATCAGCCTTTATCCACCCAGCCCCTCTAGACAAGTAGCACAAACGCTAAATAAATATAATACTTACCTATACAATGGGAATGACATTCCCATACAATAATTATTCTATTCTATTCTATTCGTTTGTGCCACTTGTCTAGGGGTGCAGTGCTGAACATCCCTCAATGAACGCCAATACGCCCGTTTCCTTGCTAATTCTATCAATGATCTATACGGACCAGGGGGCCTAGCCAAAATGCCATTACGAAAACGACAGCGACGATCGTTCGTCCGTTCGAAGTTGTGATTGGCTAAATTACGTCGTCGATCGCTCGATCGTTCAATCGACGACGTGATTTAGCCAATCACAACTTCGAACGGACGAACGATCGTCGCTGTCGTTTTCGTAATGGCATTTTGGCTAGGCCCCCAGGCTACGCGGACATCTCTTCCCATCTGGTCAATAGCTGACCAACACATTGTCTAGGTAAACGCGTTTATCCACATTGATTAATAAATATATGGCACATAAATACAGGCAGTTGTAACTTGTAAGTTGTAACTTGTAATTTGTAAGTTGTAACATACCTAGAGCATTTCTCACATGTATTTGAAATACGTGCAAAACCTAGCCTCTTAGCTAAATACGGCCGTAATATCCATCTCGGAGATGAAAGGAGTGTTTAGGTATAATATTCTAGTACCTTGAGATGTCTAAAGTAAGCCGCATTTTAAGGAATAAAATTTTACGGTACATTTTAAGCTCGACTCGGGTTTTCACTATTACCTGGAGAGATACCCTATATTCACGTATTGGGCCTATAAATAACAAATTATTTGTTTGTAATATATATAATTTTAATGATTGCCTATATTATTATATTATAATTAATTACATTATAAAAAAAAGTACATAATAATAACATTTATTCATAATACAGTAAAAAAAAAACACAATCATTAGATATTTCAATAGTTAGAATGTTTATCATATAATTTATAAAATTCTTTTGTCGCGGTGTTTGTTACCAAATTCCTCCGAAACGGCTTGATCGATTTTCATATCTATATTCGGTAGGTTTTAGAAACTGGCTATTTTTATACGCCTTAGTGATAACAAGATTAAATTTTTGGTTTTTATATTTTTATGATACAGCAATCAAAAGTGCATATAACTTAAAAAAATTGTCCTTTTAATGTCAACACCTGTTTTTTAACAGTAATATTAGTAATTTTGTCAGAACGAAATCTGTCGGGTTAACTAGTCCTACTATAATATCAGAAACGGGATAATTTGTTAGAATGTATTTTTTTTTTTTTTTTTTTTCGGTTGGATCTATGCTAATGGTCCTAGTGACCGTTATGCGTCATCGGAAATGGGGTGATCCGGTTGGATCATCCTATGACGTTAAAAATTTGGGGGTTGCCCCCCGCCATGTTCATGGCGTCGGGTTTGTACCTAACTTGGTCAGCTACGGTCGACTGGTTTGGAACGGGTGACGTTAGAAACCTATCGTGAGGGCCATGTTAGAATGTAAGGATATATAATGTTTTATACTCTTTCACGTTAAAACTACTGATTGGTTTTTGATGAAAAATTACAATAAGATAGCTTACACATAAGAATAACACAAGCTACAGTTATCGTCGTACTGCAACGGGAATGGGAAGTAATTAGGACAAATCGCAGGGCGCTGCTAGTACATATAAGATAATTTAGATAAGTTAAACTAACAAATGTAACTAATCTACAGCAGTGGATAGATAGAGGCTGATGATGATGATGATGATGATGTAACTAATAAATAATACACTATACCAAAACAACACCTTGTATTTTAACCAAGTTTATAAACGTTTTTAGATTTAAATAAATCTGATATCTACTTTTAAGCCCGCTCCACTTGTTTCAGATTTTCCGTGCAAACTCAATTAAAACTGAGATTATGTGACTGGTGTGTCAGATTATAATGTGTGGGCTAGATTTTCATATCCTGGCTGTATGCCAGGGCACATGGACTGGAAACCTCACACTTGAAATATAAATCAGCTCGCAGCATAATCTTGCTTAGGATCTTATTACTTTTGTTTGACACAATTTAAGTTTTGTTATGCATAAATCTCATATTAAAACTAATTTAAGTCATCATAATATCTCCAAAAATATATCGTATATGGTGCTACATTGCTGCTATGAGTAAAGACAAACTTACCTACTTGAATTGTAAATATTTTTAAATATATCGTTAACAACGAAATGTTCTTTATAAGCGTTAATAAACATTTTATGAATACAATATGGCAGTACCATTACATTCTAACATCTTAGCCAAGCCGCTAATGGACGTGTACCTATATATCATCATCATTATCATTGGCCTTTATCCATCCACAGTGGAACATAGGCCTCCCTCGATGAACGCCAATACGACCGATCGCTTGCTACTTGTATCCAACGCGGACTGCCACTGCTCGGAGATCGTTTTCCCACCTGGTTAATGGTTGAAATTCGTCGGCATAAACGTAGACTTCGTATATATAATATTATATATTTATATATTTTTTAATTTATTTTCGTCCCTAGCACACAAGTACCTAGTAACACAAGTTAGTACATACTTACCACGGGACTAGGTGACACGGGACTAAATGATGTAATTGTTGGTCAATATTCGTTTATTATTATTAAAATAACACATAAGCACCGCTATAGCTTAGTATGTAATACTAGAATGGGTTTTACAAATAAAACTGAATAGTCAAAGACGACCTCTGTGGCTCAGTGGTTAGCGAGTTGGCGCTCAAGCCGGAGGTACCGGTAAAGTATTAAATATAGGTATTTTCGTTGTCTGGTACCCGTAACACAAGTTCTTCGGAGACTTAGCACGGGACCAGATTGACGTGGTGTAAAAGTGTCCATAGATATTATTATTATTATTATAAACCAAACTTATTAAACTAATTCGATGTGGTCAAATAAAGTTTTATTTTTGTGTATTGTTTGTAGCAATTTATAAAGATGGCCGTGAGGTCGCAGTAGAACATTCCAGACAATAGATCAAGGGATCCACGTGACGAGGGTTGTAGCAATAAATTTTGGTGTGTGCCGTCTGTATGTAACTTTGTATTAAATCTATAATTACTTTAATGCCATCATAGGTGACTTTTTATGGTATAGGGCGGCAAACGAACAGTCGAAGCCTTTTAGCGACATTCTTACTAATATTATAAATGCCAAAGTAACTCTGTCTGTCTGTTAAGCTTTCACGCCTAAGCCACTGAATCAATTTTGATAAAATTTGGAACAAAGATAGATTAGACCTTCAGAAAGAACATAGGCTACTTATTGTCGTGAAAAAAAGCTTAGGGGGATTTAAATAGGGGATGAAAGTTTGTATGGAAGTTTGTCATTATATTATTATATAGAAGATGACGCCATTAAACTTTGCATTTAGGCACTTGATAAGAATTAAATAACCATTAATAATTGCTCCACCGTTTTTAAGATTTTTACCTATATTGGCAGAAATATGAGATGAAAGTTCGCAGGGTGGTTACAAAATAATCTGTCTGTGTTTACTATACGTACGTACGTACGGAACTGCGCTACCCCGCATTTACCGCGAGCGAAGCCGCGGGCAACAGCTAGCAGCCCATAAATATCTACACAAGCAAAGGTTAAGCAGATGCGTTGCCCTCCTTTTCCTATCCCCCCAATGGGCCACCTGAAACTCACTAGCCACACAAAACGCAACAGCTAAGCTGTCACTTGATGTGTGCGAATGTGAGCGAGAGGCATCACTCAGACCAATTCGGCTGTAGTATGGCACTATCCCTTACCATTGTGACTTTTACCTCCAAGTATTTGTATCTTTCACTGATATAAAATATTAGCTTTTAAACATGGATCCATTTCTATTATATTCTAATTGTTTGGGAATAGAGGTCTCTTCTACAAGGTCTATCTCTTTTTCAGATTCATTGCCAATCGTTAGATGAAAATGGCAAAAGATATAACTCGTTGCCAAAGGTATAATTGCCATTTAGACAGTTTTGACACGGCAAAACTTCTAGGCATAAGTCATATTCAACGTTTAAAAAAAGTTTATCCTTACAAGGAGGTTGAACAAATGGCACAGAAAAAAATCATCAAAATAGCCATTACCTTAATAAAACTGTATGTATTTAATAAATTATATTCTTTCTCAGAGCTCTCTTTTCTTTGCGAATATAAATTTTTAACAACTGTCTAAAAGTATAATAACCGGGCCCAAGGGTCAAATTTTCATTTTTCACGAGTGAACTAAAGAAAGTTCTAAATGTGCTTTAAAATAAATTATATTTATTACGCTTGCTTGGAGTATACGGACAATATTTTGAAAGTTATTTCAGGTACCATTTTAAAGTGAAGTCGCATTTCAGGACAACAGGCCACACTAAATAAAAGCTAAAAGCTTAAAGAATCTTTTATTTTATAGTTGTGTTCGTTCTAGTGGAAATCCGAAAATTGTCTATAGGGTTTCGCACCCAAAATTTAATAGATATATTTAATATATAGACATGGCACGACATATTCTCGGATTACAATTCTAAGCATCTAAAAATCTGCAGAATGGAGATATTATCTACGATACAACTTCTAAGGCATTCAGGAGTTTGGATTGGAGGAGTGGACTTTCAATCGGTTATACATATATAAAAATGGGTTTTATTTAACTTTCTTCCACAAATAAAACGTTAACTGCATAGCACCTAAAAATAATTAATATATTATATAAATGCTAGCTGTTGCCCGAGGATTCGCCTACGTTATCATTTAAAAAAAAATTATATAATGTTACTTCAATAACTTTAAGATTATGTGTAGGTACTAATTTTCATGATGATCGGTTCAGTACGAAAAGTACCGAAAAAAAAACTTATTTTTTTCATAAGGTTAATAAAATCGTGCCTTTGAACTTTCTTTTTTCACAAAAATTTTCCTAATCTTGGATAACTGTCTTTAAACATTGATTTGAATTAAGCGTGAAAAACTTATTTCCAATTTTCCCAATATTGAAGCTACGGAACCCGCACACCCGCTTGGCGTTTCCTGTCATACTTGTCACGTACTTGGCCTAGTTCTTTCCCTTACCCTTCACATAATTTTCGATAAAATATATTATATCATTTTATTTTATTTATTAGAAAAACAAACAGTGATAGAATACAAAAAAGATAAAATTAAGTTAAAACTACACAACAATTACAATATGTTTTCGCGTTTAACTTTCGTAGGATAGGATATAATTAACATCTGAAGGAGTTATACTGGTGTTAATATAAATTAGCATCAGTCACTGCTAAAGCTAAAAAGCACAATTACAACAGCTGTATAAGCTACATCCGGTGAAGGAAAATATCGTGAGGTAACCTGCATGCCTGATGAGATTGAAAGTCTTTGAAGGTATGTGAAGTTCACCAACCCGCACTGGGCCAGCGCATCGGTGAACCATGGCCCATTACCCTCCTCGCCTGATTTCGAGGAGGAGACCCGTGCCCAGCAGTGGGACATAAAGGGTTGGTACTTTTGTAAGCTACATAAGAATTAGTTCGAGCGGCTTAAAACCACGTGTACGTCAAAGTATTTTTGTAATCATACTTATAAGATTCATCCAGTCTTTACTTAGATAATATATTTAATTTTTGTGCCACTATAATAATTATTATACATTATAAACCGTCATCTAAATGCGATTATTTAGAAGCGGACATCTTTAAACGTCTTATGGCAATTGACAGCCGATTATTTTGTTTATAAGTCTATGGTCAATTTTGTTTTTACAAACGCGTCTTATGTCTTAACCTTATTGCCCTACTTATATATTAAAAAAAACCGTTATCTATATTTGTAAATATGTACAATATATAAAAGAATTCCTTGTCTTCCAATTCCTCCCGGTGTGTATAACCTAGCGTAAAATTTCAATATCCCAGTGGAAAACTGCAATATCAATAATATTTCAAGTATTGGCAGTACAAACATTCTATTCGCGAACGATAACCACTCGGCAAAAACCCCGGCGGTGGCTTATTTTCTTTTCGCCCTAAGCCCGAACAAGGGTGGCTAGATGTCGCTGGGGTCTGGTTATAGTGGATGGCAGTTCGTGGCCCTCAAATGGGTTAATCGCACGGAGTCGTTCTCGGCAGCTGCACCTGACTGACTGAATTACGATATTACTGCTGTAATAGGCACGATATCATATAAAAAGCAGTCGGTTCAAATTCGCACGCTCGAATATTTATCGCATACGTTCGTTTTAGGAGTTTTGTTCGTAATGGCTTTATTTGAGTATGTTTACATGAATATTGTTATGTAGCAAATATAAGTGGCAGGGGATTGGTCGTCTTGGCGTTCATTGAGGGAGTGTTCTGAAGAATTATTTAGACTAATACCTGCAGCAGAATTCCACCACCGGACATCACGTCAAAATTCTAAATTTTACCCCCACCACTTCGATGTCCGAAAATCTACAACAATCCGATTTTCACGGCATTTCCTGCCTCGTACGACCTTTATATGGAATCAGCTGCCACCCCCAGTATTTCCGAACCGATACGACTTAGGGACCTTCAATAAAAGAGCATACTCCTATTTGAAAGACAACGCATCAGCTAATCCTCTGGTGCAGGAGTCTGTGGATGTCGCTATCACTTATCATCAGGTAAACCGACTGTCCGTTTAAACCCCCCTTCTATACAAAAGGAAGGCCTAAATTCAGTAGAGCTATTCTGTAAAAACCAATTCGATATCGAGCTTCACCTGAGTGATAAGAGCTCACTTTACGTCACTTCTAAAACGAACTTTATTGGTATAGAGTATAGACATATTATAGTCGAGTTTTAAAGAATACAAATCCGTCATATCACTGCGGATTCCAATTTCGAGATTCGAAAACGACTTTACAGAATAACCCTACAGCAGTGAAGGTGTAAAGCCTGATGATGATGATGATGAAGACTGTTTAAAATATGATATGAGGAAATATAGCAAAATTATTCTATAGAGTTAGCTAACCAAGTCTAAACAAGAATAGCGAAAATGTGCGGTTTCCAAAGCTGTGGATGGGATCAGTTTTATTAAATCAAATATTAAAGTCGTGCAACACGGGTCTGACGTTTCTCGCTGTCATTGATGAAATAAAATATGTAGCAGACACCTGTCTCGTGTGCTGTCTTCTATGTGTGAGCTGGAGTCAAGATTGTAGCGATGAATCTGATTTACCTGCCAGCAATAGACATTCCGTGTTGGATGCGAATGGCAAGGGATCGGTCGCCTTGGCGTTTAGGGGGGGTTTATTGAGGGAGGCCTACGCTTAGCAGTGGATGGATAGAGGCTGATGGTGATGATTATGATGACGATAAAGAAGTTACTTATAATATTCATACTAATTTAATGTACTCTTATAATATTAGGGAGCCGTTTTTCAAAATTTTCAAAACGGATTCCTTATGCGATCACTCCGTTGTCCGTCTGCCTGTCAAACCAAAACTTTAACTTTTTTCTTTTCGTGGAGCTCAATATTTCACTGTCTTCAAACGTTTTTATAAAATAACCATATTACAGAGGTTTTAATCGTCACCGATACATGGGTCGATATGAGGTGAAAAATGTGAGTAATAAAGCGTGGAGATGCGGTTGCACGTAGCTTGTTAGGTGCTAGACACGAGCGGCGTACACTCGGGTGGATATTACATTAGATGCCTGCAGGTTCACATGGTGAGTGATGAATAGGCCTTGGAAATAGGCGAAATAATATTAAAAACATGGTTAAAATAGTTTTAATAATTTCTACGGGAGAAATAAGGTGGATAGGTGGGGGGATATTGTATGTGTGTGTGTGTCTAAGTATTGACTTAGACACACACACATACACACACGTCACACGCACACACTTACACACACACACACACACACACACACACACACACACACACACACAAACACATACACACACACACACACACATGCGCGCGCGCGCATAACACCACGCCCAGACGCACGCACATACGAGTACGTCATCTGTATTGTACCTATACCCACCTCAATTTTAACTAATATTGTGCATGCTTATGTGTCCATACAATGTTGTTAGTATTTTAGTATTTAAAACGAAAGCGATTCCATATAAAATATGGCAACATTTTAAATTATACATTTTCTTTCGTCTGAAAAACCACAACTGAGGCTTGAGTTTAAAATTTCAACATGGCGGAAATTATCTACCTTATTGAATTTTCGATTTACTTTTGCGGAGGCGTGGGTAGACTCGAGTAATTATTGGTGACCTCGTTTTTATGTTCTTAAGCAATTGATGGAAAGGGCTAAGGTAAAGGTATATTTTTGAAAGTTGTTATATGTGCTATAACAAAAGGAGTTTCTCAAATATGATCAAGAACAAATATCTATAATAATTAATGGTTTAAACAAACGATTTAGTCAGTTAACTGTCGGGTTAAATTATGTTTTGGTTCTACTTAAATTATGTTTTCCTCGTCAACAGCTTTTGCTACATTTTTTTTTTTAAAACATAAAATACTTATTTTAACCATAAAAACATTTACCTCTTATTGTTACAAAGAAAATGTGGATAAACTATGATACGTATTCTTCTTTCATTCTGAATTTAAAACACTTTATTAAAAACAATGCTTACTTTTTATTCCTTAAATAAAAAAAAAATGAAATACTCTTAACCTTAAATCTTCTGTATTTTTTACTCTCATCATCTTTATACTTCTTTATCTATTTCTGTTTATGAACGTGTCTATGCCAGATATTTGTCACCGAGTGTACAGAAGTATGAATACTTTACATATAAATCTAAGATGTATTATGCCGTGCATTCAAGAATGGCAACACCGTAGGTAAATAAGTGTTCTAACAGAGCGCATTTTTTTATTCATACGTAATATTTCTGTACATAAAAAAAATGTTGTATAACATCTATTAATATATTCTGTAGTATCTAGTAACATTTTTTTTTGCATCGACATTTTCTAAACTACATATCGGAGTTTGATACGGGTTTGATTGTCAGCTTCGAGTGAGAATATTATTATAATAGAGAAAAAAAAACTTGGTTACGAATTACCTCAAAATAATTGAACCGATTTTAAGAATTCTTTCACCAACGTTACCCTACGCTACGTTAACACTAACTGGCCATAAAATAATCATGAATCGGGTTGTAATTATCTAATGTGATACTGGTTGTCTATAAAAATATCTTCGAACGTCAAATTCTATGCTACACTACTACACTACTAATATGATCCTACTTAATATTATAAACGATCGACGAGTCGATTGAACGATCGAGCGATCGACGACGTAATTTAGCCAATCACAACTTCGAACGGACGAACGATCGTCGCTGTCGTTTTCGTAATGGCATTTTGGCTAGGCCCCCTAGCTTCGTCAATGTAACTTGAAGTATATCCGGATTTATAATAAAAAAGCACTATAGATAAAAAATATCGTCACATTTTATAGTCTGAGAGGGGGTTAGGTTAGACCAAATATTTAAAGCTTAATCAAATATTTTTAGGTGCCGACTTAGATCAAGTATTTAAAGAATTTCATGCAAAAAGAAATAGACTTTTTTCAATAATGATGATTTCAATTCAAAGTTCCATAACAAAATTGGTTGCGAAGGAGCTAATTTAAAAATAATGCTGGCACAATTTATATGCAATGAATGTTACGGCTTAATCGACCAGACTTGTCTATTAATCTTTTTGTTTCCTTTCGCGCTGTCTGGGCGGAATGTTCTAGCGATAATATCCTATAATACCTTCAATCGAATTCGTATTTATCCTTTATGAGCTGTTTATTTATCGTGAATGTTTTATATCGGTTGTAAATGTTGTTAAGTATGTACTTTTAGTTGATTGATATTTGAATTGTATAGGTGTTAGTTAGATATAGAAGATGGTCTATTGTGGAGAATCTGGTCTTGCCGGGACCAGTCTGTCGCTGAGGGTATCCCGTCGCTTGCACAGATCCGGGTCCCTCAAATATAGCGGCTGAAGGCTCACGCAGCGGTTTATAGGGGTAGTACACCTAATGCGAGTCTCCACATACGCCAGCGCGCCTACCCAAGGCCCTGGTATGGTCCGAAAAGGATTTCTACTGCGTCATCAAAAAAAAAAAGATATAGAAGATGATGATAGTAAATTGTAGATAAAATTACTATGAATGATCAAAATTGGCAATGATGCCTTCTGAAAATAATAATTAACATAACTGTATAAATTAACTTTTCAGTTGTTACTACTTACTTTAAAATTGATTTGAAATTAAACGAGAGTTCATTTAACAATACACTTCAAACAAAATAAGAGTCATTACTTAAAAATGTCATACTTATTTTAGGATTTGTAAAATTCATAAAGCAGGTACAGTAAAACTCAATTCAATTACTCCGGATTTACAGGACCAATCCAGTCCACAGGAGAGATAAAAATAAAACAAACACATCTTTCACGTACAATACAAATAAAATTGTAATTCGTCGAGATATTAAAATGAAATATAGTATTAATCAAGCTCTATTTACAATTCGAGATGATGAATTCGTTTAATAAGAGCCGGTGAGCTTACCACGTCGCCACAACATATTACCGTAGACCCGTAATACCAGATATCTAATATCCGCGCATTCTGTGTGAAAATTCTTTATAACATTCGACGTGGTATTAATAGCCTGTGCTTAGTCTATAATATTTATGAAATTTATGGTATTATAGATCAGGGAATGTTGGATTGATGTTGGAAGACTTATTGATAAATAACAGAAGACAGGAGATTAAAATAAGCTGAACATCTTCGGTAGCCTTATAACGACTTTTATTAAAGTGAAACTTTTATTTCATTGTTTCATACTTTTTCGTCTGTGTGTTGCATGTCGCGTGACGCTCGGCCGCGGAGTGTATAGAGTATAGACTATGCATTACTCATTTGTGCCAGTGGTCCATATTTCAGATTTTTATACCTTTAATGGAATATTATTCCTAAAATTTTTAGTAAGATGTCTATAGTGTGAAAAAAGTTTTACTTTTACCGTGGTTTTATCAAACCACACAGTTCTTTTTTTAGTACAGTACTGTATTAAAACATTTTCTAGTTCCTCAAATTACTATTGTTGTTGGTATATTAGATTTCGACGTTACATTCGTGACGTGACGTTCGATGGAGCCGGCTGCACGCACGAAAAAACATGACTCATGCGACGTTACCTCACTCTGAAGCGTTATATTTAAGGCTTGAAGTGGAAGCGAGAGCGCGCAACGGGGGACAAAGAGGCACAATCGGCTCATCAGTATTTTCTCATGCAACTATCGTCAGTAAGCCAACTTTAATATTTTTTTTACTACAACAATAAACGTTTTATCTACGATACGATTTCACTGGTAGGATGTATACGCTTGTGTAGCGCTCTCTTCTGTTCGGGTACCACAATCCTGATACTTTGTAGGTGAAACAGTTTTGCTTTGCTTCCGAAAGAAGGTTATTTTATTTTATATAATTAACCGATGTGACGGATGAGCTGTGCCGCAGTCCCAGCTGCATAGGTACTGTTGGTAGGTACTGCCACTTCAACGAGGTTATTCGAGAGGTATCGGTAACTTTAGTTCTCTGACGGAGGTCTTCGTTTCGAAACCTATCTGCCAAAGAAACACCCAGCATAGCACGCTAAATAGCACGTTGAGCTAACAAAAGCCACTTACAACCATAGATACGATACTTCTATAAATATGTAATAGACATTGTATAAGTTCCTAGTTTCCCCCGTTTATAAAACTTTCATAATTATTCACACCCCACTAATAAACGTAATTACACCGTCGCGAGTGCGCCGTCGTTCGCTTCGCCTTCACCATTATGTACAGGAATAACTAAATGAATAAATAAAGTGTGTTTTCGTCATCATGATGCTGTTTTTCATGAACGCCAAGACGGCCGATCTCTCGCATCTCAGGCATACAATGTTTAATAAAAAAGTGAACCCTTTATGTCCCACTGCTGGGCAAGGGTCTCCTCCTCGAAATCAGGTGAGGAGGGTGATGGGCCATAGTTCACCGATGCGCTGGCTCAATGCGGATTGGTGAACTTCACATGCCTTCAAAGACTTTCATAGACCTCATCAGGCATGCAGGTTTCCTCACGATACTTTCCTTCACCGGTGAGCAAGCGATGGTCTCGTGTTTCGGGTGCACTTAGAAATTTAGAAAAGCCCATTTCAAGGCACACACGAGATGTCAGGATCGAACCCGGAACCTCTCGCATAAGAGGCCTAAGAGGTGTGAAGTAACTAATTATATTCTAATGTCATTGCTTTTCGTTATCATAAATAGCCCGTTGAACTAAAATTAGATTATATGAGTCATTTCGTGAACTACGTACAAACTTAGCTAATAATACATTGGAAGCACACTACTTTGGGGGTAACTCCCATTTATTCTCATCACAGGATGAAGCCAACCGGCTAACCACCGATGAAGCATTAAGGTCACTAGGCCGAAAATAAAAATTGGAAGCACGGCTATAAGGAGATATGAAATGAAGGTTTTAAGTTATAATTTAATTTAAGGTGGGTTTTGCACTCCTCTATTGAAGGACAACTATGCTAAACCCCACCAGTGTGCGATTATAAAAGGTGACATGGACAAGGATTATTTGTAATTCCGAACACAAAAAAACATTTATACGCTACTAGCTATTTACTCGACCGCGTTAGCGACCAAGATACTTTTTATAAAAATGTATCGTTACTTCTAGTACTTTCAAGAATACCTATGTGTACAACGTTTAATGATCATCAGTTGAACTGTTTTCGCGTAAAAGCGTAAGAAACGTCTCTCTACTTTCATATTTATAAATAAAAAAAATGATGTATACATAAATGGTTCAACCAATTGTTGATCGGCCATTAACCAGGTGGGAAGATCGCCGTACAGTGGTCGTTCCGTGTTGGTTGCAAATGGCAAACCATAGGCATAGGGCTTGTTGGCTGAACATAGGTTCAGCAGTAGATGGATAACGGCTGATATTAATGAGATATGATGTATTTCGTGTATAGCACTGTTTTAGAAAAAAATATTAAGGCACTGTTCCACTGCGCCGCACGAGGCTACGCACGTGTAGCGTGTCCATAGGTTTGTAACGTTGCGCTAGCTCGTTACATGATTTTAGGTTTAAATTAAAGATTCAGCAATAGATATTATGTTTAAGTAACCATACTAATGGTATAAGCGCCATCTATCGTTAACTAGTGTCAACTATTGACATACTCTATTGGCTCAGTAGCGACCTCTCTAAAATTCAATAACCGTTTCTACTTTCCTTTTTTCAAATAAAATTAATTTACCTCTTGTAATTTATAATAATAAATATAATAATTTAATCTAATCCCTAAACAAAATTACAAATAAACTAAATTAAAACTTAATTATAAAGTCTGCTTGACAATTGACTATAGAACTATATTGTTTATGGAACGATAGACAAGCTGTGATTAGGCACCTTTTTGAGTTGCTGTCACTTCTAACCGACCTCTTGGCCCTTTTTTCTTGTCCTGACTTCGTGGCTGGCGGAAGCCGAGGCTAACCCTCGTCTATTTTTTTGAATTCCGCTGGGAGTTCGCGGAGCAGAATTTGGATAGGCTAAGTATCCAAACGTGAACATCTAACAGCCGGCCGGCTGAACCGAACGCCCAGCGTGAAGACCCAAGCTGCAGCTAACCTACCATCGCCAGGAGTCCAGTCAGGCCAGTGATTCCTCCCTTATTACCCCTACGCAATACGCTGTCGGAACGTGGGCCAGCCAAAGAAAGTTTCTGGCTCGAGATAAGGTGAGACTTGTCCGAACCTACTCTATTCTACCCCTTCCTATCGTGCTCGCTGGGGGCATCTACCACCCCCACGCGACAGCTGGCGCCCAACGTACTACAGCGGGGGGTCAATCTTTAGTAGCTATTGGATACATTAATTTACCTATAACTTTTGAAAAACAGTTTCATATACTCAAAGCTTATGTCATACCATCCGTAACATCAAATTTAATTTTGGGTGTAGATTTCTGGCTAAAATTCAAACTATTTCCTAAATTTTCAAATTCTATTTTCTTTCATAATCATCAAAATGTCACCTGTGAAGTAGCTTCAGTATCTAAAACAAATAATTTATTACATTGTTATAGTGACTTGTCTCATGACCAGCGTGTAACTGCTGATAACATCATAGAACAATTTAGTAATATTTCTACTGAAAAATGTGGGTTAGGTAGGACTCATCTAGTAACACATCATATTGATACTGGCGATTCTTTACCTATACGACAAAGATACTACAGAATTTCCCCTGAAAAACAACGCATCCTTTCTGAACAACTAGATGAGATGTTATCTCTGGGTGTCGTTGAGGAGTGTGAAAGTCCGTGGTCTTCTCCTGTTCTATTAACTCCAAAAAAGGATGGTACACTTAGATTCTGTTTAGATAGCCGAAAACTTAATTCTGTCACTAAGAAAGATGCATATAAATTACCCTATATTTCTGAAATTCTAGATAACCTCAAAAATGCTAAATATTTAAGTAGTATTGATCTGTCAAAATCATTTTGGCAAATACCTATCTTTGAAAACGATCGTGATAAAACTGCTTTCTATATACCTCATCGTGGAACATTTAGATTTGTTACTATGCCCTTCGGTTTAACTAACTCACCTGCTACACAACAAAGACTAGTTGATACTTTGTTTTATGGCCCTGAATTTGAAAACTCAGTCTTTATCTATATAGATGACATAATAATAATAAGCACTACTTTTGAAAAGCATATTTCACTTCTCCTTAAAGTTCATAAAAAATTAGTTATGGCCAATCTAACAATTAACTTTGAAAAATCAGTATTTTTCCGTAATCAATTAAAATACCTAGGTTATGTCATTGATTCTAATGGTCTTCATGTCGATCCATCTAAAATTGACTGTATTTTGAATTATCCAACACCTAAAAATAAAAAAGATGTTAAAAGATTTCTTGGTATTGCTTCCTGGTATCGTAAATTTGTTCCTAGTTTTAGTACTATTGCTGGTCCCTTAAATAAATTAACTTCCACTAATAAAAAATCTAATCCCTTTGTTTGGTGTAATAAAGCTGAAGAATCTTTCACTAAATTAAAAGAATTACTAGTTTCTGCCCCAATTTTATCATGCCCTAATTTTGATCTACCTTTTGAAGTCCATACTGACGCTAGTGATTATGGAGTCGGTGGTCTGCTAACACAGACCATCGATGGTGTCGAACACCCTATAGCCTATACTAGTAGAACTTTGTCTGGCCCAGAGCGCAATTACAGTATTACTGAAAGAGAAGCTCTTGCTGTGTTAGTGGCTCTAGAACACTGGAGGTGCTATCTAGATAACGGCAAGAAGTTCACAGTCTATACTGACCATTCAGCTCTAAAATGGTTCCTTAACTTAAACAACCCTACCGGTCGTCTAGCTAGATGGGGTGTAAGACTATCAGCATTTAATTTTGAAATTAAACATCGCAGAGGAGTTGATAATATCATACCTGATGCCTTATCTCGTACTTGTCAAATTTCTACAATCAATAATAATTCTAATATAATATCTACTTCAGACTCTTGGTATTTAAATATATTTAACGGTTGTCAAAATTCTCCTACATCTTTTCCAAATTACTTAGTAAAAAATAATCGTTTATTTCGGTTCATGCAAACGCGGCCACTAGGCTACACTAGGCCACACTACGCGGCCTTAGACACCAGACAACCGCCCGCGCCCGTTCGTACCACAGCAACACGATTTATTTTCTTCTGCATTATTTTGATTTTGCCATATCTCCTAAAGTATTCATTTAATTTGCATGATGTAAAGGGCAAAAATAATCTTCATAAAATGCACATGCTAATTAACTGATTTAAAATGATAAGGATTCATACCGTATTTGTGTAAATAACTTTCAAATTATCACATTATAATTGCCCATTTTTTTAAGTATTAAATAGATATAGTATGATATCCCTAAGAGATAGACATATGCCATCGCGGACTTTTTTGAAGACCTATTTAAGATACACAATTCCACCATACATTATTTTGTTATATCTCAAAGGGTTTAGGCAGCGTTTTCGTTGAAAACTCCCAAGCGGCCTATTTTTTCCCGACACCTTCATCAATTATTGTTATATCTTAGCCAATGTACATAAAAACTTAATAAATTATATACATAAACCTTCCTCTTGAATTGTCCTATCTATTGAAAAAAACCGCTTCAAAATCCGTTGCGTAGTTTTAAAGATTTAAGCGTACAAAGGGATATAGGGACAGAAAAAGCGACTTTGTTTTATAATATGTAGTGATAGTGATATTCCTCATTTTGTGACAAAGAAGTTTGGACAGGTCAAATACAAATAGATAGGATGCCGTTCTTAACCAAGTTGGATGCGGTTGGCAATTGTTTTATTAAAATGATGAAATCAAAGTATTTTTTAATAGGTAATTAAAAAAAACGATCCGAAAAGAAATAATATTAATGTAAAAATATTACAAGGACCACAAATGTCCGGGGTACTGACATGCTTGTTCATACAATCGCGATTTCTAACTCTATCACCTGCCAGATTTCGAGGAGGAGACCCGTGCCCAGCAGTGGGACATAAAGGGTTAATACTTTACTTTAACTCTATCAGAGCAATATATTCGGGTCACATGTATCAATAATTTCTTTTTTTTCATTTCTGTTGGAGTTTTGATTTATTTGATAAATAATTATTTCTTAGTAAGACATATTTCGCTATAAATTTTCATGATGTTTCTAGAATATTCCTGTCATTCTCTTAGTAATGTGAGATGTAGTATTACTAACAAGTAGTAAGACGCGGTAGGGTCATGCCATTGCACTCTAATCCTGTCACTCCACATTGTAAGGTTGTTCCATTTATTCTACATTCTTCTTATGTTGTTAATACCTTTATAAAAAAAATAAGTATGTCATAAAATAAGTTAGTTACAGTTCCATTTATTTTGACTTTTAATCAAATGTTTGTCGATATGTAAGATAGCTAGAAGAGATGCGTTTTTTCTAAATATCTAGATCTAAATCTAGATTTAAGGACTTTTTCTATATTTACGTCATAAGTGACTAATACCGTGTCTAAGCAATTTTTACGGGAAAATAACATGCTATAACGCCAATAAAGACAATTCTTCATATTAAAGTCATAGCATTTCTAGAATGTTCGCTTGCGTTCGAAATCTTCTGATCATAAGTAATTGGACCAATCCCTGTGTTCAGTCACTCGCAATGATACGTGCACGTTCAAGATGTCCTTGAGAGCATTTTTCTGCGCCAAAACCCTTGTTCCAATTCTTTGATCAAAAAATAAATGAGTTATTTGAGCGATAGCAACTAAGATAACAATTGAGAGGTATCGAAATAAGATATGGATGTAATTTAAAGGGTTGATCCCCTGATGACAAGTGATTGACGTTGCCCATAAATATAAGCTAGATGACCTGGAACTAGCCCAGTCGGAACTAGCCTATTTGTTTCTATACATAAGATGTTAAGTCTTGTTGCCGGTTACACTACTTGTTTTATGCTACCCTCCATAATACAAAAAGCTCATTATAATGAAACAACTTTTACGGATTTTATCGCGGTTTATTAAGGTTTTTTAAGCGTACACATTAGAAAATAAAATAAAGTAAAGCTGTTTCACGGAAGAAACAAGTTAAACCCATGCAGCAGCGTTGTTTTCTGTTGACGCGAATTTCACTCATTATAATGAAACAACTTTTACGGATTTTATCGCGATGAATAATTAATAAGCCGCGATAAAGTCTGTACAAGTGTTAAATTATAATGAGAGAAAAAATAGTTCATAAAATCACAATTACATGTGTATACATAATACCTATATGATCGCGTTATGGTGTTTGCCGTCCGAGCATTTAAATCATATTTTTCACATCAAAATGATATGATCAATATATTTTACGATTAGGCTGACACCTAGAGTCATCGCCACTTTAGAAGTCCGATAGACGCGGCGCTGCGGTCTCATAACTCAATGTTGCCAATTTCTAGTGTAATGATTTTCCACCAAGTCTAGTACAATAAAAAAATTTAAATAATTATAGGGCCTATGGTCAGTAGTGGATTGGTAAAGACTGAGTATGATAATAATGACAAAAATAATTATAGCAGCAAAATAAAAATCTCCCTGCCAGGTTTGTAAATATTTCATTTGTATTTTTTACGTATAACCGATTAGTAGAATTCATCTAAAACAAGCTTCTTCGGATGTGTTCGGCTTTTGCCAGGAGTGACGATTTTCTCAGAAGTAATTGCTGCCATTGTTATTTCTTTTGTTATTCGACCTTTTTTACAGAAACACCTGAAAATATCATTCATCTGAACAAGCTTTTAATTCTTTTACCTTGTATTTATATTCATATAAAATATCATAAGATAAATGTAGGTATTGATAATATTTTAACCATAAATTAGGCAAAAATGAGTGACTCTGGTATCTCTAAAATTTACCTGTCATGGCTGTGACATTTATAAACATATTATTTAACGGGGTTAATTGTTGTTTATTTTTACTTTCCAATTCACAAAATTATTTCACTTTAACGATCATTATACGGCCTTAAATTTTTACACCTTACTTTATATTATATGCTCCATATTTCACGTAAAACAATTTAAAATATCACAACTTCTTACTCCCGACAGATGTCAAGATGTCAATGTTGTCAAATTTAGTTCAGGCATTAGTCGCAGGACTTTAAAAGTGGCGAGGACTATATTTATATTTGAATCATGTCATCTTAATACAACCATCAATTGTCCATGATTGACGAAAATATAAATATTGGTGCCTTTTCTTAAAATCATATCTTAGCGAAAGTCAATAAAACTTCTGAACGTGACATTTATTCCGAGATTTAATATAATCACGTATGAGTTGGCTGAATCTCGTTATATTTTTAGCTTTATTCCGATTCTGTTATTCCTACAGTATAATTTAATTTGATTGAACTTTTGTATAAGCAGTTTGTTGGAAATAGAATGGCATGTCAAAAAGCGATCCTTTTTTGTGTTTGACATAATATTTAGAAAATTGTTTTTTTTTTAAATTTTTGAATAAAAATTGGGCCGGTAGGACCCGAGTGATATACCTGTCGCTCATATAACACCGGTGTTACTGGCTATGCTGGGGGCCTAGATAAAACGCTATTAAGAAAGCGTTCGCAAAGTTCCGAATGATAAAATGCATAGGATGGACAACGTGATTAAGCGCGGCCTTATGTCAATCCCATACATTTTATCATTTTCGAACTTCGCTAACGCTTTCGTAATGGCATTTTGGCTAGGCGTTTCGTCAGGTTCGTGAATATAATGAAGTATGTGATGGATAAATAATTTAATAATGATTTTCATACAATTTTGGGTAGTCGCTATTACGGTTGTAGAAGATTGTCAATCGAATGCCTAGATTTATTAGTAAATTTAATAGGTATGTGATTTGATTTTAGGGCCTGTTTCACAATCTCCAGATAAGTTCCCAATAGGCTATCGGCAACATATTTGACAGATACTTGACAGATACTCCATACTCTATCTGTCAAATATGTTGCCGATAGCCTATTGGAAACTTATCTGGAGATTGTGAAACAGGCCCTAAAGTAAAATAAACAATTAACTAATAGTTAAGTCGGATTTGAGCTAATGATGAACATCATAATGTTTTTTAAATTAATATCAATCATCATTAACAGTTCAAGGGACCAAAATAATATGCGAAATCAAATAATTCTATAAAAATATATTTGAGTAAAATAAAATTCGCTACTCAGCTGAAAAAGTACAAACCTAATGAAGTTTTCTAAGTAAACGAAATTAAATCTTGTTTTCTTTTACAGGAAAGTTGGGAAGATGAAGCTCTGTACATATTTGCTGCTGAGTTTCTTAGGTAAGTTGCTATTTATTCTCGTATCTTTGAATCGTTTTTATAAACTTTTTGTTCACTTCAAAAGAATTCCGAAAATGTAATGCTTTACTTCTTTGTAGAGTATCATTTCCAGAAACTTTGTAATATGAAAAATGTTTTGATTTTATTTCCGATGTTCTAGTGTTTTTAAATTATAAACAATTCTTAGCGGTAATATTTTTTATTATATTATAATACTATATTACTAATTACTTGTAAATATGGTTGGATAGGTGGATGTTTGTTACTATTTCACGTAAAAACCAATGAATGGATTTTAATGAAACTTTACAGTAATATAGCTTATACATCAGAATAACATATAGGCTATAATTTATCGCCTTTGGTGTACCACGACTGTACTGTGCGGTAAGGGGTTTACGAGAAAACTTGCTCCGTCTTATCTCCCATTGTTCCAAACCGACTCAGCTAACACTTCAAGTTCTTTGTTAGTTGTAATTTAAATATTATTTTGTATAATTTTACTGAAACTCTTTGTCACGTTGATATTGTATCTATTATCAATGTAAGCTTTTGTATTTAGAGTATGAGATTTTGTATTTGAGATTTTAAATTTAATTGGGTTTAGGGAAATGAATGCTTTGTTTGGATATTCATAGAAAATACTTGCTGAAATATCAAAACGTTATCAATCGGTATCTGTGGCTCAAAGAATAAATAGTCAACAACAGTAACAATTTTTTAAAATATTTTATTACTGAGCGCTATTTTCGCCAGTAAAAAGTTATATACCACGAAATATGCAAGATGCTATTTTTGAATATAGAATGAGCGTTATTTCCGTCAGAGAAAAATCTCAATTCTCTAGTCACGCTAAAAGAAGTTTTACTTAAAAACCCTGCACAAAACGCATGCTCCCCTTAGGAAAAGCGGGGGAAAAGCTTAGAGATTGCTGACATAAAACGCCCCCGTATATTAACTCAATGTAAAGTGTCGCCTAGCTTTACCGAGATCGGCCATGCTGTTAATCAATACCGACTATTTTCCAGAGTTAACCGAACAAATTCAACACGGAGTTGTCGTCAATTTATCACCAACCTCAAGCTGTAAGATTCAACCACGTGATTCCGACTCAATTTATGTGCGTGGCCCACAAGAAATCGCACACCCTGTATATATTATACTCAATTTAATTTGAGATCTGAATTTGATTGAATGAGATTATATATTATTATGTCGATAATTTTTATTTTTATGTTTTATTTTATTTTAAACTTAAAGCTATATTATATATAAAATTACTGCCTTAAATATAGTTACCTAATGACCATTTAACAGTCTTCACTAATATTTAATTAAAACTATGCTAGAATAGTGATATAATTATTATGAAGAAGACATTTAGAAAGAAAAGCGGACAGTACTATGTGGAATGTGAAGTGGCATGTGTTTTATCGAAATTTTCTTATTTTGAATATATCAATGAAAG
This sequence comes from Lycaena phlaeas, assembly GCA_905333005.2. NCBI lineage: Eukaryota > Metazoa > Arthropoda > Insecta > Lepidoptera > Lycaenidae > Lycaena > Lycaena phlaeas. The sequence goes on from HG995182.1 coordinate 8,272,625, forward strand.
CTCCGTTTACAACAATGCTAGATTCTTGCAAGACCCTTATTAAAAATCGTTTTACAGTAATTCACCGACAAAAAGAGGTAGTGCCATGCTGCTTCGCAGCTGAATTGGGCCGGCACGATCGGGGTGGTACCTCTCGCTCACATAATACCGGCGTAAAGTGACTGTTATGCTGTCGCGGTTCGTACGGTTTGTGAGTTTCCGGTGGCCGGAGGGAAAAGGTCGGCAACGCATCTACATAACCTCTAGTTATGTGGATGTTTATGGGCGTCGATAGTCGCCAAAAGGCTTCGGCCCCTCAGGGGACCGACGCCACCTCCACAGAGCGGTTGTTCCGCACTACAGAACAACCACTCCCAACGTCGGGACAGTACGATGAGGTGAGGTTCCCATCCTCACCCCTTGCCCCCTGCTCTTTTGTCCCCTCTTCTTATAAGAGGGATACAATGAGCCCCCCCCCCCTTGGCTCAATTAGCTTCGCCCAAGGGTCACCCTGGGCTACTGAGCCCCACCGCCACGACAAGGCCTGAACCATGGTGGGGGTCCACGGACCAACCTCGGCTAGCGTTGCTTAATCTGATGGATCGATCCGTACGGCTGTTATCACTGCGCTACGAGCTCCTCCTCCTCACTCTATAATATAGCTCTGAATCGTAATTTAAAAGGCATAATATTATTTCAAATAATACAGCATCCAAATATATATAACTTCCTATGGAGCTTTCTGGTGTTTAAATATCCCCTTGAAGTGTAATAATTATGTTCGTGACGTCACAGGACTCCATCAAGTGAGATTTGTCACCGCGCAATTACCTCTTTACCGCATGGACCACTGATTCATGATACTGTGTCCGCCCTCCCACTTTAAATGTCGGATCCAAATCAGAAAAGGCCTTTTATATCTTTAAGTAATTACTGTTCTTTCGACGAACCTTCGTAAAAAAAAACGAATAAATTATTTTAGGATATACTTTTTCTCATGGTTAAGGAAATTTCTCTTATGACTTATTGTACTATTAAATGGTATTACTATGGGATAATTTAATCCGAAAAAATGAAAAATTTCCCAAAAATATCAAAAAAAATATATGATAAAATGAACATCGTGAATCGAAATATCTATACAATTGTATACAATAGTTACGATTCGATTAAATAAAAAAGTTCCCTATACATAAAGGTCGGACTCAAAGTTGTACAAACAGTTGAGAATTGAGACCCTAAGCTTAAGGGTAGGTTTCTTAAGAATAAATAGAAAAAGAAAAGTAACAAGACCTTTAAATAAAAAGGGATGGTATGGTACTTTATTATTCTAAGTTATTTTTTATTAAAACTACCTTAGTAAGTACTTTAAGTAAAGGGCACTTTAAGAGGTGGTTGTTGCTATAGTTTTATGCTTCCAATAATTTCATAATACAATTAAATATGTAGTTTCACAATAGTGTACGGTTTTTTTATCTTGAAACTTTAAACTTAAAGCACCGTTAACTTAAACGCTATATTATTGAAGATAACATTTTCTCATATTTACAACTAGATTTTTACTTGAGATACGCCGAATGTAAGTTCCACTGAATACGAATGTTCTGCCGAATATTCGGTCAATCGGAAAATTCGGTAATGTATCGAAAGAAATGTTCAACCGTTCAAATCATTCGGTTAATTTTATAGTCTAAATATTTTTTTCTGAAAAAAAATATTGTTAATTAAAGAGCAGTTTTAAACTTTCGCAATAAACCTTACTGATTTAGTCATATATATATATATATATATATATATATATATATATATATATATATATATATATATACTTTTATTATAAATTTAAATATTCGGTAATGATTTAGCTAATCAATCAAATATGCGGTTAAATACAATTCTATTATTAATTCTTGTATAATATATCAAACATGTTGTATATTTGTATAAGTTCATTGATATAGAGAGCTGTATAGGAACCTTCGTCAGATTAGGTTAGTGTGCTCTGTATGTTCAATAAATTATTATTCCACACATGTAAACGATATCTCCTCTAATTTCAAAGTAAGATTTTGCGGTATAAGAATAGAGTAATCAAATTACAAACACTCCATTTGGCATAGGGCTTAAGGCTTAAGTAATTAACATACAGATGCCTTCACCCGACCTATCCGTGAAATATGTAAATGTTAAGACGTCAAGACTATAAATGTTAATTATGCTAAACCCAGTTGGTTTATGGTATGAATATTACGAATATCTGTTCTTAATATCGATATATTATTTACTACCATCGTCCCGCGGTTTCACCCGAGTACTTCCCATTCCCGTGGGAGTACAGGTATAAATTATAGCCTATGTGTTAATCTGGTGTATAAGCTATATTATTGTGAAGTTTCATTAAAATCCATTCAGTAGTTTTTACGTGAAAGAGTAACAAACATCCATACTTACAAACTTTCACGTTTATAATATTAGAAAGATGTGTGGAAGGGGTGCGCATACACCTTCATCCAACGTTGTTGAAGTGTGGACCCACCACGGGAACAAACCGGACGCGAAGAAGTAGTGGAACTTGCAGTCTACGGAGGGCATCCCCCTATTTATTACTCATTACAGGATGAAGCCAACCGCCTCGCCTCACATCCAATGAAGCATAAGGGTCACTAGGGCCATTAGCATGGCTTCAAACGAAGCGCACCCGTAACTGTACCACCATGATATTTTGTCTTTTATTATCTTTCGTATCTTTACTGTGTTGGGAGGGTAAGGCTGGTTATGGCATTACTGGCATTGAGAGCTAACATTTTATCTTAGGATAGGCTACACATGAATACTTCGCACGTGGAAACTTGTTTATTCGTCAATGCCGCTGATCACTGACACTTTCCATCAGGCCAGTCATCCTGTTTCCTTATCAGATGCCGCTATCTCTCTCTCTATCTCTGAAACCGCTACCTCAATAAAACGATTGATATTTCTGGCACGATATTTGTAAGCGCTAATCTCTAAAACCGCTACACCCATAAACAATTGATAGTTCTGGGGGCCTAATTAAAATGCCATTAAGAAAGCGTTAACGAAGTTCGAAAATGATAAAATGTATGGGATTGACATAAGGCTGCGCTTAATCACGTGGTTCATCCCATACATTTATCATTTCGAAATCGCTAACGCTTTCTTAATGGCATTTTGGCTAGGCCCCCAGGTCCCGTTAGGTTGCGCTGGAAGTTGGATTATAATTTTGTCCACCAAAAGCGTTCTGCATACATCTGTGACAACATTTGCTTGGGCCACTAGTATTTTTTACGAAAACCCTCGCAAACAAACAAAAAGTATTAAATTTAACCCTGTTCCACGGCTGCGTCACAAAGGTCGTAGAGCCTTTTGAAAACACGCTATAAACAAAAAACTGTTTATTTAACGGTTTTGTTTAACTTATATAAATTTTGAATTCAACTATTTGTTATATATATTTATTTAACATCTGCTTTTAGTTGGCACTCATCTTCAATTTTGAAATCTCATACAGAGGCATTACTACCATCAGTTTGTAAATCTTCACTTTATAACATAGCTATTTCATCATCGATCAAATATATCCTAGAAACACTATTACCTACAAATCCAAGACGAAAAAGTGTCCCAGGCTATGCCATTGATAAGTTGCAAGTCAAAAAGTAAAAGTCAAATTATTTTCCTTTTATTTACATCCGTATTCTTAAACAATAATGCTCTATTTTCAATAACAGGGTTTCGCGCTTATGGAATTACAAAATGCACACATCGCGGAAGTGGTAAAAATTTATTACCAGAGACCATACTCACAATTGTGCTTAAAACAGTTTTAAGCACAATTGGATCGAGACACTTATTAGCGTTCGCGGGGTATCTCAAATTTATTTGATCGATGTCTTTCATAGTCTTCTTTCGCATATAACTTATTCATAATGACTACATTAAAAAAGCAAATTTGACGCTAGAAATTGTCTCTGGTTGGGAATATTCTATTTAAATCGATAATAAAGTATTTAAAGTGGATTGTTATTTATTGAATAAAAACAAAAAACGAATACGTACAAATACACGTTAGACGTTTCAATAACCATTGAATTTGAATTCTGATCGTGAGCTCAATGATACGAGTTCGAATTTCAAGTTGATATTGCATATACTTCAAGTATCACGTCTACATCGACAGGCCGACCGTAAAATTCACTAACAGTCTGCAAACAAACTTCGCTAGCTGTCAACTGTGTTGCCAACTACACGCCCCGAAGGAAGCCAACTTGTTCGAACATGCATTATATACAATTAGCTATAACCTAACTCTTTAGTGATGCAGCATATTCGAATCATATTCGAATTGAATTCCTAACTTTGAAATTGTAATATTGAGGTTGTATGAAATGTTGTTGTTATCATTATCAAACTTATTTTATCCCTCGCTGTGGTAGGTCTCTGAAGTGCTAGTGAAAACTCATAACTTAGAATTACATTTAATTATAACTTACAAGTTAAATGAACCATGGTGGGGTTAAGATTTTTCCCTACCAAAAAGTGCCTAACGCGGCTAAAGAGGTTTTTACTCGTAATCAGAATAAATCATTTAGGTACTTATAATATTAATAACATTACACTTTTATGTACTAACAAAATTCGACGATCAGCTGGCCGAGAATTCAGGCTGCAGGTCACTTTACACAGCGTTCCTGGGTTCGAATCCCGCCAGATGCAGATAGTTTGTATGATGTGCATAAATGTCTGCACCGGTTCATGTAATCTTCAATTTATTTCCGTTTCTAGTACCCGTAACTCTTCTTCTTTTCCTTTTTTATCGTTGTGTATTTATTTGAACCTATTAGGATAATTTAGGGCCTGTTTCACAATGTCCGAATGAAGTTCCAAATAAGTTATTTTCAACATATTTACCACATTATGACAACGTTTATATTTTACAATTGACAAATAGCACTATTTGGCGTAAAAAGTTCCCAGCAAACTATATGACGAATCAACTAGCCATTAGCAAAATGTTCCAGATAAATTAGTTGACGTGGTTGATAGCTTGACAACATTTGACAGTTTGTCGTTCCGGTAATCGTAATAATTTACCAAAATAATATATATTCGGTTTTGATCAATAAATAATTGAGGAATAACATTATATACACATTGTATCTTAATAAATGTATAGAAATAAAAAAACATGTTTTCATTTGCATTTACAAAACGGAATGTTTTCCAAAAAACATATTATATATCGTAAAAGAGAACTATGAAATACTTGATTGCTAAGCCTGCTAACCGGTAAGTGGCAAACAGCGATCTGCCAAATAAAACAGGTAAGATGATGGTGAAACGCAATCAAGACTAACTAGAAGATTCATCTGTTTAGGTAATTTCAAGTAATTTATGTGTTACATAGCTATCGGGTAAATTAGCGGAACATTGTGAAACAGACCTTAAGAAACTTTGCAAATCAAAAGTGTATCAAATATGCCCTATATTTACCATAAGCGCAAGCCGTGTGGCAACTCGCGCGGACTAAGTTTGCGTATTAGCTTGCAGGAACTGCACAAGAAAATTGTTGGCGTCGTAAGTTTATTTGCCAGTAACTCGTTTTCATGCCGTTGAGGATATTTTATCTATTTAATGCTCAATTTAGCAATATACCTTGTTTATGTATGTTCCAATGTTTGTTGTGATGAGTATTTAAGTTTGTGAAGTTATTAAAATAGACATCAAGCTTTATCTTTCTGCCAATTTTTTTTCGGATGGAGCTATGCTAATGGCCCTACTGCTTCGTCGGAAGTGGGGTGAGCCGGTTGGTATCACCCAGTGATTAGTAAGTGGGGAGTTGGCCCCGCCAGCCGTGGAGTGTGACTTCCTCGGCTTCATCTTCTTCGGCTTTCTCTGTCTCACCACCGTCGGATAAAAAATGCCAAATGTTTCTTCTTGATTTACACTTAGATGACCTTCTCTCGAATCTTTATTATTACATCACTTACTGCTTCCCTCGAGTTAACATTCTTTAAAATAAGAAATAATTTCATTCTAAAATAAATAGTACATATAAGAATTTTGCTTCATACTGTGAATTACGTTTCTATTGGTGAATAATCCAGAAAGCCGGTAAGGAATGATTTTTAAAACTGCATCCTTAACAATAGTTTGTATTTTTTAGACAAATAGTTAGCTATTTGGGTAATGGCGAGTTATTGTCCTGATTCGTGAGCTGCGACGCTATTATTTCGCTTTAGAATTTCATCCATTGTTTGAAGAGAATATAGCCCCTCTGGGGGTGCATGGTGTACAAGTGTTTGGCTCCCTTGACGCTGAGTAGCTGGCACATCAAAAGGACTCTCCCCTTTAAATTATATTCAATGTCTAGGTCTTGTAAAGGGAAGACAGATGAAAGGAATGATAGCCGAGCAAAATATTACCTAGGTATCATGTCGATTATCTGGAAAATATTTTTGTACATGCGCAGTTGAAAAAAGCTGGGAAAAATCTATTTCAGTTACATACAATTACTTACAAATTGTAATGTAACTTTACGTCTTATCGATTAAGCCAAGACACATTTACTTCACGTACCATTACGTTATCGTTTAACTTCAACGAATCATTAAGCAACGCAACAGTTGCCCGGCCGTAGCGTTGAAAGAAATCCAACGAATAAATGTTTAGAAAAATTCTTACATATAGGTCATGCCTACAACGCCAACCTGCTGTAAGTTGTACTTGAGAGTAGCGTACTTTTAAATTTTACTTTACATATATTTTTGTATATTTCCTGGTCGTACTAGTAGTGGACCCCCAGGCATTTTAACGTATCCCTGATATCGTATTAAGGGTCACTTGGTTGTTACCACTGTCGATATTATATAGTAAAAGAAGGCAAGAGAAGCATTTTGGCGACTATCGACGCCCGTGCAAATCTATACAACCCGAAGTTATACAGCGTATATTATATCCGTTGCCATCCTTTTCACAACTCCCCCAGGCCCAAAGGACTTACAAAGCACAAAACGCAACAGCATAGCTATCACTTTACGCCGCTTTTTGGCCTTTCCGATCAATATGTTCAACACAATATGCTTTGTTTTTTTTAACGCGATAATCTCAAAAACTACTAGGATTTGAAAGATTCTTTGAGTTTTACATAGCCCATTTATCAAGGAACGCTATATATCATCCCGCAATCATGCCAATTCAAATCTTAGTTAACGCAGGCGAAACTGCGTTACCGCTCAGTCAGCTGAAAATCAGTGCGTCTGTCTTTAGTGCAGTCGCATATGCTGAGTTAACTGCCTTTTTGACCTTTATGCCTTTGTATTTCACTCTGTCATATATTATATGTTTTATGTGTTAAATAAAGCTTATTCTTTCTTTCTTTCAACAGCTAGTATATTATAATACATCCATGTCCCGGTGAAGATGTCTATATTCATGAAGAAGGGATTTAATCCGCGACCGCTGAGGGAAGCCTGGCCATTAGCGACACTCTTTTTTTTACTGATTTATCAAAAATAACATAAATTCTTACATACTATAAAAGGATCTTATTTTTGTCTTAAATTTCGGATGAGCAAATAAAACATTGCCTTAGAAAGTGCTAGTAATTTAATATGATAACCGAAATTTGAATTGCATTAAATAAGTTACTCTTGCAAAGTTTGAGCTAAGTGCTTTTATAATTAAAGAGAGTTCTAGTTCCAACGTGGGTGGTCTCAGCACGTATTTACTTCACTATCACGACAACATTTAATATTTCATCACGTAGTCTTATAAATATTTGACTTATAGTTGATTACATTTGAATTTTAATATCCTAATTTTACCATTCCATGTATATATTATTATAATCGCTATCGTGATCATCAGCCTGACATATGCTAAGTGTTCTTCTACATTTTAAACAACTTCAAAATTAAGGAGGCATTTCTCAATTCGTCTGTATACACATATGCTTCTTTTTATGTTTGTTCGGGGACAACTTCGTCGTTTATGAACCGATTGTGATGGTTTTTGAAGTGAAACTTCTTTAGAATCGTTGCGATTTCAAACCGGATGCAACGGAAAAAACGACAGGTAAGAGACACAAATACAATAAATAGAACGAGAGAGCAAATGTCAGTGTGTATGTATAATGCAAACTGGGTTTAATACTTGCTTGTATTTGAGCATTTAACGTGTGTTTCACTTCTATCGTGTGTGAATCGGACATATACTCGTACCTTTTTTTTTTGGAAAGAAGATATTTCAGAAGTAGTCCATGTTAAGGAAATCAATGTTTCATGATGGTAGACCAGAGAAGTCGGGGGGAAATTTCAAAAATCGTAGGGGTGACTAGTGCGTTTAAAAGTTTTCATGCTAAATAAATATATACTCATAAATAAACATAATATTTTGAAGGAAACTTTAATAGACCTCAAACCACCTATCACTATTTGAACCGACTGTTGATCATTTTTCTGTAACTAGATAGGATGACGATGTCCATGCTGACTTGAGCCGTCTTGGTTTATCGAAATAGGCCCAGATTTAGTGGACTTAAAAAGGCAATCAATTGTAAATATATAGTAAGAGCCAGGCAGACGTAATTAAATGATCGCTTTCAATAAATTTTACATCTTAAATTATTCCACTGCCTTACATAATTAAAGAAAAGCCACGACATTTTAATTAAAACAGCTTTATTCTCCGCACGTTACGCTTTGTTTGAATTCAATTATGTAAAGCTAAATTAAAAAAGACTTATTAATAATTATTACTAACATCATCATCATCATCAGCAGCAGCAGCAGCATCATCATCATCATCAATCTTTATCTCTTCACTGCTGAAAGTCAAGACGGCTCTTGTCATTCGCATCCAACGCGGACCGGCAACTGCACGGAGATCGTCTTCCCTAGTACTAACATAATTAACATAATAATATTATAATATACCGATGAATATTTTAATAAGCCACATTTGTATAAGAATACGCTGATAATATTTGTATTAATATAATAAAAGTTGTTTCGAAGCAGCTAAATGTAAGAACTAACAGATTTAGAAAATACTTATTGCATTTTCTTTATTATTGAGGAAGATAATTTTGGATATGTTATAAGATTATAATGAAATAAATTTTACGGATTTACCATCGTTATTGTAAATTAATCAAAAAGATAACATCCGTAAAAATTGTTTCATTATAATGATTGAGATTTGCGTAAATATGAAAACACAATATTCAAGAACATTTTCAATATCTCCAGATGTCTCGAAAAATAGCTATATTTTTTTATACTCCTCATCTGTTTTTCTTAAAAATATATCTTGTCTTATATATTTAAACGAGCAATTCTTGTATATATATATATATAGAATCGGGATCTCTGAAACGGCTCCAACGATTTTCATGAAATTTTGTATACATGTGTTAAGAACGGCGATAAATCGATCTAGCTAGGATACATTTTTAGAAAACTTTTTTTATCCGTGTTTTAAGGCATCGATAAAATATGATTAGAATACGAACGTGAATTTCGCTGGCAAATAATATGTCATGGTAGCTTAGTGGTGAAATTAGGCAGTTAAATCCGAACGAGCGTGGTTCGAGTCTCCAATCTGAATTATTTTTTTCCTTTTTTTAAGATCATTTTTTTAATCGTATTTTATCACTAAGTGTACCGAGCAAATGCTCGGTCAACCAGGTACTTATTGCTTTAAGAAGGTAAAGCTTCTAGCTTTACCTTAAAACCACTAAGCCTCTTCACAATAAATAATAATTTAATTATTTAATAGCAAGTTTAAAATATTATTGGTTATTTATTTATTGGGATCTTACTAGTATGCCTTAAACTTAAAATTTCGTACGTATTTAGTGCTGATAATCCTTTCCCTTCAATTACCTATCCCTACTTAATATTATAAATGTTTAAGTAACTCTGTCTGTCTGTTGCGCTTTCACGTCTATACCACTGCACCGATTTTTATGAAATTTAGTACACATATAGACCAGAGCCTGGGAAAGGACATACTACCAGGCTACCTTTTGTCGCGAAAAAGGGCTTGGAGGGGTTTCGATAATCTGAGGAACTATTAGTCGGAATTAAATCATTCTTTCAGTGCTAGATAGCCTATTTATCGAGAAAGGCTATAAGGCTATATACTATAACGCTAAGTCGCCGTTATAAATCATAGTTAACGCAGGCAAAGCTGCGGTCAACAGCTAGTATTATGTCTTGGAGTTTCTTATCGAAAACGGGCAGCTGTAATATCTATCGAGATAACATTTAAGCTAAATAACAATAAGATTTACGTTAATACTCCTTTAGGTCCAAGCAAGTTCCAAGTCCAAATTAAATGTTATGATGGTATAAATATATTTTATCCCAACTTGGGTTATTATCTTTATGCGCTGGGAATGTTAATGCGGTGGTGGTTCGGCTCCTGCCAGATGTTACAAGCACCTCGTTTATATAGACTACGTGAGGCTGCAACTTTGTGATATTTTTAATCCTATACTTTCATAGAGTGCACATTTTAAATATTAAAATTTGACTTAATAGAGCTTCATAATCATCTTTAGCCTTCATCCGTACTGTCCAACATCGGCCTCCCTCAATGAACGCCAGGACAACCAATCCCTGGCTGTATAGTAGCTTATTTTTCAGATACTATGGATTAGGAAAGGAATGTAAGGTAGTCCCAGTAGTTCTCAGTAGTTTAGAGTGTCATGTCAATAAAGTTTTTTTTTTTACTTTTTGTTTCTTTCTCAAACAGTTTATCTGTCATCATCATTATCAGCCTTTATTCGTCCACTGCTGAACATAGCCCCCCTCAAGGAATGCCAAGACAACCAATCCCTTGCTTTATTGGTGCTTATTAGTTGGATTATATGGATACGTAAAAGATTGCCTCGTCACATGAATTTGCACTGTTCAATTGACCTGTATTTTTGGGCGTCATGCAGTGACGTAGCGTGCCTTGTCGGGGCCCCGTATAAAAATTTGTTTGGGGGCCCTTATGAAGGGTAAAGATTTCTCACATAAAAAAAATGATTGCATAACATTAAAAGAAATGTTTATTCATCATAATTATTTATCTGTAACTTTTTTTTTAATTTTTACGAATAATTCAAAACAAATAAAATAAATATTGCCTTTTTTCGGCAAACTGATTTATTAAATCATTTATAGCTGATGATAACTTTATTTTTTCTAAAGATTATTCCTCTATGGACAATAGTGACAGGTCTGATAGGCGTTCATTTCCCATCGAAGTTCTTAGACAATACGTCGGGGGCCCCGTGGCTCGGGGGCCCCGTATAATTGATACGGCTGATACAGCGGTAGCTACGCCCCTAGCGTCATGTCAATAAATATACTTTTAGCTTGTTTCTTCCGTCAAACAGTTTAGTTGTGTTTTGGAAAAATCACTGACATATAGATTCGAAATCTTATGGCTCATGCTAGCCAGCACTTTAATGAGTTGCTGCGGCTAATTTCAGGTAAACTAGCTTGTGTTCATGTGCTACGTCGACCACTCGCCATCGGCTGGCACGACTGCCAGTTTACCTATTTTCATAAAAAAGGCTTGTAGTTGTTTATACTTAATTAAATTGTTATCCTGAAATGAACAAAAAATAAAACATGGATTATTTTCTCGGTCTGTATTACCGGCCTTTCTTCGCAGTCTGGGTCTACACAATCGACATTACTAAGCAGAATTACTTTCCGTATACAATTGTTATGACTTTATCGATAAACGAAATTCTATAGGATCAAGACTGTTTTCTTGATGTCTATAGAAACTCTTGTATATTTTTTATCTAAGAGCTTCTTTTCCATGTATTTTGTTATTTTTGAATAGAAGTTGTACTATCGGTATTTTTTTTAAAGACTAATAAAAAGTGTCTAAATATTAGATTACTTATTATAGGATTGATTGATGAGGCTATGGGACACGGTTGCGTGGTACCCATAGGGTAAAAACGGGACCCTATTACTAAGACTTCGCTCTCCGTCTGTCACCTGGATCTCAAGATCCGTAATAGCTAAACAGTTGAAATTTTCACAGATTGTGTATTTCTGTTGCCACTATAACAACAAATAATAAAAACAAAATAATCTTAATAACTAAGGGGGGCTCCCATACAAAAAACGTGATATTTTAGCTTTTTCATGGCTACCATTCGCCGAGCTAGATCTCAAGAACTGTAATAGCTAGCTAGACAGTTGAAATTTTCACAAATACACAACTACAACTACAATAACAGATGCTAAAACCAAAATAATAATAATTTCATTTAATTAAAGGGGTATATACCCATACAACTGAGTAGTTGTTGGCGTTTTTTGTTGTATCTCATGAAACGTAATAGCAAAGAGTTTGAAATGTTTACAGATGTTGTATTTTTATTGACACAATAATAAATATAATGAAAATAAAATAAAAATAATATAAAAGGGGGGCTTCCATACAACAAAAGTATTTTCTTTTCGTTTTCTCTGGTACGGAACCATTCGTGCGTGAGTCCGACTCGCACTTGGCCGGTTTTTTAACGGACCCTATCTTATGTTACTTCTGGTACCTCTGAAAATATGTGTACAAAATTTCATGATAATCGGTTGAGTAGTTAAAGCGTTACAACTTTCCATGAATAACTTGTACAAAATTTCATGATAATCTGTTGAGTAGTTTTCTTGTAAAAGCGTAACAACTTTGCATTGATAAATTACCGAATTTCGCTATCTTTCCGCTACTTTGTCCAAGCCTTTGGTCCATGTTTGAAAATCCACATCTATACCAATAGATAAACCTTTAAAATACATAAAAATAATGAAACATGGAGAAGTTAACGAGAAAATAATACAAATATAGCAGCAGGTCTTGGCATCCGCCAGGGGCTTGTAAATAAAAAAGTAAACAGAACTTCACCGCAAGACTGAATAAAGTGAAGTTTTCATTTTATTTTCTGGCAAACTTTCTTAATACTCACAAGCTCTGAACTCGCTAAAGCGAAACTTATAAAAGTGTCGAATACTATGACTTTGACTTCAGTATTAAGTTGAGGTACAATTGTATTAAAAATGTAATAGCTTAGAAAAGTTATTTACAATGTATAATCTGTAAGTTCTTCCGATACAAATGCCTTGTTCTCAATTTTTATAATATTAGTAGGATAGTTCGAACTTATCTATACTAATATTATAAAGAGGAAAACTTTGTTTGTTTGTTTGGTTGTAATACTCAAAAAGTACTGGACCGATTTCAAAAATTCTTTCACCATTTGAAAGCTACATTATCCACAAGTAACATAGGCTAAATTTTATTCAGAAAAAAATAGGGTTCCGTAAGATATTTGGGTTTTTCGGACACAAGGTGTAAAAAATCAATCAGAAAAGTTACATATTTTGCGTTGTAAATCTTAGTTAATGCTGGCGAAGCTGCGGGCAACAGCTAGTATTTTATATTTAGTATTTATTTAGTACACATATATATTTGGTCATACTTTTTCCCTTCATCTATGTTAACTGGTAGTACAAAAGATATCAACAAGCCTTTAATATCCACTACTGGATATCGGTCTCCTTTCAGGAACACCAAGACGGATGATCAACCAGCTCTGCTCTGCCACTGCACAGACATTCTATTTGTTTCAGATGTAGTTTTAAAATGCATTGCTTTTCACATTACGTATTCCACAGCGTTAAAAGAACTCAATATGGCTCCCGTGTTTATGTGCCTATGAAATACTGGGTTTATCATAAATGTCACGTTTCCCTTATTCACATGTTTACAGATATACAAGACATTCAACATGAAACCCTAAGTGTTGCGGGTTTTGATATATTTTAAATTAAAACGCAATATAAAAGAGCATTCGTGTCTCAGTAGCACCGTAATCCGAAATAAGTATGTGATGTAAAATAGCTGAGTTTGTTTCGCCGGTTTCAGTGGGTTCGCCTTTTAGCCGGTAGTAGAATCAATTGACGTTAAAATATACTTTGTTAGTGCTATTTTAAATGAAAATATTTTGATTTGATTTAATTTGATATCATGTTAGTTTTCTATAACCCCAAAGCTTTGGCTGTGGCGGAAATGCCTAGATACTTCAACGTTTTATCACAAATCTGCATGAAATATTATATAACTGATTGAATGTACCGTCGGTTTATGATGGAGATTCATGTTATAGCCACTACAATAAAACTTATACTATGAATTTTCCGTATGAACTTTACTCTATGCTATGAATAGTGGAAAAAGTGTCATTTTGTATCATGTTTTATTTTACTGGCTGGCTGACTGTTCGTGCTTTGCCAGGTAAGTATAAGCTTAAAATCTAGTAAATAGTTCTATCTATTGTTTTCTACTGTTTACGCGAATTTCTCAACTATGATGAAATAACATTTTTGGGTTTTATAGCGGCCTGTTAAGATTTTAAAATGGCCGACGTTTTTGATACTTTACACCAACCACGTCTCGTTGCGATCAGTTCTACCGTGACCATGTTCAGTATTTCCGTGAACGTAGAACGCAGAAAGTATCTGAAACGTCGGGCATACGAAAATCTTCATAAGCTTAATAATCTTAGTAATCTTAAAAGTTTTTAAGCTATTGCATAGCTTCTATCGCGGGCCTTGAGCGCGGGGACCGAATCCAGAAATTCCGTAACATAAAAACCTCACGCTCCCCACTCCGACGGGCACGGAGGTGTGGCTTGAAGGCCGTGCATTGTCTAACGTCGTTTCTTTTTGGCAGTCTTCGACACGGTGTTTGTGTGCGTGCAACTTATTTATAACACAATATTAACTTTTTATTTATTTAATAAAAGAAAAAAAAATGTTTTCTTATCGATCACTACGCTCAAAAAGTGTAACGTGAATTAATATCCAAGAAAAAGAAATACTGCATAAATAAAATTAATAAATAATTATAATTGCATAAGTTGATACAAAATGCTAAGCAATAGCTTTACCGCGGCAGTCCCCGAGTGCCATTTTTTATTATAATAAGAGAAATTCGCGTAAATATTAAAAAAAAACAATAAATTTACAAAATTTTAAGCTACTAATTTTAAATTTTTATATTTCAGTCAGATCTATAGTAAAACGTTGAAGAATCTAATTCCATCAATATTTATTGCTAATACTACTGATAGTATATAGGCTGTCACAGCAGTGAGGAAAAGGCTAACCTTTTCCTCACTGCTGTGACAGCCTCTTCTTTCAACTGCTAATTTCAATCGACGCCAAAGCCGCCTAGCATTAGACACTAAGAATTTACAAACGCCAAATTTCCACATAACGCCAAAACACCGCACATTCCCAGAATCTGATGTTGGTAAAAAATCTTTTGCAAATATAGATAATGATATGGTAGCAGTAAATCTTTTTTTCTTAAGTAGTCTGTCTATCACACACGATTCACGTGTAACGCACGTGACGTAAATATTTCGTATTTCACGTGATGTTCTGATGATAATACGTATTCGAGGAATTTGGGGTTTGTCAATCATAACGTAAAAGCTTTTATGGTTTCGGTTGGTTACCTTGGTTTTTTATCATATTTTGATATTACGATTGGGTATAAAAACTTTCATATTTTCTCGTTTGAGTTTTTGTTTTTTTAATTCACGCGATTTTAACTCATTTTAATTAAATAACTTGATCGAAACGCGGCTTATTAAGGTTTTTACGAGCCCGACGCTTCGGATACATGATAGCAAATACCTTAACAGGAGGACTCGTGTAAAAATCTCAATAAACCGCGATAAAATCCGTAAAAATTCAGTTAAGTTTTATTATAATGTAACTTTCTTTTTTATCATTTTTGATGTGTTTTTCCGTGTTTTTCTTTAAATTTAATGTTCAATGAAATTGAAGATATGAAAATGGTTAATCTAACTAGTACGTTATGATTGTAACAAAACATTAATACAAATATGTTACGCATATTTACGTAGGTATTAAAATGTAATAAATATTACAAAAGGTTAAAAGGGCAAATGTCTTTTTGTATTTTAAGTTCGAAACCATAACAATAGCCTATTGTCCTTATCAACTGTCTATTTCAATCTCTTTATGAGCTTTCCTTTTATCTCCGACACCTTTTTATCATCTTTAATCTTACCGTATCCAAGATTAAAATGGTAGTAAAGTAGCAATCCATATTTGTCCCACTGCTGGGCATGGGACGGGTCCTCGAAATCAGCCGAGGAGGATATCGAGCCATAGTTCACCCAGCCGCTGACTCAATGCGGGTTGATGAACTTCACACCTTCAAAGACATTCAATCTCATCTGGCATCCTTTACCGAGCGATGATGGTCTCAAAATTAGAAATACTTAAAAATTAGAAAATGGTGGGGTCAGGATCGAACCCTTCTCCCCCACCCCAGCCCAGGAAAGTCCCCTCACTCAAGAGGCCGAACGGTATGGGTTCGGCTGGACCGTCGTCGCTCATGTATGGTGGTAGATTTATTGGGAATTTAAGGAACTAATATAAGAAGGACGCCCATTTATTTGATTCTGAGGTGGAGACCCATAATTATAAGTTGATGATGAATAAAATAAATATGACTCGTTTTATTGTCTCTGTATGTGTGTGTGTGCGCGCGCGCGTGTGTGTGTGTGTGTGTGCAGACCCTTATCTATGTTAGCAGTTGGATTAGAAATTTCGTGTTTTTCAAATTTCGAACTGAATACTTAAAATAGTTAATAGTTTTATCAAAATGGAAGCTCCACTGAGGGGGGTGTTAAAAGGGACACTCTTAGATTAAAGATCCCTTAAACTATAAAAAAGAACGATAAAACTAATTTAAGCATAAAGTTGTCCGCTTTCAAGTTATGAACCATAAAGTGAAGTTAGGGTCCCAATGCGTTTAAAAACTTCAGCTTGACTTGACAGAGCTTAAATTAAATTACGGCCACTAGTTAGGTGACAACGCCATGCTTTAGTCGGGATCAAGAGGTTTTTATGATTTTTCCCTGAAATACTCAGATTTTATATAATTCTTCATTTTACATTCCGTTTTCCGAGATTTCACAAGCAAAAAAACACATCTAATCTAAGGCTAATCAATAATAATACCTATATGTAACGCCAATAGATTTATTGTATAGCAAATTTGACTTACTCCAGGAAATAGGAAATGAAACCATTCAAACAAACTATTAACATTTATCCTTACCTACTTAATATTATAAATATGAAAGCTGGGATGTTTGTTACGCTTTCACGCGAAAACTACTGAACCGACCATCAAGAAACTTCGTACACATATTCTCGGAGGTACTAGATGTAATATAGGATACGTTAAAAAAAAGGGATTTTTTGCTAGCGTAGGCGAAGCCACGGGCAACAGCTAGTTCTTAAATATTTTTATATTTTTTGTACTATGTTTATGATAATATATTTATTTTGATGAAGATTGTCGATCCTCCATCATAAACTAGTTGAATCATCCACGTCTGTCCACGATGTTGGTTATGACTTCTAAAATACCTCTGTTTTTTCGAGAAAACAGCAATCCAGATTAGCGAAAGAAATGGAAGTATAAAGGTATATGTTAGAGACAGCTAAACGGGACAAACCGCCTTTAACACTTAATTAATAATTACCAAAGTAAATTGTGTCATAAACAATTGCTGCTATAACAATCTAGAAGACAAACATGCTTTATGGACGTAATTATTGTCTATACTCAAAGCGTACGTGACTACAGCGATAACTAGCGAGCTAGTTTACTAAGCAGTTTCAACTGAAGGGAAATTCTATTTGATATCGTAATATCTGCTTCGTTGACATTGTTTTGTAGGATTTGTTTTAAATATCTTGAACTTTAGCGCACATTTCTTTGAAGCTTTGCAACTAAAAGAACGGGAAAGGAGGTGTAATTACTGGCTCTAAGACCTATCTAAGGATAGGCAAAGAATGAATGACTTAGCTTTCTATTTGAGGCACTGGAAATGCTTTGCGTATTCACCCGGGGATTCTAGCACCTTACGCTGCCCCCGACGCCAGCATACCGCACTAAAACCTCTGCGATTTGCCTACAACCTCTTAAAGAATGTTCCGGATCTGACTAGTATAAAACACCCCCGGAACCGTCCGTTTCCCTTAAAACGGTGCCCTCACGATAGGTTTCTAACGTCACCCGTTCCAAACCAGTCGACCGTAGCTGACCAAGTTAGGTACAAACCCGACGCCATGAACATGGCGGGGGGCAACCCCCCAAATTTTTAACGTCATAGGATGATCCAACCGGATCACCCCATTTCCGATGACGCATAACGGTCACTAGGACCATTAGCATAGATCCAACCGAAAAAAAAAAAAAAAAATTAAAACGGCTGACCGGGCTTCCTAGTATTGAGAACTCCAACAATATGTAGCTCCAGACGCCGGAATATGAGGAACGAGTTGCCTTATTTAATCCCGGGTAAAATAACGCTGACAACCCAGGTTTGACGACTGTCAATTTGTCCATCCAATTAAGACAAAAAAATTTGCATGTCACCGCGATAGTTGTTGTCCTGTGAGGTCTTGACAAGTGAATGATTGTTTCTTAAATTCAGTACAAGTAAGATGCTTAGACAAAGATTTATTATGCCTTTTACATGCTCGTCCAGCAATTTATTGTGTTAGTCTAAAATAGTTACGACAAAAATGTTTGAGAATGTATTATAAAAATTCGTTAAAACATATTATCTAACTAATTCAAAAATAATAAGGTTCAAATTTGTTTGTTACAGTGCCTTGCACACTGATCAAGATTTACTAGACAAGTATCAAGTATTTAGTAGATATGAACCTTAAATGCAAATAGACCAGACAAGAATATTTTGCATTCATTTCAGTAAAAAGGAAATGTTTTAAGAACTTAACAAAGAAGATATCATTTCGACTTACCAACGGTTACCATAATTAGAATTAAATACCCATAATGTCCTAGGGATCCCAAAAAATCGTTACATTAAACAATACTGCAGGCATTTGCTTTTAGTGTAAGCATAAATATATTCTAGGTAAGATAGGGCATGGCTTGGCATATAGCCAAACCGGAGAGCCTATCCGGCTTGTAATAAAAAATTAAACAATAAAAGTGTTATATTTGCTTATGATATTTTATACACAAAAATGTACTTATGCTAATTACTATAACATGTTACTTTTTGGTCAAGTAATAAAAATATTATTATGTTAGCCTTTGTAACGCTAGAAACACAATGCAATTTCGGGTTTCATCATCAGCCTTTATCTGTCTACTGCTGAGTAGGCCTCAAAAATACTGGACCGATTTCAAAAACTTTTTCACCGATTTAAGGCTCCATTATCTACGAGTGACATAGGATAAATTTTATTCTGGAAAAAAATAGGGTTCCGTAAGATATTTGGGATTTTCGGACACGAAGTGTAAAAAATCAACCAGAAAAGTTACTTATTTTGCGTACCGTGCCTAAACTATAAAAGATAGAACCATAAAATGTTTTTTTAAAATTGTAGATCTTATAATTATCTACAAAAAATTCCGCGACACGTTATACCTTTCTATGTCGAGTGAGGCACAATAACAATTTTTTTATTTAGATAATTTGAATTTTTTTGGACTACATTTAAACGCGTTTATTTTACTCATGCTTTGGATCCTTATCAAAATAAATTATTTCATCACTAAGTACAGTTTATGTAGATAATATTTCGACTTTGAATGATTAAAATTGGACGTTTGGTTTTGAAGTTATGGCGAAATCTATCTATACTATATATCTACTCTAATATTATAAAGAGGAAAACTTTGTTTGTAATGAATAGGCTCAAAAAGTACTGGACCGATTTCAAAAATTCTTTTACCTTTCAAAACCTTTTTTTTTTTTTTTTTTTTTTCTTTTACGCCGGGAAATGCACTGACGCATCCCGCAGGAGAGTGGGTTTCCCCAGGCAGGTATATGGGACTCGCTGCGCCCGAAAGATGGTAAGTGGACGCAGCTCTACCCACTAAAACCCGGCGAGTGCCACCACTGCCGTCTTTGGTGAGGTGCCCCGGATCTACAAGCAACAGGGCACCTCGACGGCTAGTCAGCCCCTAAGGGGACCGACGCCACCTCCACAGAGCGGTTTTTCCGCACCACAGAACAACCACTCCCGACGTCGGGACAGAACGATGAGGTGAGGTTCCCATCCTCACCCCTTGCCCCCTGCTCTTTTGTCCCCTCTTCTTATAAGAGGGATACAAAGAGCCCCCTCGGCTCAATTCGCTTCGCCCAAGGTCACCCTGGGCTACTAAGCCCCACCGCCACGACAAGGCCTGAGCCATGGTGGGGCCTTTCAAAACCTATATTATCCACGAGTAACATAGGTCAAATTTTATTCTGGAAAAAAACAGGGTTCCGTAAGATATTTGGGATTTTCGGACACGAGGTGTAAAAAATCAACCAGAAAAGTTACTTATTTTGCGTACGCTGCCTAAACTATAAAAGATAGAACCATAAATTATTGTAATTAATTGTAGATCTTATTAATATCTACAAAAAAGTCCACGACACACTATACCAACCAATTTATTCAGAAATTTTGATTTTTTTTAATCCTTAAGATATGAAGCTAAAGAGTTTGATCCCGAGACCCGCTAAGATCCCGTTGTAAATCTTAGTTAACGCAAGCGAAGCTGCGGGCAACAGCTAGTATGTAATATAGTGCCACTAACATCTACGAGATGGCGACATTAGAAGAACTCGTAGAAAAATCACGTGAGAAATATATTTAATCTTGGCACGACGGCAGAGAGTCACGTAGATCTTTATGAATGCCATTCTACTTCTCATCATCTCATCTGGAAGAAATTTGGCACATACATGATATTTGATGAAAAACTAAATTTTCCAGCAGCCAGATAACTCTCAACAAACACCACTCGCATCAAACCAAGCCGGCTACTGCAAGGACTTCTACTCGTCTATTTAGAAGTCGACCCTTTGTCTTTTCAAACGTGGCCTCCACTTCAAAACAATATAAAATATACCATTGAATATCTCAAAATATGAAGACAATCATGAACATCAGCCACTATCCATTTACTGTTCGTCAAGGGCCTCTCTCAATGAAAGCTAAGACGTATTCCTGCATGTAACACGGAACGGCCACTGGACGAAATCGTCTTCTCACCTCGTTAGTAGACTATCTATTTATAAGAATAAGAAAGGGGTAGAAACAAGTAGGTACTAATTTTCCATATCTCATACTTTATTAATTTTTAGGACCATTCTTTTTCCTTTTTATATAACGAATGTTGCGGATATTCCAGTTTTATAAATGAAACATTGGAATAAACGAAATCATTAATTCAGTAAGAAGATGTGAAGGGTCGTTAGATTGTCTGATTTAATGATCCACGGATGTCTATAGTACTTCGATTTACACTGTAATTTATTTAAAACTGCATTCTATAAGTTATTTAACAAAAAAAAAATATATAACTATTGACAGTTCTATCCACTATACTCGTATACCTTGACTTAACTTCTGTGCCTTAGCGATCCAAAGTGGGTCTTGGCCTCCGAAACGAGAGACTTCCAACGGTTTCTGTCCTGAGCAACCTCTGACAGGACTGGTCACGCAGCTCAATCCCGAGCTCACGCAGGTCAGCCTCTACCATGTTCTTCCAGCGATATCTGGGACGACTGGGCGCTGTCCACTCGTATACCTACCTCTTATATTATACACAATAGTAGAAGAGTCAGTACTACTGCCTTCCATATTACGAGCTTAACCGAAAAACGGGCGTTTTTCGGCTTTCATAGATTCACTCAAATCGACAATAGGTTATAGGTTCTCTTTAGACTCTTACAGAATCGAAGAGGTTAAAAAAGGTTTAGCCCTTATTTACATTCCTAAAGTAAACTATTACATAAAATTTTATAAACACAATTTTATTTTGTACGTAACGTAATGAAATAGTTGTGGGCTGGTCGCAAACACAGATCTCAAGGTTAATAGACCAAGTAGACCAATAAGAGACCACGTTGCGTTGGAAAGTCGGTTGAGTTCTTGTATGATTTCTCGATGATGATGATGATCTTATTTCAAACCCAACCAGGAGTACGACAGATGCGGATGTCAAGAAATTTGTCGTTGTAACGTTCCCTTAAAATACTGCTTCATCAATTTGAGGGATACGACTGCTCCTACATCCAGTAATATTGATGGTATTTGCTGACAAAGACGTGACAGAGAGTTGGCTTTCAAAATAATAATCATTCGTCCTCAAATTCTGTAAATATACGCGGACGAAGCTAAGGCTCTGTTTCACAACCTCCAGATAAGTTCCGGATAGGCTATAGGCAACATATTTGACAGATAGAGTATGGAGTATCTGTTAAATATGTTGCCGATAGTCTATCCGGAACTTATCTGGAGGTTGTGAAACAGGCCCTAAGTGCAATAGCTAGTACCTACTAAATAACATGAAATATTACTGATAAATAAATAAAGATGATCTCCAGGCAGGGGCAGATCCGTGTTGGATGCGAGTGGATCGGACGTCTTGGCGTTCATTGAGGAAGGCCTATGTTCGGGACGGACGGACGTTCAGGAGACAGATAAAGGCTGATAATGATGATGATGAATTATTTGAGCCGATTTGTAAGCAAGAATATTTTGTATTTTTTCCATTACAATACAAGTCGCGTGACAGTTGCGTGATGAATGTCCTCATCAGGAATGGATGAGGCATCCGCTTTCATCTTAAAACCATATCAATCATTTTCGCGCACTCGCAATTTCACCGTTTATTTCGTGCAACATCACGCAATATTTTTCGGTTGAATTCCCAGAATACATTAACATAGTTCCCTTATTGTTACAAAAGTTTTCATAGCACCTGCGCTATGGTTTGTTCAAAGTTTGGAAATGTCGGGTACTAGTAAGGTATTAAGTGTAGGTATTTAAATTCACTGGATAGCTTAAAAATCTATTTTTTTTAAATGAAAAGAAGTTTTTCTTAATGTTGCAGAGTTCGATGACAACATGGTCTATTAATGTCTTGAAATCTTGTGGCACAAAAAACAAGGATGAACTGTTTCAAATAGCTATAATAGTAAAAATAAACACGTTAATTTTAAAATCGCGTCACCGATTTTTTTAAAGTCAATATTTTTATTCAAAATACCACTAGTGTATCTTTTTGGACGTCAATTGAGTCTACCACCGGTTCCAAAGCAAGCCCACTGAGAAGAAGCGGCGAAACAAACTCAGTGGATATAATCTTTAAAAATCTTCTATTACTTATTTACATGAAATACTACTATACTATTATAGTGTATGAGAAGAATCTAGCAAGAAACTCGGTTGGGTTGCTCTTTTTGCGCCAAAATAAACTAGAGGATGTTAATTAAAAAAAAGAAACTCAGCTAGGTAGTAACCGTATAACACCACTAGCCACCACAGCAGCATCCAAAGTACATCCAATACCTGTAATTAATAAACTAATTGATGATAAATATTGGAATATAAATTTTAATAACAATGGGAAGCTAATAAATATCCTGTTCTATCCAGACGCCACCAGATATCTCTAGAAAGAGTCCTTTACGAGAAATAACTTTGTTACACGTTAATGGAAGCTCGATTGGATTGTTTTAGCTTAGCATTTTAATATTCATGCTATTACAGAGTAATAAGTTAATTTAAATACCGCTACTTAACTATCTTCTGTTGTACCTGTACTTTAGCTACTGTGAATTTTATTAACATTATAATATCGTGTTCTCTGTAATTTTATTATAATAATTGGTAGTATTATAAATATTTATTCACTAATATTATATTATATCTACGTAACAATATTAACAATATCAAACTAAAAACTTATAATTAAAAATTAACTCTAAAATATTCATATAAATATTCACAAAAAGAATATGTCATCCAAAATTTCAATTTGGGGCATGGTACCCAGAACACTGGCAGCATTACCTCGCTGAATAGCTAAACTTATTCTCTGCGCGAAATAGCTGCCAGCCTTCTGATCACCCGATGAGAGAATCAGTCGATTCGACATATCCTTCATAAACCGTTTCATGTCAGACGACCACGGCCCTAACGTTTCGAAAGCTAACGCCGCAAACTCATAGTCTTCAGTTATAGAAGAGTATTTGCGACGCTTGAGAAACTGAGCACGATCGGCTGCGGCCCCAACTTTAGTACAAGTTTCATGTACATAAGATGGGGCCAGCGTGTCTACGCAGGTTACACCCCACACCAAAGTGCGGCCCAGTCTCCACGGCACAAGCGTAGCACCGTCAGGTCTCTTGCCATCATCTCTAACTAGACCACATGGTTCTAATGTTGTTGGTACAGAAACCGTGGCAAGAGCTCTACGTACCAAATCATTAACCGTACCGTGGCGATATAAGCGACCAGCACTTCTGGAGCAGGACAAGCCATGTCGACCCAACTGATTCACAAACTGCCCACAGGAACACAAATGAGCTTCACATACTTTGGCACCAAGCCGGAGACTAATGGAAATTCTCAAGGTTGCAGGATCTAAAACTGTACCAAGATTATGTGAGGGAAGTGCGTACAACCATTCACTGGAGTGTTCGCTGGTGACTGCTAATAGTCTCGCTCTCTCTGCATTGTCCATTTCTTGGTCAAGGAGACAAGCAAACGTCAATTTTTGTCCAGGCATGTCCCAAATTTTTTGTTTTGTTTTGTCAGTTGGGAGATTTTCCATCGGAAACATAGCACTCCAAACATCCAAAGCCTCACCCAAGCCCGTTACTTGAACATCAGCTTGTTGTATGTTTAAAATATTGCTGATGAGAGTAATCGAACTGTGAGTAGAAGCTAAGAAAGCCGGCAGAGCCACGCTTGAGGTGGTACGAATTCCCAACCCGCCTAATTTAACAGGAAGGCAGGTCTGTCTCCAAGTGGCGTCTTCAAACTTTAAATTTAGAATTTCAGATAAAATTTTCTTCAATAAAGAGTCTATGTGACCGGTAACCAAAGGGAATTTCCACATAGGACAACACCGAAGTAAGTACATAAATTTTGGTGTAAATAAGCAAAGGCGAAGAAAGTAGATAGCCATGTGTGGTTTCAATTCCAAAAGGCGATCAGAAAATTGAAGAAAAGTTTCTAATTTTGAATTTACTATAATAATTGGTTCATTTTCCTGACATAGTTAAAATAAGTTTTCATTTATTGACTTATAGTTATAAAACGAAATTTAGATTTAAACTGCCCTCCTAGACAAGTGGCACAAACACTATACGAATAGAATAGAATACGTCTTATTGTATGTGAATGACACTAGCTGTCAAATTACATATCGTAAGCTAGTGTCATTCCCATACGATAAGTATTCTATTCTATTCGTTTAGCGTTTATGCCACTTGTTTAGGGGGCAGAATAGAAAAATGAAAGGTGAAGCTTCGATCGCTTTCTGGAAAGATCGATTGACAGCTCATAGAAAGAGTATTATAAAAGCCTGGCAGCAGCTGATAATCACGTGCCAGTACGCAGTCTGAATCTTTACAAACATAATGTATAAACTCTTCAAGTTCTTGAACGAAACTCACAAAACGGGTAAATGTAAACCCTCGTTACTTTCAAATACTATAATATGTATTCATCGAGAGTTTCACTTTTTATATCCGTGTTTCAAAAGGATGGTTGCAATCTGCGTGCGGCACGAAGGTTGTAATTAGAGCCCGGTGCTGCACACCGCACGGCCTCATCAACGTCAAACACCGACGGCTACACACTCTTTGGCAATAAATGGCTGCAGACAGGCCATACGAGCATGCATATATGCAGAGCCATCACGCGTTCATTTTATAATTGCACGCATGTCAACTACAAGCATAGTAGATATTATCTTGTCTCACAAGTTTTTGATGTACATCTATTGTCGCGCGTTAGCAGTTGTAGTGACGACATGTCGTGACGCTACGCCGCCGCTTTTGACTCCTTTGAACGCGTGTGTTTACTTTACCATATTTTTTCATTTGATTATTATGGTAGATATTCCACAAAGTTTTTATTTATTCGCATACAACCCTAAAAATAAAAAAAGAATAGAAAATGCTGGCGATGGAAGTGGATGGGGTAGATTTTTTATTGTGAAATTTCTGTACTTGAATTCTAATATTTTATTATGTATAAATGTGCAAATATATTATATATTTCTAAGGACCAACGAATAACGTTCGATCATAGTAAGAAAATTGATCAATTTCCGAAGTCAAATTTACAAAGGTGACGTGTCGTAAAAACTGCCTTTATCTTTTAACTTTGAAAGCTAAAAGATAAAGGCAGTTTAAGGAAGAAAAGAAATGAGATCTTGATGTTTACCAAAAAACTTATAAATCTTTATTGTTTATAAAGATTTATAAGTTTTTTGGTAAACATGAAGATCTCATTTCTTTTCGAACTGTTTACTGTTCATTAAATAATTTGTTCTCGGTAATTTGTGATGTTATTTTTAAATTTATCATCGGAAACGGAGATAGTGTTTAGTTATTCATTACATGCATTTAAAATGTTATCTCGCGTTTTATATTGCACTAGCTGTTGCCCGCAGCTTCGCCTGCGTTAACTAAGATTTACAACGGGATCTTAGTACGCGAAATAACATTTTTGCACCTTGTGCCCGAAAAACCAAAATATCTTACGGAATCCTATTTTTATCAGAATAAAATTTAGCCTATGTTACTCGTGGATAATCTAGCTTCCGAATGGTGAAAGAATTTTTGAAATCGGTCCAGTACTTTTTGAGCCTATTCATTATAAACATACAAACATACAAAAGTAGGTACAAATCTTTCCTCTTTATAATATGAGTATAGATATAGATATAGATTTGTTTCAAGAACAATGTTAACGTGAAGTTTAAATGCTACTTCCTGTTTTAATATCATATACCTAAGTTACAAATTTCGGTAAGCGTCAAGTTTTCTAGAACAACAAATGCTTTCATTTATTTTGTTGCCTCGCAAATATTGTTGGCTTTTATATTACTTTGGAACACCTGCCTGGCTTATCTATTCTTGTTGATGTTAAATTTCTTCATGTCTTGTTCTCCATGTCTGTTTCAGCATTATTTTAATGTTTAACAAATACTCTGCCCTATGCAAGAATCATAATATAATTATTTTTATATCTTGGCCTTAATATGAATGTAATCTATAATTTTCTTATGTCCGGTAATCATGAATGCGATTTATTTTGAGCGATTCACCCATCTGATCAATTCTTCACCGAGTAGCAAGCAACTTTGCCGTGTTTCTGAAAGAATGAGGACAAAGAGTATAATTAGTAATTTTTGTCATCGAGACATTGATAAAAATCGTATAGAGCATTATAGCAATACATAGAGTATACTGGACTCAGAAGCTATTAATTCTTACTTATCTTGTCACTTCAGCTCTGAATCTTATTCAGTTGCGATAAACGCTACCTAAGTGTTGTTACAAAAATATGAAGAACGCTTACTCGGACACATAAAGTATATGATTTTGCTTAAAAATACGTCTAAAAGGCCAGTGTTTGTGCCAGTTGTCTAGGGAGGCTGATGAGTTAATCTCAACCTAGCACAATAATAATTCAAACTACTAAACGGAATACGGATTCTTTAATTTGGAATTTACATTACGAATCTATTTGGTTGCAAGTGATGGACTAGGCGTCTAGACTTTCAAAGATAAACCAATATCCTATACTGTTATAAAAGAGTTTGACAATGATGCTTACTAACAGTAAATACACTCATTATAATCTCTCCATATTTTTTTTCTTTAACGCCGGGAAATGCACTGGCGCATCCCGCAGGGGTCTCCCCAGGCGTGTATGTGGGACTCGCTGCGCCCGAAAGCTGGTAAATGGACGCAGATCTACCCACTAAAACCCGGCGAGTGCCACCAATGCCGCATTTGGTGAGACGCCCCGGATCTACTAGCGCAGGGCACCTCGTCGGCCATTCAGTCCCCTCAGGGGGCCAACGCCACCTCCACAGACGGGTTGCCCCGCACCACAGAACAACCCCTCTCACCGTTAGGACAGTACAATAAGGCGAGGTTCCCATCCTCACCACTTGTCCCCTCTTCTTATAAGAGGGATACAGAGAGCCCCTTTGGCTCAATCAGCTTCGCCCAAGGTGTGGGGCTCACCCTAGGCTACTGAGCCCCACCGCCACGACAGGGCTTGAACCATGGTGGGATTATAATCTCTCCATGTCTAATGTGTCTTGACCCAATTAAAGGGAACTTTAAACGTACAAATTGGAAGTAATAATAGTGGGAGTTACTAAGAATTCCCTTACTTTTGTTCCTCACTGCACCGCTGAGATAACTTTATTAGCTGGAGTAATTCCGCTGGTTTTCCTCGACTTGTCCGCACTAAAACTTTTCCTATTAGAGGCAAATTTTTATTTCCCTTCATTTTAAATTTCAATGAGATTCCCAAGTGTTAATGTTACGTGCATTACTTCGGCTAGATATAATTTAGTTGATTATAATTAAAACGAAATCTCAAATTTGTAATTTGTTTTAATTACACCCAGATTTTTTTCCTATTGAATACTAGCTCACGACATATAATTAGACTCAAGGTATATATTTATGGAACGAAGTTCCTTACGGCAGCCTTGGAGGGGATAGGGATTTTGCTGCGCGACCGAACTAAAAAAATGTGACCTGTAAGAAAAAGTGCGTGGAATAAAAGCGTTAAATGAGACGTGCGCAGGCGCGACAGTCGCATACACAAGCGAGTAGTGTATAGTACCTTTATTTTTAGCCGAAGGAACTTCATTCCTACCTGGTGTCCCACGACACCACATTTCTTTTTTACAAAAAAAATATAAATTTCATGTGTCTGTATGAGCGTTCTTATAATGTTTTTGCAACAAAACTATGGCGTTAGCGTTTATCGCGAAGGAATAGATTCGGAGCGTTTGCCACATGTCTAGAGGGGCAGTTTTGATGTAGAATAAATACATTTTAAACGATTTTAAACAGAAGGGTTTAAATATACGAAACGTTTAACATTTAATTATTAGTTGTTGAACTTGTTATAATTATAAATTGAATGGAATCATAATATATTTAATTGTTTTTCCAACAACGTGAAGTATTTAATTAACTTTTAAGATCTCATAATATAATCAATAAAACGGGTTTGAGTTCGTAAAACTTATACGAGTACAGGCGTTGAGTGTTCAAAGAGCAATTTTCAATTAAAATTTGCCCTGTGTTAGTTTGACAGACGTTTCATTAACCTGGTTCCATTTCGTTCAGGAATCTGTTAAATGTTCATATTTATTATATTCTAGCAGACATCTGTTTGGTATTTATAATTAAATTTGTATGTAATTTCTTATCTAAAATTTTTCCATTTACATATCTTGTATACATGCTTTGTGGATTAAGGCTTATAAATATATTAAATTTCAATTAAAATAATATTTGACAGGAGCACTAGTTACCAATTACTGCGCGTGCGCACGACACGTCTCATCTTTCCGAAATACAGCTGTTTGAAGGAAGAAAAGGGGCAATCCCCTTTTGTAAGTGGTTGAGATATTCTTGTCTTGGTTCTGATATTTAAGTACAATATATCACGTTTATACGTGATTTGGTAATATAGTATCTCCCAAACTTTCACTATTCAGTACTATATAGGTACAGGTAACACGAACTCTATGGAGTTCAACGCAAAACAACGTTACGGAATAAAACTGATAAGCTAATGCTTCTTATAAATAAATTGCATGTTGCAAAATATATTCTTCGAAGGAAAAAGAAATTACTACCTAAAAAACTGTTATGCTGCTTCATTTGTTATCATACAGTACATTGGATTTTTATTTATTAATATTTTCATATATAATTTTTATTGCGTAGATTTACCCGCCCGATTTTAAATAAAATTTTAAAAAAATTTAGTCCATTAGCAAATGCAAAATTTTGCATTTTCTTGCATTATTGTCGGAAGTTAAAAAAATCTATAGGTTTATCACAATTTATTTTATTTATTTATTTATTTATTTAATTATTTATGCACACAAGAGATTTTAACACAAAACTATTAAACAAAAAGAAAACAGTACAAAGGTACAGCTTATTCCATAATGAAATTTCTTCCAGCTGACCTAATAGAGGAGAAGAAGAACAATAATTTAATTTAGTCTATTTATTTATTTATTTATTTATTTATTTATTTATTTAGGTACATCAACAATTAATTATACGTGAGACATGTTCTTACAAAATACATGCATGAATTAAGGAAAAAAATTAATGTATAACAATTACTTACAGATGTACTCAGCATGCATAATTTATAATTATCACCTATTCAAATTAAAGCCTATTATAATGACAATACATTCCAATTACATTAATATAAATTACTGGGATATACAAATATTGAATTAATGAAATATGCACAAGAAACACAATAATATACAGACCTTGTTTAAGTAAACTTAATTTACAAAGTTAATTTGATACATTTAATGATCACATAATAAGGCTCAGATAATAATCAACAATGTCAAAGCTTAAAATATCTATAATTAATTATTTATTATTGAAATATATAAGGTTCAATATGTGAAAATGTCGTTAAAAGTCCAATAATAATAATTTAAGTAATAAAATGTCAAAATATTAATAAAAAATTAAGGGGAAAGCATATAATATTATATTCAAGACACGAACTAACATTGAAGTGCAAAACAGACAATTTGACAAAAATTAAATAAATAATAATAAAAATAATTATAATAAAAGTAGTAATTATAATGTCGTTTACCATGTTTATTAATTTTTTTATACAGAAAAAAGGAAATTGTCGAATAGTCGAAATTAAAATAATTTATCATCAATATCTTTTATCACATTTTTTCTATTATTAGGACGTAATTTAAATCACAATAACGATTTTTTTTTACACAAGACGCCAAAAAAGCGCCAAGATATTCTAGACAAGGCTGCGAGGGTATTGCGATTGGAGGTTTTCCGAGTGTCAATTTACTCTGGTTCCCGGCACGTGTAGTCCAGGTAATTGACCTATTAGGTACCCCGATTTATAAATAGATATCGAGAGAGGAAAAGTTATAGGTTGAGCAAATCAACACGTTTTGTTTTTTGTTGTTTATTTTTTCGTATATTGTTTCATTAAGGTTAATAACCTTTTTAATTTGATATTGGTGGTGTTTATTTATTTTTACAACAACCGAAGACAGAGGAGTAAGCCAATTTCCAATTACGATTATCGGTGTGGCCGTCTCAGCGTTCCTTTAAAGAGGACTTTATGCGAATATATTATAAATAGGAAAGATGCGATTGTTCATTTGCATTGAATAGGCTCCGAAACAACTACACCAATTTAAAAAAAATATATAAGAAATAGGCTATAAAATGCCTATGCGGAGCACCGCTTGTATTATAATAAACATAAACTGTCATTGTAACTTACCTATAACTAGGAGCGCCCTGCAGTTTCACCCGCGTAATTCATGTTCTATGTGCCATTCTAATGTATAAGCTATATTATTGTTAAGTTTCATTAAAATCCATTCAGTAGTTTTTACGTGAAAGAGTAACAAACATCCATACTTACAAACTTTTGAGTTTATACTATTAGTAGGATTATCACTCTACAACTCAATGTTAAACGTGAATTAAGGTTTTTAAATAATTAATTAAAATATTTTTCGAGCTTTCGGAACACGACAGACATCATCTTTTTCGTGCATGCTGCCCGTAATATTGAGTTAGTAGACGTTGCCATGTCTTTGAATTATTGAAATGGCAGTGGACCGGTCACACTCTCAAAAGAACGGATGGCCGTTGGGCCAATAAAGCTCCAAGAGTTCGAGTGGCAAGGGATCGGTTGTTTTGGTCTATGCTCAGCAGTGGACGATTAAAAGCTGACTGATTTCATGGTGATGACAATACTTTACACGTTTACAGCTTAATATAATTAAATATTATAAATCTAACGATAGCCTTTTCGATCCATCGAACGGCCGTAATGAAGGAGTAATAAAATTTTAGGCGATCAAAGGGCATGCGAAGGTAAATGTCAAATTAAAAGTAAATGACAAAAGCGAGGGGACCGGCATGGCCGCCATTACGGGGCTGTGATTGAAACGAACTACGTTATACATTGTGTTGGGATTTAGGAAACATTTCAAGCGAAATATGCTGGTATTATGGACCTGAACTTAAAAAACGGAACAAATTAAAGGATCGCTTGGTTATCTTTCTGTCAAATTAGATGGAAAAAATGTTTTTTAATGTGATGTTACGCCTATCCAAATGGCAGATGGTATAACTGCTAATTATTGTGTTTCTAAATAAAATTCAGGGAAACGAAATTTTTAACGTATTTCAAGTGCACGAGTTATAAGCTATGAGATATAGATATTTTGGATTTGATTGGATTAGTAGATCCAGATTATTATTAGTTGATCTAGAATGAGGTTCGGGAGCTGAGCCACGTCAAGGTAGACGCAGTATTAGCGAAATGGTGGTTATGATTCTCTTCTTACTGAGAATATTAAAACTCTTTTAAAAATATAAGTAGTGAGCTAGTCTAGACAATGGGCTTTTACGTTTATAGAATAAAACAGAACAGAATACAATAGAATTGAAACGCCAATCGAACGAAAGTTTTCGAAACGTCAATCTCAAATAATTATGTTTCTATTCTATTCCATACACGTACTTAGCCACTTGTTTAGGATGGCAGGTATGGTAAAAGATGAAAAGATCATCACTACCTCCCAGGGAAATCTACACTTGCCTAAAATAACATTTTTTTAAATTTACTTATAAGCCTTATATTTTTGTTTTCGATTACCATTTTTTATTAAAACTACACATAAATAATTGAATGTCGAACTGGTTTTGAAAATACATTCATGGGCTTTATAATACCCATAAAACAAAGATCATAGATGGAGATCATATTGGTAAAGGATTGGTCCAAAATAAGGGATTTTAGATCGATCCTGACGGTTTACCTTCGACAAAAGGGGTATTCTGAAATTCCTTGACCTTGTCAATAACATTACCATCGTGTATATTTAGATTTTGAGCTAATTTGATATTAGACTTTTAAGGGTAGTTTGAATATAACCAATGCCCAGCTAGTACATAGGCAAACTGTAACAGTAGACTGTAACTGTAACACTAACTAAACTAACTGTGTAACTAACTAAACTGTAACTGTTACAGTAAACTGTAACTGTAACAGTAACATCATATTAGTATATAACGAAAAGCATATCGATCATGATGAAGATAGAAGTAATCTAGAATAATTGTATCGGACTGGATCATTCTGCCGTAAATGTCCTTTGTTCAAAACATTTGGGGCCCTTAAATCGTTAAGCCAAACTGCTTTAATGCGAAATCCACTTGTCCGACGGGAATGCTTTTCGTTTAGCTTTAAATCATTAGGTCATTTAAATAACAATCTACTTTGTAAATACAAAACAGATTATTCATTATATAAAGTATTTGATTTAATTAACATCCAACTATTGACTATATTTTCACGTTTAAACACTAGTCAAAAGAAGTTTGTACATGCTTAAATGTAACTTAAAAGACAATTTTTAGTGGAAAAAACGAAGAAATGGTCGTAATACGTTGAACGTTGTTCACCTTTACGAGGGCAAAGGCGTTTTTTAACGAGTAAGCGAGCAACGTCTCAGCGAGTTCAGGATTTATTTATGTGCTGGAAACATGATTATTCTTTAAATTTAAGAACGGAGTTCGCAAGACTAAGTCTACTACGATTTATAGACAGAAACTTCGTGGAAAATGTTATAAGTGCCCATATCATATTTTCTTTGAGACTTTATTTAAGTTATTTTTAAAGTTCTACTGAATTAAGAGATACTGTCTAAAATTTATAGTTGCATAAATGACTAGCAAAACAGGTTTTTTACTTACTTATTAAGATAAGTTAAGTTAATATATAGGTTCTTTTTAACCGACTACGGCGAAGCACAAGAAGCGAAAAGGGGTTATGGTTTTGACTCGTATGTAATATTTATGTTCATCTGTGCGCTCATAATATCGAAACTACTTAACTGAATTTGATTATTGAGGTATCGTTATATATGTCTTGATCGTACTTGATCGAACTTCAGCCTAATACCGTTGGTTATAACTTATAAGCTAAGTAAAGTCATGAAACAATTTTTAATGTGGCGCCCTCTAAAGGATCTTAGGTACACTAAAGAGCTTAATTTACATATTGCAAGAATACATATATAATGTTAGGCTGTAAAGAAAAATAAATGGGTCAGTTATAGCCTACATAGAAAAAAATATAAAATTCTCGACCATTATTAATAACCCCAAAAATTTTAAAGAAAATAAATACATTAAAAACACTAAAACTTGAACACTAAAAACGCCGTTAAATGTACATGAAATAAAAAAACCGCAGTTAAAATTGTTATATACAGTGAACCAATAGGCCAACAAGCCAATTAATAACAATTTATAAGATTATGTAATATATTCTACAATTCTGGACATTTTTTCTCTATTATCCAGTCTCTTATGAACGCAAACTTGGATGTAGCTAATTTAAAGGATATTACAAACTCGTCTTACAAAATTTTCGAAAGGTTAAAATTATACCAACTTCCAATACAAATGTTTGTTACGGCCATTTGTTTATATTGTTTAAAAGTTCTTGTAAATTTAATTAAAACACGACTTTAAGGTGAAAAGTTTTGTTACGGATTAGGAATCTATTAGACCCACGGATTAAGAGGAACGTTGATTCCTGACGGATGGAAAGAGGCTTTAGGTAAAGTCCTTTATTTTCTTATTGTGGATTGATTTGGTTTATGTTAAGACTGGTGTAAGCTGGCTTTACGGAAGTTTGTTTCGTTAAAAATGTATTGCGTAAATGAATGAACATTTTGACAGAAGTAAATCAATTTAGAACTGTTGACCTTTTACTTAAACAACTACTTAAAGTTTATTGTTTATTAGAATTAGTTGTTGAAATAATGCTGATAGACTTATGTCTTCTTTCAAACGATGCTTAGAGCTTGAATTTAGTAATAGCGTTGCATTCTACAGATGAAATATTTTGAAGTGAAACTTCTTTAGAATCGTTGTGATTTCAAACCGGTTGCAACGGATAAAACGACAGGTAAGAGACACAAACACAAAAGAGCGAGAGAGCAAATGTCGGTATTTATTTATGTATATATTGCACACTGTTTAATACTTGCTTGTATTTGAGCATTTAACATGTGTTTCACTTCTATCGTGTGTGAATCGCACACACACCTTTTTATGGGATTTCTTCGTAGATAATACGAGTATATAAACTCACAAACTCAAACACTGTCTCTTTAATATTGGTATAGATGAGCCAATGTGTACAAAGTTTCATTTAGTTTAGAGCAAATAGATTCGGCATTCGAGCGGAGATACTGGGCCGTAAAACTCAATAAGCGCTGATGCAGCCAGACCAAGGAGCGACCTGTTGCGCCTTCTACGTGAGGATATCATAGAATCCAATACTTATGTTGCTTTCTCAAGTACTTGTGTACTTATATAATTACAATTTCCTTGCTTTTATCAAATTACATATTACTTTTTTATCAAATAGGTATTAGCACGCCAAGTTGAATACGGGACACGCTAATGATCATACCATTAGTTCTCATATTGTGATGTCAACCCTACGGGCTACGACGTATTGTCTGGTCTTGGCGAGATTGAAACGTGTAGGCTATGCTTCTTAGACCTTATCATTACACACTATAGCGATAACAATAATAATAAGACAACTAGAGTTTAATTATCAATTTGATAAACCACTTTTTATGACAAAAGGAGGCAGACAAGCATTTGGAGCCTTAAGGCTACCAACAAGCATACACGCACATGCAAAGATTGCGCATGTGTTGCCTCCCTTTTGCTTATCCCCCCAATAGGCTACCGGTCTATCCGGCCGGTATCGTGACAGACGTATCCCTCCCGGATGCGTTCTGCGATCCCAGCTGGATAGCTGCTTATCCCAGCTGGAAGCAGCTTAGTTGTGTTTGGGAGAGAAGGGCTAGTCTTTTTACTGGCACCGACACTTAACGTCTTGTGTCTCAACATATACTACATAAATAAGTAGGCAGAGCTAGTAAGTCCAGGTAAACGGGTAATTTAAACCCAACCCCCCCCCCCCCCCCGAGGCAGTCCGGGGCAGGGCGTTCCAGCATAGATCCTTTCGAAAAAAAAGAAAAAAAGATGTCACTAGATGGTAACGCTCGCCCGCCTCGGCCTCGGAATATGGACCGAGAGGTCTCAAGCGAGACTAAACAAGCGCTCTCGAACGAGAGTGCAGAGGCGGAATTACATCATATTATCGAAGATCATAAATTCGAAGAAGTATAAACATCACAACATTATTTATGATCTAATGTTATGAGGTTAACACAGTGTGCAAAAAATACGGAAAAATAAGGTATTTTTATTATTATAGAAAGTTAATGGTTGTCTGCGTGTTTTCATTCATGAATTATACTTATATTATAACCTTATTAAACAATGACATTTGTGGTCATTTATGTACAATTACAAATCCAGAAATATCAGAAATATACCAGATATAATACCAGAAATCAGTAGAGTGGAGTAGTAGTCAATTTTTGCAAATTTCACTAAAGTCCATTAACATTTTCTAAAAATGTTTTAACATCTGCGAAAATAGGTTCTTTCAGCTACCTCATTGGTGCTCCGATGGAGGCGCACAGCCATTTCCGACTCGTTTCCCGCCGATAATGCCAATATTTCGCGCCATAAATTGTTACTTTTCTTTTAACGGCACGTTTATAATCTTTGGAAAAATGTCTTAATAGTATAAACCCATAATCGGCTGCGTATTTTTTGCTAAGACCATTTTGCTTTTACATTAACTTTTTAGACAGCTTTAGCAGACGTATTTTATTCGATTATTATGCGGTCCCAATTCGTATTTGAACTTAATATAATAATTATAATAATAATGTCTATAGACGGTTTTATACCACGTCAATCTGATCCCGTGGTATTAAGTTTCTGAAGAACTTGTGAAAAGAACCAGACAAATGTAATACATATATAATATGTTATTATCCTTGGATAATATTATATTAGTATGGTAAACATTAAAACTATAATTGAATTGCTCTGAAAAGAGATTTTATTTTATTATACTAGTTTTAATCATTCTACTATACATTATTTACCATTACATTATTACAATATTATAATCTCACCTAAAAAGAGAAACAACATTAAATTACAATATTATGTTGGTGTTCTTATTATCCTTGGATAATAATATTATGGTGAACATTAAAACTATAATTATTGAGTTGCTCTAAAAAGAGATTTTATTTTATTACATTAGTTTTGATAATTAATTTTACAAAACATTCTATACCATTTAAATGCCATTTATTTATTACAATAATCTCACCTGAAAAAAGAAACAACATGTATTAAACATATCCATGACCCAGGAACACAGAGACTTTTTTGTTCCCTGGCGAAATTCGAACCCGCTACCTCCGGATTGAGCGCCAACGCGCCAACTATAGAGCCACAGGGTTCTTCAAATATAAATAACAATTTACTATAAAAAAATGTGTGTGTGTCAGTTCCGACGCACGACTGGAGTTTACTCCTCAAGTACGAGTATCTAACCATACGCAAAAAAAATTATAACTTCACAATTACAATGTTAATTATTGATATTTATAACAAAAAAAAAAATAGCAATATAAATACATCGACACTAATAGAAACAAACAAGCCCAATAACATACAGTTGTAGGGGTTAGCATAGCCCACACATAACGAGTATATGTAACATTATGTCTAGTTATTGTATATCTGTGTAACAATAGAAAACTAGCGAGCACACCTCGGGTCAGTCTGCCGCGAGTCCCTATTCCGTGTACACCTCTAAATAAACGAGTCATAATTGAGTGTAGTTTCCTTAAGACCAGTACCTAAATTGGTGACCCTCGACAGAACACGCCTCCTTCTGGACATTCATCATCATCACTCCCCACCCCTCCGCACCACGCCAGCCAGCTTCAAGCCTCTTCGGGTACTTCGACCATTAGCCTCAACGCACCGCGGCCTGGTCGAACCCTCACCGGCTTCAACGGGCTATCGCACTACCCCGGACCGGTCAGCAAGCAGAGCACTCATCTCTCCTGGTCAGCAGCACGTAGTATCAGCCCCGCACGGCAGCAGCACTCCGACTCACTGGAGCCCCGTGCAAAGCAGCAGCACAGTTCCGACTCACTGGGACTCACTGGCACTGGCGACTCAAGCAAGAAGACTCAAGAATCCGACCTCCGGTCTTCGGGGGGGAGTGAGGTGGCGGACCAATCACAGCACCACAATCCTGAATCGCGCTATCAGAATTCCAGCGCCCGGTCGCTATATATACAACCTCTGACACGATAGCTAGTGGGCTTCGGCCTGGCCAAGCATTGCACCTCGCTCGGTCGGAGATCTCCCTTTGGGGCCAACCACCACTATTCCCACATTGGTATTATAACATTTTTTTTATGTTTCACTGTGTATTAAGTTTTAAGTTGTGTTAATTCTAATTATTTGAAAAGTTTATGCCACAAGTCACGTTGTCGTATCAAATGGGACCGCACCTGGAGGCAGGTGGCAGGTGCAAACTTAGTGTGTAATGTAATCCGAACTGGTAACTATACCTTTGTAATGTGTAGATAACACAGAATATCATGACTGCAAAGTGTGCATTCTTTGATTATATTATACTCGTGTGCATGATATTGTATTTTCTCATAACCAACTTAACAAATTATGTATTAGGCTATTTTATTGTATTTTTTTTCTTTCAAAAAAGGGGAGGAATGTTGTAGGGGTTAGCATAGCCCACACATAACGAGTATATGTAACATTATGTCTAGTTATTGTATATCTGTGTAACAATAGAAAACTAGCGAGCACACCTCGGGTCAGTCTGCCGCGAGTCCCTATTCCGTGTACACCTCTAAATAAACGAGTCATAATTGAGTGTAGTTTCCTTAAGACCAGTACCTAAACAGTATATAGGTATAGTCGCCTATACAGCATACCCTATGTACGTCTCAATACACTCACAGCTAAATTAGAAAGTTGCGCACTAAAGGTGCGCACCAAAAACGTGACACTTTTTCGTTAGTTCAGTTGGTTTTACCCCTCGGATTTTTCTCATACCGGGCGCCTTATATATGAAAATCGATTCTTAAGGAGTAAACTCCAATAAACTCCAATATAGTATCCAAATCATTTGGATACTAGGATACAGAGGAAGAGCTGTTTTAAAAGTCTGTGATATTATTTTTCTCAGCAAGCGGGTCGTGTAGACATGACACTGGAGACTGTAAATAAAATTCTTTTTGATTCCGTTTCTAGTAGCCCGTAACATAAGTTACGAAATTACCATGGGGCTAGATTAAATTAGTTTGATTGTTGAAAAATATTAATTTATTACTAGCAGCGCGCCGCGGTTTCACCCGCGTAATTCCCATTCCCGTGGGAGTGCAGGGATAAATTATTTATAATTTTTATTAAAATCCATTCAGTAAGTAGTTTTTACGTGAAAGAGTAACAAACATGCATGCTTACAAACTTTCACGTTTATAATATTAGTAGGATTAATTATTATAGGACAAATTTAAGCCAGCACAACCAATTCGTATGCTGAAGCTGTAATTTGGCAATTAGTTATTCCATATTCAAATATGGCTATATTAACTTGTCTCAAGTAATGGAATTAGGTCAACTTATCTGACAATTACATCTACGGTAAATCGATCCTGACACTCAAAATTTAAGGGTTGAACTATACTTGTCCGCAAGTTTACCTAATATCGTTTAAAAAAATGTGCTGATGTTTTAGAAAAGATTGTAATTAAAATAATATTATGTATATTTTAGGATCGTATATTTGGATCACTTTTGACTTTATTTCTATTTTGTAATAATAATATTTAGTATCAAACATTTACAAAAAAATATATATTATTGCAAAAATGTGCAACAAAAATATCTGTCATATAGAGTTGATTTTTATCTGTACATATTTGTGCCATTGTATAGGATAAATTTAATATAGTATACAATATGTATGTATTAATACAATATGTAAGTTATAAAAACAGATGACAAAAATTTGCGAGTTAATTTAATTTCAAAACAATTTTAGATCGTTTACAGCCATCGTTATATAATACTTTAAAAACCGATGTAAAATTCATACATTCGATATAACATAAATATGCATTAAAATGCATATCTTAAAGAAAAACATTTAAAAAAATTACATAAGTAAACTTTAACATAGCATAATATCTTAGACTATATCATATCTACCACTTTCCAATGTAATAAATATAACATACAAACTAGTTTTTGGCACTGAAGTATTTGTAAATTTTGTAACAGATGGTTCTTAGTGAACACCAACAATCTAATAAAAATGCATGCCAAATTTAAGATTTAGGTCGCGCACTTTCGAGATTTCGCTTTAAATCAATAGGAGGTGCTTTACGTCATACCGCAAACATTGTAAAAAAAGCCATGATCAGTATTAATTCTTCTCAATATTAAGAAGATTTTTTTTTATTATATAACAATACTCTATTACCGAGCCAACAAGATATTCTCTATTTACTCATATCAAAGTAGTTACTTTTAACATTGTGGCCCTAAAGTTGGATACTGGAAGTTTGACAATGGAACTATTAATACACTAGCAGTGCCCCGTGGTTTCACCCGTAGTTTTTACGTGAAAGAGTAACAAACACCCATCCATCTATCCATCCATACTTACAAACTTTTGTCTTTATAATATTACTAGGATTTTCCGATTTGACACGGAAATGTATACTTCAACCCTCACCCTAAATTATGTAAAGGAGATGAATCAAGTCCTACTACATATACCTATACCTAGGTTCATAATAATAATACGTCATCATTAATCATGACTACTAATTAGGTTTTGTTCGATATCTAATATCGAGTTCGTCATCATTATACCGATTTTGTCTGTCATTCGTTAACAATTTTTTTTCGTTTTATTTCTTATTTTATTTATTTATTTTTTTGTTTATACGCTAAGTGGTACGTGACTTATATGTATTTCTATAATGGATGTAAGTTGTTTCTTCTTCGGAGTTTTGGCTCTAAAATTGAAGACCTACATAGGCAGTACTTAATTTCTACAGTGATATTAATATCCCACTGAATTACGATTACAATCATGGACCATATTTTTTTTAATTTATTCTTCAACAAAAATATCTGTAAATCACAATCAATCGGTAACTGCATTGACTGTTCTAAATTTATTCATGAACATTCGAGATATTAGAAAGAATTACAAATAAAAACGCGTTTTAATATTCATTTTGGCATGTAGCATCGTTTGCTATGAGAGCTATTTGACCTCGTAGCGTATGGGATATTTAACAATTATTAGTTTAACTGATTTTGTTTCTCCGGTGCTCGGCTAGCTGGTAGATTCGATTTGAAATTTTTATTTCATCCAGATACTTATATCAACTACTTTAAAAGTTTCTTTTTATTAAAAATCTTGACCGGTCTTTTTACGTCCAGATTAAAATAATTAATTTAACTTTTTAAATGTATTAATAAAAAAACAATACAGATAAAACTGTATTGTTTCGTATTATAATATTTGTAGTTGCCTACGTTTATTAAATGACTGTGGAATAAGTCTTAACAGGATATTCATGGCGTACTTTATTAATTTGATGGGGCTCTATATTATATTTGACGGACAATCAAGAACTAATCATCTGTGCAATTATTTAAAACCACAAACATGCAATCTAGTTGGCTGCGAGGGGTCGGCCATTTTGGATTCCTTTGTTCCTCATGAATAATTTCAAACAATTAGTTGAGAAATCATAAGACGGTAAAAACAACCCTAGCAAAAGATAATATCTAAGAATATCACCTAAATGTTAATGAACGCTTCAATATAAACTTTAAGACGTAAGAAGAAGATGTATTTGCATAAAATTTAAATTAAATAATGTTAATAAATAGTATCATAAATTTGTTTCGTTTATATTCAATAAACAATATGTTCTACATGTTATCATAAGCAGGTAAAAATTACACTTTAAAACGTATACTTTAATAACAGCTTAAAAATACATAATTATTTTAATTTATTTTAAATTAAAACACATTTGTCTATATTTGACTACGAAACAATGATATTCCTTTTCTGAGTCGGTTAAAGGCATGTGTATATAAAGTGAAAAGCATTGCCATCCTAAATCATTTCTCAAGCTCTTAAGTAACGCCTACACCATATATTTAAATTCGTTCCGGTCATAAAGAGGGTTTAATAAGGAACTTAAAGTGAGTTATCGCGGCAAATATATTAACTGAACTCAGCGATATCAACTCATTCTCTATTCCAACCATAATGTAAAGTATTATGCTTGATATAAGAGTTTGATGAATGATGAATGGATTTATGGCCGATGTGCCAATAAGGTACGTTTAGGTACCTAGACGTAGTGTTGGTCGGTAGGTAGGTTGGATGCGAGTCCCCACCACGGTTCAGGCTTTGTCGTGGCGGTGGGGCTCAGTAGCCCAGGCTGAGCTCAACACCTTGGACGAAGCGAATTGAGCCGAGAGGGCTCTTTGTACCCCTCTTATAAGAAGAGAGGGCAAAAGAGCAGGGGGCAAGGGGCGAGAACGGGAACCTCACCTCATTGTACTGTCTCGAAGTTGGGAGGATTTGTTCTGTGGTGCGGGGCAACCCGTCTGTGTAGGTGGCGTCGGTCTCCTGAGGGACTGACTAGCCATCGAGGTGCCCTGTTGCTTGTGGATCCAGGGCACCTCACCAAAGGCGGCATTGGTGGCACTCGCCGGGGTTTAGTGGGTAGAACTTTACCAGCTTTCGGGCGCAGCGAGTCCCACATACCTGCCTAAAGAAACCTACTCCGCCGCGGGATGCTTAAGCGCATTTCCCGGCGTTAAATAAAAAAAAGGTTGAATGCGAGTGGCAAGGATAGGTCGTCTCAGCGTTCATTGTAGGAGGCCAATGTTCAGTTGTGGACGGATAAAGGCTGATGATGATGATGAGGATCCCTTTACATATGAAAGTGCCTGCAGTATTTAAATGCAGAAGCGTATGGAATTTATTAAAATACATTACTTACTGTAGATACATTACAGTGGCACAGTAAGTAACCATTACCTGTGCTCTAAAGCCTTTTGCCTTCGTCATTTTAAGTCCGATCTAAACCACGCCTGTTCATGAATAAAAAACGTGCAGGTGACGTACTAAATTATATAGAAAGTTTAATTTATATATAAATAATCTCATATCTCCCTCACGCTAACTTACCGGCGTAAATTGACAGCAGCTGTCGCGTTTCGTACGGTTTGTGAGTCTCCAAAATGGACGTAATAATATATAACAGGACTGAGAACTCGTAACAGAAAAACGAGCCGACAGAGATAGCCAGTGTTAAGGAGTGTGTCCCTTTCTTATAAGGTGACAATAAGATTTTGACAGGTGGGACAAATTTCTTTCAAAAATTCAAACTGTCAGGAAATGGGTATTGAAAATTTTTATTTAATTTTAATTTTTTTTATTGGTTTTTTTTTGTAAGGTTTATATCCTACTAGTACATACTTGATGTATGCAGTTTTAAGCGCTGCATGAGTTTACCACGTCTGCCATAATATTATAAATTTCGAGTTTTTAAGTTCTTCAAAAGGCGAGTTTAGCCCCGGCAGATATCGCAAGTTAGCTTGAATGCATTTAGGGTGCTTGAAAAATCTGACACAAGTATTATACTTACTTATAAACGAAAATACCAACATTAGCAATGGTTAAAATCTGAAGAATAGTAGATGGATTACGAAATACATAATACAAATACTTCCATACTACAGACTTGACAGGAATCCGTCATCAGGTGGTCGAGTTATCATTATCATCCCAAAATATTAACTGCAAATCTTAGGTTTACTCTCATTACAACGCATTCTTGAATTAAGATTACAAAAAAATTAAAGATGCCATGGATTCAAACTGATTAAAATAATTAGGAACGTGGGAAGTTTAGTACGGAGTCACTCTGTCTCACGTTCTGACCATTGCTTTTCGCATTGCTATTATTCCCCTCCAAGCCTGCCGTAAGGAACTTCGTTTCAAAAAATCATGGTCACCATAGTAGTTTGATTGACTAATTATGTTATTTAAGTAACCATAGCAACCATTACAATACAAAATGTCAAGATGACACTTAACTGGGCTACCATAAGAAATAAAAGAAATAAGCAAAATAATAATTTATGTTTTCTTTTTGAATTGGAAATATATTTAAATAAATAAATTCAATTACAATTTCTAGACATACAATTGTCAAAATAATATTAAAAAGACATTTTTTTTCGATGAAATTTTTGATCAGCCCAAATTTTTAATAAAATACATTTTTAAGCTGGCAAGATAAAAGAACGAGACACACTTCTTACATATTGCTATCCCGCTCGGCTCGGATCAGCATCTGTGTAATGCCCATTAGAATATAATACTTAATGCGTTGAGTTAGTGTTCACTTTCGTAAATACATTTTTTCCGACTAAGCCATCCTGTTATTATACTACATCCATGGTCTCCAATGGCCCATAGAGTAGAGAGACTTTGTTTGTGCGGATGTCTATGGGCATTGGTGGT
The DNA here is from genome assembly GCA_905333005.2 of Lycaena phlaeas. Lineage (NCBI taxonomy): Eukaryota > Metazoa > Arthropoda > Insecta > Lepidoptera > Lycaenidae > Lycaena > Lycaena phlaeas. The sequence continues at coordinate 8,317,399 of HG995182.1, forward strand.
TCAGACTGCTCGGCTAAATCCTTAAGATATAAAAATAATTGGCAGTCAAATAGAGCCTTAAGTCAAAGTCATTTTTTTTTTCAAAACAGTAACATCAAAGTATCTTTTTGAACGTCAATTGAGTCTATAGTCATCGCCACTTTAGAAGTCCGATAGACGCGGCGCTGCGGTCTCATAACTCAATGTTGCCAATTTATAGTGTAATGATTTTCCACCAAGTCTAGTACAATAAAAAATTTAAATAATTATAGGGCCTATGGTCAGTAGTGGATTGATAAAGACTGAGTATGATAATAATGACAAAAATAATTATAGCAGCAAAATAAAAATCTCCCTGCCAGGTTTTAGTAAAATAAAACATTTTTTTGTAAATATTTCATTTGTATTTTTTACGTATAACCGATTAGTAGAATTCATCTAAAACAAGCTTCTTCGGATGTGTTCGGCTTTTGCCAGGAGTGACGATTTTCACAGAAGTAAATGCTGCCATTGTTACTTCCTTTGTTATTCGACCTTTTTTACAGAAACACCTGAAAATATAATTCATCTGAACAAGATTTTAATTCTTTTACCTTGTATTTATATTCATATAAAATATCATAAGATAAATGTAGGTATAGAGTTAATGATAATATTTTAACCATAAATTAGGCAAAAATAAGTGACTCTGGCATCTCTAAAATTTTCCCGTCATGTCAGTGACATTTATAAACATATTATTCAACGGGGTTAATTGTTGTTTATTTTTACTTTCTAATTCACAAAATTATTTCAGTTTAATGATCATTTTACGGCCTTCACTTTATACACCTCACTTTATATTATATGCTCCATATTTCACGTAAAACAATTTAAAATATCACAACTTCTTACTCCAGACAGACGTCAAGATGTCAATGTTGTCAAATTTAGTTCGGGCATTAGTCGCAGGACTTCTAAAGTGGCGATGACTATACCACCGGTGTGAGTGAGTGCCAATAGAAGTGGAAATTTATGACATTACATTTCCAATTTGAATACTAGTCAAATTGAAATGTCTTACAATATTAGCATGTCGGTAACGCTATCACCAAAAAGTGCTCAACTAATCGGACAAATGGGTTTTTTGAAATAACAAATAATTTTGTTGGTTGTTAGAAAAAAAATGTTGTTTACTGTCTAAGAAACCCAATGAGAGATAATCTTTAAAATACATACAATAAGCACAACAATAAATATACTACCATTTTTTCTACTAATTATTAGAATACAGAACAATAATACACACCATATTAACATTGCTAGGTTTGCACCAGCACTTGAGTATGCGGGGATTCATCATATAAATTATCTGCATAGGCAGGTTTCGAATAAACTGTAGTATCCCTTAGTAGTTTATGAATAAACTTTTATCTTTTTTTTCGAAAGGTCTAGACTTTTAGGCCTTTAAGCTCAACCGGTAGGTAAAACTTCAATTGTAATTCTCATTATCCATTAAAAGGATATAAATAGTATTCAAAAAGTTATAAAGAAAGAAAACATGTTATTTGAAATATCATTTCAGGCAAAATATTTTTAGCTTTTGTAAACAAGGATTCAGACTGTGACGAAGGTAAATTGGCTACAGGACTAGGAGACATCATTAAGTTACATATTATCATGACATGTGAAGTTTTTTTGATGTCCAGAAGAAGATTAAGTGTGACCATTCAGTTTTTGTACACTTTAATTTTCACAATTGTTGTAAATCGCCACCGGCTTAACTAAATTTGTTGAAATAGCGAACTAGCTATCTATATATAACTATATATAACTAGCAATCTTACTCTCCTATTCAACTGAATGTTTTTTTCAATGAATTTTCCTTACATTTTATTGTTTAAAAGCTGGTGATTACCATAAAGTCTAATTGTAATTAAATAGCCCAGTCATTTTAGACATTTTAAGCCCCAATCTGCGGGAAAATTCCTAGTGAGGTGGATTTTTGTATACACCTTTATTACGGTGTTGTAATGAAGACGTGAAAAATCGACATCGTTATCGTGCCGGCTAAAAATGTTATAAAGGTCAAAAGGACACGAAAATCTGTTTTTCACAAATATCTATCGGTATAATATATGTCGGTCAATACATAGAAGAGGAGGAGATCAATACATATAAGATCTGACTGGTACATTTGGAGTAATTTTCATCAATGCATATTTGGTTGACTTCGGCTATGTCTATGATGTTCTTATTTTGTTACTGGTCGATGTAAAATGGAAATGTGTAGTAGTATTTCAAGGTCATCGTACTATTCCTTCTTTTTTATTTGTTTGTGATTTCGTGATTAGCTGCGTGTAGTAGTCAGTTCTAGTTGACGGAGAGAAAAAACTGATAATAATGAGAAGTGAATTTTATGCATTTTGATAAAATTCAGCTTAATCTTAAAACTCTAGAGTCTAGACAATAAACAAAAATAGGAGTATTGATTAATAACCTATTATTACTGTAAATTAATATATACTTAATACATTTTTATTTACACATCCAAAATCAATACACAAGAAAAGGCCTATGTTTATGCATAAATAACAGATAAAAGCTGATGATGATGATGATGATACTCCAACATAATCTTAGAATGAAATGACAGATGAAGGCATGTGCTTCCAATACCTACCGAATCTTACATAATGTGATAGGATTAAAAAATGTCAGCGTGAACTTAATATCCCTTTATCTCAATCAATTGATGTCGAATTTCCGTCAAGTTAAATTTAAAAACGTCGACGTGGCTTACGCACTTAAGCCCTCCCGTAGCCGTGTAATTTTTCCTCCCTAGAGGTCCGTAATCTCTTTTGAAACGTTAAAGCTTTTGTAGCAGAAGTGTTTCGAATCTATTGTCTTTACCCTTTCATTTATTTTGACGTGCAATATTTTGGTGCAATTTAAGGTTTTGATATCTTATATTTAAATAATTCTGTTTTCTTATGAAATGAGGTAAATAAAGTTCCAATCAGAGACAACATTTTTTTTCAGTGAAACTTTATTTTTCATTTCTTTACTTAGTTATTATTATTTTTTTAGAAAACTAAGTCTTTGTCAAAAGACATATCTAATTACTACATGGACACACATTTTTTAACCAACTCAATGCCCTAAAATCAACAACTTGATTTTTAAGCCTGCCTCGCAAAACCAATTGAATGAGCTGCCACCCACGATTTTTCCTTGTAATAGATTTATGAAAAACTGTCTTCTATCATAAAAAAATTACACGAAAATAACACTGATGAATCTGAAATGAATGAATAAATGAAATGATGAATCTGAGTGATCTTATACTAAACTGACCTTATATAAGGCGGAAGAGTTTGTTTGAACGCGCTAATTATGAACTACTAGTCGGATTTGAATGATTCTTTCAGTGTTAGATAGCTTATTTATCGAGAAAGGTTAAAGGGCATGTCATCCCGCTAAGATGCCGTTGTTCTTAATTAACGCAGGCGATATAAGTATTTTTATATAAATCGCGCTAATTCAACTTATACGGAACACATGTTTATTATATCCTTACATTAGTGCCTCGTAGGTATTCTTAAAGGGATTTCTAGAGAGGTCATTAAAAATTCAAGGGTCTGAATTATACTGAATGTGATTAGCATTAACGGGGAGTGGCTGGCGTGACCTATCGGCCGATCGGTGCATATCTCCCCTAAATCACGAGGATGCTTCTAACAAGGATTATTCATTATGGAGTGCAGCGGAAAAATAAGCCAATTATATATGTAATTGGCATTATATTATTATAATAATAATTAACTATTAGTTAATTAGTCAATTATTATAATAACATATAATCCTACTTAATATTATAAATGCGAAAGTTTGTGAGTGTGGATGTTTGTTACTCTTTCACGTAAAAACGACTGAATGGATTCTAATGACACCTTAGAATTATAGCTTATACATCAGAATAACACATAGGCTATACTCCCACGGGAATGAGAATTACGCGGGTAAAACCGCGGGACGCTCCTAGTAATCAATATATTTAGAAGTTTTTCATGCGTTCAAGATAATCCGAATGCTACTGCTGGGGCTAAAATAAATAAAAATTAGTATGTACTTTTTATGTTATTTGATATTTATTGCAGACGACATAGAACATAATATAATCGGATAGAATAGTAAATCTCAGCCATAAGAATGTCTGATCAGTGATTCGTCATTGTCGCAGCAGCGATTCGAGCAACCAGTCATCTGTGTGTAACTGTAAACGGTTAACTGAATTGCCCAAAAAATTTACACGTATTTTAAAAACCTTGTCATTAAAAGTATATTGTCCAACAGTGGATGCAAAAGGTTTATTATGCAGCCATTTAGCTTTTGAAATGTTAGCGTGTGTCTATGATAGTATTTTTTTAATTAATCCGGTGGACGGAATATATTTTCATTTTACCGGATAACCCGTCGCTCAAAACTAGCGTCAATAAAAGACAAAACCAATACCGAACCCTTTGATATTTGTAACAATGACTCCAGGATATTGGTGATCTCACAATGGCGGGAATACGTAATTAAAAATGGCGCAACAATGCATTAATTTTTATTTCAGTACGCATAAAAAAGTATGTATATGTTATTTTTTTATGTTCGTAGAGACAAGACAGGTCAGTGCACTGAAAAGGTATAAAAGCTGATGATTCAGTTGTAAGTCATTCAAATATATATAGATTTTTATCTACAATCAAACTTGGCTGCACATATACCCATGTATTTACATAATTTAATGTATTTGGAAACTCAATAGAGTAAACTAATTTCAAACTTTCGTCTGTTGATACAAGTGTGTAATATGTTCAAGCCAAATACCACCGGTTGATTAATATTACAAAATCCCAAATCAGGGTGGTTATAAAGTTCTAGCTATGAAACTAAAGTCTAAGGTAATAGGGGATTGGACTTTGTGCAGAATTTCATCATAATTAAAGACTAGTGATAAGGCGATTTATTTCGGAATTAAGGTGCTTAAGCCGTGATATATGCTGTTTATCATAATTTATATCTCTGCCTACGTAGGCTGTTTGTGTGTCCACACAATTTATTAAGTGTTTTAATTATTTTGTTCTTAATTAGGTTTTCTAGTAGCACCATTTTTTGACCTATACATGTTTTGAAGAATAAGACGCGCAGTGTTCTAGAAAGTTATCCTCTGATGATCTTACGCCCTCACCTTAGAAGTAATTAATCATTATTAAAATAAAAAATAACAAAGATGGGTGGATGGGGGCTGTTGATTATTTCTGTTACATACAAATTGTTACAAGATTGAACGGAACGCCTAGAAACATATTTTTATAATATATTTTAAGTAAATAAAAATAATTAAAAAGAAAATATTTTTGTTGGTACGTTTTTAATTATACATTAAATTAATAGCACAGTTAAGCTGATTTAATCAAAAATAATGTATTTTTCATGATACAGCAATAAAGGTAAATTAACTTTCTATTTGGCGAGCAAACTCCCATAAACACAGTTTACGAACTTCCACGTTACCCCGGCAAAAGCTTCACTACCAAATTGAAAGCGACTTAACCTTGGTACAACTTTTATTAGAAAGAGTTTGCAACATTTAAAATTTTCTCTATTACTACTAAAATGTTTTTAATACTTTCATCTATTACCAATTTCTTTAATAGTCCTAAATTCGTTTACTATAATAATCTTGACATAGTGTAATGTGATGTCACAAAATTTGCACCCATCCCTTATCCCACAATGTCACAATTCGTCAACCTATACCCCCCTTAACGTGTAACTTGTAACTTACCCTAGTTAAAAAAATATCATTATATACAGATTCGCTTTCATGTTTATATAACGACCCTACATGCTGTTATGTCTTAATGTTCTGTGCACTTTGGTCTTAGTAAGTTAAGTTTACATATAATAATAATATAACTTTATTTTATCTACTTTAGTTGTTATTTCCCGTTCCTGGACGTAGCAGGGAGTGCAGTGGAAGATTTTAAGGTCCTTAATTCAAGTATGGGGATACACGTGTCCGCAATGCGTGGAGCTTTATCTACACTAATATTATAAAGAGGAAAACTTTGTTTGTTTGTTTGGTTGTAATGAATAGGCTCAAAAAGTACTGGACCGATTTCAAAAATTCTTTCACCATTCGCAAACTACATTATCCACGAGTAACAATAATGTATTGTAGTCTATACATTTTATTCTGAAAAAAAAATAGGGTTCCGTAAGATATTTGGGTTTTTCGGACACAAGGTGTAAAAAATCGACCAGAAAAGGTACTTATTTTGCGTACTAAGCTCTCGTAGATCTTAGTTAACGCAGGCGAAACTGCGGGCAACAGCTAGTACAATATAATTATGTAAAACGAGCCTCCGGTAAAAATCTAATTAGCACTAAACACCGATTGGCTAACTTTGATCATAACAAATGTGATCGTGAAAGAGATATCAATTTTTACGATTTAAATAATTTTAAAAGGAAATACAACCTACTATATTAAAAAAAGGATTTTACTCGTATAATACATAAATAGGCCTTAAATAGATCCTTTTAGGTTTGCCCTCCTATGCCATACCAAACATCTATTTATACATTCTTATTTTCTATTACATGAGAATATACAAAAGTCTGTATTATTTGCATTAAAATACTTTTGATACAATATTTTTGTCTAATTGTTATACAAAATTTTATCACTTAAAATTACAGCATTAAATCAAATTGTTATCGCATCCAACGAATCAGCCGACACCCTTGCCCTTTATCACATTGTCAAATCTACCGCACGTTTGGGACTCTACAGTTTCCTTTGTTATCATCCTTATCAACTGTACCAATTAATTAAGTAAAAAAAAAATGAAAAATACCCCAACGCAATAAAAAACAGACCAATATGGCAAAACGGATTTTGATAAAACATGTGTAAGAATAACAAATAAAGTAAGTACTTTCGAATAAAAGAATATGCCTTCAAAATTAAATGATTCGTTTGAGAACAACGTAGGCACAGGCAACACGTGAAACACATGTCTTTGAGTCGGCTATTAACAATAAATTTAAAACAGTTACGTAAAATCTAAAGTAACTTAATCATTGAAATTGTCTTTTTGGACTCGGACCATTACGAGCAATTTTAAACATTTCTCGGAGCGAAATGTTGTCACGCGCTAATGCAGAAAAATATAAATACTGATATTAGTTTTAAACCCTAAAGATGTATTAGAATTAGTTAATTGATTTTGGAAAAATGTTAAATAATAATTAAGAAAACTCTGACAATTCCACTAAGAACAGTGACGAATAGTGATGATAAATCCAGTATAATTTTACCAAGGCTTTATTAATTTTATCAACATAACTGTATTGTTCTAGAACTTTCCAAGTTCGTGCTCGAAATCGAAATTTCTAGATTTCCCGATTGGAATTCATTGGACAATACAATTCACTTATTACTTGTATATGGTGTGTGTCGCGGATGTTTTGAGGAAAAGTTTAAACCACTTTAAAACTCATATTCATTACTTAAGATTCTAATTACTACTTCATGCTTTATTTACAGGCAAACCATTAAATATTATTATTTCATTCTAATAAACCCATAAATATAAAAAATGGAAGGAAAAGCCCTTATCAAAGTAGGTATTTTCTGGCTATTCTTACTATGAAACATGTATAGAATGTCACCTGTCATTTCTTTAATTCTATATATTTAAACATTTTTATTAATATAGAAATTTAGAATTCTAGTATCTTCTAATATTATACATGCGAAAGTTTGGCTGTTTGTTGCTTAATCACGCCAAAACTTCAGAACTGATTGTGATGAAACTTGGCAGCGTTGTGGCTAATATACCAGAACCACATAGGCTACATTTCATCCCAAAAACTTGAAAGTTCCTGACGGTATATATTTTGCTTTATCATTAGTAATAGTAACTTCAACGTCACGGGTGAGAGAGGAGGCCGCTGACGTAGCCTCCCCCCGTAGATGACGAACGGGGGTGCGTCGGAGGCGCTATTTAATGCGCCTTCAATAAAGCACCTGTGCTCGTGTCGGACTCGGGATGGGTCCGGACAGTCCCTCTATTGTGGAGAATCTGGCTTGCCGGGACCAGTCTGTCGCTGAGGGTATCCCGTCGCCTGCACAGATCCGGGTCCCTCAGATATAGCGGCTGAAGGCTCACGCAGCGCTTTTAGTGGGGTAGGGCACCCAAATGCGAGTCCCCACACACGCCAGCTCGCCTACCCAGGCCCTGGTATGGACGCAAAGGATTTTCGTTGCGTCATCAAAAAAAAAAAAACTTCAACGTCAATTGAAATGTTAGGCCACATTCGCACGAGCACTTTAAAAGCGTCGCATTATAATCCGACGTTTGTTTGATTTACAAGCTTTGCATGCTCAACCCGATATAATGCCAACACTCTACATCGAAATTCCAACAGCGATTGATAAAAAAGCGCCGCGCTTTAAAAGCGCTATCGTATGAACATCAGTACCGATTTGTCTCTTTTCAACGCTTTTTAACAGTTTAATATTTCATCCAAAATTCGTTACTTATTTGTTTGTTTTTAAATGTCATTCTAGCAAGTAAGTACATAAAGCTAATTCTTAGAACACAACGCGGCAGAACGCGGGCAAAAGTTAGTTAATATATTCTATATTTCACATCGCATTTTTAAGCGCAGAATTAAATGAAGGCCACTGACTTGACTTCCAAGCTTTCTAGTATTTCATCAAAAATACCTCAAGAACTCTGAACTATAATTGAATATTCGCAAACCCAACAAATGATATTATGATGGATACGTTGACAAGACAATATGGCCGACAATTTCCGATTCTGCGACGCCACAAAGCATCAAGTCAATGAATCACTCTGTCACGGGACATTGTCTAACCTGTATTGTGTTACTCTACAATGACATCTGAATCAGCTAAATGTATTGAATGATCACGCTTCAGTAAAACCAGAGGATGATTATGATCATAATGATAATGATGACAATGATTACAATAATAATAATGTTAAAATAAATAACTTATTACGTACTATGCTACAGTACAGTTACAAGAGATAGTGTCTGCCGAATTGGGCAAGTAACAACTTAGTGGCACGTCTAACGGGGACTTTTAATATCCTATCTATCTTTTTTTTTCTTTTACGCCGGGAAATGCACTAACCCTTCCCGCTGGGGAGTGGGTCTCCCCAGGCGGGTATGTGGGACTCGCTGCGCCCGAAAGATGGTAAGTGGACACAGCTCTATCCACTAAAACCCGGCGGGTGCCACCAATGCTGCCTTTGGTGAGGTGCCCCGGATCTACAAGCAACAGGTCACCTTGAAGGCTAGTCAGTCCCTCAGGGGACCGACGCTACCTCCACGGAGCGGTTGCCCCGCATCACAGAACAACCACTCCCAACGTCTGGACAGTACGATGAGTTGAGGTTCCCATCCTCACCCCTTGCCCCCTGCTCTGTTGTCCCCTCTTCTGATAAGAGGGGTACAAAGAGCCCCTTTGGCTCAATTAGCTTCGCCCAAGGTGTTAGGGACACCCTGGGCTACTGAGCCCACCCACCACGACAAGGCCTGAACCATGGTGGGGATACTATCTTAAAATTTTCTCATCTATCTTAAAATTTTGACAGATTTTGTAAGAAAATGTGTCAAAATAGGGATGTTGACACATATTACAAATTCATGTAAAGTTATGTTTTACATATTAAATACAGTATTTGAAAACCTAACATAACATTTTAAAAGTCTACTTATTTGTCTTAAAATTTAGAAAATTAATTTAAAATGCGTTATTTATCATGCATTGTCACGTGACTGCAAACGCGTATAAGGCGATGACGTCACTGAACATTGAGTTAAGTACAAACTGTCATAACTCACCAAACATAGCGCGAGCTCTGAATGCGGTGTGTGACGTAATGACGCTTGGAGCGTTTTAACGGCAATTTTAAAAACTATTTTTCTTTATTTAATTTTTTGTTAAAATTGGACATATTTCTTTACAAAAGTCTTTTTTCCGTGTTTGTCTATAGTATATCTATCAAATAAAATCAATTAAAAAAATTAGTCAACATCCCTATTTCAAGAGAGATAAAAAAAAAATTAAGATAGTATAATGAAAACCGCCGTAACTCACCGAAGTTTTGTGTCGCGCTTCGTGCAGTTTGTAAGTATCCCGTGGCTGTTTGGGAAAAAGAGGGCGTATCTACATTATCTCTGGTTTGCAACGCAACCCGGGGGAACTGGATCAAATCCAGAACTCTTCCTGGAGAGGCTAAGTCTATACTCAATGGACTCTCGTCGCTGTTATCTTATCGTGTCGTGTGTTAAGTTTTGATAAAAAAAAGAAAAGCGTAGCGCTATTTAAATAGTTCGTATATATGTATGGCTTGTAATTCATTTGGCGATTTTTGCTCGTAATTGCTACGCTGAGGTGGATTTGGCGTTCATTGAGGGAAGCCTATGTACGGCAGTGGACGGGTAAAGGCTGATGATAATGATGATAATGACATAATATGTATGTATACATGCACCTGCATATATATGTATATCGATAACGTAAGATTTGCAAGAAACGTACCGCCTACGTGATGCAATTAAACGATTTTCTCACACAGCACCGTTTATTGCATTCCTCTATATGTTCCTGGAGAATTAATTTCGTATGGAAAACATACAGGGGGTCAATATTTTAATGCTTTCGTATATTTATAAAATGAAAAAAAGATAAAAGTAAGAAACAAAATATTAGCATCACCAGCCCCTCTAGACAAGTAGCAAACGCTAAACGAATAGAAATAGAATATAATACTTATTGTATGGGAATAATAATAGCTGCTCAAATTACATGTCGTAAACTAGTTTCATTCCCATAAAATAAGTATTCTATTCTATTTCTATTCGTTTAGCGTCTGTGCCACTTGTCTAGGGAGGCAGTACAGAAAAATAGTAGCTATCTATCAACTGTGCTATCAAGCATAAATCCTACTGCCTTTACGCCTACTTTACTAGTCCTACTTATATAATAAACGCGAAAGAATGTATGAGTGTATGTTTGTTACTCTTCCACGGAGAAACTACTAAATGGATTTTGATAAAATTTACAATAATATAGCTTAAAATCAGATTAATACATAGGATATAATCCCCGTTCTGTCAAGGGAATGGAAAGTACAGGTGAAACCGCAGGCAAATTGCTGTTAACTATCTGAAAAGAGGCAAAAATAAGAATATTAAAATCGGATGGAATTAATGTTTTTTATTAATGTGTATAACAGAACTTAATAATTGTCATTTTCTATTTTGGAATAAATACAATATTTACTAATTAATAATAATAATAATAATAATAATAATAAACATTTATTTAGGAACATAATACACTGTTAAACTTACTTAATCTAACACACATTTCAAACGCACACGGCATACATACAAATTTTAGCTTTGAAATTCTTATAAATTAAAAAGAAAAAATAAAGAAAAAAGAATATAACTACAATAATACAAGAAATAAAATTGGAAGTATAGACATAAATATGCGCCGGAAAATGCACAACAGTGTAATATAGTTCCTTAATAGGACACCACTCAGTTGTGTGATTGTGGCTTCCGAAGAAGCCACAATCCTTATTTTACGTGGTCCCTGAAAAATGGCAAATTCTATATTTTATATTAATAGGCTTAAATATGATAGAGCTTATACAAAAGTTTTCGCATAACATTTTTAAAACTTTTACATTTGCAGTGAGGATGGTATAGAATAACATAAAAGCACACACATTCGCATAAATTACAATTTATAACCAAAGTGTATTTTAATCAAAGGCCGCAGCTTGTTTTCATGGCAAATAAAACAGTAATTCGTCAAGTCTATCTATATGGAAAGCGAGATGTAATAAAAAGTCGTTTAAAGCCACCTAAGAGCAACAAGCCTGGGGACGTGCGTTAGGGGTTTGGGGGTTTGGGGATTTGGGGATTTCGGGGACCATTTCTGGGGATCGAAGGGCAAGCCATCATCCGTCGATAAATTAGCCAATAAAAGCAAATTGAGCCTAATAAATTTCCGTTATCACTTTTTCTATTTGGCTTTCGGGGAAATAATTTATCAATTTAACGGGAATAAACAACGAGGATGGCTTGTTTAATACTATCAGCTTATCTCACTGTTGGACGTCTAGGTAGTTTAAGGTATCTTGAGCTGCCCATGATCGCATCAAAGGCTGTAGATAAGAAGCAGCGAGATCGAGTGGTAGACCTAGCTCTGTTTTTAAATTTGGATTTTTTAAATTTGTTTCTCATCATCATCATCATCAACCTTTATATGTCTACTGTTGAACATAGGCATTCTTCAATTAATGCTATGACGAACCTTTGCCACTCGTATCTAACACGGACCGGTCAATACAATTCTTATTATTTATTCAGTGAAAAGCTTTTTTCATATAAACTACTCTTTTTATAATTAATAACTAACTATATTATAGCTTTAAGTTTCATCACCAGTTACAGACGTATTTTAACAGAATCTTTATATTATTATGTCTCTCTCTTGCTTGCTCTTGTCGGTAGAATAATCTCGTATCCTTCTTATCTGTCAATTCCTTCACCCTCGAAAGGAAACGACCTCTATGTTCTATTGACCTGCTCTACATAAGTTCTTCTCTTCTATCTCTTCCTCTCTTTCCCTCAATTCTACCTTCTATGATAGTTAAAAAACTGATAATATCGTATAAGATGACTAATTATGTTTTCTTTTCAATTCTCTATGGTTGTAATTATGTTTATATTATGCAACTAAATAAAATTCAAACAAAAAGTTTACTCAAAGTGCCAAAGCGAAACGTTTAAAAGTTTTCGAAGTTAGACTGTAACTCGTAATGTTTATTTCCTTTGCTAAAGGCACAAAGAAGCCGCAAGAATCTCCTTCTAGGTTTAAGTAATTCATGTAAAAAAAAGTTGAACGGAAAATATTTATGTCAAAGCATACACTTTTAATACATAGAACTATCATTTAAAAGGGAACAGACCACGGCTTCTTCCTATAAAAGACAATCAGGGTATTAGATAAAATATAACATAAAAAAAATGTGGTGTCGTTTGACACCAGGTAGGAACGAAGTTCCTTCGGCTAAAAATAAATAAATACCTTACGTAACCCCTTTTTTTTAGAGTATAATTTAGCCTATGTTACTCGTGGATAATGTAGCTATCGAATGTCAAAAGAAATTTTGAAATCGGTACCGTACTTTTTGAGCCTATTCATTACAACCAAACAAACAAACAAAGTTTTCCTCTTTATAATATTAGTGTAGATGTAGATTTAGGATTCTATTATTACGTTATCCATTCAAATCACGGCAACACGATTTATTTTCTTGCGTATTATTTTGATTTTGCTATATCTCCTTAAGTATTCATTTAATTTGCATGATGTAAAGGGGAAAAATAATCTTCATGAAGTGCTGAAGCTAATTAACTGATTTAAAATGATAAGGATTCATACCGTATTTGTGTAAATAACTTTCAAATTATCGCGTTATAATTGCTAATTTTTTAAGTATTAAATCGATATAGTATGATATCCCTAAGAGATAGACATATGCCATCGCGGACTTTTTTGTAGACCTATTTTTTTCCGACACCTCCAAAAATAATTATTGTTATATCTTAGCTAATGCATATAAAAACTTAATAAATTACATACATAAACCTTCCTCTTGAATTGTCCTATCTATTAAAAAAAGATATTATACACTACTCGCTTGCGTATGCGACTGTCGCGCCTGCGCACGTCTCATTTAACGCTTTTTAATTCCACGCACAAAATCTTACGGTTTTACTATCACATTTTTTTGAGTTCGGTCGCGCAGCAAAATCCCTATCCCCTCCAAGCCTGCCGTAAGGAACTTCGTTCCAAAACCAATTAAAGAATAAATAACTAAAGCATATAGAGATGCGAGAGGATGTTTAAAAATTACTAAGCCGCGATAAAATCCGTAAAAGTTGTTTCATTATAATACTTTCTATTCAAAGAATTAAATAAGAAGTCCACAATTTCTATGTAACAAGAGTCTTATTAGCAAGCTAAATATACAATTCTGCGAAATTATACAGTTTGTAGGTACACTAATTACGCTGCTAGGCCGGCCTTAATTAGCTATAATTGTTTTCATCAGTACGCCGTGATTGCGACACTTTAATGGCCGCCTTATTACTTGTCTCAATGTAATTTGAACAAAAGATACACAAGAAGTTTCAGTCGGTAAAGACAGAAAATAAGATCTGAGTGCTAATGAATTTGAGATATTAGGTATATAGAACACGATGCGAATAGCTCAATGTGACCAGCATTGAATGCTAACAGCATATTTACATTCTTTACATACATACTTCACATAGCATACTTTACATACCATACTTTACATAGCATACTTTGCATACACTACATATTATAAATCTCAAAATGGAAATGCAACATTTCTTTTCTGTTTCAGCTAGATTTATAAGTGTTTGTTATCGTGTATTTTAATAAAAAAAACAGTACCGTTTAGGGATGGTTGAAAAAAGTTAAGCTTTATATTATAAAGTGTACTAGTCAAGATTAAAAAACATGAGATAAAAGACAGGAAGAAAGCTTAGGGAAAATAAATTATTTTTAAATGGAGGAAATTAAATTTACTAATGTTAATGTTAATATATTATATTATATCAATAGTAGTTACTAATATTACTTGAAAAAATATATTAAGGATGGGTGATTGAATGATGAGCTTCTCAAAAATGTATGGATTAACTCCTAAGGAACCAAATAGGGACAAAGAATTGAAACATTCAAATATTTTTCGTTGCACATAAGTGTTTTTAAAATGTCTGAATGAAATAATATCAAACTCCAAGGCGAACGCCAGCAGATGGGTTTTGACAAATGATATATGAATTCAAAAGTGAATCACATAAATGTTTAAAATTTGTAAGTATCAGCCTGTTCTTGATCCGTTGGAAAAGGTCCAATCTTCTGCCATTTTCTCATGTATTTGGGAATAGACGCGTCTATCAGTAATTGTGCCAATTCTTCAATACTTAAATTTATGAGTTCCATATAAAGTTTTTGGCATAAACAATCGCAATATGATGATCGAAATGAAATTATAGTTATCAAGACGTAGAAAGAAAATATTTTTATATTAATACATAAACATTCGCATTATAATATTATTAGGATTTATTAACAAAGGCCTGTAGTTTTTACCAGCATAAGACTTTTTATAGCAAATAAGGGCAAACAAACAGTCGAAGCTTTGCGACTATCGACGCCCATTAACATCCACCAGCCACATTTGGCTGCAAACCAGCACGGCACTACCTCTTACAAATAGCTTGATAAGCTATAAAATAATAAGTTCGGACTAAATTAAAGCAGGCGAAGCTAATAATAGCTAATCATAAATATTAAGCTATATCTAAAGCTTAAAACAGACTTTATAGCATTTAAATACGAATTTCATAATCAGAATCACTTCCGAATTGGCGCCAATATAGACCAAATTATTTTTCATTTCTACAGATTCTCAAAAATCATATTACTGCGGTTTGACCTTCTTCCTGATTCCAATTTTTTTCCAATAATTTCCAAAGATTCGCATAAGCAAATAATCCCCGATGTTTTTCCTGAATATTCAGATCCTCCCAAACGGGGCGGGGCGGGGGGGAGGTTTCTGCGAACAATTACTTAAGAGCCTGTTGACCCATTTCACCCAGCGTGGTATTTCTAACTGGATCTGTGTTTGGTGACGTAACTACGAATTAAAATTCAATAAACATGGTACGGATTTATTGTTTGTACCTGCTGGGGATGAAATCGTTGATTCATGTTGAATTCAGCTCGCTGTTTGAAGGTTTATGGTCTGCAATGAAATAAAACTGTATAATAATAATATCTATGGACGCTTTTTACACCACGTCAATCTGGTCCCGTGGTAAGTACTCGAAGAGACTTGTGTTACAGGTACCAGACAACGGAAATACATATGTTTAATACGTTTTATATTAATACTTATATTTAAGATTTTTATTACATAATACACATATTTAATACACATCCATGACCCAGGAACTCAGAAACTTTTTTGTTCCCTGGCGGGATCCGAACCCGCACCATCCAGCTTGAAAGCCAACGCGCTAACCTTCGAGCCACAGAGATCGTCAAACAGTATATTAACTTTACAACTACAATTACTACTATCATCAGCTGTAATATGATACATTTTGTTTCATCGTCATCATCATCATCAACCTTTCTACCTTCACTGCTGAACATAGGCCAATCAATGACCGCTCCGTTCCACTCGAACAGGGGCCAGCCACTGCATAGAGAATATTATCTCATGTATAAGATCACATAATATTATATTAAAATCTCCATCAAAGTAAACTTGGTGTGTAACAAACATCCAGACATTACAAACTTTCGTGTCTATAATATTAGTAGGATTATACAACGTACTAGAAACGTAAACGTACTGTTTGTACCTAGTCAACAGCTAAAAAAAACCAAAGAGTTCTGAGAGACAGGAATTTTGTAACCATGAACTATTTCTATATTTGATTATCAATCTGTATACGTCCCTCTAAATACATAATATATTACAAGCGTATTATCTCAATGAGGGCTTTATAACAAGACTTGCTTTTTACATACATAAAATAACGTGAAATACTTTAAATATTTTAAAGTTACATATGCATCAATTAAATTGTTTGCAGGGAAAACTATATGCATTTTACACATTGGGAGAGTGAAAATTTAATTTAGTGTATGAATAGTACAATTTCGCCCTGATACATAAGATAAAATAGTTATTCGACTAAAACGGATTTGATATGATCTATTTAACATATAATGGGGCTATCAAGCACAGTGCGACGTAAACGAGGGATGTCAGGAAATCCGTTTACAAGTGCCCCAGTGAATAAATCTCGGCTCGACGACATATAGCCTTGTTAAAGTTATTTTTTATTCAATATCAAATTCGAATCTATATTTTTATAAACCAACTTGCTGCCTCGAAAGACTTCGTTCTGTCAAAAGTACTAATATCGCTGTTAAAAAACAGGAGTTGATCGTAGGAATCGTGATCTTTGAAAATGTAGGGTAGGAGGTATGTATTTTTAATGCCACGTTATTAAAAAATAAAAATGGAAAATGTTGTTAATAAAATAAAATATTTTAGGCCAATTCTCATACCTAGCCGATATGCAAACAAAATTTTATAAAAAACAATAGAGTCGTTTCGGAGGAGTATGGGAACGAACATTATGACACTAGAATTTTATATATTATATTTAAATTAGCTAATTTGTATTATATAGAAACAACATTATGAAGGACTAGCAGCACCCCGCGGTTTCACCTGCGTACTTCAAATTCCCGTGAAAGTACAGGGATAAACTATAGCCTATGTGTTATACTGATGTATATTATTGTAAAGTTCCATTAAAATCCATTTAGTAGTTTTTACGTGAAAGAGTAACAAACATCCGTACTTGCAAACTTCACGTTTATAATGTTAGTAAGACTAGTAAGATGTATTTAATAGTTGGCGTACACTGTGACTTCCCTCCGTTGGATACAATAGCTAAAGATCTTTGCTATCTCCCTAAGATACGAAGCAACTCGGCTTTGATTACTATTACTCTGGTGTAAACTGTAAGTAATCTAGTAATTGATCGAAAACTTGAATTGGATTCTATATTCAGCGAATATTGGAATGTGTTTCTAAGCCTGAGTTAAAAGGACTTCTGGATATCTCAATATATCAAGTTGTTACTAATCCAATCTGTGTGAGATATTGCAAAATTTGGAAGTAAATATTGAGGTATTTGGGCAGAAGAGCTATCGCATGGCGGTCAAAATAAGTACACATATAGTGCACAGAAATACGTAGGTATATCTAAAAATTAATTTATATACAATTGTGAGGGATGTCCAGCAGTGGACGGATAAAGGCCGGTGATGATGATGAATGGTCGATGTGCCAACTAGGTTCAAAAATGGAGACACCAACGTCCGACCACATAACCCATAAATGCCTAATAACAGGAGAACGGCTTCTGGCGACACATCTGACTTATAGTTCCGATGTAAACCGTAAACAAACTATCGTATCGTCTCATTCTTTCCCGTTTCGAAATATATCTATTCCTTTCTAATGTTCCGTGATTGGTAATGTTTGACCTTGAATTAGCTAAACACAGCGTTGCAACCCCTTACGTCTCAAACATCAAGAATGCATTTAATACGGAAAATCAAACATTAGCCGCAAAGAGTATTGTCGATGGGTGGAAACCTCGTTTAGGTTGACGAAGTCTTGGTTGGCCATTAAGGTATGAAGACGATGTCCGAACGGTGGCCGGTTCGTGTTGGATGCGAGTGGCAAGGGGTTGTTCGTCTTGGCGTTCATTGAAAAAAGACCTGTTCAGCAGTGGACGGAAAAAGGCTGATGATGATAACTATCACATAGCTTTTATATTCAAGTTCAGTTCAGTTACAGTTTCAAGTCATATTCAACGGTCCAAGTTCAGTTTTGTAGAAAATATTCAAATATAATCGGCGACCGATATTAGAACAAGGGAAAAATATTTTGCCATTGGGTATTCCACATATTGCTATTCTGAAAATCAATGAGCCTGATTACAATACAGTTACCTCGATGGCCTTGTTTTCAACAGCTTCGCCCGCACGTGGTCTCGTCTTATCAATAAAATATTTCCGATAACTGTACGCTAGGGATAAACATGAATAAAGCCCTTACCCTTACTTGTTTTTACTGCTTCATATTATTGTTATACCGTTTTTATTAACTGAACTAAATTGTTTTAACGACACAACTTTTTATGAATTTTATCGGTGTTATTACATTTAGAGGCGCTCAATGGTGACTGGTCAGTCCCCTCCCCCCTTATGAGGATTAGCTTGGCCCTTCATTTATGTTCATGGGTGACGCTGACGACTTGGAATCACGTGGCTCATCTTCCCGTTATCCAACTAACACAAAAAATATCGCATAAGTAATTCAACCTAATAACTCATGATATCAGGAAGCAAAAAAAAGGCCTCCAGTTCAAGTATAGCTTATAGTCTACTCTTGCGTTATATAAGAAAAGTATACACATACATACATTTTACATAAGTAAAAGCCAATGATAGCCAGCCACTAATGTACAGTAATAGATTGCTATTTAAAGTGAAACTATTAACATGTCGCGTGACGGTCGGCCTCGGAGCTTATAGACTATTAGTACTTTAGTTAAATGCCTATAATCTGAAAAAAGTTTTACTTTAACCGTGGTTTTATCAAACCACATAATCCTATATTTATACTTTTAATTAAACACGTTTCATCAAACGTACATAAATAACGTACAAAGCAACATAAAAAACCAAAGCCTGATAAGACGTAATAAACGTTTTCTTACATTATACATAAGAAAACTCGAACCACAAGTCACATCTGTCTTCATTATTGCGCTCTATTATTCTTTACTCTGTTTCTTTTAACTGTACCTTAATAAACTTAACGGAATCACGTTGAACAAAACTCGTGCAGAAGCCATTAGGCAACAGGCGCCCAACTTATTTACAACTTACATTCGTATTTCGTAACTTAGCTATATATAACGTC
Organism: Lycaena phlaeas; assembly: GCA_905333005.2. Lineage (NCBI taxonomy): Eukaryota > Metazoa > Arthropoda > Insecta > Lepidoptera > Lycaenidae > Lycaena > Lycaena phlaeas. The sequence continues at coordinate 8,337,102 of HG995182.1, forward strand.
GACTTAAATTAACTCTATGTAGACTTAATCCTATAATATGTTGATCTTTCTTACAAAATGTTGGATTGTTTAGAATTTTTTTGTGTTAGTAGGATAAGTTCGTAGATAAAGTAACATCGTTTCGTAGCGGAAAGATACAGTAATTCGTCATTGTCTCTGAGTTATCAATGACAATTTCCTAGCCAATAAGGATGTGACAATAACGATCAATAACCAACGGATTGTGATTTTGTTAACCGACTTTAAAAAGGAAGAGGTTATCAATTCGATAGGTTTTTTTAATGTATGTACACCAATTACGCTGCCATTTGTGATCCGATTTACGTGATTCTTCTTTTGTTTGATGCGGAATAGTTGCCATTTGGTCCCATAAAAATTTAACATAGTTTGGCCCAGTAGTTTTCATTTTATGAGCATTTTGGTTGATTTTTGCGATAACTATAGACCCACGTAGTCAATAGTTATCGTAACTTAGGTCGACATAATATGTCAATGCCATATATTTTATTGTTTTCTAAATTTAAATTTGTCTAAGCCCCCTGATGGTCATAATTCATAAAGTAGCTTATTATTTCGAGTTTTTGAGGCCAGCTCGAAATAGAACCGAAATATAGTATTAGGTATTTTAGAATAATACAGATTTTATTTTTAATTATCTAGGCGGTCTTTTCCACCCACAGGATCTGAATAAATATGAAGCAAACCACCAAAAAAAAAACGATGATAAAAAAACCAAATTGAAAGCAAGCAAAAATGTAACATTTACATGTAATTTTCCTTACTCTGACAGGATATATTTTCTTCCTTTAAGAGCTCGAGGGTATTATCGCTTTGACCTTACACCCTAGATCTGACCTTACGTCGTACAATAGTCAGATGTCTATATACTCGTATTTCTACGGAATAGAAAGGTCGGATAGGTACTCTATATAGACCCTTTACGATCTTTAGAGAATTACGTTGCCACTTTTTTCATATTTATACTGTACTATACATATTTTTTTGCTTATGTCACCATAATTTCCTACTCTTCCTAAGATCATCTGATTGCCTTCATTGCAAAGTATCCCTTAAGCTCATCCCCCAATCCTCAACCACTGGTCCGGGCTGGTGGTGTGATGCTGAGACCAACGCATTGCAACGATTTAACAACTTAAACGAATTTAATCGCAGTTTATTGAGATTCTCATATGCCAGGCTTATTGCATATTTTAGAGCAGCCGATATCACGTGTAAGAAGGAAGGAGGTCCGCCTTGCTTTATAGATAAAACTGGCAGTCAAAGGATTAAAATTGAGTAAGCACTAGACAATAATATCCTCAATTTACTCGTAATAGGCCGGCCGACAAAGGAAGCTTTGAAAAAAAGGAACTTTGTTTTATTCTATGTAAAGATGAAGTTTTACTTCTTGGTCGATTCTCGGTTAAAATTTCCACCACCGCTTATTTTAATGTAACTTGGGGTATTTATCGTGACATGAGTAATGTATTTATTTCTTGAGCGTGAGGGTCCGGGTTCGATCCACAGGAGGCTGTGGAGACCATCGCTCGCTCATTGGTTAAGGAAAACATCGTGAGGAAAACTGCATGCCTGATGAGATTTTCTTCTATTTCATATTTCCAGTCTTTGGAGGTGTGAAGTTCACCAACCCGCATTTGGCCAGCACCTCGGTCAACCATGCCCCGATACCCTCCTCGCTGGATTTCGAGGACATCATGCCCAACATTGGGACATAATATATGGGTTGCTACTTTAATTTAACAATGACAGGACCAATTCCCCATCCGTAAAGCCTAATTTTGTATGTGTGTCCAAAACTATGTGTAAAAAAAATAATATATCATGATAAAAGTCACTTACTTTATTAATAGTACCTGGTTGACCGAGCATTTGCTCGGTACCCTTAGTGATAAAATACGATAAAACTTTTCTTCCAAAAAAAAATGATCTTAAAAAAGGAAAAAAAGAACTCGGACTGGAGATTCGAACCAGGCTCGTTCGGATATAACTGCCTAATAACACCACTAAGCTACCGTGACATGTTATTTGACATCGAAATTTACGTACTCTAATCAGAGATATTTTATCGATGCCTCAAAACATGGATAAAAAAAAGTTTTCTAGAAAATTTATCCTAGCTAGATCGATTTATCGCCGTTTTTAACCCATGTATACAAAATTTCATGAAAATCGTTGGAGCCGTTTCCGAGATCCCGGTTATATATAATTGCTTATATTTATATTTATAATTGCTAAAATAAAATATTTTAAATATATAAGATATAAAGTTAATATATAGCCTTCTATATTTCATCTCAATTATTTTCCGAATATCTCATGGCTTCCGTTCTGTTCTGTTGAAACAAACAATGCGCTAACATTGATTGATGGCATCCACCAAACATATCAAGTATTTCAATCGTATAACTTTTACAATTAAATTAAATGAATTTCATCATATATCATAATCAATCATATTTTTGACAGCAAATATAATTAATGTTATTTCGATGGAAATAATCAATATTCCAACAAATTCACACATTGACCCGGAGAATGATTATTAAATAATATTAAGTTATGGTATTTGTCACCAAATAATTCCTCCTCTTTATAATATTACTAGCTGCTGCCTGCAGCTTCGCCTGAGTTAACTAAGATTTACAACGGGATCTTAGTACTTGCGTACTACTAATAAGTAACTTTTCTGGTTGATTTTTTACACCTTGTGTCCGAAAAACCCCCTATTCATTACAACCAACCAAACAAACAAAGTTTTCCTCTTTATAATATTAGTGTAGATGTAGATGTTAGTGTAGATGTAGATAATTGTATTAAACCATTTAGATAGTTAATTGGCAAACGAGGGGCAAACGATAGGGTCTCCTTTTCTAAATCAGGCGAGGAGGGTAATGGGCCATAGTTCACCGATGCGCTAGCCCAATGCGGGTTGGTGAACTTCACATACCTTCAAAGACTTTCAATCTCATCAGGCATGCAGGTTTCCTCGCGGCGTTTCCCTTCGCCGGCGAGAGAACGATAGTCTCGTGTTTAGGGTGTACTTAGAAATTTAGAAAAACCCATTTCAAGTCACACACGGGGGATCAAGATTGAACCCAGAATCTCTCAAATAAGAGGACGAGTCCCGAGGCTCCCGAAAATCGTGATGAAAAATAACACACTAATATTTCATTCACGTAGTTAACTTACTTTGCTTACAATAGCCGAAAGTAATAATGATAATAAAAATATGTTGGGACATCTCACTGAGCAAGAACGAAGCAAAGCCTGTTCTTATGGTAACCAGACAGCTGATGCACTACTTATATATTTCTAAATATATACATATTATAGATAAATTACGCCCAGACACAGAACAAATGATCATGCTCATCACACAAACATTTGTCCTGGGGAATAGAACCCGCGACCTTCTGATTTAGCAGCCAGGGTCACTAACCACTAGACCAACAGGCCAGTACACTGCCAATTTTCGAATGCGTTTCCTTTAATCTGTTCCTAGATATAAGACAGCTCAATTTTTTTGATAACCATTAATCATGCATAAAATTATTTTTATCTACTAAAACCCTCCGTATTTTATGATGGTATAGCTTATTGCTTAATTACTAAAAACAAAATCTCTTTAAATAAGATTGATGTTTAAAATTTTCATAAAAAAGAGAAATGTTTAGCAATTTACTAAACAGTCTACTTAATTCATTGTTCTAAAGTAATTTATCTTAAAAGCTCTTTTAGAGTAACAAATTGGTTTAAAGTTAACATTCTGTAACTTGTAGAGCACTTATCTGACTAAACAAAATACATGCAAATAAAGTTTGCATTACCTCTGCTATGCTTCGTTGCTTCAACGAATGCCATAAGGGTTGTTTCTTGTTCTCTATAATTCATAAACTCGTTGTCGAGCCATGAAAGCTTCAGGAAAGTTCTACAATACTTGAGGATGTATATAGTATTAGTGTCATACATTTTCATGTCTGTTCAAATGTTTCAAGTTTCAAATGTTTATTCTATATGTTATCTATATCTATACTTAATATTATGAAGAGGAAAACTTTGTTTGTTTGGTTTTCACCATTTTAAAGCTACATTATCCACGAGTAACATAGGCCAAATTTTATTCTGAAAAAAAAATAGGGTTCCGTAAGATTCTTTAAGGGTTTTTCGGACACATGGTGTAAAAAATCATTCAGAAAAGTTACTTACTTTGCGTACTAAGATCCCGTTGTAAATCTTAGTTTACGCAGGCGAAGCTGCGGGCAACAGCTAGTTGTTAGTATAAACTGTACACACAGTTTCGGGAAAAGGAATAGTTGATTTATCTCAACTGAAGTTCTGAGTGTTGTAATTGGTCCATGGTAAATGACAGATGCGGAAAACCTTAAAATTGAGAGTAAGCAATCACAGATTTATAAATAAAGACAGATTGGAGCATGCTGAACACACTAGTGACGCCACCAAAGAGAATAGAAATTTAAAAGTGAACACAATCTAATAGATGCTTAGAGTACGACACTATGTCAAGCACTTGAGAGTGCTTTTTAATTTGTATTTGCTTTGAAGCGTCACTCGGGTGTTCGGCATGCTCCATCTGTCTTTATTTATAAATCTGTATAAGTAATATTATTTATGTATGGCTGTTTGACCAAGCTAGCAGGTAGGCTTACGCCTCGAAAAAAATATTTTTCCTCGCTTTTGCCACAATTTTCTGACATAAAACGCTCCTGTTATTCGTAGCAGGATGTAATAGCCTTCCCTATATAAACGGCCTAATCAATACAAAATATTTTTTCAATTCGAACAATAATTAGTTCTTGAGATTAGCACATTCAACCAAATAAACAAACAAAAGCTTTATATTATTGGTATAGATATAATAACATAAACTGATGCTAATGATAAACATCATTGAAAGAACGTTATATTTTTATAAAAAAAAAAAGAAACTTCGGACCGACTTGAAAAGTAGATACGCGACATTTTTAACGTAATTATGTTTGTCCCAAGACTCACAAAGTTTCATACGAGAAATGTTTTGAAATAAGAAACATTCATTCGTTGAATTTTTGAAGTCTCAGTCGTCGCGGGCCTCGTCAGACTAATTTCCACTTGGAAACTCCGCCGAGATACTGGTATAATGACAGACGCGGTATTTATATGTAAAAACCGGCTATGACTTCTTCGTCTGTAGATATTCTTTAGTATTAATACTATTTAACGACCTGTGTGGCTCAGTGGTTAGCGCGTTGGCGCACAAGCCGAATAGCGAGTTCGAATCTCGCCAGAGAACAAAAAAAGTTTATTTGTTCCTGGGTCATGGATGTGTATTAAATATGTGTATTATATAATAAAAATCTTAAATATAAGTATTAGTATAAAAGCATTAAATATATTATGTATTTCCATTGTCTGGTACCCGTAACACAAGTCTCTTCGAGTACTTACCACGGGACCAGATTGACGTGGTGTAAAAAGCGTCCATAGATATTATTATAGTATAACTATTTAGTTTATAAGTATGGATGGATGGACGAATGTTTGTTACTCTTTCACGTAAATACTAATGAATGGATTTTTAATGAAACTTTACAATGACATAGCTTATACATCAGTAGTAGTAGGAAATAGCGACTAAAATGAAACTTTTCTACACTTTTCCCACTATTTATCCTACTAATATTATAAATGCGTGTGAGTTTGCAAGTATGGATGTTTGTTACTCTTTATCGTTAAAACCACTGAATGAAACTTTACTATAACATAGCTTATACATCAGAATAGCACATAGGCTATATTTTATCCCCGTATTTCAACGGGAATGGGAAGTATGCGGGTGAAACCGCGGGGCGCTGCTTGTATTATATAAATAGCACTTAATTAGGCTTAAGAAAACTGAGTAACTGTTTTAGTGTAATAATTATCTATTACTTGCAATTTTTTTATAGCATAGGAGAGCAAACGAACAGTCGAACCTTTTTGGCGACTATACATCCACACAACCAGAGTTTATGCTGAGAGCAGTATGGCACTTTTAATAATATTTGGAATATTCAATAGTTGACATGCAGATATTATTAAAACTGAATGTATTCTATTTTTGAATTAATTTAAATAAAATTAATCTGATAATCTGTTTGAATATTAATAATATTAGAAATTCAACTTATATTAAATGTTTAATAAATAAAATGTGTGAAACGGCACCTACTTCAAAATCCCTAAATTAAAAAGTTTTTGAATAAGCAAAACATATTCAACGTTAAGCCTTTAAGCAGCGACAAAATTTTCTTAATTTCCAACTGAATAAGGTATAAGGCGTAATGACTGGGTTATATTAAAACATTTAATATGGAAAATACATTGTTTTGTTATTCATAGCGTGTACGGAGTTTAATTATGATACTCGGGAGAATATCACGGGTTTGTCGTTCGTACGTTCATTTGTATTAAGTTTCGGATAATGACTTTTAAGTTTTTGTCATTATAATGAGTTTGTAATAGGGGTGCAATGAGGAATTTTAATATGTCCTTTAATTTGACTCTCCTTTCTATATTTAAATTATTACAAAAATCGATTTTTTAAATGACGCAAAGATAGTACAAAAGGACACATATTTTGACCGAAGTCAACAGTAGTTCAACAGTTCAGTTAGTCAGCAGTGAGACATAAAGGATGAGACAGTGAGACATACTTTACAACAGTAGTTGGAGGTCTTCTTAAAGCATGTATAAGTCTTATTTTCTAATGAGAACGCAAATTTTAGTAAGTAGTTATAACAACAACAGTTACCGGAAAATATTCTAAGCATCGGACATGTAAAATCTTAATAAGATAGAAAATCCGTAGAGCTTGTTACATTATAAACAAACTATGAAATCTTCATCGCTCATATTTTTTCTAATAAGTCATGTAAATAAATAAAACCTTAAAGTATTAATTATCGTTAATGGGAAAGTCTGTTTAACATTCTATCACGTGTAAACGGCGGAACCTTTATACATTTTTATAATATTACACATGATAATTTATAAATGATGAATGAAATCCTATGAAAATAATATTTATTTTATAAATTTTCCTAGTATTCAACAAATAAATATATATTTATACCTTTAAACGAGCAATTCTTGTATATATATATAGAATCGGGATCTCGGAAACGGCTCCAACGATTTTCATGAAATTTTGTATACATGTGTTAAAAACGGCGATAAATCGATCTAGCTAGGATACATTTTTAGAAAACTTTTTTTTATCCGTGTTTTGAGGCATCGATAAAATATGATTAGAATACGAACGTAAATTTCGTTGTCAAATAATATGCCATGGTAGCTTAGTGGTGAAATTAGGCAGTTAAGTTCGAACGAGCCTGGTTCGAATCTCCAATCCGATTTTTTTTCCTTTTTTTAAGATCATTTTTTTTTTGGAAGAAAAATTTTCAACCAGGTCAACCAGGTACTTGTATTAAACTAGTACAAAAACTTCACCCACTACCGTGGACTATTCGAAGTAAAAAATAAAATTTTGATTTTTTAAAGTTAAGATAAAATCTTTTAAAACTTATGCCAATTTAATATTATTAATAATGTGAATGTAAGTTTACTTGTTACGCTTTCACGCGAAAACTACTTAATGATACATAAAACTTTGTACATATATTCTTATAGCTTTTAGAAGTACCAGGTGATATATTTTAGTAAAATTATTTGGTTAGCGCGAGCAAAGTCGTGGGCAACAGCTAGTCAAATATAAAAATACATTCGTATTCAGATGAGGAATCCTACTAATATTAGAAATGCGAAAGCTTGTAAGGATGTTTGTTACTCTTTCACGCAAAAACTACTGAAAGAATTTTGATGAAACTTCATAATAATGTAGCTTATACATCGTGTATTACCACGGGAACGCGGGGCACTGCTATACTATATAATAAAATTATGAAGTTTTATAAAATCCATTTAGTAGTTTTTGCGTGATAGAGTAACAAACATCCTCAAAAACTTTCGCATTTATAATATTAGTAGGATTATCCCGCTAAGATGCCGTTGTAAATCTTAGTTCACGCAGGCGAAGCTGCGGGCAACTCTAGTATAATATATTTTCTTGTGAAAACCTTTCTTTACTAACTAAGCTTTCATCATCAGCAGCGTTATTCCAGTCTCAATTGAAGGCGTCGTTCGACGCTAATTTGTTTTCACATTATTAACATCTACCGAATGGCTTCAGACGTTCTAATTGAGGCGGAATTCACTTCAACATTTTGTAAATGCCACCGTCTGCGTGTTCATCTCAAGAACCTATTACAGCGGTCTGCCGAATACCAGCGCTCCGTATATCTTATATCCACTCAAATACCTTGGTACTTTATTGCTTTGTCCGAATCTAGCCATTAAACTGGAAGGAATTCCACTATGGGATGTTTGTATATTTACGCCTAAATTATATTAAAAATCCAGCAAGTTTGCTTATTAAGTCAAAAAAGCTAGCTCACCGAAATCGTAAAATTATGTATAATATTATCTTAGACAATACTCCGAAATAGCACAGTTTATATAATATCCTCTGACTTTCAGCTTTGCTAATAGACTGTAAATAAGATATAATATCATATTAACCACTTATGAAACACGGTTAATACAGCAAAAAAGGATTCTCGAAGAAGGAAAAAGACTCCATACTCTAGTTAGTGAATCTCTTGCGTGAGTACATGCGTGCTTGCGCATGTGTGTCCACATACACACGCGCAAGCACTTACTTACATTAAGAAATTTTTGACCCACAAGCACGTGGGTGCTTGTGGGTCAAAAATTTCTTAATGTAAGTAAGACATTGCTGTAATAAATGTGGTCCAGTTTCAATTCTGACCCCCTGTGGTGCCTTGACATTATTATTTCTAAATTTCTAAGTGCATCTTGAACATCGCTCGCCCGTGAAGGAAAACTTCGTAAGAAAACCTGATGTCTAATGATAATATAAGTATACCTCGTCTGATTTAAGGAGACCCGTGCCCAGAAGTGGTACATAGAAAGGTTGATACTTTACATATATTATAGCACATATAAAGTTTGTGCTTTTGAAATGTCCGCACAAAGCTCAATTGCAACTAATCAAACTATACGGCACATTTAATTCGTTTGCAATTAATGTTACCGTAACACATCTATTGATATGTCCAAATGTAAACATATTGTAATCGTATTCAAAAGGCAATATTATTGCTCATTTAATTGAGTTTCATTATTTATTGAAAATGCTTCGTGCGTATTAACAATACAATATTATATTATTGAAAGTATAATATTGTACAATACAGAGAATAAAGCAATAAAAATGCCACTTCTATAATGATTTAAATAATAATTGTATTTGTGAACATAAAGCATTCATTCATTTCTTTGGATCTTAATGGAAATGGCTCTATTATATGAGATTGTCGGCACACCAACGCACGGTGTAACTACTAAGACTGATTGGCTAACACAGCAGTAGCAGTGCAACTGTAGCAGTGTTTGTTATGGCAGTGCTACGCTGCAACTATTTACTGTAACTTTGTAGCCTAGCATTTCTATATTAATTATTGTGCCTACAGCAGTTCTAGCGTAGTTTTGCAGTGCAGCACTGCTACATAATGGTAAATATAGCAATTTTTAAGCACACTGCTTTATTGTTTGTAGTTAATTGGAACTTTCATAGCACTGTATTTGTTCATCTTTCATCATCATCATCGTCATTCTGCCTTTATCCGTCCACTATTAAATGGATTGTATATCCAAAAAAAAAACAAAAAATAAGCTTAAACAAACAATACTCGTATTAAGAGTCTTATTTAGTAGATTCTTAATTATCAATTAATTACTTAATTCTTTCTTACTAACCGTTGCGATAAAGTCTTTTATCAGAAGAAAATGAGAAGATAATAATGATTACGTATGGCCTAAGTTATAATTCGACAGATCTTAAATAAATTACACGAAGTTATTAATGCGAAAACTTAATCCATCAATACTTATGACGCCTACAACCATAATTACATCTTTCAAAACTCCCATTCCGATTTGATTTATAACAAATCTCTTAAAGTAATAACTTTAAGTGAGTGGAGAAACGCATAAATTGTCTCGATTGCGGACTCTTATGACATGACTCCGACAGGACTAGAGGTTTTAGTGATTAACTGAAGTTTTAGAAGATGCGTTTGACGTAATAATAGTTGCTTTATCGTTGTAACGTCGCGCTAGCTCGTTACATAATTTTAGGTTTAAATTAAAAAAAAAAACAACAATAGATATTAATATGTTTAAACTAAGCATACTAATGGCATAAGCGCCATCTATCGTTGATAGGTGTCAACTATTGACATATTTCTATTGTCTCACTAGCGACCATTCTAAAATTCAATAACTGTTTTCTAATATCTTTTTCTCAAATAAAATTAATTTACCTCTTGTAATTATTAATAATAATAAATTTAATAATTTAATCTAATCCCTAAACTAAAATTAGAGATAATCTAAATTAAAACTTAATTAATTATAAAGTCTGTTTGACATTTGACTATAGAACTACGCGACATCGTTTTTAACTGAAATCGATAAAGTTCTAGAAATAAAAAGGAAAGACAAAGAGATCCAGCGGTCTTCCACTTACTATGAAAATCCGTTTGACAACCACCCAAATGAATTGACTGATAAATATCAACTACAGTAAACGCCTTAAGCTCCACGATATCCCGACTCTACATGTTCAATGGTAAAATAGGCGTGCCTCCCGCTGGGATGATATCCGTCAGGTGTGTCAACCACCCAACAAATCTGCCTATAGATCTTTGACTGTTTGCATCTTCTAGAAATGTCTGACAAATCAATACTGCTGAACACATAACTTCACGATTGAAACCGATAAAAGGATTCAATTGAGATGGGCACGTCGTTTATACCTCAGACTTAAGCAGAGAAAACGAAAGCCTTCAATCAAACCGTGATGACCTACGAGGCTGAAATGTGGCCTTGTAATTATTCTGTAGCTCAACGTAGCATAGAGCTGGGTGTTTTTTGGCAGATAGGATTCGAAACAAAGACCTCTCCCTAAGAACTAAAGTTAGCGATATCAGGCGAAGAACAAGCTCGTTGAAGTGGCAGTTACAAACTGGTGATATACTCAAGAGAACGAATGGCCGTTGAGCCATTAAGGTTCAAGAGAGGCGGCCGGTAGATAGTGGCCGGTTCGCGTTGGGTGCGAGTGGCAAAGATCAGTAATCTTGGCGTGCATTGAGAAAAGCCTATGTTCGGCAGTTTACGGATAAAGGCTGATGATGATCTACTTGATTAAATATAGCAATAGTAACAAATTATATTATAATATAGCATTAAGTACGGAGCCTGAACATCACGAACATTAAGATGTTACAAATATGCACGCAGATCAGATCGACAATGCTATATGGAATTCAAAAGAATAATCCCTAAGAAACTCGCGTAATGAAATTGGATTCTCCCTCCTCCCTTCCCGCGCCTCCTCTCAACTCATTCGTATTCCTCATTTGATCCGCGTTACTTTTTGAGATATGTTCTTAAAATTACATTTAATTTACGCACATTAGGGATGAGAGATGGAAGCAATAAAGATTTTGAAATATATTATTGTAGACAACGATACCAGTCAAATCAAAGATATTATATAATGTAGATTAATTACTAAAGCTGTAACACTATTGGTGCACTTACACTATACAATATGTTTAAAAATAAGACTTTTCTAAATGCATTTTTATATGTAATGCATATTTGTTTGATTTTAATTAAAAATAATTAATAATAAAATGTTGATGTTTTCAGTCCACTATAAAATGTTCTTTATAAATGTCTGCCAGGAGCGCTAGTAGCTTAATAATATACATAAAAAAGAACACTCTGTATTTAGAGCAGTCGCAAAATCAAAACGATAACTGTCTCCTTTGCACTTACAAATTTTATCACGCGCGTGAGGGATAGAGATACTTTACACGTCGCACGAGTAATAACAGACACCACAAACACAACTTGTGAATGTGTGATCGGGTGGTAAGCTTTACACACCTTTAAAAAGGCATCTCAGCAGGCGTGTAGGTTTACCCACGATGTTTTCCTACAGCGGTGAGTAAAGGACGTTAGCAGGAAAACTCATTTTTGGTATACCCGGTCAGAATAGAACCTAAACTCCTAACTCAAGTGGCCCATAGCCAGAACCATAACCGTTGTAGGAAATTCTCCAAATAGATTCATTTCCGAAAATATGAATCATTGAAATTTCAAATGAAATATCTGTGATTAGTAGCAATCAAAAACTAGTATCAGCGCGGTGCAGCGTCGGATTTGCGGGGATTATGGCTGTCGTTGGTCGGAAAATCGGACACGTTGATCTAATCAGCTTCCAGCTGCCAGCGACGGTGTTCGGCTTAACCCGCGGCCTGTACCTCGAAAGTAATCGTATTTCGTGATTATAAATGTTTACGTACGTAACGTAACGTTACTTTACGTAACGTAACGTATTATAAATGACGTTACGTAACGTATTATAAATGACGTTACGTAACGTATTATAATAAACATTTTTTGGCAACGATGGTCTATCAGGTAGACTCATGCCCGAATTCTCAAACGCAACTCAAATTTGGGAGCTGTTTACATTTTGATGACATATGGATTCGTGGGCGCTGATTGGTCCGCTACAGATTTAAGGCGTGCTTAGTAGTTTGAAGAGCCTCCAAGTATTTAAGTGTCGTTTGAGAATTCGGACGTCAGTTTCTTGAGTGATCCGGGCTTAAACCTGGCCCCCTGTGGTGCCTAGAAATGGGTTTATAGAAATGCCTCACTGGCGAAAGAAAACGCCTGCATTCGTGATAAGATTGAAAGTGACTTTAAAGGAGTGCCATCCATCGTTGGGCCAACGAAGTTCCTTACGGCAGGCTTGGAGGGGATAGGGATTTTGCTGCGCGACCGAACTGAAAAAAAAAATGTGATAGTAAAACCGTAAGAAAACAGTCGCATAAACAAGCGAGTAGTGTTTTTACCTTTACCTTTCTTTTTAGCCGAAGGAACTTCGTTCCTACCTGGTGTCCCACGACACCACATTTCTTATACTACTTAAGACTCCTTAGTATCTCAATAAAAAACCTATTAATTATTATTTATTAAATAAACTATACTATACAATAACATCAAGAAAATGTTGCTGTCAAAATATACAGGATGTTCATAAAAGGTTATCGAATGATGCAATTATTTATAACTCGTACAGACGTCTGATCAAGTGACACTGTGTTTATACACCCGACTATGTCTGCGTGGCATTGTGCGGTCGGCATTGTCGTACTAATGAGCACGCACGTTAAAAATGGCGCGTGTACTTCGTTAAAACTAATTAAATACACGTCTTTTGCAATTGAAATAGCAAGCGAAAAATATTTTTGAAAATTCAATACCAGTAATGTTTTGGAAAGGTTTTGGCTGGTGGACGAGCTAACCCTTAGCGTCACTTATAAAATAAAGAAATATACCACTATTGTGTTATGTTAAAAGTATCATTTCGTTGTCTATTCGAAGAGTTATTCTATACAAATAAATAGGGCTATATTTATTATTTTATCGTTTAAATTAGCAGGAATTTGGAAATCCATATTCATGCTAATTTCAAATAACAGACCGTGTGTGTGCGATTCACACACGATAGAAGTGAAATAGATGGTAAATTCTCAAATACAAACAAGTATTAAACAGTGTGTAATATACATACACACCGACATTTGCTTTCTCGCTCTTTTGTATTTGTGTCTCTTACCTATCGTTTTTTCCGTTGCATCCGGTTTGAAATCACAACGATTCTAAAGAAGTTTCACTTCAAAAATAATAAAGAAAATTTCATTGATTTGTTCATTCATTCATTCATTCATACATTCAATAAATAAAATTGGAGTGTCTTTTTGTAATATTAAAATAACCAATTCTGACGAAACGCATTGTTTCGTGTGCCTGAAATTTTGACACAGGTTCATTAAACCTACTATGAAGACACGACCACTCTACTAACTATCTAAGGTTAAATTGAAATAACGGCTGAAAATAATGAACGCCAAGAAGGTCGTTTACTTGCCATTCACACAATACGGAATTGACAGCGCACGGAGAACGTCTTCCCACCTGGTTCATAGCCAACCAATAATTAATCAGCGGAATATAAAAATATATCCTACTTTATGTCGAATTAAGTCAATGCGCAAAGTTTCAGGTGAATGTGTGAAATTCAATTTTCGTTGATATTTTTGTCACTTTAATCTCGTAACGCCGAATATACAGGATGTATTTTTTATATGAAATATATTTTGACCTGATGAAGAACATCGTACTATGAACTGCACTGGACTGTGGACTTAGTTAATACCCTTATTTTAATTAATACATTTCATTATTGCTATTTCTTCAGTCTATTTTCTGAAATTCCCTTCAGTATATCTAAATCGGATCGGAATATCATGCGTACAAGTATTTTACTACTAACTTACTTTTTTATTACTCAAATTGGTATTCATGTTGTATTTAACTATTTTTATTTTAAATATTTAGACAGTCTAAATTCCTGCTAATTTAAAATAAAAATAGTTACTTTTTATATCATTTAATATTTTTATGTCAATTTTATGAAGGACTAAGTGTCTGTATTTTATATTTAAACGCCTAAATATATATATTTATAAACCTATCCGAAACAGCGCTCAATGCGACGGCCGGATGAATGGGGGCAATTAGCTCGCAAATTGGAACCCCACCTCACTACCCAAGTCCTTAGACAGAGCTCACTCAGACCTCACCTCGCTCAGGCCAGTGTCAGTTAAGAATGAATTTGGCGTAAGCTCACTATAAATTATAAAATTGAGATGAAATCTTTTTATGCTGACGCTACTTGAAAAAATAATATTTGTTACTTATATACTGTTACTGTTTGTAACTATATTATTGTCTGTTGAAATATTCAGAAAAATACAAAGTAACTTATGAAATAGCTTTACAAGCTTTTGCTTCATATAAAAAATGAGACCTATAGTCTACCGATGCCACCACCACTGTATTAATTAAATATGCACCTAGACTGCTGGTAAGATGGTATACATTTGTTTTATTATTTTCAACTAGCATCCCTCCGCGGTTTCACCCACGTACATACCATTACCGTGGGAGTACCGAGATAAACTAAAACCTATGTATTATTCTAATGTGTAGATTATATTATCGTAAAGTTTTATCAAAATCCCAGTAGTTTTTGCGTGAAATGTAACATACATACATATTATATATCATCCTTACATTTTTACAAACTTTCGCGTTTGGATTTGTGTCACAAATAAATAGGACTGCAAATAATAAGTAAGTTCTGCAAGCGGACTTGTAACACTGACTCGTGACAACTAGGTGTGCTACGCACCACTACAGTGCGCTACGATACGCTACGGTCCGCTACGTAACCGCTACGAAACATAGTGCTATCACTGCTACACAATGCCTTTCAACTTTCAGCCAAATCGGGCCAAACGTGTGAAAAAGCAACAAAAATCCAAACTTATAAACTGCCTTACAATATTATAAGATAATTAAATCGATAATTATTATGGTAGCGAATGCATCAAATTTTAAAGGTTTTTATCGTATTAAGGATACGAGACTTGGTTTGTTGACAAATTTGAAAGAACATCGTCACATTTTCATACATTAAGAATAATTATAAAAACCATTATGTATGAATAACCGTATTATTTCTATGTCGAAAAAAAAATGTTGCTCGATCATTTCAAAACAGTTGTACAAGGCTACAAGGTAGGCTACAAGGTACATTTCAAACAAGAGAGATAAAAGAAACATTTCCTTAATTAATAAGTTTAGTCTGCGGGCTTAGTTATTTTTGCATATAAAATCCGGACAGACTTTGGACGAACCTTTTGATCATTCTCAAACGCTCGAGGACAGCCTTATTATTTTCTTTATTTTATGAATTAAGCTAATAATGAAAAGAATATTTAAAAATAATTTGTCGCTAAATGAGGGACGGGGAAAAGAAAACCATATATGAATGAAGACCTTTGGTCCTGCTGTAACCATGGTTGTTGTAAAGAATACGATACGTCAAATCGTCTCTATTATCATCATCATCAGCCTTTATCTGTCCGCTTCTAAACATAGGCCTTTTTAGGTCGCACTGGAAATCCCTTTTAGACAGGCACACTAGCGTGTGTTGGTCTCGGCATTGGGGCGCATTACCCCGCCAAAACTACAACGAGTACGTTCAGCCGCTTTGTGATGGACCCAGATCCGCAGGCAATAGGAAACCAAAATGGCAGGCTGACCTCGGCAAGGCCAGTTTCTTCAGATATTGGCACGACTGCCCAGCCACTACTAAGCAGTCTCCACGTCGTGTCTAGTGAGGCCTGTGTACCCAACCCGAGCCAGATACGATCACAGGGATGTTATTGGAAGCGCATTAAGTAGCGCCTCCAACGCGCCACCGTTCGTCGTCTACGGCTACGTCTACGGCTACGTCGGCCTCCCTCTGAGACATCACTATCTCGCAAAAGAGGCCATTACCGTTTAGGACTTGTCACAGCTGAGCATCACGCTGATTGCTGAACATAGGCCTCCTTCGATGAGCGCCAAGACGCCCGATATCGGGATTGAATTCTGTATCATTTTAAAGTTTCAAAGTCTATCGAGAACTTTTAAACCTATTTTCGTTCCTGTAAGACAAATTAGAATTGTGATAATTCAGAACTAAATGTTACAATTTAAGTACTTTATTTCAATTACATCATTCTAAATTGGCTATTTAAAAGACAGCAATAGTTTCTAAGTAATTCCCTTGATAAGAATGTAAATATCTAATCAATGTCGTATCAAATGAATCACGCGACATGACATTTAACATCAGACTACGGCATTTGTGTAAAGTCTTACAAACTCTAATCTCAAACTTTGTCTCGAGAAACGGAAAATTTACGATAAAAACCACTAAATGATATTTATTTCAAAAATTAGTACTATTGAAAACCTAATCTTTTCTACAGAATTATATCTAAATAAAAATGACAAGTTCCAATTTTGCTAAAAATAGCACTAATACTATTTAGTAAGAACCTACTTACGAATGGTTTTTTTGTGTGGCTGACTTTATTAATTTTTAATTTCATACCTTTACGCACTATATTTCCCATCTACACTAATATTATAAAGAGGAAAAATTTGTTTGTTTGGTTGCAATGAATAGGCTAAAAAAGTACTGGACCGATTTAAAAATTCTTTCACCATTCGAAAGCTACATTATCTACGAGTAACATAGGCTAAATTTTATTCTGATAAAAAATAGGGTCCCCTAAGATATTTTGGTTTTTCGGACAGTGGGTGTAAAAAATGTTACTTCGCGTACTAAGATCCCGTTGTAAATCATAGTTAACGCAGGCGAAGCTGCGGGCAACAGCTATGATTAATAAAATTTTAAAGCAAAATAAAATTCCAAGTTTTAGAATGTTTTTTTAAGAGATTTTAAAAAAGAGTTTTATGGCTGTCACATGCTATGGAAAATAAAAGCACCGTTCAGGATCGAACCTAGGTCTTTTCGAACTCGATCGGATCGGACCGTCCACCACAATAGCTGCGACTTAATGATTGAACATAATTATTTCTTAATAATTGAACATAATCATTTCTTAATAATTGAACATTATCATTTCTTAATGATTGAACATAATGATTTCTCTATTAGCCTCTACATAGTGAACACAATTTGTGGCTTAACTCATTTTAACACAATTATCCAGGAGACAGGTGGAAGCCGTCCCGTAATGTACGTTGCGGTGATGGGCCGGTTGTGGTGGGATTGAACGGAAATCGAAATCTGAGGCTTGCGGGCTCACCTGATCGAGATTACTCGATGTTATCACTTTGTTATCATTACTATTTTACAACTAGAGGTTTTCTAAAAAAGATATTAAATTATATATTAATTAGCAATATCCCGCGTACTAAATGGTACGCTGGTATTGCTAATTACTATATAATTACATATCTTTTATAAATGGATTTCCGCTAGTTTTGTATAGCGATGTTCTTAGACTCCATATCAAAATCAATTTGTGCTGTGACGCTACGCCAGTGCTGCGCTCTGATTGGTCGATGGTATGATTGTACACACAGATCACCGATTGGTTGAACTGTTATTACATCAGTGATGAATCACTGACGATGATTCGGATTTTTATAACTCACGTAACAACCTTGTTCAATTATAATTATGCTCGATGCAAAACTCCACCCTCTCGTTATTTAACTCAATAGTGGTTAAAACAAACTAGAAATTCTGTTAAAGGCAACCTAAGTATAAGCCAAGGTTTTTAATATTTATTATGATGTTTCAGGAACAAGCGATTTATCTTAAGAGCTGACTTTGCGAAGTTCCTGCCGGGACATAAAAAAGGGTCTTATTCCGTGCGACCTCAAATTATTCACTAACGTTTATGTTTTTTACTTTATTGACCCCAACTCTGGTTATTTATCACCCTACTTGTAAGTTATTGGATATAGTTTTTGATGCTTTGGATTCCATTATGGAAATACTTTTGGATGTGATATCTTAAAAGGTTAAAGAAAGGTTTTCAAAAAAAAACACCGCAAAAATCATAGCTTTCCATTATGGAACGTCTACTTCTGCTTAAGCATTTTTTTCAAGGATATTTCCGCATTGATAAATAAAAAATATGAACTTTATAAATATATTAAAAGTTTTAACTTTTAATATATTTATAAAGTTCATATTTTTCTAATAGCATATATGAACACTTATATATTTCTTTCAGAGGAAAAATCCTTTACCACCAAATTTCATAACTTTGAACTTAATTACAGGAGAATTTGATCTTTTAATAGAGTTATCTATACATTCTAGCTACGAACTAGTGTTAGGAACTACGTTTATTAGTTTATATTAACAATATACCTCTCTCTGTGTTCTCAGCGGTAATAATCAGAAATTACTTCCCTAGTCCGACTGCCCGGAGGCATCAAGCCCACAACAATTGTTTGAATTTTCCCTAACGACCAAGCGACCAGAACTGTATAGGTTATAACCTACAATGGATTAATGCATGCTTTTTCCAGCTTTTTTTTTTATTCGGTTGACATAGTAATTGTACGGGTGCCGAAAAATTACATCTCGTAAAAATATTTTGACTGTAAGAGGCTTCGACGACTGATATTTTTTTGACTATCACATTATTTCTACACCTTGGATACGAAGCACTTAAGCTGTCGAACGAGTTTATTGTTACATAGAAAAACACTCGATGTAGCATTTAATACGTACAAAATATCTTTTCAAACTAAAATAGTTCGATTCTCTTACAGTTAATGGAAATATACAATGTCTAGTGGTGGATGGACTCGGCCTCTTATGCGAGAGGTTCGGGGTTCGATCCTGACCCCCCACAACAATCCATTTCAAGGGACACAGGTGGGGACCTGTGTCCCTTGAAATGGGTTGTTCTAAATTTCTAAGTGCACCCTAAACAAGAGACTATCGCTCGCTCACCGGTGAAGGAAAACATCGTGAGGAAACCTGCATGCCTGGTGAGATTGAAAGATTAAAAGTCTTTGAAGGTATGTGAAGTTCACCAACGCACTGGGCCAGCGCGGTGAACTATTGGCCCATTACGGAGGGTAAAGGTCGTCTGATTTCGAGGAGGAGACCCGTGCCCAGCAGCGGGACATAAAGGGTTGATACTTTAATAAAAAGTACTTTTATGCATTTTATTGCGAATTATTTTGATTATAGATGTCGGAGTGAGCGATGGTAGAGCATAAATGTTTGGAAATCTACCCGATAACGCTGAACCCACTAATTATCGTAAATCGCGTTTCGGCTGTGAGCTCATTACGCGTAATATTGATGACGTTAAAATCCTAACGCCTAACCCAATCTCGTTATAAACGTGATCTACACTAATATTATAAAGAGAAAAACTTTGTTTATTTGGTTGTAATGAATAGGCTCAAAAAGTACTGGACCATTCTTCATTCGAAAGCTACATTATCCAAGAGTAACATAGGCTAAATTTTATTCTGGAAAAAATAGGGTTCCATAAGATATTTGGGTTTAAAAAATCAACCATAAAAGTTACTAATTTTCCGTACTAAGATCCCGTTGTAAATCTTAGTTAACGTAGGAGAAGCTGCGGGTAACAGCTAGTCATAAATAAGTGAAATGATCATTTTAGTTATATCCCGCTTTATGTTGTGAACATAAATATTATTGAATATAGGGATGATGGACTGTATTTTAGTATGTTTAGTGCTGTATATAGTGGCTGGAGGCTTGATGGCGAATTTAAAACCGATTTTTACACTTTTAGGTATTTATTGTAACTATGGAGGGTAGGGATAAGGAGTATCATCTTTGTGTATGAAATATGTCCGTCGAAAAGCGTTAAATAAGGGTGGCGCCACAGTTGCAAAAGGGTAAACTTTTAAACGTGTGAGCGCCAAGAAATCACGCACACACACATAATTTGTATACCAATACCACAGTATTACATTTTTACACTATTTCCCCATATGAGATGGTACTCCTTACCTCTGTCTTACATAATTGTAACCATAAAAGTAAGACATGTGTTGACTACAGACAATCCTTAGAGAGAACAGAACGAATGAAATCTAACAGTTAATAAAGCAAAAAAATTATACCATACTTAAAAATCAAATGTCCACTACATAGTGGCATATTATGCTTTGTTGGTGTTGCCAACATTGAACATTTAAGATAAATTGACGGCCGACTGGACGAGTGGTACGTCAGACGTCATATGACTAGTAGCGCCCCGCAGTTTCATCCGCGTACTTCCCATTCCCGTGGGAGTATGGAGATAAATTATAGCCTAAGTGTTATTCTGATGTATAATCTATATTACTGTAAAATTTCATTAAAATCCAATCGGTAGTTTTTACGTGAAATAGTAATAACCATCCATCCATTTATTTATATTAATCTGAAATAACATTTTATTAATTACTATCATGATACCTGGGTACGCTATTACTTCTTACTACTAATACTTGTAATATCGCTAAAATATGTGTTTCCATTGATGCGATTAACTTAAAGAACTTTTAATTTAACAACCTCTCTTTGGTTAGCGCGTTGGCGCTCAAGCCGGAGGTAGCAGGTTCGAATTCTGACTGTTCGAACACTGAACAAAAGTGTGTTCTTCATGGATGTGTATTAAATTTGTGTACTAAAAAAATATATGTATAATATCTGGCAGGTACCTGTAACACAAGTTCTTCGAGAACACACCACATTACTTACATGAATATAGTATTTTAATTTCATAATTGTTCAAACAATGATTCTTTTACAGCAGTTCGAGCAACACCAGAGCCGAGGAGACCGCTGGCCATCACGTCTCCGCCCCACCACGTCGAGTTCACCAACGACACGGGCACAACCCTCAGTTGTTCCACCAGGGGGTCCTATCAGGTACGTGGTATACGTCCTTTTATATCAGTTGAATAGGCAAATTCATTCATACATGCACTTGTTTAATCATACATGCATTCATGAATGATGCCACGTAAGTCTGTAGAAACTTGTCATCAAACAGTAAATCCAAGTTAATATGGTCATGAAAAGGTAAGGTATCGACCTATATATATCCCACTGCTGGACACATGTCTCCTCGAAGTTAGGCGAGGAGGGTACTGGACTGTGGCCCAGGTTAGTGAACTTTACATACCTTCAAAGACTTTCAATCTCGTCAGGCATGCAGGTTTCTTCACGAAGTTTTACTTCACCGGTAAGCGCGCGATGGTCTCGTGTTTATCACTTAGAAATTTAGAAAAACCCTTTTCAAGCCACACTTGGGGTTAGGATCGAACCAAGAACCTCTCGCACAAGAGGCCGAATCTATACCCACTGAGCCTACGTTACTATGACGTGTGAATGTGAAAAAAAAAACAAGTTGTAATAGCTAGCATATTTTAAGATCTTAGCACTTGATACTAATAACAAACATAAAAACTTTTCAATTTCTCTCGCGCTCCATAAAACATCATTTTCATCAAAGTCTTCAAAGTTTCATTTAAAAGGGTTCAACGAACGGAGATAATACATAAGTTTAACAATAATATGTTATAAAAATTATAGGGAATAGACAGGAATAATAATGCCATTATAGAAATGCTCATCTATATATTTTTATAAAGTTAATTGAAGGAAAAGTTTCCGATTGTGAATAAAAACTTAATTTAGATTAAGCTTAGGCTAAATCATATTAATTATAAAAATTGGTTGTCTGTAAAGTCGGTTTACTGACGATAGTTGAATGTGACAACGTCATAAGAAAATACTGATTGGTCGATTGTGGCTCTTTGTTGCTCGTTCCGTGCTCTCGCTTGCACTTCAAGCCTTAAATTGAACGCCTCAGAGCGAGGTAACGCCGCATGAGTCATGTTTTTTCGTTCGTGCAGCCGGCTCCGAATTATAAGACGTTGTCACGTCAAAAACACTAGACATAATAATATACTGTTAATAAACGTAACGCTAATAGTAAAACATTTTTCCTGGCTAATATAATATCTGTGGTCTATGAAAATAAAGTTAAAAATCATATTTTTCATCTTCTAGAATTAATAAACTAATTAGGTAATAAAATGTAATTTCTGAAAAGCCTAGGAGCAAGTCGTCGATTCCGCTATTAGGCAGCACGGTGAAGTTTTGAACAAATTAATTTCTGTCTGATTAGTGAATTAAGATGCTGAGAATTCCTAATGAGTTCGCTTTTACGAACAAAGACTAGCATGGAATGGAATTCTTGTCACTAATTATGTAAAGTTTCAATCACGACAAAATATATATTCACTTTAAGTATCTGACAACTTTTAAAACCAAAAAAAGAAATGTGGTGTCGTGGGACACCAGGTAGTAACGAAGTTCCAACGGCTAAAAAGAAAGGTATTATACTCTACTCGCTTGTGCCTGCGCACGTCTCATTTAACGCTTTTTATTCCACGCACTTTTTCTTACGGTTTTACTATCACATTTTTTTCAGTTCGGTCGCGCAGCGAAATCCCTATCCCCTCCAAGCCTGCCGGAAGGAACTTTGTTCAAATGACAGTAGTCTAAATGCAATACAATACAAAAATGCGGTTCAATACTTGTACTTATTTTCAAGTAAGTCTACAAAATGTTAGAGTTCAAGGGTCCCTAAAAGTTTTCCCGCCGAAAATGGAAGCACATTTTTGTACATAAAATTGACACATGTCAGACCCTTTATATCTGTGTAGCGTCAATTCAGTGAAGCTTTCACTTACCAGTCGCAGAAGTCAAATACAAATAAACTTTTACCATTCCGTGAAGTTTTGTTCAAGTCGGGAGCCCTCCCACGAGGAACAAACACTTTTAGTACATGGTTTCGGTACTCAAGATATATATGATCGAAATTCTTATTTATTTCTTTTAGGCGTTTCTTTCATTTTATACTTAGGTTGTATACCCAAAGGTAAAAAAGCATAGTGAGTTGTTTACATCTTAACGTATAAATTCCGACTGCTGCACAGCAATATCTTTTTCTGTCGACATATATGACGAAAACGACGACTTGGCAAACTTCATACCGTAAAAAAATCACATTCTTAAAAAAAAGATTTTGTGGTTTTATGAAACCACGCTTAAACTGAAACTTATTACATTATAGACATTTAACTAAAAAAATAAACAAAATAGCTTGGAGCACTGGCACAAATGAGTATTATCTATACACTAGTCTATACACTACGCGGTCAGCTGATGCGAACTGTAGGAACCGCCATATTGGCCTACGACCGTCACGCGACATGCAACACACAGACGAAAATTTTTAAGACGATGTAACAAAAGTTTCACTTTAAAATATGATTCTCGTGATCACGCCTTGGCTTATTTAGGTCAGATGTATGAACCCAACCATGGTTCAAGTCTTATTTGAGCTGAGAGGGTTCTTTCACCTCTCTTATAAGAGCAGGGGCCAAGGGGCAAGGACGGGAATCTCGCCGCATTGTACTGTCCCGACGATGGGAGGGGTTATTCTGAAGTGCGGGGCAGCCCCTCTGTGGAGGTGGCGTCGGTTCCCTTAGGGACTGAGTAACCGTCGAGGTGCCCTGTTGCTTGCAGATCCGGGGCTCCTCACCAAAGGCGGCAGTGGTGGCATTCGCCGGGTTTAACTGGGTCGAGCTGCGTCCACTTACCAGCTTTCGGGCGCAGCGAGTCCCACATACACTTCGGGGGAGACCCACTCCCCCGCGGTAAGCCTAAGCGCATTTCCCGGCGTTTAGGATAAAAAAAGAAAAATAAAAAACTCAGGTGTATGAAGAAATTCAGGAGAAATTCTCAACATGTCTAGACTGTCGTGATAAAGGTCGGAATTAATTTTATGCAGCATTCGTACGCCACATAATTTATTTGTCTTCTGACCGATATAAAATTTAAAAACACTCCGTCATATTTGGAGCGGTCGATGCCCCACTTTCAAACTGGGAGGTCGCGATAAAAAATTGCTAAACAAAAACGAAGGGGGTCACATTACCCAGGAGGTTAAAGGCGACCTAGGCGAAGGCGAACAATCGCTGAATGCGGTCGCGTCGACACTAAACTAATGAAGTGCTGCCTTTGCTTTTAGGAAATTGAATATCACAATGCGATTCAAATTTTGTTTGGATACTTCTACAAATTACCCTCCTCGCCTGATTTCGAGGAGGAGACCCGTGTCCAGCATCAAGGCAGCAGCAAGGATTGATACTTTACTTTTACTTTTTTTTACTTCTACAATCTTGATTTTCAATGTGTAAGATGGAAATTCAAAGATAAAATCTCCTATATATATCTTTATCAAAATCATTGAAACATCTTTTTTAATACAGTTGCTCAAAAAGTGGCGTATTGCAGGGACGTATAGCGTTCAGAAAGTAGGCTATTACACACACGTGCTTTTTCTTTACCCTTTCCGCACTCGTGCGTTCTCTTTCCCAACTGTGAAAATAATGTATATTAAAAAGAAGAAAAAACCTACCACGAAGTTTTTGCAAATATTTTTAAAAGGAGATACTAATTTGTATCAATATCACATTTAATAATTTGATTAAATGAGTTAGGTTAGGTTTCATTTTATTTAATCTCATTAAATTTCATTTTTATTTCATATCAATAAAACAATTCCACTGAAGACTTGGCTGTATGGGCATAGTTCCCTTCGCCTACCCAGAATGAGTGAAGAAAAAAAATCTCTGCTTATATTCTTTTACGTTCGGCGCCATTTTGTGTTTTTATTATTTTACCAAATTGCTTCATTTTTTCGCAACTGTATTAAAAATAGTCGTTCAGTACACGTGCGGAACCGTCATTGCAACTTGTTCCGACTGTCAACCCTCGCCTTCGGCTACGCCTCGGCTCGGGTAGACATTTGTCGGCACTCGTTGCAATGACAAGCTTTCCGCACTTGTAATGAAATATACTATTTTGTGCTTTATTAAAATCATTAGTGTAGATATCTTGTTTTCTATTGCTATGGGCGACGTTACGTTACATCAGGTGGATTGCAACTAGTTTGTTAACCAATGACACGACTGTGATCACGTGTTACATATTTAATACGTAAAATGGTAAGTCTGTCAAGTTTTGCCGCATCGCTTAAATTCGCTTTCGTGAAAGACAAAATGCACAATTTTAGTCTTTGTCAACCCACAACCTACAATTTAAAGGACTTAACGAAAACAGCAAAAGCTTATTGTAAGGAAGATATTTTGGGAAAAAGTAAAATACTCTTGAATAGATGGTTTAACGAGATAAACTTCAGTGAGCTGTCCATTGAAAATTCTATCCTAACCCATTCGTAAGCAACTATTGTTTGGTTGGTCTCAACGTGTTTTCGTATGCCTCCAAAGAATTAATCAATTCATGTAGTAACGAATATAAAATATTAGCAATTTAAGACTAAAATCTCGCCTATCTTTATTCTCTCTCTCTCTCTCTCTCTTGCTCTCTCTCTCTCTCTATCACCATCACTCTCTATTTCTCTCTCTCTATTCTTATTATGCTTGTCGATGAAGGAACGAAAGGAAGACGTTACTGCGACTCCAGCAAAGAGCGGAAGACCGTGGATTTTTACTCGATGGAAATCCGACATTTTTACTAATGCTTGATATACTCTAGGACCTTCTCCTAAAAAGAAGGATCGACCACAAAGAAATAAGTCTGTATTTCAATATGATCGGTGATCCTTAAAAGGAGTTTTGAAAAATTCTTCATGACTATTTCAAAACCACTTGCTCACAAGAAGAACCGAATATCACGAAGAAATTTAAATACCCGAGATGAAAAATCTTTATATGTAGGTAAGTTAAAATAAATTCATTGTCATATTAGTTTTTCAATACATATTTTTATGAAAAATTTACATGTTTAATATATTTATACTCAAGAAGCTAGTAGTAAATTTACATTTAAGATCCAATTTCCATTCTAACAAAAATAATATTTACTTTCATAGCGATCCTATTCAGAAATTTCCTTGGTGAAATTGAAATATGCCCCCATATTTGCATATGAATACAATTCCCCGTAAATACACCGCCGTGAACTATCGTCTCTCAGAGCCTGATCAAATACCTTTGAACATCGAAAGCACTTCACATACTATTGTAAAACCACACTTCTCGATATCTCACATTCATCTCGTCAACATAATCTATAATCGATTATACAGCTCTATAGCAATTCCATAGAGCTAAATAATCGATATTTTTAATTAAAGAAATTTAAATAAATAATAATAATCATCTTTATTTCAATTAATCACAAAGACTTAATTACAAAACAAGTATATTGTTAGTTTGTCAGTGTGAGAGAGCGGAGTCTATACTAGGAAACCCTGTGTAACAGAACTCCGGCCCCCCACCCTCGAATCACATAAAAATATAAGTATTTATATTGTTTACATTATAAATTATACATTATTTACTACATATATCATGGAAGTATTTTTACTAAATAAAAACTCTTAGTTCCAAAAACATAGAACCAACACACGCACACACACACACACACACACACACACACAGTCACACTCACACACGCAAACTTATGTCATATATAACTTTGACTTTTTTTTTTGAGTTCATATCGTAAGTTTACGTAAATTTTGTCCTAACGGTTGTATAAAATAATCATAAAAACGAAATCGCTATCCCTTTTTTAACAATATTGAACGATCTCTAAAAGTTATATATGTATATAAGTCTTTGTGCGAACAAAACAAGATAGACACATTTGTATAAGCTTGTACGATTTATAAATTGGGCGCACAGTTTTATTTAATAGTCCGTAAACAAAGAATGATCTTTTTTCTTTCCTAAAAACAATTAATTTAGTTTTAGTTTAGTATAATAATAATATCATTATAATATAATTACAAAAAATTAGTTAATGTATACTTTAGATTCAAAAATTGTTAGAAATTAACCTTTATTCTAGCACCTTACGTAACTAACATAATTATTTTATTTGATTATTTTATTAATTAAAACAAACTACTATAAAACATGAGAGAAAACGTACCTAATTATAAAGTAATATTAAACAATTGTTAGTTTATACCTCGTTTTCACTTTGGTCTGGAATATTTAGTAATTCAAAACGTGAAGTGCCATTAATTGTATACAACGTGGCCGCCGAAACAATAAGAAACCTTTTATACATCTTTCTTTCAAGTTACATGGCTTTCGTGGAATAGGTATAATAACAGAGATTTCTTCACTCTAACAGACACTTCAAACAATGCCGTATGAAAATAAAAGAGTTAGGAAAATACGAAACTCGTGAAGGGATCATCTTATTGTCTCCCGTAACCGAAATGAAATGACAAATTGAACAAAAGATCAAAAAAGCCTCTCAGATTTATCAAATTATTATCATTTGTAACGAAATTAATTAAATTCTCCTTTATGAAAAAAATATATTTTCAACGCTGCGATTCTTTGTTGCAAATGATGTACATCCATCATCAAACCAAAAAAAAAATCTTTAAATAAAAAACATTTTTTACATGAATAGATTTTAATATTGCAATAAATAATGTTTTAAAAATGTTTTGCTAAAACTATGCCAAATACCAGTAACACGTAGGAATTGTTTTCTAATGTTTACTAGAATTTTAGGAATTAAAGCGAAAAAAAGGAATTACACGTTCCCGATATATCGATTTTTTACAAAGTTTTTTCATTAAAGTAATTTTTCGTATAATTCTTATTACGAACTACGAAGCATAGTCGTTGACCCGTGAAAGAATTATTGACTTACAATTTAAAAACAGACGAAATCAACCTGAGACAATAAGTCTGTCTTAACATGCGTAAAATATTATTAGGTTCATCAAATTAAAGACCCTTTTTTCATTATTTTTCCCTTTAAAAAACCTTTATTTCGGCTCGTTCATGTCATTATTATTTTGAAAAATAAAAAAAATACTGATGGGCCGATTGTACCTCTTTGTCGCTCGTTCCACAAGCCAAGCCGTTTTCAAGATTTAAATGAAACGCCTCAGAGCGAGGTAACGCCGCATGAGTCATGTATTTTCGTGCTTTTTCGGCTCCATCGCATTATAAGACGTTGTCACGTTAAAAAATGGATGTCCAGTACAAAATAATTTTATTATTTAAAAACACCATGTTAACTTACAATCTGAAATATTTTTACAATCAACATTTATTTTGTAGAGCATACATGATTTCTTGTAGTATGGACCAATTATTCAATGTAGACGTATGTATTGTCAAAGCCGAGCTCTATACAAGGCATATTGTGTTTCCTTCAGTGCACACTCGGAGAAATTGCATTTGTTACTGGGAACGATTTCGTCTAAAGGCTACCATGTTAGCATATGACAGGAGTTCTTTGTCTTTTTATATTACCTCTGTTGAAAAGACATGATATTTTGTCTGTATTTTACATTTTGTTAAAAAATAATATTGAAGATCCTTTTTTTTTGTTTACGTCAGGGAAATGCGTTTCGCATGCACAGGTTGTCCCTGGTTCCTTGGTCATGAGATTTTTTTCTTTATTGAAAGTTTTTCCTAAAGTATTAAAAGACTTTCACCATGAATATAGACTGCGGACAATAAAATATTAAACTTTAGTTGAAGTTTGGCGATGATTATTATATTGTAAAATTTAAACCCACAAGAATTTTATTTTTAATAATATGAATGGTGTAATTGTTGAATCAGACAGAAGTACCCATAAATCTTCATACTTAGCTTCTCAGATGTCATGTAAGTCGCAAAGTAACTTTGGAGAGGTTGCAAGTTCCTCTCAACCGATTCCCTCCAGACTGTACTATGAATATAAATGTTTGTTCTGGAGTTATAGGATACATATAATGTATTTAAACTCACGGACGGTTAATCTCCAAATAGTTGGAAAGGCGTGGTTAGATGCGAGGCCCTCTTGGCGCTAATTAAAGGAGGCCTTGGTCAGTGATCACGATTTATAATATCCCTTACACTCAGGCACTGCAACCCTTAATCTCATTCATGATCATTATCTTCGCCCTTTTTCCATCCATTGTTGTTATTGAAAACATCTTAGATATGAACTGGAGGTCACCCAGCAACTAAATTCGATTTCAAACGAATTGAAAAAAATCTCAATAAAAACATTTAACTTCAAATACATTTTATAAGAGGTAATGCCATGCTGCTTTGCAGCCAAATTAGTCCGGCCGAAATTGTACCTCTCGCTCACATGAAATCGTCGCAAAGTGACGATTACTAATCGTAGAGTCTACATCCTGAGGATGCCTCGGTGTCGGGGTGAAACGTGCGTAGATTTTATGGTGGTGGTCTTTTATGGTAGTGTGTGTGGTGGTGGTGCATGCGAGTGTACGCATATGCAGTGTGGGAAAGGAGGGCGGTGCTATATGCATGCATATGCGTGCACTCACACATTTACTATAAAGACTGCATGGTTCGCGGGATACTGCTAATTAATATATAATTTAATATCTTTTTTACAAAAATAATAGCTTTCTACAATCGAATGTTTAACTTGTCAATATTATAAAGATATACAGTATTGCTGCTCATAATATTATATAACGTTAAAAACTTTTAATACAAACTATTCACATTTTTATGTAAAATCGTTGTAAAAAAAAGCTATTATGTTTTAAACATGCGGTAGCTGTTCTATATATTAAGTAATACCAAATGTTAATAAAAGATTCGAAGAGCCGACCTCTGAGGGAATCATTAAATTAATTAAGTCCTGGCAAAAACGTGTCTGGAATGCTCGATTAATTTTAATTTATACAGGACTAAATATCCTAATTTATGCGTCCACTCGCCACTCTTATTAATTACTGGACCCTATTTATTTTTAAAGATAAACCACGCATTTTGTTCATGATTTAATCTTATATAATATAAAAATTAGTTTGTTTGAACGCGTAAAACTCGAGGATTTGAAAGATTCTCTCAGATTTAGATTTTATTACCGAGGAAGGCTATAGGCGATATATTTTCCTATATTAATGTACTTAGCTGAAGAGTTCGTTTGTTTGAACGCGTAAATCTCGGGAACTAGGTTTTTTTTTCGGATGGAGCTATGCTAATGGTCCTAGTGACCGTAATGCTTCTTCGGAAGTGGGGTGAGCCGGTTGGTACACCCAGTGATTTTAATAAGTGGGGGGTTGCCCCCCACTTAGAACTTGGAACTAGGTGTCGATTTCGAATGATTCTTTCAGTGTTAGATAGCCCATTTATTGAGGAAGGCTATAATTTATCATTCCGCTACGATGCCGTTGTAGATCTTGGTTAATGCAGGCAAAGCAGCGTGCAACAGCTAGTTGTAATATAAAACTGGTATTTTGATGTAGCTCCGTTTTGAGCATATTTTTATGTAATTTGTGGATGGTGGAATAGACAAGTCGAAATGTGGTTCGGGAAACATGCAGCTTAACTTTTGCAGCTAATTACAATTGTTGCAAAAATGCATTTTGTTGCTACAATCATGATTTCGAGGAAGATGAGTGACTAGCAGTGAGGTGTATATTTTTCAATTATTAAGACTATATTTGGTTCAGAACATTATTTACTAAGAATTATTTCGTTACAAAAATTTTTTGCTCAATTAGACATTTAATAGACAAATGACCAGCAGATGTTGAGAGGGTTGATGGCAGTTATAAATTTAATTTTCTCTGTTATGGCTCAAGCAAATATTTTTGACATAATTTGTGAGTTTATGAGCTTGTAGGGGAAAATATCTGGATGGGAAATACAGATATGATTATGAAAATTCTTTTACCAATAGAAAACTATGTTATTTGTGAGTGATATGGTCTATAATTTTATAATTTGTCTCCGTAAGTACTTCCACTAATGTGGAAAACGCAGTCTGTGGTCAAACTAATAATGTCTTAAAATTATTAGGAGTACTTACATTTTATTATTCAATTTTATTAACATTCTTTTTTGTTACGAGTTTTAAATAAAAACGTTTTGAACAGTACAAACTATATGTTGACCGGAATAGACAATTTATATTGGAATTGCATTTATTAAATACTACATGCACTGTTCATATATTTGCTTTGTTTTAATATACCATTTGCCTGCAGCCGTTACATGGAAGAGCAATTTGCGAAAAAATGAAAGTTTTAAAAACACATTTTTTTGTAAAATATTCCATGATGTTTGTATTTCATTAAATATTTCACGTTTATCAGCATTATAATATTGTGATATTAGAATAGTTTTTATTTTTCGTTATTCAACTCAAACATTTGAGATTTTTCTAGTTATTCTTTCTCTTGTTGGTAGCAGTTGGTAGAGTTCGTAATTTTAACTTATAAATGAGTGTGTTTTAAATCTCTTTGGTCACAGCACAATGTAGCGATATATTTTCTTACACATAAGTTTTTCTTTATAACTGTCGTAAACACAGATATTGTCATAAAAAATAAAACGGCGAACAATCATTATCCTGGTCGACGTTTTTCCATCCACCGCTGGACAGAGGCCTCATTCAATGAACGTATAAAGCCATAAAATTTGTAATACGACGAATGCGAAATAGCTAATTCATAGAGTAAGAAAAAAAATACAACTTAAAGTAATGAACCTAAGTATACAATTTTGACCAAAATTGTCCTCATAAAAATACTTTTAAAAGTTGCGCTACATTTAATTTAATTAATATATATTTGATTAATATTCAACATGTAATTTTGTATAATGAAGGAAGGGATTGCGTGAATTTCGACTCGAATTACCGCTGAAATGGAAACATTGAAAATTCTTGAAGGAACTTTATTCGGAAGATGGCGATAAAACTGGCACAAGAGGGAACACTTCTACCCTCATGCCATTCCAGAAACTTCCAATGGAAATAACAGAAATTTATTTAAACATCACAAATGTATTTTTATTTACGAAGTGACTAATAGTCTATCATTCATCTAGTTTTCAGGATATATACGCCATTTTTTATGTCTTCTTTCATTCAAGCACAACCTACAAAAAAAATTTTTGACATGACAACGTATTAATTCGATGGAGCTGGCTGCACGCACGAAAAACATGACTCATGCGGCGTTACCTCGCTCTGAGGCTTTCCATTTAAGGCTTGAAGTGCAAGCGAGAGCGCGGAATGAGCGACAAAGAGGCACAATCGGCCCATCCACACGGCACAACCTTCAAACATTTTTTTTATAGATGGGTTGTCATTTGCCGTGCTTCTGGCTGCATGGGGTCTATCTTGCTGATTTCTTTACTGTGTTTTAAAGAGAAGGGTTATGCAGTGTTACTGGTATCGAGATTTAATATCTTATGTCTCAGGATAGGTCCTAATAGATAGGTAAGATAGGTAAAGTTTTGACACGATTCCGGTCAACAGGTAGACAAATCATCTTGGGTATATAGACGCTTCTGTGTCCCGCAAGCGAAAATAACCTCCATCTTTTTTTGAAGTCGGTTAAAAAGCGATGCATCGAATAGCATCTAGTACCTAGTTAGAGAATCAACGTAAAATTTTGTAATACGATCAGAATATAAGTTTTTATATCATAAAACATAAAAACACACTATCATCATCATCATGTCAGCCAATCGATGCCCACTGCTGGGTATAGGCCTCTCCCAAGGATCTCCACAACGATCAGTCCTGCGGTGTCCGCATCAAGCGGCTTCCCGCGACCTTTACCAGATCGTCGGTCCACCTTGTAGAGGGCCTGCCCACGGAGCGTCATCCGGTACGCGGTCGCCATTCTAGAACCTTCCCGCCCCATTATATGGATTATGAAATAATAACTTATTGTAGGAATTAGTTTTCGTTTTGATATTATGTATGTAGAAGTTTGTTTGCATGCACTAATCTTCAAAACTAGGTACCATCAGAATTTGAAAAACTTTTAGTATTTAATAGCCCAGTTAATAAAGCTTATTTATCTTAAAGGAATGTTAATTTATAATAATAGATGATGATCATAGATAATGTCGTATCACGTGGACTATAATAATAATTATTATTTCAAATAATATTGCCATTTATTTCTACGAAAAGTATGTTCATGTTAAATAAATATATTTGTATTTTTGCCAGTAAAGAAATATCTTAACTGCTATAAAGAAAACAGTTTCGGAAAACATAAACAACACTTTATGAAAAATATTCTATTTACTGTTGCTGTATTTATTTATTTAGTACGACTACAGTTAACTATTACAGCCCGGTAGATATATCATCATCATAATCAACCCTTTTCCATACATCCTTACTAATATTATAAATGTGAAATGTTTGTTACGCTTTCACGCGAAAACTACTCGACCGATATCATGAAACATTGTACACATATTCTCGGAGGTACTAGAAGTAACATGGAATACATAAAAAATATCTCTTGAACATGACATTCGTAGACAATGTCGAAATATCGAGTACCGCAAAATAATGTTAAAAAACATGGTAAATATCCCCTTTTAAGTTTAAATAATAAAAAAAGATTTTTCTTGCTAACGCCGGCGAAGCCGCAGGCAACATCTAGTATATTATAATTTAACAGACTTTCACATTTGACAGTTCCTCTGTTTAGATAGATTAAAAAAGACTCATCCAAAAATTATTTTTTCTCGTAGCTCGACTGGCTATTAGCGGACAACACTCCGGTGACATCCGTCCCGGGACTGCGGAGGGTTACCAACGGCTCCCTGGAGTTCCCAGCCTTCGCCTCGGAGCACTACCGGCGGGACGTCCACGCCGCCACCTACAGGTGCCGGGTCAAGCTGGCCAGTGGATACGCGATATTGTCCAAGAACATCCATGTTCATGCAGGTAATGCTGACTCTTATAAAATATTACCTACTTCTCCTAAATCATTTTATTAAATTTGGTGCAGATCGCAATACGTATTTAACGTATCACCAAAAACCAATTCAACAAAAAAAGAAAATATTTTTTAGGAAGATAATAAGCCGTTACCCTCCTATTTAATAAATTAAGAGTATTTTTTTAAATATTTACAAATAAAATTTTATTGGCACTTAAAAATATTGAAATGAAACCTCTTTTACGGATTTTATCGCGGCTTATTAAGTTCTTTTCATATCGGGCACGCAATTATGGTATAATAAATAATCAAGATACCGATACAGGCCCGAAAATCACTTTTGTTAGGATGTATATTAACACCAAATCACAGATTTATAAATAAAGATAGATGGAGCATGCCGAACACCCGGTGACGCTTCAAAGCGAATACAAATTCAAAAGCGCTCTCAAGTGCTTGACATAGCGTCGTACTCTAAACGTCTATTAGATTGTGTTCGCTTTTGAATTTGTATTCGCTTTGGTGGCGTCACTCACGTGTTCGGCATGCTCCATCTGTCTTTGTTTATAAATCTGTGCACCAAATATATAATTTCCATCTTATTTCCATGTTGATTTTTTATTCCACATAATTATTATGTGGACTAAAGGCTGGTAAACTATGGTTGGTCAAATGGAGGGTCAATTCGCTTAACCTTCCAGTGCTGAACATGCCCTGGGACGTGCACGTATCTGACGAGTACGTGATGGCGGGCAATGCGGCGGTGCTGCGCTGCCTCGTGCCGCCCCACTGCGCCGAGCGGGTCGAAAGCACCGACTGGTTGGCTGATGACGGCACCAATGTCGTACGTTTTTTAGGTAAGTTCGTTATCTTTTCGCGATTCCTGCTGGATAAGCTACGACAATTAAAACATACACCCTCAAGAAATACATAGAGATCGTCGTCCTATTCAGTCGAAGTTCGCCCTTCAATGGCCTGCATTTCGAACTCACTCACTCACTCACTCTTGAGTATCGGCAATCAGTATGGCGTAGGGCCTACAATGATTATTATATTTGACCTATTTTCACTTCTTGCGACTATTTTCTTCTTTGACATAGAAGCCTACTTCAGGTCCTTACCTGAAGTAGGCACCATTGCTAAAGATTAATTTTACCAATTATGATGACGATTTTCTCTACCGTAGAACGATCAGCTTTAAAAATAAGTGTAGATGCATAAAAGCATTTTGAATTTATAATCAGCACTATTAATATATTTTTGATAGTTTACAGTAATACACTATTTCTAGCAAACGTATACGATCATTAGTATGGAATATGGATATACAAAACAGTATTTAAAGAGAAGTGAATTTCGTTCTAGAACATAAATCTAGCCACCTACTGTACCGATAATGTTGAAAGGCTAACAGACCAAATTCAAAAAGAAAGAATGTTCTAGAATTTCACTCCTAAATAACTATGGTTGCCAGGTCGCCAAACCTAAAAGCCGGATAGACCAGCCAGCTTGGCCGGATATTTGGGTAGAAACACCGAACACCCAACATTATTGAGGATTCTGTCTCAGTATTTATTGGTACGGCAAAGAAATTGTATGTTAAATCAAGCTATTTTCGAGTATCATACATTTTGTTAAAATCTAGTGAACTAATAGATAAAATTAAATGCCAAGACAGTCTTAGCCTAAGACTAATTTGGCATCGCTTGCTTGCAAAATGTAAAAAGTTTAACAAAAGCCGGACACCGATTATTTTTTCCGGACACGCAATCATAAAGCCTACCTACATACGGCTTTATCTGGACGCCTGGCAACCCTATACATAACAAATATTCTAGATGAATTGCATCTCTTATACGTATTGTATTAGATAGCAATAATATAAATTAGCAACCTTTTACAAAAGCATCTACCTACACTAATATCATTCTGATATTCGAAAGCAATTTCTGATATTATGTATATTTTATTACCTATGGCGTCATAACATAACAAACCTATTCTTGCGTCCCAATATTCATAAGTTAGACATATTACCCCATTTGTCAACTGGCAATAAAAATATGGCTGAGCAAACAAGGCTGGAGAATTACTTGTCAGTTACAGTACATTTCGCTTAAAGCCCTGTCATAATATTATGTCGTAACAAGCTCATGCTTCCCGTTATAGACTGTTTGTTCCTGAAATAGGATATTTAGATGGTATTTAGGTAGTGGTATTGGGCCGAACTTATACGAAGAGAATCGATTATATACAAACATTATAAATACGAAAGTATGGGATGTTTCTTATGCTTTTACGCAAAAACTTCTCGACCAATCATCATGAAACTTTGTACACACATTCTAGAAGGTACTAAAAGTAACATAGGATAGATATATATTTTTTGCTAGCATTGTTCTTTGTCCACGTTTTTCTGCGGGCAACATCTAGTTCGATAATAAGGAGAAAGATCATAATTAAGAAATAGTTTTGCAGTGGAGGCAACGTTCTAAAAGGGAAGAACGGTAGACCGGCGTGTCTGTCCATCAGTGGGTGGATCCAGATTTCACAATGATGATGATGATGATGATAGGGTGACAAGAACACTGAAGTAAGTGATTAGTGGCAAAGGCGTAGACGTCCTCAGCCACACAAGAGCGCGTCGTCTCGCATACATTACTGACATTAACTGAAACTTGGAAATAACGAGATAAAAGCAAAGTGATTTAAATAATAACACATGAAAAGGTCGGTGGAGATAAGAAAAGACAATTATTTTATCTATACTTCGTCTTACCACTCGGTTAACAGCTTACACTTCGTTAACCATCATACCAAACTACACATCACCAACAGTGATTGTATGTTGTATAAGTACTAGGTTTCCATCGTGCACTAAGGTGGTTGCAATGCGGTTGTTGAAACATGTTACCTTTAAATTAACTTTAAAAACGCAATATAATAGTATTGATAATTAATAATAATTGGTCTCAAATGGTCTGGATTGTACTAAAAAATTCTCGGATGATCTAGAAATTTCTGAAATGATCTAGAAAGCCTTAAAATGTACACCAATGTTCTGATCGATAGTGATTGTTCCAGAAAATTCTAGAACGATCTAGGGATTTCTAGAATTA
Source organism: Lycaena phlaeas (assembly GCA_905333005.2). Lineage (NCBI taxonomy): Eukaryota > Metazoa > Arthropoda > Insecta > Lepidoptera > Lycaenidae > Lycaena > Lycaena phlaeas. The sequence goes on from HG995182.1 coordinate 8,374,666, forward strand.
TTTAGAAAGTTTTCGAATGTATTCTTGCTAAATAATATCCTTATTAAATGTGTCTAAAAGTGAAAGACATAATTAATTGATAGATTATTAACATTAACAAATAAGTATTTATAATTAAAAATGAGTTATATTAATTATCAGTTAGTATATTAAATACATAAGTTATATCCGCCTGGGTTCCATGACGGCTAACATTTTTGGGTATTAAATGAGTGTTATAATATGATATATCACAGGTTCTAAGTACGCGCGTACAGATGACGGCTCGTTGTACATCAGCGCTGTCAGTCCCGACGACCGGTACAGCGCCTTCCGCTGCAGGGTGCGAGACCGCGCCACCGGCGTCTCCTACACTAGCACGTATTTCGGTGAGTATTTGTTACATATCTTACGCCCGAATCCTCAAACGCCAATTAATCAATACGTTGGCCCAATGCGTGTTGGCACTCCTTTAAAGACTTTCAATCTCATCAGGCATGCAGGTGTTTTCTTTCACTAGGGAGGCATTTCTACAAACCTATTTCTAGGCGCCACTGGCCAGGATTAAGCTCGGATCACTCACTCAAGGAACTGACGCCCGAATTCTCCAACGCCAATTAGATACTTGGGAGCTCCTTAAACTACTAAGCACGCCTTAAATCTGTAGCGGACCAATCAGCGTCCACGAATCCATATGTCCCTCCCAAATTTGAGTTGCGTTTGAATATTCGGGCATTACATACGTATTCGAGAAGGGTACTTGGCTAGCTAATGAAATAACACTACGCAAAGAACGTACTATCTATGCGCTCCTTGTGTCGATAGTTTTAGGTTTGACAGACGCACAGCAGCGAATTTCACTTAAGAATTGTCTATAATTTGGTTAGAATGACCCTATGCGTTCTGAAGTACTGTGACACCTCATAGTATTGTTTGTGTTAGGTTATGATGCCTAAGTTATAAAGACATAGACTGCTATGGTGGTACTGCTGAGTTGTAAAAATCAGATAGACAGTCGCTCCACGTAAAATGCTGTAGTCGGTTGAAAAACCAACTTCAAATAAAGTTTGGAAAAGGCTAGGTAGAAAAAGATATAAATTGCTTAAATCATAACATTTTCTGTTATTTAAGTAAACATAAAAGTTAGAGAAATATTTTAGAATACAATTTTGTTGGCAACAAATATGCAAAACATGTTGGTGAGTTAGCATGCAGTATAAAATGAAACAGCTGACCTTTTGTTCATGTTTTTTCGCTCTTATAGTAAGCCTTATAGGAGCCTATATATCCTATAATATACTCACATAGTATAATTATATTATTGGAGATATTAAGTTGTAGACAAATATTTCAATTCATTTATAGCGTCCTCTGAGTATATAAAACTGTTTTGGACATTTTCATAAAAACTACAGAACTACCGCCGCAACTAGATTCAAGCGGATTCAACTAAAAACGGGATAAATAGAAATCATAGGGTGAATAGACAAAACCCTAAAATACGAGTAAATGTTGAAATGGGAGGTTCCCGCGTTTCAGTTTTCGAGATTTCGATACCGTTCAAATATTTATTTAGATATAAAACTCGTATATAAAATCTCGGACAACAGATGCAGGAATACTTAAAAATTGTTTCTCAGAATCTCAAACAGTTTCTCAGTAGCGCCGAATAATATGCGAAACTAAAATAACCTTTATTTGCTATTCAACGTTGCATATAAAATTGTTAATAGTTTATAGTTAATACAAAAACTTTATTACTTTGAAAAATAATAGTTTATATTTTTATTATTTTTCATCATTAAAAGTTATACTACGCTATAAGAATTATATTTTATTGTGTTATTAACTATAATTTAAGAGATTTAGATTTACAAAAATCCTAGCAACAAGTGTAATTACACTAAGGAATGTTGCTAGGATTTTTGTAACATAGGGGGGCAAAGGAACAGTCAAATCCTTTAGACCAGGGTTTCTCAAAGTGGGGTAAGGGGTAAAGTGGGGTATATTAGATATTAAGGTTCGCTGTCACTGGAAAATTTTAACAGGGGTTCGTGGAGCCCAAAGTTTGAGAAACCCTGCTGTAGACGACTATCGAAGACAGCCTGAAGTTATGCAGATGCATTGCCCAGATCCTCCGAACGTAAGAGCGGTCTGACGGCGTCAACTAACGATCCGTTTGCCAACTACTTTTTTTTATAAACACCTTTTCTTTAACACTTGCATTTTTCCACAGGTCACGTGATAGTGACCGAGCCGAAGGGGGAGGTGCGCCCGCGGATAGCGGTGGAAGGGAGGACTCACCGCGTCCAAGTGGGACACGACGTGCGGCTGCCGTGCGCCGCTCACGCCTGGCCTGTACCCACATATAGGTAAAATAACATGATCACTTCACACAAGATAGTCCGAACGTATTTTAACAATATCGAACTTTGTAAGTGATGAATATTTAAAAAAAAAAATTATAATAACACAATAACTGTTTCACAATCTCCAGATAAGTTCCCAATAGGCTATCGGCAACATATTTGACAGATACTCCATACTCTATCTGTCAAATATGTTTCCGATCCGATCCTATAATAGCAATATAAAGTTTATCTATTACAAACGCGTTTTATCTTCTTATTTTTTTTTAAATGTAATTTAAAATATTACTTGATTGATTTAATATCTTTCGTATGCCAGTTTGACTTGCACATTATTGTTTTTTTTGTATTTCCTGATTATTTATTACAATATTGGTTGACCAGTGGAGATGACGAGAGAAGTCAATTGCCTAAAACAATTAATCAAAAAATCTGTGCTCTACGTTTCGAATACTTTACAGCAACCATCATCACGGGAGGACTGAAACGTCGGGCATGTAAAAACTTAATAAGCCGCTATAAAATACGTAAAAGTTGTTTCATTATATGACGAATCTAAAACAACGCTATTTTCTTTGTTAATGGCTATGATAAGTTAAAGGAAGCACATTGAAAGACATAAAAGCTTTATCATAGCAAGATATTTTCAGCAGGACATGTATAAACATCGCCGTTGCCAGTAGTTTGTCGCTGACAAATTTCAAAGTGATAGTTTGCCAAGCAAATACTACTTAGACTGCGTTCGACGATTTCTTAAACTTTCGCCGGATATCGAGAAGCAACGTATAATCGACGAGTCGAAAAGTAAAAAGTCTCTTTAGTTCCTTAAAATATTTTAAGTATAAATGAAATTAGAGTGTATATTTGTAATATTAAAGGAATCACTTTTTACTAAATGCACGTGGTTTCAAAACTAAAATAATGCAATTTTTATCTGACTGTTTGCTCCGGCTCTGAAATGGCTGGACCGATTTTGATTGGACTTTAACTGGCTGATAGCTGATTGTAACAAGGAGGAACTTACTCTTTAAAAATAATCATCATCAATCCGCATATGTCCGTAAATCTAAATTCAACAAAACCGGTCCTTTGAAACTAAGGCAGAAAATTACTAGGAACACATATCTCCCTAAGTAATATAGTATAAAATTCAGCATGAAAACCCTCTAAGACAAGCGGTCATTTAAATTTCCATGAGCACGGCGAACATGACGTAACCAAAATTCATGATCCATTAAGTGTACCAGCCAGTGTTTATTGAATCTAGGAAACTTTCACCAATTTCCTCTAGGGCTGATACTTGAGCTTGCACGGAAAAAACTTGTATCATTTGTACGTTGGCATTTATCAATACTTGTAAATACTGTAGACTCTAGACTGGTAATTCTTGGAATAGCCGCCTGGTCATCTACTTTTCCGATAAAGCTTAAACGTCTTAAGGCCAACATAGGTCCATTCGAAAAATCTAGACTGTATAATCTAGTCTGAAAAAACATTTAGCATGCGTTAAAAGACTTTTTTCTGACCTTCCCTGTGCACTGGCTTCAATCATGAAGGAGAATGAATTTTATGTCATAAACCGTTAACCGAGCAATCGGCTATCACCGACACCCATAGACTAAGTACAACTAAAGATTGTATGATGCGTTACCCTCCTTTTTCATATACCCCCAAATGGGCCACCGGAAACTAAGCGAGAGGTACCACCCGGTAAGCCCTGTTTGCAGAAATGGGCACGACAGGGTAATCTCCTAAGCGGCTAAGAGTTTAATGGTTTGGTTTTACATTTCAGTCCAATCCAAAATGTTTTGTACAACACATCGTCGGATACGTCCCGTAGGGCTATTCTGTAAGGTTGTTTTCGAATCTCGAAAGCGGATTCCGCGGTAATATGACGAATTTGACGGATTTGTATTCTTTAAAACTCGACTCTCTACCTATAACAATAAAGATCATTTTCGAAGTGACGTAATGTGAGCTCTATCACTCAGGTGAAGCTGGATATTCTAAGAGTTCAGAATAGCCCTACAGGATCCAGACACACAGCTCATTATATGGTCCAAAACCTTGTATTATTTAAAAAGGTCCGCGCACTATATTCCCAACGACGGGCAGAAGCTGTATTACACTATGTGAGCCACAGATTTAGAAATAAAGACAGATGGAGCATGCCGAACACCCGAGTGACGCTTCAAAGCGAATACAAATTCAAAAGCGCTCTCAAGTGTTTGACATACCGTCGTCTATTAGATTGTGTTCGCTTTTGAATATGTATTCGCTTTGGTGGCGCCACTCACGTGTTCGGCATGCTCCATCTGTCTTTATTTATAAATCTGTGATGTGAACAGTATAAGCGTGTTAGAAATCTACGAGTGTGGAATCCCCGGTGTGTAAATTGAATCGAAAGTAAACAAAATGTGTGACGAATTTAAGTAGGATCAGATCATAGATGCTGCGCACGTAGCTGCGACAGATGAGATTTGAACCTACAGCCTACCCCTCGTTCTAAAATTAGATGTACCCAATTCCATACCTTTGTCTTTAAAAACTGCATCTAATAATATAATTTATTATGTTGGTAAAAAAATTGCAATAATATTTCAACGTATTTCGTTGTACGTCCAACGTATAACGTCCAATTAACCATATATAAATAATATTTTAACACCATTTTCTCTTTACATAAAATGAATCAAATAATTAATTAACCAGGAAAATGTATTATACTAAAAGGAAAATAAACTATCACTGTAAATAATTTAAAATTGTATAGAATAGAAAATAATTTATCTCGCCTGGAAGGTAATTACTCCATGCAGAATGAAAAATCTTTAAAAATAGCATTGTGAGATAAGTCCGCCCGTCGGGAGCAAAAAATAAAAATATCCATTTCACATGCAAGCCCCGGTACACTTCTGAAATCCTGGTATTATATTGTTATTTTGCATGGAATTTCAGTTACGATTCAGGTATATTAAAGATAGTAAAAATATAAGATTATTATGACACTAACGTTTAAAAAAAAAATTAAAAGCGTAAAACATAAGCGTCATACATAAAAGTATAAACTAACTAATAGTAGAACAGAGTTTTAAACGTAAATGTATTTGGAGTGAACAGTTTTGTTTGTTTAGTAATCCTTACTTAACATTATAACTGTGAAAGTTGGGATGTTTGTTACGCTCTTACGCGAAAACCACGCAAATGATGACATCGACCACACAACCTATAGACTCCTAATGTTTGATTTTTCGTATTAAATGCATTCTAGCAACTAGCTGAAGTGAGACGAAAGTGGTTGCAATGCTGTGATTAGCTAATTCAATGTCATACATTACCAATCACGGAACGTTAAAAAGAAATGGATATATTTCGCAACGGGAAAGAATGAGACGACACGATAGTTTGAGTACATTATTTACGGCTTACATCGGAACTGATGATCATGAAACTTTGTACACATATTCTCTATATTCGTAACATAGGATACATTTTAAAAAGGCATTTTTTTTCTAACACGGGTGAAACCACGGTAGACATTAAAGAGGGGATCGTATTAAGACCATAAAAAAAGAAAGAATAGTTTTTCGTAATGAAAACCGGGAAACCTCAATGATTTGAAATTAGATGATTTAAAAGGAGACATACCTCAATAGAAGGACACAGTTACACACAAGAGTTAGATGATTTACTTACGAATAAATAAATAAATTTTCTTAGCCCCTAAGAATATTATAAATTAATTTTCTATATAATTTTCCGATGCTCTACTTTTTTTAATCAATAGGCACTAAAAAAAAGAAAGGATTTTGAATGTATTTCTTCTACACTCATATTATAAAGAGGAAAACTTTGTTTGTTTGTTTGTTTGGTTGTAATGAATAGGCTCAAAAAGTACTGGACAGATTACAAAAATTCTTTTAGGTACCGTTCGAAAGCTATATTATCCACAAGTAACATAGACTAAATTTTATTCTAGAAAAAATAGAGTTCCGTAAGATATTTGGGTTTTTCGGACACAAGGTGTAAGATCCCGTTGTAAATCTTAGTTAACGCAGGCGAAGCTGCGGGCAACAGCTAGTGCAAAATAAAACAGATATACAAAATTTGAATCACAAGATCTTCATCTTCATTCTCATCAATCTTGACATTTTTTTTCCAAAGTATTTAACATCTGGACTAAACTTTTCCTTACTGACAACCCTACAAAGACGTCTTATGCAGCTTTCCTACGTAAGAAAATATCGCGAAAGTTTGTCTTGTAAAAAATATGAACTTTATAAGAACGATCCTTTGTAAACTTTTTTACTTTATTGTAATTTATTGTTAAAACATGGAAAATGAAAATGAATTACAGGAAAGACTAAATAAAACATTCGCGTAAAAGGTAAAACGGTAAGCTTTTCCATTTAGAAATACGAATCCCTCCATTTGTACATCTTTTATGAAATAAAAAGAACACTGGGGACCGTCGCCTGAATCACATATTACATATATTATTATTGCAAATTTATAATTCATTAAAATCTTCAAAAATTGGGAACATATTAAATTATGTAATATAAGTAAAATAACGAAAAGAATAAAGCAGCTGTGTGGTGCGAGCGTCTCGCCTCCCGACAACAGCTTGCCATTTATCATCGCATCATTCGAGGTCAAATATATTAGATAATTCAAAATATCTGTTTGTACTACATTGCTGTTTTAAAAAAAACAGCTCTCCTAAGGGATCCATATATTTTTTCTACTACAACTCGATTTGGAAGAGAACATCACGAGAATAAAATTAGTCTAAAGTAATAGAGCATTGACATAATAATATGTCAATATGATGGCCAAGTTATGATTTAGGTATATTTACATTAACACATCATTCATGATATATTTTATTTAAAATATTATATGTTTTTAGATACTAGGAACGAAAGATAGTTTAAAAATTTCATTAGCAGATACAAATATACATGAATATTATAAGCAACGGCGGGATATTAACTTGTATCCACTGCGAAGACCTCTTGACCACCTTAATAGATAAATTAAATTACATTTTCGCGAATCTCAAACATCCAGGATAAAATTAAAGCGAGCAGACATAATAAAGAAAATTGTCATTTGCCTCCCCCGGGATAAATTGGCTTCTTGCCGTGAAAATGAATCACGTCGCACGGGAATTACCGGATCGGGGTATATTCATAATAATCTCGTGATCTTGAGGTTTCTTATATTTCATGATGGTAATAAAATTAGAAGTAATATATTGTTAATATCTGTAGTCGTTTTTAGTGTCAACTAGCTTCGATAACTAGCGTGTTTAAGGGGGCAATTAAGTGAGAGTTTACAGGGGGGGGGGGGGAGCGACGTTGGTGTCCGGTGGTGGACGGACTCGGCCTCTTACGCGAGGGGTTCCGGGTTCGATCCTGACTCGTCCGTGTGAGCCTTGAAATGGGTTTTTCTAAATTTCTAAGTGCACACGAGACCATCGTTCGCTCACCGGTGAAGGAAAACATCGTGAGGAAACCTGCATGCCTGATGAGATTGAAAGTCTTTGAAGGTATGTGAAGTTCACCAACCCGCACTGGGCCAGCGCGGTGAACTATTGACCTATTACCCTCCTCGCCTGATATCGGATACTTTACAGCAACCATGGTCACGGGAGGACTGACCATGGTTGCTGTAAAGTATCGGAAACGTCGGGACTGACCATGGTTGCTGTAAAGTATCGGAAACGTCGGGCTTGTAAAAAACTTAATAAACCGCGATAAAATCCGTAAAAGTTGTTTCATTATAATGAGTGAAATTCGCGTAAACATAAGAAAACAGTAACATATTGTTAATATCTGGGGTCGTTTTTAGTGTCAACTAGCTTCGATAACTGCCGTGTTTAGGGGGGCGTAAATTAAGTGAGACTTTACAGGGGAAGGGGGTCGAAGCGAATATCATAATATCTCACTAATGAGAAGAGGAGGAATCGTAAAATTTGCCTCAAGTAATGTATGCTGCGTTTCAGTACGTGAGACGGATTACTTCAGAGCATTTCCTTTTTTTCTCTCCTCTCTTTCATTTCAGTCTTTTTATTTTCTTTCTTACCTTTTTTACCTTGTATATAAATATGTGTAATATCATATCACTGTGATACTAATGGCTCATTTAAGAACGCTATTTTTTACCAATCAAATCAATTTTAGGGACCCTTACTGATGTGAATGTAATAAGTATTGGGTCTTGTAACACAAAGTAAGTATTGTGAGATCAATATATTTTAGTACTTTACCGTCGCCTTCAAATACATTTTAAACTATTTTTCCATCCGATATAGCATTTAATAATCTCACTCTAAACATATTTATTTAAAATTTTGAAAAGTCTTAATAGTTTCTAAATTCTCCTTCGCTAATAACTCAGAGAAATTAGTACAATCTTCATTAATTAACTATGACGTCTAAGCTATCTTTCTATGAGTTATCCGCTTTAAAATTACAAACGCGCAATAACTTTCAAATCGGGCATCTGCGCCAACTGTATTCAGATGTTCTCTTTGAAAGGAATTTTACGGGAGCCAAGTTAGCGTACTGAGCCATTCTGTGAGATCCACGTCAGACATTGGATGGCATAGATTCTGAAGGTGCCAGACAAAAGCATCATTGTACGATTTTTATACCTTTTATTCCAAATTTATCTCCAGAACTGGTTTTATCCATTTATTTATGTACATTTAAAAATACCTTAATGAATCCCTATTATTACATTTACTAATTGTACATAATTTTCTTATTCAACATAAAATAAAACGTATACGTTTTATTAGGCAAGTTCTAGATTCTATTATTCTTGTTTTTGTGTTATTAATGAATAGATTCAGGATTTACTTACAATAAAATATAATTGCAGCAAAACATTTTAGGTCTTACAAAAAAATCTTCGTAGCATTCAGTATAATATTAATAAAAGTTTTCTTTGAAACAAGAGTTAATTTATGTTTTTGAGAAATCCTTTGGATTTTAAATATCATAAAAGGTAAAATTTGTAAGAATGTGTGTTTATAACTATTACGCTAAAAGTACTGAATGCATTTTGACTAATCTTCATAAAATATAGCTTACGCATCAGAATAACAATTAAGCTATAATAATCTCCATTTCCTATGCGAGAATGGGAAGTACGCGAGTGAGACCGCGGGGCGCTGCGATGGGCAATTTTTGATTCCACTGCGTCACTCGTTTGCATTTTAGTTCGTAATTGGCTTAAGAATATTAATTCTTCCCCAGACTCAGTAATTTTATGCAAGACTAATTTGCAACACAGAAAGTATACTAAATTATATAAGTAAATATAATTTTGGCGTTTCTGTTATGTTGCAAATAAATAAATGATACAAACATAAAATATTTCCTTACAATAATAAGCGAATGAATTGCTCTTTATTATGGAGTCAAAATATGTCAATATTAATGGTAAACATCATGACAATAAATCCGGACAAAGGCGATTATAATTAAACATTTCAATACATTTGTATCTGGAAAAAAAATCTGGAATAATATATAGAGTTTTATTTATGTTCATAAAAGATGTAAGATAGAATAAAAGATGATATATATACATAAAAGATAAAAGATGTAGTCTAAGTTAATTCCTATAATAAACCGGCCAGAGGGATGCGCTTCATTTGCCGAGTAACGTCTTAGGATTTGCAGAAACTTTGAAAGAAAAATTGTACGATTTTTATACCTTTTATTCCAAATTTATCTCCAGAACTGGTTTTATCCATTTATTTATGTACATTTAAAAATACCTTAATGAATCCCTATTATTATATTTCCTAAATGTACATAATTTACTTATCCCGCATAAAATAAGTTTTTGTGTAATCGATGATTATAGATATAGAGATCTATTAAATCGAAACTCTAAGGTTTACTTAGAATAAAATTAATATCAATAATTGCATTTAATAAAGCATTTTAGGCCCTACAATGTCACAAAAAATGTATCTTAAAAAAAAATTTTTGAACAATTAGTACATAATATATAAAACAATAAAAGTTGTCTTTGAAACAAGAGTTAATTTATGTTTTTGAGAAATCCTTTAGTTTTTAAATACCATAAAAGCGAAAATTTGTAAGAATGTATGTTTGTAACTCTTTACTCTAAAAGTACTGAATGGATTTTTACTAATCTTTACAATAATATAGCTTCCGCATCAGAATAACACTTAAGCTACAATAATCCCCATTTCCTATGCGGGAATGGGAAGTACCCGAGTGAAACCGCGGGGCGCTGCGATGGGCGATTTTTGATTCCACTGCGTCACTCGTTTGCATTTTAGTTCGTAATTGGCTTAAGAATATTAATTCTTCCCCAGACTCAGTAATTTTATGCAAGACTTGCAACACAGAAAGTATACTAAATTATATAAGTAAATATAATTTTGGCGTTTCTGTTATGTGGCAAATAAATAAATGATACAAACATAAAATATATTTTTGCAATAATAAGCGAATGAATTGCTCTTTATTGTGGAGTTAAAATATGTCAATATTAATGGTAAACATCATGACAATAAATCCGGACAAAGGCGATTATAATTAAACATTTCAATACATTTGTATCTGGAAAAAAAATCTGGAATAATATATAGAGTTTTATTTATGTTCATAAAAGATGTAAGATAGAATAAAAGATGATATATATACATAAAAGATAAAAGATGTAGTCTAAGTTAATTCCTATAATAAACCGGCCAGAGGGATGCGCTTCATTTGCCGAGTAACGTCTTAGGATTTGCAGAAACTTGTTACCATCAGCTAGATGGACAAATAATACAAAAATTGGAAAATCGTAAGACCATTTCAGCACCAAGCGCTTTTTAGTGCTCTCCAAGATTTGAAAAGATTAGTTACACTGAGTTTGTTTCGCCGGTTCTCAGTGGGCTAGACTTAAAATCGATGGTAGATCCTAAAAGATACTGTGATGATACTATACTAAATTAAAAAATAATTAGATTGTTTTCTTATGTTACGCGAGTTTCATAATGAAACAACTTTTACGCGTAGATAGGACTAAATAAAATATGGATGTATCATAGGGTAGTTTCGAATAACTTTGTAACAGTGGGACGTCTGACACCTCAGTCCTCCCGTGGCCATGGTTGCTGTAAAGTATCCGAAACGTCGGGCTTGTTAAAAACTTAATAAACTGCGATAAAATCCGTGAAACTTGTTTCATTATAATTATTTTGTTTTTTTTTTGACTTCTTGATTCTAATTACTACTATTGCATCTGAGCATCAAATTGTTATAGGTGGTTTCGTGAACACCACGAGCAGCTGGTAGCAATAGAGAAGACATCTCTATGGCCGCGGTCATCCATCCTCGGCGGCCTGCTCAGCATCCAGAGAGTATCCCGAGAAGACGCCGGGAGATTCATCTGTTGGCTGAACAATACTGCTGGCGGAGAGTCTGCACATTTCACCCTTATCGTTACTGGTAAGATATTATATACTAAGAGATAATTAATACTCAAACCAGCAATCGATTAAGAATCAACTGAATTTTGCACAAAAATTCTTTAATCTTGTAAAAAAATAGGACTTAACATTTTTTTAGTTCCAAATCAAAATTCAAGTTATATTTAATTAAATTCTATTTACAAAAACAAAAAACTACTGGTTTTTTTATGTTAGTTGGATCGGAAAACTGGCTCACGAGCCATGAAGCTATGAAGTTGCCTATGAACATCAACTAATTTTCCCGAAACTAGCCCAGGCAACTCATTTACGTATATTATATTATACAGTCTGGCACTGGCACTACAATTACTTTTTTTTATTTTTCGATTAAGGCTATGCTAAATATGGCCTTAATGCTTCATCGGTAGCGAGGTGAGCCAGTTGGTATCACCCTGTGATATAGTAAGTGGGGGGTTGCCCCCCGCCAGCCGTGAAGTGTGACTTCCACGGCTTCAAGGTGTCGGATTTGTCCTGTAAATTACACTTACTGACTTTCCCTTCTCTTTGAAACACAGCAAAGATTCACGAGAGATACAAGTAAGATTTCAAGACAATGAACAACATAATATTATTACAATCATGTTTTTAAATTAAATATAGAATTATATGTGCCAAATATTGATTACTTGTTAACCTACTTTAAATTTATTAATTAACTGTCATCATAAAATGTAACAATTGTAGCGACTTCAAATTAATTCACTCGCCGAAACCTTTATTAATTACGGTTATGATTGTTATTTGCCACATTAGATGGTACACCATGTAAACTTTATTTTTATTTTAATCTACGCTTGGTATAAATTATAGTTGCTTTTTCTGTTGGTCTAGTTTGTGCTTCGAACGGATTTTGTTACAGTTTTCACTGTTGACTTTATTATAAATAAGGCAGGTTTCCAACACTTATACTATATATTGCAAATAACTCCTTACTTAGTAAAGTTTTGATTTTATACCATAATTAACATATTTTTAAACGACTCATAAATCAAAATAATATTCTACTTTTTTTCAATTCTCTGTGCCTTTATATGTATTATATTAAAAACATGAAATAATAAAATATCATAATAATAATTAAATTTAAATATTTTGAAACAATACATTATTTAAATGAAATTACTTTAATTGTATTAAAATAATTTATTAAACAAGTTCTAAATGTGTAATAACGACGTATTGTTATAATAATAATAATAATAATATCTATAGATGCTTTTACACCACGTCAATCTGGTCCCGTGCTAAGTACTCGAAGAGACTTGTGTTACGGGAACCAGACAACGGAAATACATATATTTAATACTTTTTATATTAATACTTATATTTAAGATTTTTATTATTTAATACACATATTTAATACACATCCATGACCCAGGAACAAATAAACTTTTTTTGTTCCTGGCGAGATTCGAACCCGCTACCTCCGGCTTGTGCACCAACGCACTAACCACTGCGCCACAGAGGTCGTCGTATTGTTATTTATAAGGATTAGAAATTCTGCTCCTTTGGTTCAGCACACAAAGGATAACACATTTCTCGCGGTAACTAATTATGCAGCGGTGCAAGTTATAGCAGAACCACATAAATACAAGCTCAAAATAAATTTATATTCTGCACTATTAATATTCACAGAGGAAAACAAGAATATTAAACATAATTTTCCATTTGCAGAACCAATTTCCGTCCGTGTAAAGCCAGAAATATTGCGGACGAAATTCAACGTCAGCGTCGGTTTTGAGTGCAAAGTTTCGGGACATCCCATCGAGTTGGTATACTGGATACACAATGGAAAGGTTTTGAAAAATACACAGAAGACCAGGATATCAGAAGATGCATTGAGGTTGTACATCAAAAGTACGCAGCAGATTGACCAAGGCATATACCAGTGCTTCGCCAGTAATACTAGAGATCAAGCGTATGGAATTGCTGAATATACTATTGAAGGTAAGCCACATAAATGATTAAATGCTAAAATAGTTTCACTACGCATTTTGTATATTCCATACTATCAGCAATATGCAAATCATATTCTATGGAGTCGGGTTCTTTAACGCTTTTTACTTTGATGTCTTTATATTTAAATGATGTGAGTTTCGACAGTCCAGTTGCTGAGGTGTCTAGAGACATGACCGGGATATAAAAATACTTGACCATCTCAATATTATTAGCTCACCTGTTAAATGAAATTTCTAAATATGACAACAGTTCAGCAATCTAGGTACATCGGGAAATACCTGCAAGGTAAAGAAACCATCTTCTCATGATCTCAAGTAGTCGTATATTTAAGGAAACTAGTCTTCAGGTAAATAACGCCATCATCATCAATATTAGCCTTTATCCGTCCACTGCTAAACAAAGACCCCCTTGAAGACGACCGATTGAGCCACTCGCATCCAAAAATCTAAATCCATTACCGAATGTTAATATAATTAAATTGTATATGATACTAGCTGTTACACGCAGCTTCGCCTGCGTCAACTAAGATTTGAAACGGGTCCCTAACTTTTTGAAAATTTAATATAGCCTATATTCACCGGGGATAGTGTAGCTTTCCAACAGTGAAAGAATTTTTCAAATCGGTCAAGTAGTTTCGGAGCCTATTCAATACACACAACCAAATCTTTCCTCTTTATTATATTGGTATAGATATTTTTGTCTGTCTTTCGTCTTCCGAATTCGATTTAGAATCGTCTCTCTTATTCTCTCAACGAATTCTTAATTTTTGTCCTCATTTGTTACATTCCCATTGTCCTCATTCAAGATTTCAATGGAAACAATGGAACCAGCGCACATGTTGATTTACAAACCGCTTAACCTACTAATATTAACTACGAGTGACACACTTTCCACAGCAGGTGATGCGTCTAATTCTGAATTTAAATTCTTAATCTAAGTAAGATTCTTAGCTTCTCTCTTAACAAGAGCAAACCTTTGAACTAAGTCTGACCTCGCCAGATTGGGTGAAAGAATTTAGGCTTATTTGCGAGACGTACAAGGTTCATTAATGCTGTATTTCCTATAGCTGCAGATAATCAGTCCCGATCTTCGACCAACCGTTCTCGTCGGACACCCAACGCGAGGAGTGCTCACACCCATGATACTGATTGGAACTTCACCGGGACTAGAGGTAAGCTTTACTGAAATATTTGATTACTTAGATACTGTTCTCTGTCTAACTCGTGACAAAATTAAAGAATGAACTTTCTAACTAAAAACTAAAAACAGCTTTTCTTCACTTTACTTTTCATTTTATATGCTTATTATTTAATATTATAAATGTAAAAGTAGGTATGTTTGTTAAGCTGTCACCCGAAAATTACTCAACCGATTATGTGTGGCATCCCGAAACACCGATGTCAGCATAAAGCTTTTTACACATATTCTCGGAGGTACTAGAAGTAACATATAGGATACATTAAAAAGAAGGAATTTATTTTTGATAACGCGGGGGAACAGCTAGTTTCTCTTTATTTTTTCCAGTTATTAAGAAATCTAGGAAAAGTAAAGAGAAAAATCAAATGTAAAAGTAATTTCTCTAATCTAAGCACTATTATATAAAATTCATAGTAGAAGAAGTTCAAAAGTAAATATCCTAGAAGTAGTTTTAATATACATTTCAAGTCGGTAGCACATCCCCCTCTCACAAGACAATATAAAATGTACTTTATGCATTTACATTTACGTATACCGTACAGTAAAATGTACCCAAATAGTTTTTCTACTATTTGACTGTTGAACCCGGTCTCCAATATGCGCCGAGATTCCGCGCCCACATTGTTAACGCGCCGTCAGGTAAAGGTATATTCTTTTATTCGTTTGCAATGTTTATTTTTAACATACAAAAACCAAAAATACTAGTACATATCAAAAATTACTAGTATGTTATAATATATTCTTTTGTCTCTGTGTAGGTACTATAATCGCTGTAACTGTGATGTACTTACGGCGGTTTTCAATAGCCTATCTATCTTAATATTTTCTTATCTATCTCGAAATTTTGACACATTTTCTTACAAAATCTGTCGAAATGTTAAGATAGATAGGATATTGGAAACCGCCGTTAGTGTGCCTGTCTAGCCCTAGTGAATTTTTTATCTCCGTGTATTTGATTTTTTATGTATTTAAAAACGTGTCACGCATCAAAACATATCCTTTCTCATACATTATTCCATCCATTGTCTACATGTCATTTATATGCAATATCCTCTTTAAAACCACCCTCCGCACGTTAAATTTCACCGTCATTACCGTTTGTTTCGTAATTAAGTTTTTAACTCAATAATTAGGTTCTTACCTCGTGCGCCGTTGCGACGTCTCTAACGTTAGCATCATTACCGCTAACATTGTTTCATATAAAACAATTTTGTCTATGGTTAAATTTTAAACCATGTTTTTGATATAAAACTCGATAGCCGAATGTCGAATGGCATGATGCTGCTATGTCATGGTGTGTCACCTCGCGCTTAGTATCCTATAATTTTTTTATTCATTATTATCAATTACGAATTCAAATATATATGTTTCACATCAACTGGCGTTCCGTGGTCTCCAACTCTTCATACTCAAATTTTCTTATTATACATTTCTATTCATATTAACCGTACGGTATATTTTTGAAGTGATTGTTTAAAATTTTCTTATTATTCAGTCCTCCTGCTTCCAAATCACATTTTACTACTGCATTCGCTAAGCGAATCTCCAATTTGGAGTTCCTTGGATTTATATTTTCCATCTCTGAAAAGAATTGCTTTCAAAAATTCATTTTATCTTTTGGCTTTCATATCATTGTTTAAATATAAAGAATGATGTTATATCGTACACAAAATAAAACAAGTTTAGACTCAAAAGCAGAAGTTTTTCCTATTTAAGGCGCGGTCTTAGTACGATTTAAAATTGCGATTTCACTCACACAACCGCATATCTACGCGCGATACGGTAACACACACACACGCGCCATCAACCATTTTTGCTCACAGAAAGATGCATGGTTATACGCAACGAGCAGAGTAAACATGGGTGTTATATTCAAAATAAAAATGCGTAACCACCAGCATAAATGCATACACTTTTATGTTTATAATATATAGTTACAATCATTAGTTAAATAAAAGAAAAAAGAAAAAATAAAATTATTTTTTTTACAAAGTAATCAGACATTTCCTACTCATATCACTACATATTATTAAAAAAAACCGCTTAAATCTTTAAAACTACGCAACGGATTTTGAAGCGGTTTTTTTTTCATAGATAGGACAATTCAAGAGGAAGGTTTATGTACATAATTTATTAAGTCTTTATATATGTCGCAGTCATCTGGTTGAATCAGTCATTTGATTGTATCACTAACGCGTTAATCAAATGACGACATTTAATTGAATGACTAAAGGACAACTCGTCAAGTTGTTGAATGTGACGTTTAACGCCTTGACTGAACGTCATTTAGCATTGTCGTTGAATGGGATATAGCCGACTTTGTAATGTTTTTAGAGTGACCATAAGTTCGCAACTCAAAAGGTAGCTTCCTTTACATAACAAAAATGAGCAATGAACATTATGATTTTATATTGTATTTTAAGTCTTATCATAGGCTAAAAATATATGATATTTTTTTAAAAGTAATGTATTAAAATATGGAAGTCTCTATGACTCCAAAAATTTTTTAACTTAAGTCTTTGTCACCTTGTGAAATGAAAGTTTAGGTAAAAAAAAACAAAAAAATTATAATCATAGGATCAGTTTCTAGCTGTTTTACGCCAAGTTTGTTTTAGTGACTACTAACGCCGCGGTGGGAAAAAAATGAACTAAATTACAATCACCTGACTGATTTTACGTCCGCTCTGTTCAAAAGGCTATGTTACAATCTGCTATCTAGTTGGACGATGAGCGACGCTTGTTCAATCAACGTTCGGCCTAGTCATTCAATTAAATGTCGTCATTTAATTAACGCGCTAGTGATACAATCAAATGACTGATTCAACCAGATGACTGCGACATATACATTATCTAAGTTATAACTATAATTGTTGGAGGTGTCGGAAAAAATAGGCCGTCTGGGAGTTTTCAACGAAAACGCTGCCTAAACCCTTTGAGATATAACAAAATAATGTATGGTGGAATTGTATATCTTAAATAGGCCTACAAAAAAGTCCGCGATGACATATGTCTATCTCTTAGGAATATTATACTATATCCATTTAATACTTTAAAAAATGGGCAACTATAACGTGATAGTTTGAAAGTTATTTAAACGAATACGGTATGAATCCCATTTTAAATGAGTAAATTGGCATCTGCACTTCATGAAGATTATTTTTGCCCTTTACATCATGCAAATTAAATGAATACTTTAGGAGATATGGCAAAATCAAATTAATGCACAAGAAAATAAATCGTGTTGCCATGATTCGAACTGGCGGTTGTCTGGTGCATGGGCGTAGCCACACTGGGGCAAGCTGGGGCGCTTGCCCCACACTGGCACCTATAGGCTGCCTAATTAAACATAAAATATTTTTTTCTAATATTAACAACAATCATAATTTTTGTTTTGTTATTATGTCAAATCAATCAATAAATCAAAACAAAAAGCGGGTCCGAAAACCCTCAAAATTTATAGATTAACAAATTGGCATAGATGCAACCCAAACGGCTTAATTAAAAAAACCCCTTTGTTGCCCCACGTTGAGCCCAAAGCTGGCTACGCCCATGGTCTGATGTCTAAGGCCATGGTGTATCAACTCTGATAGGTGTAATAATATTATTAAAGTATGGTGGAATATATAATAATAGTATCCTAAATAAGCCGATAGGACGATTCAATTAGGATGGGGAGCATTTAGATAGCTTCGCCATATTCTCACGTCGTCTATACCGCAGAGTTTGAAGACGAAAGTCTTCAACCGATGATGATTATCCGTCCACTGCTGAACATAGGCCTCCCTCAATGAACGCCAAGACGACCGATCCCTTGCTACTCGCATCCAACGCGGACCTGCCACTGCACGGAGATCGTCTTCCCATCTGGTTAATGGCCGACCAACACTTCGTCTACCTAAGCGCGGCCTCCACTCTTGAACCTTAACGGCCCATCGGCCATCCGTTCTTCTGAGTGCGTGACCAACCCATTGCCACTTCAACGTGCTTATTCTTCGCGTGATATCGGTAACTTTAGTTCTCTGGCGAAGGTCTTCGTTTCGAATCCTATCTGCCAAAGAAACACCCAGCATAGCACGCTCCACAGCACGTTGAGCTACGGCAAACTTGCGGACCAGTCGTAAATTAAGAGGCCACGTTTCGGCCCCGTAGGTCATCACGGGGAGAACGCATCGGTTGAAGACTTTCGTCTTCAAACTCTGCGGTATAGACGACGTGAGAATATGGCGAAGCTTCCTAAATGCTGCCCATCCTAATTGAATCCTCCATCGGCAGTCGCAGTCGCAGATGATGACAAAGTCGCATCGATGGCATTGCTGCCTGATCAGAGTAGCACGGGATCGGCCGTCTTGGCGTTCATTAGGAGAGGTCTAAGTTCGGCAGTGGACGGATAAAGGCTGATGATGATAGGTCATCACGGGGAGAACGCATCGGTTGAAGACTTTCGTCTTCAAACTCTGCGGTATAGACGACGTGAGAATATGGGGAAGCTTCCTAAATGCTGCCCATCCTAATTGAATCGTCCATCGGCAGTCGCAGTCGCAGATGATGACAAAGTCGCATCGATGGCACTGCTGCCTGATCAGAGTAGCACGGGATCGGCCGTCTTGGCGTTCATTAGGAAAGGTCTAAGTTCAGCAGTGGACGGATAAAGGCTGATGATGATGATGGTATATTGTTCTTGTTGTATTCGAGTGGCAAGAGATCAGTAGATCGGTCGTCTTGGCAATCATTAGAAGGGGCCTATGTTCAGCAGTGGACGGATTTAAGCTGATGATGATGATGATGATGATGATGAGTGAGCAAACACTTCACTACTAAAGATGTATAATTTTTACTTACATTAATTATATGTAAGTAAACTGATATCTGTAATTCGCCTTTGCTCATAACTGCCACGCTGAGCAGGCGGATTGACAATCGCAGATGATAATGAAGTCGCATCGGCGGCACTGCTGCCTGACCAGAGTAGCACGGGATCGGTCGTCTTGGCGTTCATTGAGAAAGGCCTATGTTTGGCAGTGGACGGATTTAGACTGATGATGATGATGATGATGATGATGAGTGAGCAAACACTTCACTACTAAAGATGTGTGGTTTTTACTAACAATAATTATATGTAAGTAAACTGATATCTGTAATTCACCTTTGCTCATAACTGCCACGCTGAGCAGGCAGATTGACAGTCGCAGATGATGATGAAGTCGCATCGACGGCACTGCTGCCTGATCGGAGTAGCACGGGATCGGCCGTCTTGGCGTTCATTAGGAAAGGTCTAAGTTCAGCAGTGGACAGATAAAGGCTGATGATGATGATGATGAGTGAGCAAACACTTCACTACTAAAGATGTGTGGTTTTTACTAACAATAATTATATGTAATTAAGCTGATATCTTTAATTTGCCTTTGCTCATAACTGCCACGCTGAGCAGGCGGATTGACAATCGCAGATGATGATGAAGTCGCATCGACGGCACTGCTGCCTGATCAGAGTAGCACGGGATCGGCCGTCTTCGCGTTCATAATAGGAGAGGTCTAAGTTCAGCAGTGGACGGATAAAGGCTGATGATGATGATGGTATATTGTTCTTGTTGTATTCGAGTGGCAAGAGATCGGTAGATCGGTCGTCTTGGCAATCATTAGAAGGGGCTTATGTTCAGCAGAGGACGGATAAAGGATAATGATGATTCGTTTTGTTGATCTTAAAAAGAAAACATGATATACAAAATATTATTCGTCTATGTTACGTTTACTATGCAAGCCAGGCGGCGCGATGACCGTTCGACGTAGCAGACAAACCACGCTTGCACCTGGCGCATTCAAATATGTATTCTATGGGCATATAAATAGAATGCCACAATATGTTTTTGGATTTAGAATGTTATGTTTGTGCAATTACTCAAATTCACACAATATCGTATATTTCAACAAAAAAACATTATAGCCTTATTATCCATCCTATACTTTCCCAAATATTCCAATAATTTTTTACAATTTACGCATAAATGACGAAGTTTTATGTCACAAGAAGAGCGTCCGTAACAGACCTACTAGCTCGGGGGTCGCCCGAGAACTGAATATGACCGCGTAATCTAATGCTACATTTACCACACATTGAATAAGGTTAAAAATTGCAAAGCAGAAGTGTAACCATGTTGTAAATAAACATTTAATTTGCGGGTTTTTCTTTAATAACTCAGAATATACGCATTAAATTCAATATCTGTTGGGACGAATTCTTCATAAAATCATATTCTAATTATATTCTTACAAAAAAATATGTTGTTACCGCTGAAAATACAGAGAACTCCAACGTCTAAGGTTATTTTTGAGAAGGAAATTACGATTTTTTTATTGGATATATTAAACAAATATTTAATATTATATTACCGTAAACATTTTCTTTAGACCCTTTTCTATGCTCTGTATTTTTTGCATTAGTTATATTCATTGGGTTTCCTCGTACTGGAGCGTCAAAAAAACCCAGTTTTGTGAATTTTGAGCTAAGACCGCGCCTTAACCAAGTTGCAATTTGCACATTTGATTTACGTCATTTTTGATTGGTAGTAATTATCTATAACCCTGAAAGAATTTTAACAGAACGGGTAACATACACACAAACTTACTTTTTTGTTTACAGTATTCGTTTTGATTAGAAGCTACTATTCTTTTCAGTAATCAAAAATTGACTCCTTTTGGGGAGACATAAAATAGGATCTTGCTCTTGCTAATGAGTATCAAACTGGTTATGTATGTTTTCCAACTTTTTATCCGCACTCGTTTCCTTCATCATAAAATATTTAAAAGTCCATTTTTTAAGCGCGGATCCGCTGCAAGCTATTAGAGTCAGCTCTTCAGCTCAAACAAAGAGCCTCAGTGACGAAGCACGCCTGCCACAGGCACATCTAGTCGTCGTACCAAGTACAATACCGCAAATTTTCCAATTAAGATCCTATCTCGTAGCAGTAAGGTGGGTTTTGCTGCTTGTGAAGAGGTCGTATAGAGCCCTTTGTCTCCGTATTAATTCACTCCCCGCTATTTGGTGTCGCTGCTCTCCAGGGCTCGAGAGTCGTCGCAATGCACACACGTGCGCTATCGGCACATACAAAACTATATTACTGTCAACATCATTTGCATTTTAATTTCGCAATCATGATATTAGTTTTCTAGCTTAACATTGGATTACATCGTTTATTTTATTCCAAGTATTTACCTTAGAATAGCATTCTAAGGAAATAGTAAGAGAAAAAGTGCAATTAGGTTAATAGATATTTCAGGCACGTGTGTGACCTTAGTAACCTTTCTAAGTTTAGTTCTGAGAAGCATACGTCCAATTATTTAAATGGATTGAGATTCACACAGCTTATATTATATACCTGGATATAGATCCATAGAGACAGCTCCAATACACAGAAGCTATCTGCGAACCTTTTTGACGTTTTGACGGATCTGTAATAGATTGGTGATTTATTTAGGATTCAGGTTTATGGGATATAAATCCATCATCATCTATTGTGTAGCTAAGCCGTGATAAGCTCTTCTAATATATTCGACAATTCTACAATTAACAAAGTAGATCGCACATATCTTATCATCTGCTAATTAATGCAGCAACAGGACTCTTTTGTTTTAAAAAGTAGCAATTTTGAGTGCATTTCGCAATTTGATTTTAAGAATGCAATATTGCATTTCTAAGGCCACCTCAGTAGGATATAATACTAGCTGTATACCGTGGCTTCAAGCGCGTTAGCAAAGGACATCATTGTTTTACGAGGGCGGCACTGAAAATTTCGGGAATCATGGAAGTGACACAACTTTACAATTTAAAAATGTATTTATTGCTTTTCGAAGTATTCTCCGCGAAATTTGACACATTTTTCCATACGATGGAACCAATCATTGAAGCAACCATTCCATTCGGAAGTTGGGGTCTCCAAAATGGCCGTTTTGTAGGCGTCCACAGCTTCTTCAGGTGATGAAAAACTCTGACCACGCAATTTATTCTTTATTTTAGGGAAAGTATAGAAATCATTAGGGCTTAGGTCGGGGCTGTACGGCGGATGATCTAATAATTCTATGTTTTCTTGCTCTAAAAACTCTTTTGTTCTGTGCGCCGTGTGAGAACTCGCATTGTCGTGATGGAGGATGATGCGGCGGTTGCAGTTCTCTTTACGGAGTTCAGAAACGACCTGTGGCAAACAAATGGTAGCATACCATTCTGCATTAACCGTTATTTGTCCCTCAAGAGGAATAGTCACAACATGGCTGGTTTTGGAGACAAATGTGACCACCATTTTTTTTGCAACACTCCGTGAACGAACAATTTTCGTTGGCTTTAACTCATTTTCGAACACCCAAACTTGTGACTGGTTTTTTGTTTCGGGTTCGTACGCGTATATCCAGGATTCGTCACCTGATACGATGTTGTATACAGCATTTGAGGATCCTGCGTGGAATCTTTCGAGAGTTCTGACGCACCAAGTAACGCGAGCCGCTTTTTGCTCTTCACAGAGCAGATGCGGTATCCATCGGGAAAACAACTTTTTTACACCTAATTGGTATGCAAGATTATTTGTATTTAACTCATGCCAATGTCTAAGGTTGCTTGAATTTCGCGGTATGTCACATGTCGATCTTCCTCAATCAGCTTACGCACAGCATCAACGTTTTCTTGGGTGACTGCAGTTTTTGGACGACCTTGACGGGGATCGTCACTGAGCTTGACACGTCCACGTTTAAATTCAGCAAACCAGCGATAAACTGTGGTTTTGGATGAGGCTTCATCACCAAATGCAAAAATCATCCGGTCAACACACTGTTTTTGTGTTAAACCACTTCGAAAGTCGTAATAAATCATCGCTCTAGAATTTTCTCGAGTCAATTCCATTTTCTCAACGACTAAACAAGTTTGACAAGACCTTGTGAAAAGACCGAGAATCTTTTTTTAAATAAATAAATGGTATTCGATTTTCAAAACCAAGGAGTTTTCAATTAAAAAGATTTTAATATGACAGGAATAGTGGAAATATACCATTCCCGATACTTTCAGTGCAGCCTATGTATGTACTTCTAGTACCTCCAAAAATATGTATACAAAGTTTTATGATCGGTTGAGTAGTCTTCGCGTGAAAACATAACAAACATTTCACATTTATAATATTAGTAAACATATACTTTTTATTACATCAATGCATCATTGTTAAGACATAAAAGAAAGAAAAGATATAAAAGAAAGAAAATATGCTGTAAATATTTATATTTTGGGTGCTTAAATGTGCTTAAAAGCATCCCTTGTAATTGAAGAGGGTTATCAAGCATTTGCGTGCGACATTGGGTCTATAAATTATGCAGTGGTGAACCTTTTATAAACCGAACTCATTTACCCCCGGCCACAACGATCCTAACACTGAATTATACCTGGAAGTACCTATTCAGTTTCGGCTTAGGATAATATAGCGCTAACTTTCACCCCCTTTGTCCGATTGGACCATATTATTCACCACAGATTTGGATAGTGCTGCTAGTTGGAATAACGAACATCTTTATGGGTTGGAAACCAGAGATTGGTAATTTTAGTTTTCATTATGCAAGATTATTCCTAGATGGATCACAGCTTTTGAGAAAAATATATCTATACACTTATATTAAATTGGAGTATACGGTACATATACCAAAATAACATTTTTTGTCTGTTTGTCTGTTTATTCCGGTTTATGTTTGAAATGGCTGGACCAATTTTGATGGGACTTTTACTGGCTGGTAGCTGTTATAATAAGGAATTAAGGCTACTTTTATTTTAGGAAATTGTATTATATTTTGTGAATTTTAATTAAGCAGGCAAAGCTGCGGGCAACAGCTAGTGAAACATAAATTGTCCGAGATATTTTTGTGTGAACCTATGTGCAGTTTTGATGAAACAAAGGAAGAAAAAGTAGGATTCATTTATCTTTTTATCTACTACAATACGACCACCTGAACCAGAAGATAGACTGAGAAGTATTTGAATTATTTTTGTTTAAACCAAGCAAAAGTTCTGCCATCCTAATCTTTTCCTCCTTTAAATTGCGAAAAACTTGGCCTTATTTTCTGATTTTCCTTACGGAGGAAAATAAAATCGTCGCCGCATATTAGACATTCCATTTCACCGTGGATTCTTTCGGGGTATTTAAGACCTTACTTTTATGACACTGGGCATTTGCGGAATTATACCAAAATAAGTATTTAAAATATTATCCTACTAATGCAGAATATCAAAACTTTCTTTTCGAAGACAATTTCTTTCGATCAAATATTTTCTATTCGCTTGTCTTGACTCCCGGGAATACAGCCTTGGACAGCATTTTCTAGGTACAAAGTTCCTGTTTTCTTTATTTATAGAATACTGGCAATTTGATTTGCCAGCCAGCATCAGTCAAGCGCTAGTCGGTTGCCATTAAATTCCTCAAAGCAAGCAAGAATTATTATTAATTCTAATTTCTTATCTATCTTTATTAATTAATCGCACAAAAATTACTCAATATTAAAATTTGAATTCACTTGTATGAAACAAGATATAAATTAATATTTTTTTCTCCAGAGCTGTTTTGTCTCAAGATGGCGGATCAATAAATAAGACAGTATTTTATGTTTAGATTTGCATTACTTATTTATTTTAGGTAATTTGTAATATTTTCCTATTTTCAAGCTTAAATCTTACATCATGAATTATGTTCAGATTTACCAGAAATCGCAGTAAGATGTATAAGTTTGCGTGAGAAATATGGAAAAACATAAGGCTCACTAAAGGAAAAAGAAAAATAAACTCCCTACCCATCGTTATAGAATTAAAGAAAGCCCACATATTTGGAGAGCTTTGTACTATTTAGTTAAAGATCTACAATCACCTAGATTCGTAGTCGTGACGAAATGCGGTCGAGCCGGATTTACGTTCGTCCAGCTACATAATACCCTAACTACTTATTCAGCTTAGTCTATGCGCAAATTAAACGGCATCTATTGTCTATGAATACAAAAATATCTTTTACGGAATTTCAAATACGTCTTTGTTCTTTAAACATTCTTTTTTAAATGACGTATTTGTTTAAGAATAATATATTGTGTCTTTTTATATGCAACGCGTATTTTATATTTTAATATAATGTTACTTTTATATCATGTACACTTTGCACATAACTTTAAAATCAATTCCGTAAAGAATATTTATATATTACGGATTTTATCCGTGCTTTTACAGACTACGATTATACGATTTGATTTTCATAGAAATCGTGTTTTCAGAAAACTGAGATAATTTATAGCCTAATAGAGCCTAATATTATTAAGCTGTAAGTCGTGCCGTGACAGCTGATGTAAAATTATGGTAACTGTTCTTTGGTTATTTAAATGGCCAATAAAATAATTTGTGTAATGATTGTGTACAATAAATGTATTTAAATAAATCTAGATAAGCCTATAAAGAAAAATCTGAGATTATAAACAACATTTCACTCGAACCACGTGATATTGTATAGAATTGTATTCCACAGAGACGAAACCGGAGTTGGTGTATTGGTTTTCTGAGCAAACACTCCAGCCAGGACCGAGCGTGTCGCTGAAGTGCGTGGCGATGGGTCATCCGCCCCCTCAGTTTGCTTGGTTATTAGACGGCTTCCCCATACCCACCAATTCGAGGTAATTTTTAATCGCCATCTTGGATCCGCCATTTTGAAATGCCTCTAAACGCTTTTAGGCTAATGGTAATTAATTGATATGATTATTGATTGATGGTAATGACGATCTCTGTGGCTTAGTGGTTAGCGCGTTGGCGCTCAAGCCAGAGGTAGCGGGTTCGAATCTCGCCAGGGAACACAATTTTTTTCTGTGTTCCTGGGTCATGGATGTGTATTATATAATACATACAATTTGTGTATTATATAATAAAAATCTTAAATATATATATTAATATAAAAAGTAATAAATATATTATGTATTTCCGTTATCTGGTACCCGTAACACAAGTTCTTCGGAAATTTAGCACGGGACCAGATTGACGTGGTGTAAAAGCGTCCACAGATATTATTATTATTATTATTAATTTGTTTATAAGACTTCTTACAGCTTAATAAAATGAAAATCGTGGTTTTTTATAAACTTTCTTGTAATTTTGAATGCTTTGTAGACTTGGGTGATTGACGCTAATCCTTAATTTTAATATCTGTGAACATATTATTTCATCGGTATCAATTTCCGTCTTATTAACACCTACAGGTTCGTAGTCGGACAACATGTGACTCTACAAGACGACGTAGTCAGCCATCTTAACATAAGCCGAGTGACAGAACAAGATGGCGGCGAGTACGCGTGTGTGGCTAGCAACACCGCGGGCAAGGCCATCCACGCAGCCAGGGTGAACGTGTACGGTCTGCCTTTCATCAGGGAAATGCCCAAGGTCACCGCTGTTGCTGGTAGCGACTTGAACATCAAGTGCCCCGTCGCGGGATACCCTATAGAGTCGATAACCTGGGAACGAGGTGAGTGACGCAAAAACTAAGCTAAAACTAAAAACTTATTAGAGAACTATTTTCAAACAGAAGCGAGCTTTATATCATATTTGTAAACTTAAACAGTGCAGAGCATGAGATTTTCGTGGCGTAGTCTCCTGCGTACCTCAGTCATGTTTACTCCTCGCAAAAATCTTTGTATGACTCTGAAGTGAAGACTAAACTTATAGGCAATTAATCCTATTTATCGAGACTTTAAAAGAAGTATGTGAACAACATAATATATCAATCACTTTCCAGTAGATCATTCAGTAGGCATAATTCCTTTAAATACTAATTTGAACAAGCCTGACTATTGTTTAAGCCTAAGATAAATATCTAGGTATAACTAAATTTTTGTATTTCACATTACATAATATTATAACGTGAATAAACTCCTCAAGAAAATTATAAAGACGATGTAAAAGAAATGTATTTTACGCAACATTTTTCACTTTAGCATTTCCCAGAAAATTACACTTTAATGATAATAAATTTACATGATTTCCGTCCATATTACATTACGGGGGAATTCAATTTTTCCGCCTTGCTCCGCCCGCCCCACCCGCCATGTCAGACACTAGCTTTTTAATTTTATATTGCTTCATAAAATTATCCGCAAATTCCTTCACTCGAGGTTACTGCGTTGTATTCTGCATGTAAGATTCTAAAAGGGAAAAAAATGTTTTTATCGGCTGAATGGATTTTAGGAACGGCGCATTATTGAAATTATTTTTTGAAGTTATACGTTTTATATATCAGTATCATATTGCTGTTCATTTTAATACTTCTGAGCGTTACGTTACGGGTTAGGTTTGTTTTGGTTGAGACCAAGACAGCGCGTCGGGAAAGGCTTATGTGTCGATCGGAGGATCCATTCTATCTGGATCTTATGTGCTAAGGGAGCCTTAATCGGGGATCCTACTCCAATTAAGGCACCTTATAAAGTTTTCTTCTGAAAGGAACGTCGCCCCCTACCTCCAAAGAGTTCCGCCGTCGCTGGTGCGGCCATAATTCCCGCACGCGGCCAGTACTTCGGGGAGAACACCATTGGGTTTTAGTAGATAGAGCGTCCACCTTACCTTCTTTCAGGCGCACCGAGTCCCTAGAATATCGCTCTGCTAAGACCCGCTTTCCCCGCGGGATACCTATGGAAGCCTTAGCGAAAAAAAAAGTTTCTATTACGTGTCGATAATACTCATAATGATTCAAAGAACACTGAACTTGTAGGTTTCTCAGAGATTTTGGCGTTCGTCCTTCTACTGTCCATATCTTCCTTGTTAATCAGGTCATTTCTCCCATTGTAGCAAGTATTTGCGTACTAAACCAAAACTAGCACAAAGCAACAAGACACTTTTGAACAGAACTGTACAAAAGTACACTCTTGTACTTGTTACCTTTAATCCGCTCTACTAATGGGAGAGAGATTTAATCTCCTCGAAAGATATCGAGTTTAACGTCCGCGTGGTCCTCGTTAGTGAAATGACGTACTCATTGCTTCCTGCAGATAGCACCTTTTATTTCTTTTACGACTATGAGACAGTAATTATTGAACTAGTTCCAAGCTTTAGAAATTGTTTATGTCAATATGAACTCTATGTATCAGCTGCAATGGTTTACCTTTCAAAAAAGGCTTGTCGTAATCGTCTCAACTGATATAGACGTCCACTGTTGTCCTCTCCTAAGCTTTATTGACCACTGCCGTATCCAGTGACTCTCGAATATCTGAACTACATTTCCGGTTCACTTTTAGGGACCTTTCCACTCTACATCTTCCAGAAATGGTCTCCACTCTTTGCCCCTCTATTGTTTGTATATGCTTCGAACAACATTCGCAACCACATGCTATTAACAAAAAAATAAAATATGTACATAAATAATTATTGCTCTACTAAATAGCTTATTCTAGCTGAACGAAGGATTGATTGTGTAATGGCACCAGAAACGATTTACAGCTCAAAATAGAAAAGGATTGGATGTTACTGGATCGGACACAATAACGGCTAGACTCAGGTCGACATATCTTTATTGGCAACGTGACCTACAGTAGATACACTTACGCGGATAGCAACTTAGATCTCAAATAATAAATAAACTGTAACTATAGACTAACATTGATACTTCTTCTTCTACTTCGTGTGATATTGGTAACTTTAGTTCTCTGACGCAGTCTTTGATTTGAATCCTATCTGCCAAAGAAACAAGCAAAGCAAAAGAAACAAACAAAACAGCCAGCATAGCACGCTCCATAACACGTTGAGCTACAAACTTTCGGACTAGTCGTAAATTAAGAGGCCACGTTCCGTCCTTATAGCTTAACACGGGGAGAACGAAACGACGTGAGAATATGGCTTAACAGCAGCAGTGGATGGATAAAGGCTGATGATGGTGACGATGCTGATGATGGTGACGTTACTGATGATGATGATGATAGAGTTGATAAACAAATACACTTTCACGTTTATAGTATTAGGTCGTGTTAGCTCAGCAATAAGTTGGTGATATGTTTAACAGCCATTGGATATCCGCCAACAAACCAAGCATATGCTCCAGCTAGTGTGACCCGTATTTTAAATATCAGGCGTGCACAGATAAAACTGAATGTGTCTGCAATTTAATGCAAACGTGTTTTTATAGTAAGTTGGGCTGGTAAATAGGTAGGCCTGAAGGTACGTATACAAGCATCATGCTCTCTCACCGTAACAGGTAGTAACTAAAAATCGGTCGATATTTCTTGGGATTGATCTTTTAGTACTGAGTTAAATACCTTTTAGCGATTGTACAGCACGTATAGTGTATACTCTGTATTTTAATGTGATCTAATTAATGCTGTAAAGATTTTTCTTTGCTTGTTAGCTTTAGTTTTTGTTTTCCTCTTTTTAATTTGTACGTGCAATGTGGAATTGTGAATAAAAAGTGTATCTATCTATTTTTAACCGACTTCAAAAAAAGAAGGAGGTTATCAATTCGTCTGTATGTTTTTTTTTTTTTGTATGTTTGTTACACGATTACTCCGCTGTTTGGGAATTGATTTTGGTGATTCTTGTTTTGTTAGTAAGCTTATGTTTCCGAATTTGTCCCATAATTTGATCGACATCTGATCAGCGGTTTTTAAGTTATATTCAATAATGCTTATTGGTTGGTTTTGTATACCCAGACGATTTTCTCATTTTATTACTTGTCGATGTAATATGAATAATATGAACAAAAACCACTGAATAGGATACTTTGGATAGTAGTGTCAAATAGATACTTATAGATACTTATAGTATCAAAGTATTGTGAGGTCATCATCATCAACTTTCATCAACTCGACTTTCAAAACATGGCTGCCCTTCACAGGCATATTCTCAATACTTGGTGTATGTGATTGATCATTAAAATATCCTCTTGGCTGGCACTGACTCCAAAAATACCCGATTTTAAATATTATACGTCTTCTACTTCACTTCGAAGTATTTCAATATTATTTTAAAATTTTTAGTTGTACATTAATTAAGGTATGGTTTTGAAGTCGGTTTTTGGTTTTTTATTTAAAATTATTTTTTTATATATCTATCTAGTCAGCTTCGACCAGAAACGAGTTTTCAATAAGTCTATTCAAGCGTTGATATATCCTAAGACGTAAGATGTTAATCAATTAATTATGCCTTTAACCTTGCCTGTTCTAACCTTCTTTCTCGAACACAACTGTAGTGTTTGACGGAAGAAATAAGCTCGAAGACATGATATAGAGTCGTTAGAGAAATTATATTTTTTAGGCAAAAAAAATGTTACAATTTCTCAAGCTAAAGATTATCCTTAACAAGATAAAATACTATGAAAATTCGATTATAAGAGTCGGTTGCATTAATAAAAAACATTGGTAACGTTTTCACGATGCGAATATCGAATTTATCTCAGGGGAGATCTTGGAGTAACAATTTTCAACGTAGCAACAGGTCGTTAGAAACGGGGGTAAGCAAAGAACGATACGTGAGTGCTAGTTTTCTAAAGCGCTGACGTCACAAGGAATATTGTTGACACGCTCCATAAAAACTTTATGACGCTGTTCTAGAAGGTCGTGGAATTAAACTGGCTATCATCATTAGCAACTTTTAATTCCTTTCAACTACAACAACACAAATATTTTTTCTCTATCTTCTAACTCTATTCAATATTAATTTCCTCTCTTCTTACCTTGCCTTACAGTTTAAATGATACTTATTGGATTCATATTAAACTTTACTTTTCAGGAATTATTTCTTCATATGATTGTAAAGCTTATGATTCTAGATTTATATGAAAATTAATGCTAGAATTAGAACATCTAAGTATTTAAGTTTCACACAACCTTCGTTCATTTCTTTCAATATACATCCAGACAAACCTATCAAAATTTTACTTGTCATGTTTTTTATGGCATAGGAAAACAAAAGAACAGAAGAATTTGGCGACTTGACACCAATACTCAATATGTCGCCCATTTTGACGCGCGTTGCTTTTCCCTTTCCCCCCCAATGAGCCACCGGAAACTCGCAAACCGCGCAAAATGCGACTGCTAAGCTATCACCACCGGATCGTGCCGGCTCTATTTTGGCCGCAAAGCGTGGCCTACCTGTTACATAGATGCCGTATTTACTCGTACATAGTCAGCAAATTAGCCTAAATAGTATTAACAGCATTTGTTATCAGGACCCGGGCTAGCAGCTACATTCAAACTGATTTTAAAAAAAGTGCCATTTTTTTCTGATAGGACAATTCGTAAAGGAGTTTTTTTTTTGATCGGTGATAACTGACAGAAACAGATAACGCCGAACTAATTACTCTACAATCTATTTTAAAATGTTTAAAAGACATTTCAAATATCAACCTCAAATTTAATTATTCACCCCACCACAATTCGACCTAAATAACACTTTTTGCAGTTTCGCCCCCTTTCCCCCACAATGTCCGTGATCAAAGGGCTATAGTGGAAATATCAGAGCGTAAAGCTCAGCTCGTTTAACAGTATTACAGGGTAAGATCAAATTAAGTCCCGGTCACTCCCTCGTAATTTTCCTTTTCCGTGACCCTTGTCAACAACGATCCTATCTTTTCATAGAGAACTTTCATTACTCGTTTAAACAACTTTATTATTTTCTGATACGCAAGCGAGTTCGTTAGCTCGCTACACTAATTTATTATTACTGTATTGTTTACAAATGTTTACGCGAATTTGACTCATTACAATTTAACAACTTATTACTTGTCTTGGATACTTTAAAGCAACCATGGCCACGGCAGAGCTATTATCTGTTCTTAAAAAGTAGTTTTCTTCTCTTCTTTTTCTCCACATTCTCAAGAGAATGGGACTGTCTCTACTTCCTCTTTGTCATCGATCTATATCATCTTTACACGACACCATGTCTGATAAGTTATTAATCAAGTGTCGATTTTGACTTTTATCCTTATTGAATCCGTTGGTAAAGTAGATTTCCCTTAAAAGCGAGTAAGAAGGAAAGTAGACCTTTCTTAATTTGAATACGGCAAACCCTTTTGAACCCTATGTTAGATAACTAATTATTTAAATTTACGAACAATAATATAAGATTAATATTCACAAATACAAAAGACTGCTCTCCAGTGGCTTTGTATACGGGGAACAATTTGGGGGTTGCGGTAGGGTCTTTGAGTGTGCCGAAGTATGTCTAAGGGGATTCTTGAAAACGGAAAATGCTTAAACTTTTGAACACAATAAAAGTAGTAAAACCACATAAACTTATGGCGCTATAATAAGCTTTGGAGTTTATTATTTTCAAATATTTAAATACTAATCATTACTAGACTAAAAGCGTAGCAATCAAAGGAGACAAAAGTGCCGCACTTTTTTGTAACAAATTTACAAAAATCTTGAATTGAAAACTACCATGTTCCATAAATCCTTATAAAAAATCTTCAAATCTTGTCACCATAAAATCCATCTTCCAGCGCTCACCAAGCTTCGCTTCATTTTCGCGTTATACTAAATATACCAAACATAGTCTTTATTTGCCTTCTGATAAGATAGACCTTTTGTTACTTTTGACTCGTGTCTCACTACTGCTGCTACGTATCTACTGCCTGATTTTGCTAAAGATATAGATTTGTGGAAAATCCAAATCGACAAATTACATATTTGCATTGTATTTGAATATATTTCATAAATATAGATTGATGAATTCTATATGCTCTATATGCTGCAGAAAACTAATCTTGAAGCTAGTCCTAATTTTTTTCACAACAGATTTTTTTTTTCCGAGAATTCAAATTATCACAACAACTATAGAACAAACAAACGAAACATTCTATGAAAATAAAACTTTAAAAATGGAATTAACTTTGGGGCAGGATTCGAAAAGCGCATCACATTTGAACAAAACTTTGTTTTTAACAATCCGAATATATTCTGCGTCGGTTGTGAACTCCCGCCAAATTCCACGTCACCAGACACTTTCGCGGTTACAATTTCAAATTAGATTACTTTTTTAACTTTTTCATTTCATTTTTTCAATGCCAGTATTTTTATGTATATTTTAACAAAAGTATAGTAAGTTCTTCTTTTTTTAAGGTAGTAAGATTTTCATAAACTCAAATGACTTCCGGGTTCAATCCTGACCCTCACCTGTGGTGCCTTGAAAGTTTTTCTAAATTTCTAAATGCACGAAGACCATCGCTCACTCTTCAGTGAAGGAAAGCATCGTGAAGAAACCTGCCTGATGAGATTCAAATTCTTTAAAGGTGTTTAAAGTTCACCAACCTGCATTGGGCCATGCAGCGCCTCGGTGAACTATGGCTCGATACCCTCCTCGCCTGATTTAGTAGAAGTAGGAGACCCGTACCCAGCAATGGGACATATATGGGTTGCTACTTTACTTTACTTTACTTTACAAAGGCCTTACCTTAGTACCAAATATAGTCACTATAATAAAACTTTATATACACTTTTTCCACTATTTATTTTATATATTATAACCGTTACAATTTAAACACGACCCTTTTCGACAAAGTCATCCTCAGGTGTATCGGGTTTGTACCAAATACTCTATGATCTCAGATTTATGTATTACGTTTATTCGAGTACAGTAATATAAATAAGACCTATCGCCTGCTAACATAATATACAAAGTTATATTTTATTGTTATAATTTTGAACATAATCATTTTTTTAATCTATTTTATTTTATTTTTTATTTGGCGCAGTGAGTGACTGTCACTGAATACTTACCACGAAGTAAACCGACTGTACGTTCGGCTCAGTTTTTTACAATGCCTTTAAATTGTTAACAGATGGACAGACTCTACCATTGAACCGTCGTCAGAAAGTCTTCCCGAATGGAACTCTGATTGTGGAACAAACTCAGCGGGGCGAAGACGCCGGTACATACACTTGTCAAGCATCTAACAGGCAGCGTCACGCCGCAAGACGTGACGTAGAAGTGCAGATATTAGGTAAATATTTACTGTTTTTACTTACTTGCTTGGGTTTTACTATTTTTTACTTACTTTACTATTTTTACTTAAGTACGTAAGTACTTAAGTACGAAAGTAATTTCATACTGTTATGCTTTATAAGTGTAATACTTGTACACAGAAATTGTTTATTTTTCGAGATTAGACAGAAACGATCGCTTATGATCGTCTTAGCGGCTCAATTTATAATGAGGGTTCGCAATACGCCCATGTCACAGAAAATACCCACAAAAAACTCTTCTAGGTTCGTATCATTTCTTTAGTTGTGATCATTACGTCAGAAAGTCACTTGTGCCTAAACATGTGACAATCACAAAGTGAAACTGGAAACATAAAAAATATCCTGCCTTGAACTTATTTGTAAAGGATATTTGTTTCTTATAATTACTATTGTGAATGTTACTAAAATAGTCATAAATATATTATAAGGCTGTTTGAATTTGAAAGTAGACCAACAGACTTATCATATTTGCAATAATATGGAAAAGCTAGGCCTATTTGATTAAAAAGTAAGTTATTTGTGTGCGGAAAATCCTTATACCAACACGAAAAACGTTAAACATACTAAAATTTTATACAAACATTAATCATGAACCGTTTAACTCGCAAAGAGTAATCGAGGTAAATATTTCATATTAATAAATCATGAAATCACCGTACCGTTTTTAACGTTTAATCGGGCTTTTGAATTCCAGTGCAACCGAAGATATTGCCTATCCAGCCTTTAACGAATTTACTGAGGGAGGGAATGAGGGCGGCTATTTCCTGCCAAATATTGGAAGGGGATTTGCCGATTGCGTTCCGATGGGAGAAAAATGGACAGCCGGTGACCTCGTCTCCTTACGCCCCGAGCGGTATCATAACTCGCAGGATGGACGAGTACAGTGCATCACTAGTGATCGAACACATCACGTCGCTACACAGCGGGAACTATACGTGCATCGCGTCGAACGTCGCGGGATCTGAGCGGTTCACTGTACCACTCACTGTTAATGGTAAGGTGGCTCTCATATATTTTTTTTTACTTTACCTTTTTACTCTTTTTTGGGGAAAAGTTAATATTGTGTCTGGTTAAATAAACGTCTTGTTTATTTTATAGTAATAGGTATCGATTATTTTTAGTGAAATTAAAAATACTCATTTAGTAACAATACAATTATTTTGAATGAATGAATGAATGAAATAAATGTACTGTCGGTCCTTGATGGAAATTCATGCTATAACAACTATAATGAAACTTTTTTAACACTTTTTCCACTATTTATTTTATAAATAGTGGAAAAAGTGTTAAATAAGTTTCATTATAGTTGCTATTATAATATTCTTTAGATACATAAAATATATATGAGTAGTATAAAATAATAAAAAAAAAAAATTTGATAAAATCGTTTACGAATTTACACGCAGACTTTGCCAGGATTTTATAGGATGTTTTTCATCACGCCGTTGAATAACTATTAAGGAATATTAATATTGAGAAGATTATTTTTGGCTTAGGCTATTGTTATAATAGCGATGCTCGTGTTTTAGTACCCCCAAGATGGCGGCTGGAGCCAAACGACATTGCGGTCGCCGCTGGCCAGGACGTCACACTACAGTGCCAAGCCGACGGTTACCCCAAACCAAACATCACATGGAAGAAGGCTGTGGGTGAGTCTTGACCCATTTCTCATACTCACGTGTTAATAACTATTAAATAAAGCCAATAACAAAAAAGCTGATGAAAGTGAAACTTAATTTAACAGCTTTGATAAAATATATCCTTCCGCTAAAAATCTGATTTTAATTTAAAAATGCACATAAGTTTACCTATTTAAGAGCTGCAATTCCACAAATAGACATACATAGGTGTCAAACCGTTCGCTTTAAGGCAGAAACACACTTACGTGTCGTGGCGTGTCGTGACGCGCCAGAAGCATATCGGTTTCATACATTTAATATGGTTAGGGACATATTTGCGTGTCGCAACGACACGACACGTGTGTTTCTGCCTTTAGGCGTTGAGAAATGAAAAAACATTTGTTCCGCTATAGTGATAAATATAAATACGTAAGTTTGTATGGATGTTTGTTACTCATTCATACAAAAACCACTGAATGGATTTGAATGAAACTTTACAATAATATGGCTTATAATATATTAGAATAACACGCACAACCTTGTTCTCCCACTGTAATGTAAAGTATGTGGGTATTTTTTTTAATGTCAGTCGGAAAGGCACAGACGCACATAATGTTAAGAGATCAGCGTCGCCCATCAACACAAGCAAATTAACCTGAGGCTAGCCCAGGTAACTCATTCATACGTCCCATCCTGGGACATAAGATGATGTCTGTCCTGCCCTTCTCTCGGAAACACAGCAAAGCTGTTTGACGGGAGAAACAAGCAAGCAACATATTGTGACTATGAAACTATAATTAGAGTGAGCCTCTATATTCATCTGTTTAGAGTGGATAAAATATTGTGAAATTTTGAAAAGTATTCGTTGGATATCACCCTATATGAAATTCGTGACTCGACTCAAAATCGACAATTTACAGTTCGATCTGGAGCTGTTTACCGCTGGTACGTGAACATTTGCAATTTCCATCCATTAATATCCTCGTTCGTTTTCGAGGAACCATTTTACAATGCGGACTACAAACTTATGTAACTAAAGTATAGAACAGAAAAGAAACTGTCAAATATTTCCTACTCCTTCTCTCTTTCTATTTAAAGTTATTATAACGTAACATCTAATACAAATAATACAATTTATATAATTTATGAAGCTAGCAGAATTAATTTAAATTGCATAATGTTTATATTTTATTTGTAATTTTCTGTCTACCTACACCTGAATATAAGTTAGTGGAAACCGGTCGTTTAAATTGCAATAATTGTAATAATATACAAAATAAATAGTGGAAAAAGTGTAAAAAATATTCATTTTAGTCGCTATTTCCTACTTCCCCCAAATTCTTCTGATTAAATCCGTTACGAGTGAGACAATTTTAATATATCACTTAGGCTTCGGGAGATGCTAATATAGAGTCATTTGGTGGTTACCGCTGTCGAGCCTGACTGCACTGGAGCAGCAGTAGGAACAAGTGGGCCCAGTCCTTATAAATATTAGGTATATCTTCTAGAAGAATCTAATATTATTATGTTATGCAGGTAACACACCAGGCGAATACAAGGACTTCATGTTTGAAGGCAATTCGAGAGTTCTAGAAAATGGATCGCTGGTCTTCGAGCGAGTGGCGAAGGACAGCGAGGGTCACTACTTGTGTGAGGCCCGCAATGATATCGGCGCTGGACTCAGCAAACTCATATTTCTCAAGGTCAACGGTGAGTAACCGTAAAGACAAGACTTCCATATTCAAAATGTTTTGGAATATCAAGGAGCTAAGATTCAAAAGGTCGTATCCGGCTGGATATTTCTCTATTTAATAAGGCTTATTTCTAGCGTTGAAAAATATGATCCCAGATTTTAATTAGGTCAGATTTCATTGTAGTTTTTAAGGTTTGTTCCCTAATGACGAAGACTATATTTTTTGCGGCTGGCATTTCAGCAATCATAATTACGAAAAGTGAATACTGCAAATAATGCTATATTACATCAAACTAACAACCCATTATGTCCCACTACGGGGCACGGGATTGCTCTCCTCGAAATCAGGCGAGGAGGGGTATTGCATTGTATTGTTTACCGAAGCGCTGGCAAAATGCGGGTTGGTGACATCAGGCATGCAGGTTTCCTCACGATGTTTTGGTTTTTTATTTAGGGTGCACATAGAAATTTAGAAAAACCCATTTTAGGACCTCATGTCAGGATTGAACCCGGACCCTCTCGCTTAAAAGACCCAGCCCTTTACCTACTGGACCACTGTCGCTCATACTACATATATTACATAGCTAGTACCTGGTTGACCGAGCATTTGTTCGGTTTTTTTCTATTCATAACTGCCTAATTTCTCCACTAAGCTATCATGACATATTAATTGATAGCGAAATTTACGTTCGTATTCTAATGATATTTCAACATTGCCACAAAACACGAATAAAAAAGCAAAGTTTTAAAAAAAATTATCCTAGCTAGATCGATTTATCGCCGTTTTTAACCCGTGTATACGAAATTTCATGAAAATCGTTAGAGCCGTTTCCGAGATTCAGATAATATATAGATATATATTTATACAAGAATTGCTCTTTTAAAGGTATAAGATATTACATAGCGTGTTGACATATACATGCTGAGTCACGTAGTCCATCAAATTGTCACCATCAATCAGGATGTATATCTAAGTCATCGTAGGCGGAGCTGCGAGCAACAGCATATTATATACCAGAACCAAACCGATCTTTCAATAGCAACACCAAGCGCGGAATTTGACATTTTTCAAATTCCACTCTTCAAATAAAATGAAGAATTCCTTTGTTGGTGTCCTAAATTAAATATAGAGTATTTTGTTACAAAGATTTGTATTTGTTTAAATTGGTTCGCAGCATTCGAACTTTGTTAGGAATGTATCTAGACGAATCTAGAATATTGTTTCAATGTTCTTTCTATTTAAAATTTCACTAGAACGATACAAAATCAACGTCTACTTATTTAATTTCTAAAAAATAATTTATATGATCACGGAATCTTTTTCTTAAATTTCTAAACACGAGACCGTCGCTCGCTCATCGGTGAATGAAAACATCGTGAGGAAACCTGCTTGCCTGATGAGATTGAAACTCTTTGAAGGTGTGTGAAGTTCACCAACCCGCATTGGGCTAGCGCTTCGATGAACTATGGCCTGACAACCTCCTCGCGTGATTTCGAGGAGGAGATCGGCGCCCAGCAGGTCTTCACATTGAGAATGCACTGGTTAAAGACTTTTGTATTCAAACTCTAAGGTATAAACGACGTGAGAATATGGCGAAGCTTCCTTAAAGATGACCTAAAAGTTGTTTCAACATAAAGAGTGAAATTCGCGGAAACGTAAAAAAATAAAACGTATTTTTTTTACTTACTATGCACTTGATTGAATTCTAGTCTAGTCAATTCGTCGCCTACAAACGAAACCTATTATACCTGGGACTTGCCCCAGTAAGTCTCGGTGTTTTAAGATATGAAAATATATTCTCTCATTTGCCTACTAATCAAATACTCCAGTGACTCCTGAAAGCATCTATAAAATCTTATCTATAAAACAATGTTTGAGATTTATTTTATGAGTTCAGATTCCCCTTTGTCTAATCAATAGAAAGATAAAAATATCGGTGTTATACATCAACAAAGCAAAAGATAACGTCTTTGTGTCGTATCAAAGAGGCGGTAACGCCGTCTCCGCAGACATTCTAAAACGAAAACTTTTCTGAAAAAGAAATCGACTTATACCTACAA
Organism: Lycaena phlaeas; assembly: GCA_905333005.2. Lineage (NCBI taxonomy): Eukaryota > Metazoa > Arthropoda > Insecta > Lepidoptera > Lycaenidae > Lycaena > Lycaena phlaeas. The sequence goes on from HG995182.1 coordinate 8,415,039, forward strand.
AATTGGGAAACGATTTTTTTTTAAGTTAAAACCTCTTTAGGCACGACCAAAGGGTTTGCACGTGATAAATGTTGATAACAAATTATAATCATCATCATCATCATCATCATCATCATTCATTATCCATCTACTGCTGAACATAGGCCTCCAATTTGACAGACCCTTTGCCACTCGCATCGAACACGGACCGGCCACTGTTAGGAGATCGTCTTTCCACCTGGTTTAATGGCCGATGAACACTTCGTCTACCTAAACGCGGCCTTCATTCCTGAACAATAATAGCCCCAGTGCTAGATTTACGCCTAGGCCCGTGAGGCCCGGGCCTAGGGCGGCATGATTTGAGGGGCGGCAAAATTTTTGAAATTCCAAAATTTCAGAGGCCAAAAAAGTAAAGACAACCTTTGAAAAAGAGTTTTGATTATTTTTTGTAAAAAACTTTTCATAGAATATTTAGGTATAATAATTTAATTTTTTGTATTAACGTTTCAGTCTTTGAATAAGATTTATTTTTTTTAAAAGATTATAATATTATTACCGAATGATATCCAATCATTAAGGGCGGCGCCATAAATAGGGCCTAGGGCGGCATCAAGCCTAAATCCGTCACTGAATAGCCCACCAGCCATCCGTTCTTCTGAGTGTGTGATCAGCCCATTGCAACTTCAACGAGCTTATTCTGTTGCAAACTAGACATTTGCCTGACACAAAAATATTATGACCTTGGAAATCACCATGGCAGTAATTGCATGTAGGCTTCGTTCCGCAATACCGTACCGTACTAAATAAATTTGCCTTTCTGATGAAAAAACTAGCCTCTCTTTGTTCGAAATTGTTGAATAATATGAAGACGTCTTTCATATAATGTCGGAATGTGTCAGAAACGAAGTCATTAGAATTCAGACTGTGAGGAAAATTGAGGACTTTATGAACACCGGCACTCGTAACTACATTTTGGCCTATCCTTTGTTTAAAAAGGCTAATGAAGTGTATAAAATGGCCGGTATGCCCTAAACCGTAAAGTTATTTAAATATGATCATGTACTTTATTTAATGATGTTATTATTGTAATCATTGGTAATATGGGGCGACATAGACCATTTAACTCTAAAGCTCCTAAAATAAAGATAAAAAAAACGTCATTATATTAATAAAGAAAATTCATGGCGTTACGTGAATTATTCTTCTTCTTTGAAGATTTTGTTACCTCGATTATTAAAACTTCCTCCTGGCTAATAGTTTACAAACGAATGCCTTAAACAAAAAAAAATAAGAAAAACTAAGGCAATTATACGAATAGATACCAAAGTTTGTTTGTAGCGTCTGTAGAAAACTCAGTGGCAATACGTCTGTTGGAAACGAGACAGTTGCCTTCCACTAGAATAAGCTCGGTCGATATTGGCTTCTGTCGCCACAAATATATCACTATCAATTACCTCGTTGACATTTGAACGAATGCGTTTCTGTGAAGTATCCTTTGTTATTTATTGGGGTATTTTTGATAAGATATATTAAGGGGGAAACCTGTCGTTTGCTCTTTTAATACGAAATAGAAGTAAATAGAACGGTAAAAGCTTACGCTAAGCTACGTTTCATTTTAAAATTGGAACTTGATTAGGTTTTTTTGTAACCATTTACGCGCGTAGCGAAATATGCAATTGAACTTCGGAATTGAACAATTATTACTAGCTTTTCTATCTGATAACAGCTCCGGCCAGGTTTCCAATGAAGAGCAAGACTGTACAAGTGACAGCTGGTGAAGCCGCCCACCTACAGTGTGCAGCGTCAGGGGACGCGCCGCTGGAAGTGAGCTGGAGGAGTCCTCATCATCACACCATCGCGCACCATCTAGATCAAAGGTAACAAACCTAGTGAAGTGCTAAGAAATTTTGATCACAACATTTGGGCTAGTGAGGCTTAGGAAGGGAACTTTCGTAGGGGACTGGAGCTCCAAATAAATTGATAATTTTCATACTTGTTAGTTCAAACTTCAAGTGAATCTAAGTATATATTTTGACGTAACAACGTCTAATAGCTCGACATTACGGGCAACATGTACGAAAAAGATGACGTCATATAGCGTTCCGAAAACGAGAGCGCGGTACGAACGAGAGAGTGGCATGATCGGCTCAATTTAGTTCGTGTTGCATGTAATGTTTGACGTCGTCACATGAAACTACCGTCCGTAAACCGACTTTACAGACAACCAATTTTTTATATATAAAAATAAACTGTAGTATTTTTGCTATTTAGTTCATAAAGGTGTATCTACAGGAATAAAATAAGATAGATTTTGGTTGCAACCTACCCATTTGCGTTTAGGACATCCAGGACTGCTCTTTCCCTAGTATTCTGCCCTCGAATATCAGCCTTATAAATTTGTACTGGGATCCTCTCTGCCAATGTTCTGATAAAAGTAACCTTCCATATCATCATGACCTCTAACAACTTGAGCTTGTCTCTTTGAGGAGCATTGTTGAATTTACGATAGTGAGGGTTGGAAATTAAATCGAATTAACGCGACGATTATTAAACTCTCGTACGAACCGCTTAAGCAATATTAAACGCCAAGATAACTTAAACATTGCCACTCGCATCCAACACGGGCCGGCTACTGCACAAACGTCTTCATACCTGGTTTAATGGTTAACTAATACTTGGTCTACATAAAGGGATATTTTCAGCAATGATGATGAAGGAATAAATTAATGTGATACTTAGATCTTCTTAGACTTCAATGTAATTTTTTTTTACTCAAAATAGTACCATCAAAGTATCTTTTTGAACGTCAATTTAGTCTACCACCGGTTCCAAAGCAAGCCCACTGAGAAGAACCGGCGAAACAAACTCAGTGAAACTAATCTTTTCAAGAAACTCTTTTTTGGGTTGCTCTTTTGAAAATATAATATAGAATTTTTATAAACATACTACTGATACAATCGCAGGTACACGATCCGGGAGCAGGTGCTGGACGACGGGCTTGTGTCTGAGCTGAGCATCCTGCAGGCGTACCGGCAGGACACGGGCGCGCTCACCTGCCGCGCCTCCAACGCCTACGGCCAGGACGAGATGCTCATACACCTTGTGGTCCAGGAGGTAAATATTAAACGTGATTTTTGCTTATCTACAGGGTGTCCTGGAAAGTAAGGATCAAACGAAACAGAGTGTTGTGCTAGGCCATTCCAAAACTTTTCTCCCAGGAACCTTCCCTCTATCTCGTAAAGCCCTAAAACAAACAGACGATTTATAAATTGTTTTTTTATGTATATTATACTAATATAATATTCACACTATTCACATTCATTTATATAGTGACGGTTATTAAATTTTATTTATTTGTTTGAGTTGTTTTATGTGTGTATATTATTGTGAATCCTTAGATGGTTGAAAATATTATAGGATCCGGTAGATGGCTTGAAGACGTTTTTTAGGTAATTTATGAAACAGACTATATATAGTCTTCATAATAATCATGACAAGGTATTAAGAATTCTTTTAATACCTACATAAAAGTATTAAAAAAGTATGTCAAAATAAAATGATTTGTATTATATGGTACTAAAAATTTTGAAAACTGTAGTAAGAAATAACATTGTATGCATTTTTTTCCATTACTGGAAAATACAAAATGTTAACAATGCGCCAATATTAGGACAGTACAGTCCGTAGGGTTCGCTAGTATTAATATAGTTTTAGAATAAATCTAAAGTTTTGTGCAAATTATTATCATCGCTATCCATAAGTAGCCCATAAATCATTTATCTCGTGTATTAAAGGTTCCAGAAATGCCAAAGAACATAAGGATCATAGACCAGCAGTCGCGGGCCATCCAGATCTCGTGGACGCAGCCGTACGCCGGCAACAGCCCCATCATCAACTACATCGTCCAGTACAAGGAAGCACCAGGTTACCTTCATCAAAAATCCTACTTACTTCTTTTATGGTTTTTTTAGGACTTTGACGTTTTGGATCAATCTCGTCCTCAGCTTCTAATGTAAAATGGTTTTACCTCCATTCAAAACCAAAACCAAATAAATAGTCTACAGCTATTGGCGCGCTTTGGTAATAAAATTGACTCACGTGCCCTGGCATCAAACGGTATGACGCTGTCATTTTGTAATACTCCTCGCTAATCAACCGTATGTGCCTGATTACTTACATTATTCCATTTTTATTAATTTTAGCCAAGCCAATCAAATCAAAAACCAAAAACCTTTGTATATATAATATAGCAATGTATTATTATTCCCTTACAAAATCGTTTACACTAATAAAATAAACAAACTTGTCTGAGTAAAGTTCAGCTGTAATTTACGAGTCTTTATTAAATTTATCCAGAGACGAGTTAAAGTTTATAACTTCGACAAAATCTAATAAATAATTGTGCTAGTGAAACTTAATTTAATAAAATAAATAAGCTAGCTAACTGCTATCTCACCCATATAATATTATAGAGGAACTCAGAAGACGATCTGTGCTATTTTTAATGTAGTTTATAAATTTGTCCTGATACGGTCATAATGCGTCACACGCCGAATGCTTAGGCCACAGGTATTTGAAATAAATTCTTAATATTTATGTTCTTAATATGTCTATGGCTCAGGCCGGTAGTGCGTCTCTCTTTCGCTTGTTCTGCTCTCTCGCTTGCACGCTACGTGAGAATGAGTCATGCTTTTTCGTGCGTACAGCCGGCGTTCGTCGATCTATAAGACGCTACCATGTCACGATACACGAGTCGCGCAAGCGATAATGTTCTAGTGAGTGATGGCCACTTAAGTCAGAGCTTTGGATTCGATCCTGCGCGTTAAATGAGTTAAATGAGTCATAAAAACATCACTTACGACGTGAAGGAAACGTGGGGAAACCTTCATGCCTGGTGAGATTAAAACGTCTTCGAAGATGTGTGAAGTTAGCCAAAACGCATTCGACAAGCACATAAATGAACTACCTGTGGGTAGTTCATTTATGTGCTTTTACCAGATTACGAGGACATCAGAAGTACATCAAAAAGGTACGATGATGATTTTAGAAAATATATAAATTTTACAGAACCTTGGCCAACAACCCCTCAGAAGGTGATAGTACCAGGCAGCGTGACGTCAGCCAGCGTGCAGAACCTGCAGCCGGCCACCTCCTACCACCTAAGGATCATTGCCGAGAACAGGCTTGGTCAGAGTGAGCCCAGCCAACTGGTACAAGTCACCACTACTGAAGAAGGTAATTAAGAAAAATTTTACATCTAAATCGCCAATATTCATAATACATAATTCGTTTTTCTTCGGAGGAGCTCGTGGCGCAGTGGTAACAGCCGCGCGGATATATCCACTAGGTTAAGCAACGCTTGCCGTGGTTGGTTCGTGGATGGGTCCCTTCATATCGAGACTCCTCCGCGCCTCGGAAAGCACGTTAAGCCGTTGGTCCCGGCTGTCGTTCGTAGATCTTTGACAGTCGTTACGGTTCGTCAGAAGCCCGAGAATCTGACAACCAGTCTAACCGCGGGATACCTTATCACCAGAATGGACGTAATAATATATAACAGGACCGCGAACTCGTAACAGAAAAACGAGCCGACAGAGATAGCCAGTGTTAAGGAGTGTGTCCCTTTCTTATAAGGTGACAATAAGATTTTGACATGTGGGACAAATTCAAATTTGTCTTACAAAAATTGAAAATTTTAATTGCAGTAAGGTTGATATTCTACCAGTACATACTTGATGTATGCAATTTTAAGCGCTGCATGAGTTTACCACGACTGCCATAATATTATAAATCTCGAGTTTTTAAGTTCTTCAAAAGGCGCGTTTAGCCCCGGCAGATATCGCAAGCTAGCTTAGATGCATTTAGGGTGCTTGAAAATTCTGACACAAGTATTATACTTACAAACGAAAATAACAACATTAGCAATGGTTAAAATCTGAAGAATAGTAGATGAATTACGAAATATATAATACTAATACTTCCAGGTATAATATACTTGACGGGAATCCGTCATCAGGTGGTCGAGATATCATTATCATCCCAAAATATTAACTGCAAATCTTAGGTTTACTCTCATAATAACGCATTGTTGAATTAAGATTACAAAACAACTAAAGATGCCATGGATTCAAACTGATTAAAATAAGTAGGAACGTGGGAAGTTTAGTACGGAGTCACTCTGTCTCACGTTCTGACCATTGCTTTTCGGATTGCTATTATTCCCCTCCAAGCCTGCCGTAAGGAACTTCGTTCCAAAAAATCATGGTCACCATAGTAGTTTGATTTACTAATTATGTTATTTAAGTAACCATAGCAACCATTACAATACAAAATGTCAAGATGACACTTAACTGGGCTACCATAAGAAATTGAAATATATTTAAATAAATAAATTCAATTACAATTTCCTGACATACAATTGTCAAAATAATATTAAAAAGATAATTTTTTTCGATGAAATTTTTGATCAGCCAAAATTTTAAATAAAATACATTTTTAAGCTGGCAAGATAAAAGAACGAGACACACTCCCTACATATTGCTATCCCGCTCGGCTCGGATCAGCATCTGTGTAATGCCCATTAGAATATAATACTTAATGCGTTGAGTTAGTGTTCACTTTCGTAAATACATTTTTTCCGAGTAAGCCATCCTGTTATTATACTACATCCATGATCACCAGTTACTGGGTTGTGGAGGTCCGACAGCTGTCGCTCCATGTAAAATACTGGTATTCAGCTGAATCCGGTTAGACTGGAAGCCGACCCCAATACATAGTTGGGAAAAGGCTAGGTAGATGATGATGATAATTCATTTTTCTAGTTATAGAAAAAAAAATACAATTTTGTTTTTAAATACCAAAATAGTGGTCATATTTTAATGTCCATCCATTTTCAGTACCGAGTGGACCTCCCCTGGACGTGAGGGTAGAGGCGAAGAGTTCTACGGAACTGACGGTCAGCTGGGACCCGCCGCAAAGGGATCTTTGGAACGGAAATATCTTAGGATACTACGTGGGGTTTCAAGAGGTACGTCTCTAGTTTTATTCTGTATACGTGGTACGTCTAAACACAATTTACGGTAAAGGTTAAATTATGGTGTATTCTAAAGGATGTACTTAGAAGGGCTTTTTGGAGTACAACCAGAGGGAAGGGCGTAATGGGCCAAATGCCCCAATACAATGTAAAAAATTTGATATTTAACATCGCCGCTATTAGTTAGGGTAACAGATGATTTCTTTTCAAGATCTTTATTTCCTTTATACAAAAACGTACATCACCTAAGGTTGTTTTGGTTTGAATTCGAAATCAGGTGACCGTGGTGTCACGATGTATTAAAAAATATAAGGTATAAAAAATGTAATTTAATGTAGAAGAACGAAAATCGCCGACATAGCCCGTAAGATTAGCAAGCTGAAGTGGCAATGGGCGGGCCACATAGCGCGATTATCGGATGGCCGATGAGGCAGAAAGATTCTGGAGCGGAGACCACGTACCACCAAGCGCAGCGTGGGACGGCCACCTACCAGATGGACTAACGACCTGGTAAAAACTGGATGCAGGTGGCCCATTGCCACCTTGGTCGCGCTGGGCAAGTGGCAACCATTGGAGAGGCCTATGTCCAACAGTGGTCAGCTATAGGCTGAGAGGACGATGATGATGAAAATGTAATTGTATTACACTTACCTTACCCACCCACTTTTGTGCAGTTGAACAGTAACACCACGGTGCTTAGCGCGAGCGGCCCGGGCGGCGCGTCGTACACGGTCCGCACGGTGGAGGGCGCAGGCGCAGCGCGCGCGCGCACCACGCTCGCCGGCCTGCAGAAACACGCCGCGTACGCCGTCGTCGTGCAGGCCTACAACAGCCGCGGCGCAGGACCCGCCTCGCCGCCCACCACCGCCACCACCATGGAGGACGGTATGCTGGCTCGTTCAATAATTGAATTAATTTATTGAATTCCATACATTACCCTCCTCGCCTGATTTCGAGGAGGAGACCCGTGCCCAGCAGTGGGACATAAAGGGTTAATACTTTACTTTTTTTTATACAATACCTACTTAGGTTGTTCACTTTTGCGCCATAGGTGTTTCTCCTTTTTTCCCTATGGTTCCCTAGCATTAGCATTATGACCACCAATTTGTTACAAATTTTACATTTTGAGCAATATAGTTTAAATAAATAATATACACTAGTCGAATTCAATTCTTCCTCGCAGCTGTCTTGAAAGATTCGACGCAAAACTATCAAATCAAAAGAAATAAGATAACAACATCGAGAAGCTCAGCTCACCATCACGATCAGAGAATTAGATGGGAAAAGGTCTCGTGACCCACCTCAATATGCATTGCTCTGCCACTTCTACAAACTGTCTCCATTTGTAGGTCATTAATATTTTTTGGGAATCAAGCATTATCAAAAGCAGAACAGATTAAAAGTAAGAAATCGTTCCGATCAAATACGCAACCTGTGACGTATAGAAGTTGCTAGTGCCCTAGCAATAAGCATCCCTCTTTCCTGGAAAAAAACATGGGTGATCAGAATGATAAGATGCATTCCGTTATTCCAGTACCGAGCCTACCCCCTGGCGCGCTGCAGTGCTCTGCGCTGAGCTCGCAGTCGGTGCGGGTCACGTGGGAGCCTCCGCCCCTCCGCGGGAGGAACGGCGTGCTGCAAGGGTACAGGGTCACTTACGCTCCCGTCACTGATTGGTATGGTGAGTATTATCATACCTCGGCTCTACTTAGCACAATGTCTGATAACTGTAAAGTTATGCTACACATAGAACTGAATGGTGATGTTTTTGTGATGCCCCCTTTCCCCCTCTCATATATCATATCCTAGCTCGCTACAAGCCTCTTTAATTATTATTATCAATGGAAAATTTGCCATATTTGTTACATGATGATTGCGATGCACAATCCTTTTTTACAATACGTTCGTAAGAGGCCGTAACAAATTCTTCTTCAGGAGGACTAAGAAATATGGAAAATAGTTCTCGGAAAATAAAGCGGGCCAGTACGAGATTCTGATGAGAATGATATATCTATCTGTGAAATAAAAAGCTTCTATTACAATATTTCCAGGCAGTGAAGAGGCGGTGACGAAGCAGATATCGGGTCTGCACACGACTCTGTCCGGCCTGCGGCGGTACACCAACTACTCGGTGACCGTGTGCGCCTTCACGGCCGCGGGCGACGGCGTCCGCGCTGCGCCCGTCTACTGCCACACGGAGGAAGACGGTACGGTCAAAGATACTTTTTGGACATGGCCAGCAATGACACAAGAATACTTTAACATACATACAAGGCAATCAAATATATTGGAAAAAGAAATCTATAAAAAAATCCTTCCTTCTAAAGTTGTGAATATTGCTGTTTTTTATGTTTAAGCAAAGATAACGCATTAGATGAGACAATTTTTAACGTATTTAATCGCCATGAAACTGGTCACGGGAGCACCAGGAGCCCTTCACCCCCCCACAACCTGGGAGGAGGACCATGCTGTAAAATATTTAAAACGTACGCATGTAAAAATGTAAAGAAACCGCAATAAAAACCATAAAAGTTGTTTCATGATTGTTTAAATTACAATAGGCAATAACATTAATCACAATATGTTACATGTCACAATTCGTAACGAATTAACCTTTATACATTGTGTTTCAGTTCCATCCGCCCCCGCCGACATCAAAGCTGTGGTGTCCTCCCGGAACAAGATCCTGGTGTCGTGGCTGCCCCCGGCGTCCCCGAACGGTGTCCTCGTCGGGTACACGCTGTATATGAGCGTCATAGAGGACGGGAGAGAGGTTAATGTGCATTATGACAGTGATGTTTGTAAAAAATATCTTAATTTGTAAGTTAATACAAATAAATTTTATGCAAATTATGTATTCGACGCTTTTATGTAGCCCGGGAGCCAGTAACAGGTCTTCATGACCAAGTTCCTCTTAAGCGATATTTAATGAAATGCATTAGCACATACTATTGTAAAGCCTCGTGAACGTCAGCTGGCGCGCGGTTGGGGGGATGAGCGGTGGGGGGGGCTCCCACCGCCGCACGCATCGACATTTCCACGCATTAGGAAAAAATAATTCAGTTATTTCCTCTCAGCTCAAATATTTGATAAATTGTAGTTATCCCAATATCTCAAAGAAAAAAATCAGCTGGTTATGACATGGTACATTGTACGTCAGCTGGTCACTCGAAAAAGATTTTTTTTTCACTTTCAATGGAGTGGTTTATCTGGATGATAACTTAATATATGCTTACATAATAATATGCTTACACTACTTCGCGGCAGGAAATAATTAACCAAATTTTTGCCTGGCTCCCGGACCAATATTATAGATGGCGCTATAATATTTTCAATTAATAGTCATTTTCACAAGTAAATGTAACAATTTTAAACGCTATATAAAAAGTATATTATGTGTAATTTCTGGAATGGAGCTTGATATTTAGATATCTGTTTTGTTAATTTGAAATAAAAAAAAATAAGTAAACATCTATTGATGAATGATGATCATCAATTAGAGATTATCCTCTCGTCTGTTAGCTGTCAAAATGACAATTCTTCCCCATCTGTGGATCCCATCACAGGACTTTCAACAGACGGGATTTGAGCACAAATTTTTGACACCTAGGTTTATAAAAACTATTTATTTTTAAAATCTACTTGTAATTTTGTAAAACTACAATTAATTTTTTACTTAAGATATATTTCTTTAATTTCTTACATCACTTAAAGTTGATGTTGAATTGCATTGTAACTGTTCTATGAGAAATAATATACGTCTCCTAAAAGTTACCTTTTATTCTCTCTTAAATATAAATAAATCGATTAATGGATGTAATATTATATTTTTTATATGCAATGTTACACATATTATTAAATTGAAAAACAAATTGCATACGTTCCATACATTTTTTTTCATTGAACCTATTTTAAACTTTGGACCAAAAAAGCACTTTTTTTTTATTGTATTTTTTTTATATTTATACAAAAATATTTTTACATATATTTCATTAGAGAGGGAGAAGCAGTTCATTCTAATACGATTCTAAATGTGGGCGAAGGAGTTAGAACTATATAGACGCCAAAATATGCTCAAAACTAAACAAGGTGATCGCAGCTGTGGCAAGTCCTGTGACAGGACGCTCCACAGACACGGCGAAATTACTAAAGTCCTGTCATGGGACGCTCCACAGACAAGAGGTTATAGGAAACTCTTACTGCCCCGCTCTCTGCTTCTATCTGTCTCTCTCTAATCTACCCTATGTGTTTCGTTTTTCAGGAGGGCACCCACAAGCGCATGCTGTCTCCCAGTACGCTGTCCCACGAGAGCGCGCGCTCGCCCGCCCGCGCCGCCCACCAGTTCTGGGTGTCCGCCGCCACCAGACTGGGGGAGGGGGACGCCACCAGGGTGCTCACGGTGCTACCCTCTGACACCGGTGAGTGATTAGTTTGCTTCTTACACACTGTCATGACATTTAATTACTACTTAATTATTTTCAACGATCCGTGAAAATAAATATTAAATAAGAGTTTTTTTTTATTGATGGCATAATTTGAGTCCTGTTAATTTAAAAGAAAGACAGTAGTGCACTGTTTTCTAGGTTGTTGGAGTCTAGACCAGAGGTTCCCAAAGTCTTTTGTTTCATAGACCACTTTCAAAATTTTCCTGCATCAGGTGAACCCCTTGCTGAGCTTTGTTCTTCCAAGAATTGCTCGTTTAAAGATACTACATTATAATAGTAAAATTCTCTTAATATTGATAGGAGAAGTCAGGCCAACATTTTAGTTCTTCTCTATCAAAATTTTCTTAGACCCCTTGCGATTGTGGACTCCCATCGAGTCTTCCGTGGACCTCTGGGAATCACCGTCCTGGGGTCCACCTGGACCACTTTGGGAATCACTGGTATAGACGATCGAATGGGTGTATCTACCTATTAATACTGGTGATTCAAATCAATAAGTCATTTAAACCGATTTAAATGATCAAATATGGAAAATCTCTTTAGTGCCAGCGAGGATAACGTCCTTCAGTCGAAGCATAGTGACACCGTGGAAGGAGAACATATCGCTGGCCTGCAATAAAGTGGGCATCCCCACGCCGTCCACCACGTGGAGTATGAACGGGGCTCTGCTGGAGTCCACCTTAAGAAAGAACGTCACAAGCGACGGAACACTTATTATAAGGTAAGATAAGCAATCGTCGTAGTACTATGGTCGAATATGTTAAAAAGACTCGTTTGTAATCTTTGTTCGAACCTCATAAGTGATCATTGAGATAAAAGCAACACTTAAAAATACCTAAGCTTACAAAGGAACTAGCTATATTTATGAATATGTTTGCGCTCCGAATATACGGATCGAAATAAATATCCGTTATGTAGGAATCACTCAACTTATTTATACAATTCATGATTTTCATGTGGCTTGATTTTTTTCGACTTGTAAATCGATGGACAAGTTTATTAGCTTAGTAGAGAGAGAGAGTATATAGAAGAAGAGAGTATAAAGTTTGTAAGTATGGATGTTTGTTACTCTTTCACGTAAAGACTACTGAATAGATTTTAATAAAACTTTATAATAATATAACTCTTACATCAAAATAGCACATAGGCTATAATTTATCCCTGTACTCCCACGGAAACGGGAAGTGCGCGGGTGAAACCGCGGGCGCTAGTTCATCATCATGGCGTGCATCTTCATACCGAAGTTTGGAGGTCAGCACTTGGTACGCCGTCCTATCATGGGATATACTTTTTATCTGATAGTATGTTAGTCCAGTCCACTCCTTGATATCGTCAAACCATTTTCACTTTGGTCTTCCTGGTGGCTTTGAAGGCCTGTGGTGAGGTTCGTAAGAGCTCGAAAACGGACCCTCTTTACAAGTTTTCAAAGAAAGCCACTTTTCTTTTGACGATGGTCGACATTAGCTCTCGTTTGCGGCTTGCTAGCTGTAGTACTCTGTAGTAAATCTTATGAAAGTGTTGCCGGTCCACAGCATGACACAATACGCGGACAGCGGCAACTACACGTGCGTCGTGGAGAACGTGCACGGACGCGACGAGGTGACGTACGGCGTGCACGTGAAGGTGCCGCCGCAGCCGCCCGTGCTGGCCGTGGTCGACTCGTACGCCGACTCGCTGCACCTGCAGTGGAGCGACCAGGGCGACGGCGGCAGCCCCATATTAGGTCAGTACCACCCCCCAAGAGTATTCGTCATCAAACGCATTTGACACTTCGATCAATTTGTCAAAGAGAATAATAGTCATAATATATCAAAATTGTATGACATTACAGCAGATATTTTTAAATCCAAGCTAACATTCTGCTGAAATTGAATATCGATTTCTTTTTTGCATGTGTTAAGAAGATAAGATAAGATTCCTTCACCCTGAGTTCGATCTTGACCTGCTTTACTAAGAAGATAAGAAAGAGATCCTCTAAATATTTTTATGATTGTGTATTGAAATATCATTTAGGTTTTTTGAAGTGAAAACTTCTTTTAGGTTTTTATTGGCAGTGAATAAGGTTGTGATCTATCACGCTCTGAAGTGAAAGACTCTATCGAAAAAAACCCGAGTGAGGAAGATATATTAAAAAAGTCAATAGTTTATATTATTGATACGGAATAATAATTATTATTTGAACAATCATTTGGGATTTGGCTTATATAATATTTGGTTTTCACTTTTGTCGTGCGGTCGCAGACAAATATTTTTTCTTAGGGTGGCTAAGGCCGCGAATTATTTGTCATTGACAAATAGCGGCTGATACTACCCTTTGTATCAGCCGCTATTTTTTAAATGCCCTGTATTTAATAATATAGGTTCTTTGTCTTTTCCAGGTTACGTGATAAACTACAAGCGCGAGCACGGCGACTGGGAGGAGCTGCAGGTGGAGGCGGGCGCGTCAGAGCACGTGCTGCCCAACCTGTGGTGCGGCACGCGCTACCAGCTCTACATCACCGCCTTCAACAGGATCGGCACCGGCCTGCCCTGTGACATCGTGCACGCCTACACCAAGGGCACCGGTGAGTTGGAAACAGACCAATAGCGTACGGAGGTAGACTACTACCCTGGAAGTCACGCCTACACCAAGGTCATCGGTGAATTTGGAAATACATCAATAATTTAAACTTTTTATAACGGGATGTTTACCATGTATTTTGTTATTATTTCGCGGAGCTCGATATTTCGATATTGTCTACGAATGTCATGTTCACGAAAAACATATAAAATATCCCGTTTTAAATAGTTTAAATAATGAAAAGAACCATGTTAATTTAAAATCCTATATAGATCAATAATATTTGAAACTAAGTAAATCTACCCTTTGATGTTAGCCTACAGGGAGGGCATCAGTGAAGTTGGAGATAGACTAACCGTTTTTACTATGCGGTTTGCCTTTCGGAAGTAGACCAAACTATTGATGTTACAAGCGTGTACAAAGGACACGAATAGTTTGGATATAGACCAACGCTCGTTCCACCAATACAGTTCGATTTTTAAAAGTTCTCAGAAAAACGAAAATGTGTTTTTTTGTAAATGCGGAATTTCTGTATTTTATTATTAAGCCTTTTAAATACTGCCTCTGTAGATTTGGTTCGATCATATTTATAAATTAATATCCTTCATAAAATGTCCACCACATCTACGTCTCAACGTGTCAGCGCGTCTTTAGGGCTCCTTGAGATAGAAGGGTAAAGTAGTGGTTACCGCTGTTGATCCTAGTTAAACTGGACTGGGCCTGGGAAATTGCCAAAGTTCGACAAAGAAAGTTTTAAATATCTTTAAAAGTGATTTTTTAATGAAACGTTATATTATGTATTTAAAATTGTATTTCTGTACGAAGATCATCCTTTAAATTAGCCTACCTTTTACATCAATTCGACATATTATGTATAGAGTCGTCTTGATGGACCGTTTTGATTCCAGTGCCGGTGAAGCCGAAGCACTCCCAGATGATAACCCTCAACACCACGACGGTGACGGTGTGGCTCGACTCGTGGGGCGACGGCGGCTGCGGGATACTCTACTTCGTCATCGAGTACCGAGAAGTCGGACAGTCGCAGGTATTTAAAACTTTTAAGGCTCCTGCGAGCCGAAAGAAATAATACCTTTGCAACTACGTTTACGTTACTACTAAATTTATGAAGAAAAAACTGGCAGTCATAGAGACTGCCGATAGAGTTTACCACGAAGTATAGATATCAGTCGTATGTACTGAAAAAAAAATATATTATATTCATGTACTTATCTTAAATGTATTTTCGTGGTGAAGCATCTAAAGTTACGAAATTGAATACACGCTGACGTGTGTAAAATTGAACTGAACCGAACCTAACCGAACTGAACCGAACCTAACCGAACTGAACCGAACCGAACCGTAACATGAATGTTTCAGTGGCGGCTGGTGTCTAACAGTGTGCAGGCGACGGAGCGCGTGTTCAGCGTGGGCGGGCTCGCGGCGGGCGCGCACTACCAGCTGCGCATCACCGCCCACAACAACGCGGGCCACGCCCTCGCGCTGTACAACTTCACCACGCACTCGCTCACGGGACGTCAGTGTTACTTTTATATTTTTATATACCTACATCATTAAATTTAAAGTATCAAATAAAATTTTATGGTATGACAAAATCGGTTTTAAATATTTTGAAACAGAAGGGCGATATGAAAATGAGACGAACGTAGTAAATCACTTTTATTATTCAGTATTTGTATACACTTGGGCAGAGTTTCGGCTTATTTATCGTTCGTCACTGAATTTCCGCTAAAATCCTGCAAGACTCGTCTTTATAGTCTCACCAGTCAATGGCCGGATATGACGTCACAGTAGTGGGGGAAGTTAATATGCAGTAAGGGCTACCGACAGTTGTGGCGGCAAACTGCCATGGCATGGCTTTGGCATCCTGGCTTGACTTGGCTAGGCGTAGGTATGGCGTTACAATTTGTTTTTGACAAAGTTATAAGCCATTGAAAATATGAATATTTCATAGAAAATATATGGTCACAAAAATAAATACGACAAATAAACAAATACGTGTAAAGACGTCTAAGTTAAGCAATCGGGTCATTGAACTGCCACTGGTATGGTGGTGTGTGGTTTTGGTGTTTAGGACCAACCTTTTAAAAATGTTAAGATAAATAATAAAACTGACAGCATTAAGATAACTATGTTATGTAGTTGACTCACTCACACACTCAGTTAACTCACAACAATAATTATTAATCCCTAATAATGGGGACATATTTAAATTCCAAAATTCGTGAATGTAGAAATTGTAGTCTGCACATAAATCTGCGTGTAAGCAATGAAGATATAATCTTCTGTCTCTTTCTTAAAAAATCCGCTGGGTGCTTACAGTGGTGGAGGGCGAGGTGTCCCCCGCGGCGCCGGCGGGCGCGGCGCGCGGGTTGGGCGGGGCGCGCGTGCTGCTGCCGGCCGCCCTGTCGCTGCTCGTGCTGGCCGCGCTCGTCGCCATCGTGCTACTCGTGCGCAGGAACAGTATGTACTACACCCCTCACCCCTCTCCCCTCTCCACACTCTAGACAACTTTAGTGACCCGCTAATCGACACGATGCGCACGCGCAACTGTACGAAATAAGACAGGATGATAATATGGTGAGCCTGATCGTAATAAGTCAACTCAATCCATAAATATGCTGCTACAATCAAAAAAGCGATTTGAGCTACGGTGGTCCAGTGGGTAAGGGGCTCGGACTCTTGAGCGAAAGGGTCCGGGTTCGATCTTGACCTGTGGTGCTGCTTTGAAATGGGTATTTCTAGTTTTCTAAACATAGGTACCCTATGACCTATCGTTCGCTCATCAGTGAAGGAAAGCATCGTGAGGAAACCTGCATGCCTGATGAGATTAAAAATATTTGAAGGTGTGCGAAGTTCTACAATCCGCATTAGGCCAGTCTGATTTCGAGGAGGAGACCCGTGGTACTGTTTCGTAAGAAGATGAATATATATTGCATCTTTGGATTGTGAGAATACACCTCGCTCACCTTAGGGAACAGAGACATGCTGATACGCAGAAGATGCCTGAGCGAGACAGCGGCACCAATACAAACGAATTTGGCACTATCGTCCATTCCATTAACGTTGCACAAGCGATGATAGTTTGGTTTATTTCAAATGCACCAAGCTATCAACTTTCATCTATACTAATATTATAAAGAGAAAAATTTTGTTTGTTTGGTTGTAATGAATAGGCTCAAAAAATACTGGACCGATTTCAAAAATTCTTTCACCATTCGAAAGCTACATTATCTACGAGTAACATAGGCTACATTTTATTCTGGAAAAAAAATAGAACATTTCAGTGTTAGATAGCCCATTTATCGGTAAAGATATATCATCCCGCTAAGATCCCGTTGTAAATCTTAGTTAACGCAGGCGAAGCTGCGGGCAGCTAGTATTATTATATAACCGTATTCTTCAAGAAGGAGGCGGGACTGAGACAGTGCAGACGGAGACGGGAGTGGGCGAGTCGCCGTCGGTGGCGCAGCTGCAGAACAAGGTGAACAGAGACCAGCAGTACCTCGCCACCCGCGCGCAGCACCCGGCGCCGCAGCACCACTACAAACACGCCTCCAACGGTAACGCACAACACATAGACAAGACGTAGACAAGTAGAAGAAACGTATAGGAGGAGATGCGTACATTAAACATGAACATACAAAATATGTATTTCTTTCCGTTTCAAGATAGTTAATAGAATCAGACGTTGCTTTGCGGAAGTCCATTTTAAAAAAGATATTAAATTATGCACTTACACATTTACTGTAAAGACTGCATGGTTCGCGGGATATTGCTAATTAATATATAATTTAATATCTTTTTTTAATGTATATTTTTTTGTCAGTAGATAAATCTCTATTGTAGCTACACTTACTTTGTCACTTTAGACCATCTCATATTAACTATCTATAGATCATCTTAGAGCAACTATTAGATTGATCAGCTAATTTGATTGTTTTTTTTTTTTTCCAGAATACATCGAAGACATTTGCCCGTACGCCACATTTCAGCTAACGAAGCCGAGCGCCTACAGCGAGAGTAGCTACAGCGGGAACGTTTACAGCGGCCCCTACCACTCCGTCCGCGGCTCCTTCGTTTACCATGATCTGAAGCAAAACGATAAATACAAGGTAAAAATCGCCACAATTTTCACTTTTTTTTCGAAAGGTCTGATGGCGTTTAAGCTCAATCGGTAGGTAGGTAAAACAATTTGCACTTAATTGTTCACTATTAAAAGGTTTTCTTTTCCATTTTTATTGTAGTCTTGGTAGTGTCAAAATGGTAACTCACTTGCACCAACATTATTTTTAGCGTTTGAGTGTTGCGAATTGTTGATGTTATTTTTTTTACTCTCGATTGTCCATTTAAAAAACTCCCTCAAATGTTTTTCCTTTGCGTTCATAACAATCAATTTGATCGCCGCTTCTTTTTGTATTTTATTTTTAATACTGCCTATCGTATTGATAAGTTTTCTGTAGACGTAGATAATTAATAAGATTGAATCGCAAAAAATTAACTATTATATTTATTCGCGTACGTAGAATATTGATATTTTCATACACTACGTTGTGTCTATAAAATTGGTATTAATAATATTTTTTTATCGACAGGGAAAAGAGCCAGAATACACGAAAGTACGTAGAAAAGGGAACAGGCTCCGAGACCCGCACTCGGAAAGCCAAGGTACGTGTATTGACCCCGCCAGCGCCTACCTATAAGTAGTTAGCTACATTAGTTTTATTTACGTAGACTGCACCTATAACTAAGTTAACCCATTATGTTTAAGTATTGATATTTGAATTTGACAAAATGATCGCCTTTTATGCAACCTGAGGCAAGCGTAACGGGTGTTGTCATTTGTAAAGGTAAGCATGCACATAATGTATCGCCTTCTATACATCCATCGTTTGCCCATTATGTGTACTTATCTATTTGATATTCGATATCACCACATTTCTAAGTCCTCATCAGGGCCGGATTAACATGGGGCCCCAAAGCACAGCTCGTTTCGCACCCCCCACCCTTATTTTTTACACCACAACAATGCAATTTGGAAATTTTTACTGTATACATTACGAAATAGAATGAAGGTACCATCATCAACAACAGACTTCAGTCATCACTGGTCATCACATTGCATCAATATCAGTCATGTCAGTTGCCAACGTTACGAAAATATTTTAAGTTCTAAAATGTCGAAGAATGACGATTGAATGTGTAAACCAAAATAAGGCGAAGTTTGGAGGTGATTTGAATTTTTTTGCATAAAAATAATCTTTAACATACTTATGTTTTTTTTACATTTTTTAATGGGGGGTGGTTGTCTCCTGGTCATAGTGGGCCCCTAGGCCTAAAGTGCCTTATTTATAATACGGCACTGGTCCTCATTATAGCGTTTGGCAAATACATTCTCATTATATTTATGGCGTGTGCACCAGCATCTTAACACGTTTTATTTTACATTATATTTGTTGCAGAAATGTTCATTATTGTCTTGCTAAAACCAAAGAATTCAGACGTATATAGAAGGACAGGTCTTATGAGCGCTTTGAGGACAAACTTTCTGCGATGCAAACGTCCGCTTGGCGGCGTGACGAGAGACGACGCGATGTCACCAGCATATGAGCCTACGAGAGCGAACGAGTGCGAACTGGGCACATGTCCCCAATAAAGTCATCACAAAAAATCCTTGTCCTTCTATATATACGTCTGAATTCTTTGCTAAAACCATTTTTTGCAACATGAATATAATAAGCCACAACATTTCACGTGACCCGTTTGAATGATATTAGCGCCTGTTTCACAACCATCAGATAAGTGCCGGATAGGCTATCCAGAACATATTTGACAGATACTCCATACTATATCTGTCAAATATGTTCTGGATAGCCTATCCGGCACTTATCTGGAGGTTTTGAAACAGGCCCTAGTGTAATTGTGTGTGTAATACAGTGTGTGCGAACGGTTGCTTTGCAGAGTCGGACAACTTGGGCTCGACGGACTCGGAGGTGAAGAAGATACTAACGCTGCACCTGCCCATTACAGAGTACGAAGACGACGCCAGCGACGACGCGTCCGCGCCGCGCTCCGACAGCGAGCCCGCGCGTCTACGCCCCGCCCACCCCACCGCCTGTACGCCTACACTTAGCCCCCGTTCGCACCAGCGCTTAAAAACCGTCGCGGTGAAACCCGACATCGCCTTGAGTTGAGATTATAGCATGCTAAATTCGATTTTATGTCAAACACTCAACGTCGAAAATCAAACAGTGCTCAATAAAAAAAAGCATATCGGTCGAATTGAGAAACGTCTCCTTTCTTGAAGTCATTTAAAAAAGCGCACGTTCGAACGGGGCCTAGTGACACTAAAGCAATATTTTATCTTTTTATATGTAGAGTTTTTAAGGTTTAAGTTAGACTTTATTTTTTTTTTAATTGTGATACTTGATGTGAAACATGTATGGACGCGCCTTAACAATGACAACTTTTTTTCCTATCATTTCAAAGAAATATTTTAGAGTCACCTGAATTTTAGTTGTAGTTGGACTTGCTGTGCAGTGGTCTTACGTTTGTTCACGTCCAGACTTTTGATGTGAAATTTGAATGCCGTGACGGCTAACGACATGACGCTGAACATATACTAATGTGATTATTAACGGCCAAATTATTTTTCTATCATTTAAAAGGTACTTTAAATTTTAGCAGTCGAAACTCGAACTTATGTGAAATTGCTTGCTAGTTGCTACTAACAAAGATGTATTTCCAATAAAATCACAAAAATAAGAAGAAATGCCACCAAGTTACGAGAGTTTTAAAAGCTTTTTTCAATTTTATTCTTGATACATACCAGATCCAAGCGTAGAGCGGGAGGAGTCGTCGTCATCATCGGAGAACTCTGTGGGTGGTGTGGTGAGGAAGGCCTTCCCGTCGCGGAAGGGCAAGGCCGGAGCCCTGGGCAAGCGGCACGTGCGCTCCTCCAGCGGCTACAGCAGCCACAACGACGAGACCACATTCAGGTATCACTCCATGGTAGCACAAATCTAAGGCCTACAAAGGCCAATCACAATATATGTAGTAAAAGTTTGTTAAAACTGTTTAAAACAGGACAATTGCCATGTTTTCGCTTATATTACGCGGAGTTCAATATTTCGGCATTACTATTGCCTCTTTACAATGAAATTATAATGTATTGTAGTGCCATTTACTCGGCTAATTTCATGTTTCCATGGTATTTTGGCATTATCAATGTGCGATAAAATAGACATTTCATTCCTTCATGCACTTATCCCATTTCCATCATAACATCATCCGAAAGTTTCAAAACATCATTTGCACTTTTAACTTTATAGTTAAGACATCCATATAATAGTTATAGATGTAATATTTATCGAATAACGAACCTTTTGGAATCAACATTCTCCGACTCGTTCTTAATTCAAAATTCAAATCGAATACATAAACTCCGCGCCCCCAACCCACATTGGACATTAATAATTCTAATGAGGTTCGTACTAGGCTCGTAGCTGGATGTAACACAAACTATATTTGTGGGTCCAGTATATCCAACTACCCGTCGTTCAACGAGCACATCCACCCTCCGTCGCGGTTTTCAGACGACACCGAGTGCGAGCGACGCAAGCGCGGGGACAAGCTGACGCGCGAAGCTTTCCAGATTAACGTGTGAGCTGCGAGGTAATGCATGAGTGGACGGAGGCATCTGGAAGATTCGATTTGCCGTGTTCGATTGCATCTGTCACATGACAGTTCTTATTTTGGATTATTGCCGCGCGTCGGCCCGTGAAAAACCGAGTGAAATGCGTACGCTTTTAATTTAATGCTATTGTAACGACAATGAAATTATAAGACATTCTTATTACGCATCAACTAAAAAAATGTAACTAATAATATGCCTTTATCTAATTACAATATTAAATCTAGCCTGACACCTCTACCTACCTATGTTTAATCAGGAATTTCCATAGTATAACGTTTAAGCGAAGTTATAACATGAAGAGTAATTAAATATTTTTTTTTTTTTAAGTAGGCGCTCAACAAATTTCGTTTAAAAGCGCATGTATTCCACTTTGGATTTTTACGAACCGATTCGTAGCAAGAATCCGTGTGTGCTATGACTTTTTTTTGCGTATTTCATCCCCGTGTTATACAAATTGAATGTACAGAGTATGTATACCCACGTTTTTTTTTTAATTTCCATGCAGCCGCAGGACGAAGCCGCATCGGCCGAACCACAGTTCGAACAGCGATCGTTAAGAAACTCAATAGAAGTTTTGCAATCGAGACTTAGAATCGAAGTCAATGAACCACTTCCCCCTAATCGTTGTCCCTCTATTGGGCCATTTTACTTGACTTGGCTGAAGTCAAAGACTTGGTTGTATAGCCATATGTATATATGAGGCAAATGGGTGACTCGCAAGAGTTTCTTCACCTCACTCGAGACTGGTTTCCCTTAATAATATACATTTGCTTGTACTATGAAAATTTTCGAACATTTTCTCAGTCTACCCACAAAATTTTTCGATGATAATATAATATCTAAAGAAAAAGTCTTTGGGAACTAGCTTTTCTGTGTTCGAATGTATTCATACAGTAAAATGTAACTGATAAGTAAGTAAAATTACTTAGGGCCTGTTTCACAATCTCCAGATAAGTTCCCAATAGGCTATCGGCAACATATTTGACAGATAGAGTATGGAGTATCTGTCAAATATCAGTCAAATATGTTGCCGATAGCCTATTGGGAACTTAACTGGAAATTGTGAAACAGGCCCGTGTAATATAATTAAAAATGAAATAGAAAAATATAATCACAATTCTAATAATAAATGTGAATCTCCCAACGTTTTTTGTTAATATTGAAGAATCTTAAACAATCAGTTTGATAAGTAAGACGAAGAGCAATCTGAAATGTTCGCGATTAATTTATAATTTAAGACGAAAGCATTTATACATTCATACAGACAAATCCTTTGTAAGAATTGAGATCTTTTGTATTGGTATCTATTTTATCTATTAACGATGCGAATTTTATTGGAATTTATTGAAAAATATTCAAACATAACTAATCAAGTGTGTTCTATTTCTATTTAAGTTTTATCTGTTTATTTTAGCATTTATCATTTTTACTGAAAAAAAAAAAATTTTTAAACAAAAGACAATGAAAGGAAGAGGATTGGGTCTTACACTGCCAATTTTTTATTTATACAATTTGCCCGCCTACTATAACTGTACAATATTTTAAAGTTATAATACATACCTATATTATAATATATCAACTTTAATGGCCTGATACTTATAAAATACAACAACCATTTATTACAATAAGTTCAATGACATCTTCATTAGCATTTCTCTGTGTAAATCTCTGTTATTTACATTTTACAAATGGACACTTTATATTTTTGTTTTGTACGAGATAGTGCCCACTATCTCTATATCTCTCCATTATCACTAACGCGAAGATACAAGGAGTCCGAACGATATAGGCTTTTCCATAGTATTCATATACACAATAATAAACCCAGACCTTAGTTCTCGTTTCTGCCACTGGCTCTAGAATCGAGTGCGTACCGATGCTATTGTAGCGGACCAATCAGCTCCATAACACTTTCTGCGTAAAGATTGAAACGAGTACTTTAAAAAAAGGCGCGCTCTATCGACAAAAGTTATGTCTTTTAAATTGTGAACATTCGTTCAACATTACGTTCGGATTCCTTATATCTATACTTCGTGCGCTAACACGGAGACATGATTTATAAGCTTTAATTGAACAGTTCAACATTTTTACGTAGTGCTGCAACATTCCAATAATATTGTTTACTATTATACCTAACTAATATAAATTATATTTGGCATATTTAAGGTGGAATAAGTTCGACATTTAAATAACGATTTTGAAATAAAATTAAGACATGTACGTCTACGAAATAAGAAAATAAATGTTAGGAATACAATTTTATCGATTTAAAAACATCGATTGTGAGACGCGATTCGTTACCTAATTCGGATTTTCTGCAAAAGTATGACCCCAAAACTGTTGCCAAAGTAATCTCTAGTCTTGTACATAGGTTGTAGATAGATAGATATTGCAAACTTAATATTGTACTTAGTTCCACATACTAGAATAATTATTTTGTACACTTGTGACTAAATCGATGTTTAAGAATATAATCGATGCAAAGAAGCGACTTCATGAGTTACTTACTAGGGAAAATGGCGGGCTTTTGTGTTAGTTATGGAAGGTAGAGGTAAGGAGAAAAACGTTAAATAAGGGTGGCGCCACAGTCGCAAAAGAGTAAACTTTTAAACGTGTGTACGCCAAGGAATCATGCACACACACATAAATATGTATACCAACACCATTTACTACACCAGCGCCATTGCGGACGGTTTCTGAACTGTTATTTATAGCATACAGCTGGACACTTTTTATAATATTTCCCCATATGAAATGGTACTCCTTACCTCTACCCTCCATAGTGTTAGTGCATGTCAAATGTTGCATGTTATTTAATATCTTAAATAATTCAATATTATCGCCCCTTAACTTTCCAAACCTAGTATTAATTTATGTAAATATTTTTGTAATTAATGTGCATTATTAATATCGAATATAAGATTTAAGAAGAACAATAATTAAAATAAATATATATTTTAAACTTAATGCCTTATTGACCAAAGTCTTAAGACTAGTTATGGATGTAATTGGAAAATTATATCCCATTATAAATAATGTATCGTTTAAATATTGTAAAGTTTATAAAAAAATCTCGTTTTCGTTTGAAAATATTATCGATATCTACATTATAACGATGGTCAGCGGATACTATAGGCACATGTCTAGGAAGTGCACAGCGACATCTAGCGATTTTGTCTATAGTGAAGACGTATTTCTAATGTTAAGGTGAAATTTTGAGCGTCAATATTCACTTCACACTATATCTTAATATTTTTGACAGTTCCAAAACGTATCAAGTACATACATCAATAGTCAATTTTTCCGTCTAATATTTCAAAATACTTAAAAAATATATTATTCAATAAAAAAATCATAAACATTTGTATAATATTCAATTCATAATACAATTCACACAATTTGTAAAAATTGATATATTTCATAAAAATTGTTGTAATTGTGTACTAAGTACTCGAATTCTAATCAAAAAGTTCGCTCCGGTCATTAAAACTGTATGTTCTAAAATTACACAAATCACAATTCACAGCTATTGAATTACAAAGAAAACACTCAAATTGAAAACACTCATGTTTTATTAGTCGTTGATTTAAATTGTCCTTGTACAGGCTAGTCGAGGTCCGACCAGCCCCTCTAGACAAGTGGCAAACGCTCCGATTCTATGCAGTTGCGTTTTCTCGCTAACTGAATAGGGTTGCTGCTAAATTTTTGAAGAATTTATTAAAACACATAAAGTATATGGTTTTGTTTGTAAAAACGTCTAGAGTATGTAATTCCCCCCCCCCCCTCTCTAGACAAGTGGCAAGTGGTAATAAAACAAAAGAATACTTATTGTATGGGAATTACACTAGCTTACGACATAAAAAATTTCAAGAAATATTATAATAGTTACTAATTTTCGTTTTAGACGAAGTACAGATGTTGTTAAACGTTTTTACAAACAAAACCATATGCTTTGTGTCTTAATAAACGTTCTTAAAAAAATTTGCAGCAACCCTATGGAGTTAGCGAGAAAACGCAAAGGAATAGAATCGAGCGTTAGCCACTTGTCTAGAGGGGCTGCTTGGTTATAATTTTTGCATAAACCGTAGGTTAGATTATATTCTTCAATGTACCGTGTGGACTAGACAAAGGCGAGTTAATGGCAACGTTCATAGATTTAAGGATGGCAGCACTGTACTATGGTCGGATCGGATGGTCTGTACCATGCTATATTATAAGTCATATGTATTGAACTATTGTAAAAATAATCGTGTTAGCTATTTATACAATCCTCAGTAAACAGTAACACAAGACAATACACTTACCTATAGTTTGGTGAATACGGCAGAAAGTTAACTGTATATGTATTATTGTATGGTGTAGCTATTTTATTGTAATTTTAGTCTGACATTTTTATATGAGGCAACACATTATGTGATCCAAGTGCGTTTTTTAATGATTTACAATCGTTTACGTTGACTCTCTTTCGTAATTCCAACGAAGACTGCCCTATATTTAATTGAAATCTATTTTATATAATCTAGTCACAAATACCAAGTAGATAATCAAAGTTAATCATTTAGTGGATGTTAGCTAAATACCTAATAGTTGAATAATTTCTTTTATCGGATCCTATGAACTTCGTGTTTTTTTTTAATGGCATATCTAAATTTAAAAATAATGTAATAATAATAATTAAATATATGAAGAGTCATGTGTAAAAATGTTATTTTGATGGCTCAAATTCATTAAATAACGATATATTATAAAACAACGAATTGTCCACAGACATTCATGTCATCAAAACAATCAAATGTTCCAACTTTGTCTTAAACAAGTTTACTTTTAATTTTTGATATTCCGAAGATATTAATACTCAAAAGATTCTGATTAAAAGTGTAATTTTATCTGAGCAAAGTTGAAAGGATTTGACAGAATAATATTAAACGTTTTTTAAAGTCTCATCGCAGTTCGCGCATGGCTCTGTTCATTTTAATATTCCAATTATAAATTATTATATTATAACAGCATTTTGCGACATTTACTTGTGTACAGTTTTTCTCAATTATGTATCAGGTTAAATTCAACATTCAAACTAATGTACTGTTAGAAAAGATCATTATTCATTCTGAATCTATATTGATCATATCTCTAACGTTATTTTTTTTAAGTAAGCACAATAATGTTTTGCGTATTTGCCATGATGACAACATTGCTGATACTAACAGCGCTGTCCGTTGCAAATTCTGAATTCGACCTACTGATCAAATCAATATGCTGGTAGCATCATTTTGATTTGATCAGCGGCTTATACGAAATAACATCAAAAACGATGACGAAATTCGAAAAGAATAAAATGTATGGGACTGACATGAGTCACGCTAAATCACGTGGTCAATAATTGTCATAACAAAATCACAAACTGTCTATTGGTTATCGATCGATATTATCAACATCTTATCGATATTGACGATGACGAATTTCGGTATCTTTTCTAAGCCCTCCGGTCGACCTCTATACATACATGTAGAGTTCATTTTTATACACTTTTTTGCAATACTTTTGTGAAACATAAACTCGATTTGAAGTATAATATTATCAAATAATAAAATCGTGTTGAATGATTACGTCACAAGCCAATTATCTCACTCCTACATATCAATTTGAATGAACAGAGTCATGCCCCATATAATTTCTATAGTAGTCAATGTACCATATCATTTTTAATATTTCGTTAAGTATATACGATACACTTGTAAGGATTAGTTAATCACGTTGTTATAGATATGTTTTTATAAAACGAACGAGTTATTACAAACTGTATGATGTGAACAGAAATAAAAAGTCATTTAATTGATCTCATGTTTTTTTTTTATCTTTTATTTCATTTCATTGTGACAGTCAAATAACCTTGTAAAAAATAGCCATCTTATGACCCGCTATTCATCTATGTTAATATTAAAATTACTAATTATTAAAAAATATTAAACGTAACGAGAAATAAATAGATAATCGCCAATTTTCCAACTAAACTATATTCGCATTCGATATTACATAATAAAATATGATCATTGCTCAAAAGTCACAAAATTTTGTTACAAAGATTTAAATTTTAAAGCGTTCATTGAGGGAGGCCTATGTTCAGCAGTTGACGGATAAAGGCCGATGATAATGAACCCTTTCATATTATAGTCATCGCCACTTTAGAAGTCCGATAGACGCGGCGCTGCGGTCTCATAACTCAATGTTGCCAATTTATAGTGTAATGATTTTCCACCAAGTCTAGTACAATAAAAAATTTAAATAATTATAGGGTCTATGGTCAGCAGTGGATTGATAAAGACTGAGTATGATAATAATGATAAAAATAATTATAGCAGCAAAATAAAAATCTCCCTGCCAGGTTTTAGTAAAATAAAACATTTTTTTGTAAATATTTCATTCGTATTTTTTACGTATAACCAATTAGTAGAATACATCTAAAACAAGCTTCTTCGGATGTGTTCTGCTTTTGCCAGGAGTGACGATTTTCTCAGAAGTAATTGCTGCCATTGTTACTTCCTTTGTTATTCGACCTTTTTTACAGAAACACCTGAAAATATCATTCATGTGAACAAGGTTTTAATTCTTAAATACCTTGTATTTATATTCATATAAAATATCATAAGATAAATGTAGGTATAGAGTTAATGATAATATTTTAACCATAAATTAGGCAAAAATGAGTGACTCTGGCATCTCTAAAATTTACCTGTCATGGCTGTGACAATATAAACATTATTTAACGGGGTTAATTGTTGTTTATTTTTACTTTCTAATTCACAAAATTATTTCACTTTAACGATCATTATACGGCCTTAAATTTTTACACCTTACTTTATATTATATGCTCCATATTTCACGTAAAACAATTTAAAATATCACAACTTCTTACTCCAGACAGATGTCAAGATGTCAATGTTGTCAAATTTAGTTCAGGCATTAGTCGCAGGACTTTAAAAGTGGCGAGGACTATATATGCCATGAAGCTGTCAAAGTAAACATGTCAAGTAAAAATTTTTAAAACATTAAGGGCCTGTTTCACAATCTCCCGTTAAGTTCCCTATAGGCTATAGGGAACATATTTGACAGATAGAGTATGGAGTATCTGTCAAACATCTGTCAAATATGTTGCCTATAGCCTATAGGGAACTTAACGGGAGATTGTGAAACAGGCCCTAAAACTTTAACATTGAAGAGAGCATATATTATAGAAGGATAAGAGTAAAAACATAGACAAAAACTGTTTTCATCGTAATATTAATTTAAAGGCATCGTAATATTAATATATACAGCAGTTTTATTCAACTATTTTTATTCTAATAGAAAACATATTATGTTTTAGTTGGGCGTCTAAGGGTTTGTCCACTTTACGACATCTTGACTTCGTCACCGTATAACGCCACCTTGCGGTTATTTTTGTATGTGGCGTCCGCGCTCAACCGATATTAAAGCATATCTCATTTCGAATAAAAAAAAGATCATTTTAGCATATTTAAATAATGTATATAAGTAAGTTTTTATTGTAACTGCAACTGGTTGGCCTTAATAAATAAATAAGTCAATATTTCAACATATTTTTCACATCTAAACAGTTGGGAGAAATATGTCAAAAGCGCACGCCGCGGCACCGCACTGCACTACGGCAGCATATCGTTAAACGATGACGAAATCGTAAGCGCAAAATGGTAAATTTTGTCTAAATCCTTTATTCCAAGGGCCTATAGTCTATTTATCTTCAGGTCGGGGCACTTTTATCCCGGGGCTCTGGGGCCACAACCCTCGAGCACGCCCTAGTCGCTGTCGCTGCCGCTGTCGTCGGCGGTAAAATCGTAGGGTCGGAAGCGCGCGCGCAAGTCCGCGACGTGCGCCAGCTCCTGTTCGCGGTCGAGCAGGCACTGGCGCCAGTCCGCCTTGTCCTCGCAGTCCAACAGCGGCGGACTCGACAACACGTCCCTGGATAAATAGTTTGTGAGGGGTCAAATTAAGCCTAAATGTCAAGAGCATTAAATGAATCAACAAAAACAGAGACAATAACAACAACGGAAAAGTCAAACGGAGAACATGCACATATTGGCAAGACAACATTAATATTTTTTGACATTATTCCATACAGTCTATATTATGTAGCGATTATACTCTCTTGAATGTATGTCTTCCTTTGACCTTTTTACAGGAACAAGCATTTTTATTTATTCTCCTATAACAGTTTACACATAATTAAAAATGGTCCTTCGAGCCGGATACCATCAAGGATATAATATACCATCCTCGTATAGCATTGAATACGTTCAGACGCGTACCTGGCGAACTGCAGCGGGAAGTGTTGCCTGGGCCGCGTGTAGAGCAGCTCGCCGGAGGGCAGCTCGGCCAGGAAGTAAGGCGCGCCCGGCAGCGCCGTCTGCGAGATGTCTGCGAACGGCGGCAGCACCTCCAGCTGGATGCTGTTGATGCCCGCCTCGTCCTGGGGGTACACCACACATGATCAAATGCCGTAGTCTACTAAACATTAAGGAATGGCAAAGAAAAGGAAGGAGAAGGCGATTACTACAATAAGAGCCGCGCTTTTAAATATGAAAATAGTGGGTGAAGTAAAGATATAAAAAGTCTGAACGATATAGACTTTTCCATATTATTCACATACACAATAATAAACACAAATCTTAGTTCTCGTTTCTGCCACTGATTGCGCTAGAATCGAGTACGTACCGATGCTATTGCACCGGACCAATCAGCGCCACAATACTTCCCGCGTAAAGATTTAAACGAGTACTTATTAAAAAGGCGCGCTTTGCCAGCAAAAAAGTCGGCCCCTTTAATTGCGACATATTCGTTCAACATTACGTTCAGACTCCTTATATCTATACTTCGTGGCAGAGCCGTAAATAGCCTTTTTCGCCCTGTGCGAGATTTAGGGGCCTTAGAAAACCGAAAAGAATAATAGTCCTGCCTGGTCTGGCCATTCATGCACCCACCAGAGTCTACGCCCTGGGCACCGGTGGCACCGCCCTATTTACGGCTCTGCTTCATGGTATCAATAATGATTAATGAATATATCGCTTACCTGAAACACCTCGAGTATCTGCGACTGGCAGGCGACGGGCAGGGGCACGCATTGTATCTGCATGTGCGAGGTGCGGTAGTTCCTCTCGAAGAACACCACCACCTTATTCATCGACTTGTAGAACTTCTTAAGTGCCTCTTTGAACTTCTTGATTTCATTTACAACTTCATCTGGTGCCTGAAAACAAGAATATACGGGTTAGTTCCTTTGACATCAAGGAAACATAATAAAGCAGAAAGTTATTAAAATTCATCCTTAAATTTGAAAGAACATATCATCTTAAAAAGTCGGCAAAACCTTTTTCGACAGCTATCGACGCCCATAAACATCGACGCAACCAGGGATGCGTTGCCCTCCTTTTCCCTATCCGCACTAAGGTAACATGGTAAACTCGCATAACGCACAAAACACGACAGTATGGCTGTCACTTTCACGCCGTTATCATGTGAGCAATTGGTACCACCACAGTCGTGCGGGCCCAATTTGGCTGCATTATGGCACTACCTAGCATTATTCTAGCTTCATCAAATGTTAAATAATATTAATATAAATAAGGTTTGACGTAATGTTACTGTCTAAAGGTCCTTTTGCACGAATATCTTCATCATCATCAGTCTTCAACCATCCACAACAGAAAATAGGCCTCCCTACATTAACGCAAAGACAACAGATCCAACACGGACCGGTCACTGCATGGTGATTGTATGTACATAGTATATACGTAATAAATTCTATTATTATTTTAATTGTAACCTTGGTTACTGCCTGGTGATGCGCAATAGGCAGTATGAGGACATGATAGGGTGTGAGCGGTCCCTTGGGCAGGGCGAGGTAGCAGTGGGTCCCCACGCATATCACCAGGTGCTTCTCTACCGACGGCGAAGACAGACAGAACCAGCAGGAATCTGTAACAAGAATAAAATGAGTTTGAAAAAACCTAAAATGCAAGGAAGGAGACGTTTCGACTCAATTCGACCATATATATGCTTTTTTTATGTTCGTTCAGGGCTTATGATCATCGTTTATGAACTGATTTTAATCATTATTTTTTTGTTGGAAAGAAGGTATTTCCAAAGTGGTCCCCCTGTTAATTCACAATAAATTTTACTCAAGTCAATCGCTTAGTCTGATATATATTCTGTAAAATACGTGTATTTTCATCTTAGTTTTTTATAAATAATTATTAAACGACAGTAAACGGACACTCATATTAATTAAGAAAGTCCATCCATGCTGTTGCTAACCGACCCATTTCTAACAATTTAAAACATGAGTTTCAGAATTATATCCAATGAAAGTTATAATATGTAAAAATATCAACCCTTTATGTCCCACTGCCGGGCACGGGTCTCCTCCTCGAAATCAGGCGAGGAGTGTAATATATGGATGGGCCATAGTTCACCGATGCGCTGGCCCAGTGCGGGCTGGTGAACTTCACATACCTTCAAAGACTTTCAATCTCATCACATGCAGATTTCCTCACAATGTTTTCCTTCACCGGTGAGCGAACGATGGTCTCGTGTTTGGAGTGCACTTAGAAATTTAAAAAAACCCATTCTAGGCACACACAGGGGGGTCAGGATCGAACCCGGAACCTCTCGCATAAGAGGCCGAGTCCACCCACCACTGGACCATTGTCGCTCAATATACTATGTATAAAAACTTTTTTTTTTGTAAAATTTAAGTACATTTTGCCGGTCGTCTTTTTTGCGTCCGGTCGGTTGAGTATTTACGCAAAACACATTTGTCGCAGGTTCGATTTCCGCCAAGTGCAGATAATAATTCGTATGACGAATATTTACACCGTGTCATGAATGTGTCAAGTTCAATGCTTAGTTTTTAATTATTCTGTCTTGATATTATATGTTGTTGTGAACAATAAAAATATATTTGTCTTTCTAATAT
Organism: Lycaena phlaeas; assembly: GCA_905333005.2. Classification (NCBI taxonomy): domain Eukaryota; kingdom Metazoa; phylum Arthropoda; class Insecta; order Lepidoptera; family Lycaenidae; genus Lycaena; species Lycaena phlaeas. The sequence goes on from HG995182.1 coordinate 8,447,754, forward strand.
TATATGCGAAAGTTTATAAGAATGTATAGATGTATGTTTCTTACACTTTAACGCAAAAACTACTGAATTGATTTTGATGAAACTTTACAATAACATCAGAATAACACGTAATATGGTATATCACATGAGCAGAAAATAAGCAAGTGAAATCTGGTAAGAGCTAATCTCCAAAATTAAGAGCTAATCTCTGAAACTTTGCTATTGAAGTTACTGGCTTTGGCCGATTAAACTGCAAGATAGCAGTGTGAAATATTGATAATATTATGTAATTACAAGGTGCGAAATGCAAAAAAAAAACATCCAAAGAGAAATCAAATGATCAACAAACACACCGGGATCAATGTCTCGTCTTTTTCTCTCGGGGTTGTCACCTTTCCTTCTCCGTTTACCGTGATCATCTTCCGTCGAGTCCATATTGAAAAAGAACTGTCCATTTCCAGTAACCTGAAATGTGGGGATTAAAATAAAAACTTAAAATTGTCAATATCTAGTTCTCTTTTTATTTTAAACTCTGATATGTTTTATGTTTCATACCTAGCACAATATAGTCTGCCTGTACTTTAAATACTTAATGATTCTGGCATAGATTCCTTGAAATTACCCTGAACATGTATTTATATTAAAGTATACAATTAAATAGGATAAGTATATTAATTTAAATACCTTTTTAGTTTTGATGACATTTCAATCACTTCAAATGTAATATCTCAAATACATTGTTACTTTTAAAAATTCCTATAAAATGTTATGATGCATTTTATTCAACGTCAATGCTTATTTATCCAAAGCAAACATGTGGAATAAGCAGATAAAAAACTGTAATCAACGATGCCCTGGGGCTTCAATTAAACCCAAAAGATTCTTCATAAATTGCTTTATTACAATTTTTACAATTATTTCGATGCGAGCTAATGTTATCTTGAATACAACTTTATAATGAGAGAGATGGTGTAGGTAGTTTAAAAACTATATTCTACAATCTACAGTATGCGAATTAATGAAACGCCTGATAAAAGATAACAGCAACGAATAAAACGAAATTACTAGCCGGCACTTTAATTCGGAATAGAAACTAATTTCCGTATTATAGTAACCCTATAAGACTAGAAATAAGACTTACTTAAATTAGTTTTATACCTTTACAACTTTTCCCGGTTGATGTTGTTTTAAAAGTTCAGGATTGTATGGACAGGTTGTCTCATCAGTTGTGCCTTGCAATAGATCCATGACACGCATCTTGGAAATTGGTTGCAAAGAACACGCGTATATCCATTTCTCTTTTGCCTTATTTCCAACAGGTGCTAATGCTATAAATCTGGTAGCACACTCTTTATAGTCTTGGTCTATACTCTGATTTCTTAAAAGATAAAGATTTAATACATTAATATAAATAACAATAATTATTTTTTTACACTTTCACTAACATCTTATATAAACTAACTTATATTATTTTTACAATATTAGCAAAGACATAAATAATAATTTACCGCTGGGTGGGTTGCACTGTGGCAAGCTAGTGACTGCATGGGTACCATGCCTATTTCTCTAGTGGCTGTTTCAGGCATTTCAAGGCATTGAAACTTATTTCTCAGGATAGGCAACTTAACAAACTGGGCCATCTCAAGGGATGGTACCTCTCGCTTACATGATACTGGCATAAAGTAACAGCTATGCGGTTTTGTCTAGTAGCCCATTGGAGAGAACAGAGAAAGGAGGGTATGGCAACTAGTTTATGCTTTATGCGCAATGTTTACGTTGCGACCACTTATCATAAGGTGGCATGTGCATTAAATATAGCCCTTTTACTTTTTGCAAAATCTCTTATGAAATACCAATACATGCAAACCAATTCCCAACTAAAAAGTTATAATGTAAAAATGTAAATATATAAAAATACCTGTACGGCTGCCGTTCATAGAATTTGTCCGCTGATGGTACGAAGTGATATCTTGGTTTTATATGTATAGATAACCATGATATGAGATCTGATAATTTCTCCTCTTCAACATCTACCTAAAATGGTTAAAATGTGTGTAAACCTGTGTGCGAGTGATATTGAAAGTTTTTCAAGGTGTGTGAAATTCAACCTGCACTGGGCCAGTGCACAGATGAACTATAGCCCAATATCATCCTTGCCCAATCGGGCAATCTAAAATCTTGAGGAAAAGACCCATGGGTGCACACATCATACCAGGTGTATGAGGAACGCTTGCAAATATTTAAACCTAATAATAGACATACTATTTTAAATACTATACTATAATGCATACAACCATTTATCTCAGAATTAGTTTTTTATGAAAAATTTTGGACTTATGTATATTTATCATGCCCACGTTGTATGAATACGCGCGAGTCGCGCGCGGTACTGAAGTTCGTTCACCTCGCGCGGCTAACTTTGTGTGTCAGCTATTGCAGTCTGGCCAGTATTCAATAAACAAATTACATTACAATTTTTTTTTCAAAAAATTATTATTTTACAACCAAACCGGATTATACAAAATAAATTAAAAAAGACAAACAATTTTTTTCCCCTTGTATCATGTCAGGTTATGCCTACACTACCATACCTCTTCGTTTTTGTAAGTATTCCAATTCACCTTATATATATCATAGAAAATAAAGGTCTTTTTAAGCTCTTATTAAATAATATTTAATGGTTTTTAAATTACCTTCTGACACTCATCTTGTTGTATGCCAGCCGGCCACAATGTAGTTATGAGTATGTCCACTCCTCTGTACTCGCTCTGCCCTCTGAAGCATGCGTCTCTTACAGCACTACAATCGCTTGGCTCGAATGTACACATATTGATATCTTTACCTAGCTCTCTTCTAGATAACCCTGATAAATAGGCAATTTTTACATCTGCACTTGTAGTGAATATTCCTCTTTTACCTGAAGTATAAATAATTACATTCAATATATATGAAATTATAAAAATTCCATTGTCATTGTCTACATATTATCAGCCCATGTTCCATTCAGGTCCAGCTTGGTACAGATCATCATCATCAGCCTCAGCATCATCCATATGCAGCTGAACATAGGCCTCTCTCAATGAATTGAATAAATATTAAGTTTAGGATTTTACACAAAAATATAAGTTAGCTGGTATTTACTTTTTTTAACTTATTATAATGTAAGATCTTTTACGGAATATTTTATCACAGTTTACTAATATTTGTACAGTAAACATTACATTAGGGATGATCAATATTAGAAAAACATCGATGTTGACATCGAATCAAAAGTATCGATGTTCGATAAACATTGATCGAAAGACATTGATATTTCTAAAACATTGATGTTTTTGGAAACAAATAAAACCGTGTATATTTATAAAAAGTTTTAATTATTAGATAAATGCACTCTTACTGAGACACCTAGAAATCACAAAAATAATAAGAAAAATTAACAGTATTTTTAGGGACACTTTGACAGGTGTTTTCCTTTCAGTCTGTTGCGTTCCTGGTACAGGTGAAAGGTGTACAGAATAAAATCATTAATAATGCTACCTTTAAGTTCTTTTTTTTTTAAATCTCTTGAGAAATTGAAACAAACTTATTCGTACGGCTGTGGGCTTACTCCGATTCTTTTGATCATTGTCATCTAGTGGAAAATAGCTGAAACTTGATAGTCATCTACTAATGACTATTCAATATTTACCTGTAGCTAGTACACCTACTACACGCTAGACCGCGCCCAAAAGGACAATTGATGTTTCAATGTTTTATTCAGGTAACATCAATGTTTCGATAATATCGAAGTCAACCCATCAATGTTAAAACATCAATGTTTTATAGTTAAACATCGATGTTTACTCAACATTGATGAATATCGATCATCCCTACATTACATAATGTATGAAACTTGTTTTTAATTTTAATATCACCCATGTATTTACTACATTCATATGAATAAATGATTGAAATGAATTGAATTAATATATTGTAACTTACCCATATAAATGACATTGGGTACAATCTCACTACCTTCCGGGCAATAAAGGTGGGTGTGCTCACTGGCTGATGGTCCAAACACATATGTTGTTACTGGAACTATAAAGTATTTGAATTTAGAATATAAATTTCTACTTAAATATACATTTATATATTGGAGCATATGCATACAAACCTTTTCTAGTACCCATCCTATATGCATCAAGTTGTGAATTATCATCACCAAAAAAATTACCAGCACATAAAAGGATGTCAAAGTTTCCAGATTTCTTGACGATAGATTCGACTCGACTAAATAAGGCATTGAAATTGCCATTAACGTCTCCGCAAATAAGCCTAAAAATAATTAGTTTATAAAACAACTTCTAATACAATAATAAAAATAAATGTATAGAGCCAACAAAATTTTAAACACAAAAATATTTACGTTTTCTGTTTATCAGTCATTGTTATATTTTGTATGTATTTTGTTTATTATCATAAAATTAGTCGAAGTGTGTGTTATATTGGTATCTAAATAGTTGCTGCAATAATAATTATCCAGCTTATTTGTTATCTCTTAAAAATCGTTAATTATATATATTCATTAGATTCACAATTATGTAAAGAAAAAACTATTATTTAGTTACAATTTACACTTTACTTTAGATTCACAATTATGTAAAGAAAAAACTATTATTTAGTTACAATTTACACTTTACAGTACTAACACTACATTATTAATATTGGAAAATTGTAAACAGTTATAATATTATAGAGAAGCGCGAACACCACAGACTACTTAGTTGGCGAACACGAAATAATTGAAAAATTATACAAATATGACAATTGACAAATGTCAAATGTGATAGTCAATTTTTTTTACTTCGGACAATCAAAATATACGAAGATATTACTTTGTACAGCTTCACTCGCTGCCCTGCAGTGCACTCGACATATGAACAAAAATAGAAATTATCTTTTGTGGTGATTGTTGTAAACACCTAATTATAGAAAATATTTACACAGTAAATTGTGTCCGTATAAGATGACGATCTCTGTACAGTTGCCAGTACTTGTTTTATTATATAAAATTAAATGAAAAGGAACGGTGGGAGCCAGGAAGCATTACGCGTGTGGTGTGGTTTTCTTTGGTTTCTAGTTACATAATTAATTGTTAAAAGGAGACGGTCCAAAATTGTATGGGACCTTGGTCTACTTTTGTACACATAATTATATGAAGGAAAATAAATATTCAAACAGTTTTAATTTGTTCAAATCCATAAATTCTTTTCAATTTCAGCGGAAGCATAATTTAATATTTCCAAGATATGCAACACTACGTGATATAATAATGGCGTATGGATATTTTCTTTGGCGTTTGGCAATAAATCCATGTCCAAATAAAAAGTCCAAGTCGTCAAAATATCGTTTTATCGTCAAAAATGACGTTTAAATTTTTTCGTTCGGAGTGGTTTTCCAGTGGTTTTTTAAAGTATTTGTTTTAAAAATTTAATCTGTATCATATTGTACTGTGATAGATTGGCGAATATAAATGGAGTGGCGAGTGATAGTTGATCCACTTGAACTAAAGGGGTGAAGCAGCGCTCATGAATTTTTCCACCGCTGCAACGCTTTATTATTTAACAGACAAAAATAATACAAATAGTTAAGACAGTCGGACAGGCCAATTGAACAAAATAAAAAAATAGGAGTACACAACGTGTACATGGTCGTGTTTTTTCTGTTTTTATTCGTTCGGAGTGGTTTTCCAGTGTTTGTTATTAAAACACAATCTGTTAATTTGTAATTGTGTAAATATTGTGTTTGTTTGGCGAATACTGCGGAGAATTGTTTTGAAGTGGTTATTCTCAGTAGGATTGTTTTAGCGATTTTCTATAATGACTGTTCTAATACCGGATCCGCACGTTTGTGGCTTACCGCAAATTCCAAGCCTCCATAAGTCCCAAGCATGTGGACGCATCGCAAGTGCTTGCGGCAAATTCTCTTTTGTTCCCTTTGGCTTGTGCACAATACTGACACTCCGACGAGTGTCAGTATTAAATCGGCCACAAGCAATACCGTCTTTACCATAAGGGCACACGGGGCCCGTGCCCAGGGCCCCCGTACTCAGGGGGCCCCGTGATAGAAATTGTAAGTCACAATTTCTCTAACATTTATTCTCAAAATATTTTTGTCGGGGACATTACACTTTTTTCACAAATCAGTAATTGTATCAAAATGAACTTACAAGGCTACTACTACTAATATTCGTACGTTAATATACGTCTATTCCTACTGTTCTAATAATTAATACCTAATATTTCTGAACGCATCCTACCTTATTTACTAAGTACACCATTTAACGATCACTCGCGCAATCTCCCCGATTCCAAAGTCATAATAACATAAATGTCGACATTTTTTATAGTTGACGGAATCTTCAGCCTAACAGGAGTGGATGGCGTTATTTTGTTACGTGTAATATTTAAAATTGAGTAAGATAAACACAAGTTTATATTGGTTCGTTTCATTTCATTATGTCGAAATGAACATATTTAAGTGGTTACAAAAAGAAAAAAATATATAGCTCTAAAAGAAATAACGGACAAACTTCCAAAGCTCACTTCGTTTTTTACGGCTGAAAAACCAAATAAGCCAAGGGATTATTCATTCTCATCACCGCAAGGCAAAAGTACCTCTCAACGTCACCAGGAGAAAGAAGTTACGTGTGACGAAAATGACAAAAACACATTAGATGCTGAACGATCGACTTCAAGCAACTGCGAATTAATAACTGCATTCTTAGACAATGTATATATGTGTCTCCTGACCCTGGAGCTTACGGTGACGATTGATTTAGCGGAAGAAATCCGTGATATTTGGATTTGAAAAGGTCCAGAGTTTACCGAAAATAAAATTTAAAAACACTGACTTCTCCGAAACTTCTACAAGCTTTCCAGATGTATCAAATGATAAAACAAAAACAAGATACTTTACTAAAAATATTTTTATTCATAAATTGACGAATTAGTTTTTAGAAAGTAAATGGTTCCTTTATTCACCAGCAAAGAAATCATAGCTGCCGTCTATTTAATACCACTGGTACTGGGACATAATTTAAGTTCTCCTAATGGATATAAGGACTGGAAGCATATAAGTAAGTTATTGATAGAGCATGAGAACAGTTTACAGCACAGAGAATTTATAATGAATTATGTTTCAAGAATGAAAACTATTAGACGAATTGATACTGAGTTGCTGTCCAATATAATACGAAAATTAACTATTGGAAGAATGTGCGTAGAAGTCTTGCTTTACGTGGTGATAATGAGATATTAGGATCGCAAAATAATGGGAATTATTTGGGATGCTTAGAACTGATTAGTGGATTTGATCCTTTTCTGGCTTTTCAAGTTTGTGGAAAAGGAAGTATATCATATTTATCGGCAAATATTTCTAATGAATTTATTAATTTAATGGGACAGCAAGTTTTGAAAACCAAAGAACTTAAATCAGAAAAGTTCTACTCTATTAGCATATATTCTACGTCAGATCTGTCCCACGTTGACCAACTGACTCTCATAGTTAGATACGTTGTTACGTTTATAAAAAAATGATATGTAAATGAGATTAAATGAAAATAAAAGATGTAAACTTTATAAATATATTATCTAATTAAAAATGGTATTACAGAGTTAAGAATTAAATTTAGAAAAATAGGTTGAGACCGACTATTAAAAATATGAGATTAATTAATTAAAATAAGTTAATTAAGGTTATAAGAGAGCGTGGGTTCGTTATTCCTGATATCAAGTTGGGAGCTAATCAAAAAGAGAACTTAACAAGACTGCTTCCGTGTCTCGTGCCACGTGGTCCGTGCTTCGTCCAGCGTGCCGTCCCGTTGCTCAGCGTGGCGGTGAGCAGGTCCGAAGCCAGCACTGTGGTGTGCGGTCCCCGAAGAGAGATCGGGAGAAGTGTGGGATCAGTGAGATCCTTGGGTAAGTGAGTAAGTGGGTAGTGGGATCCCAGCTGCTCTGGTTCCCGTCGTCTGCTTCCTTCTGGACCCCGTCCACAGCTACTCGGCCACGCCCAGGAATAGCACCGCACCGACCACGACGGCAACGCCTGGGACCCCACTAAAATATAACGCGGCACGTGTGCGCTTCTCAGCACTCTCAGGCAGAAAAAGCACGATCGACCGGTCCGTAACCCACACGACTCGATTCCAAGACGCTTCACATATCGTGACGTCGTAATATGTCTTGGCCAATAGTGATCGAGTAGGCGAATGAAGAAATTCGCGCGCGGAATATGAATTTAGTATTAAAAAACGAATAAAATCTATGTAACATAATATATATGTTACAATACCCCCCCCCGTCAGAGAAGAATTTTGCTTCTCTGGCAAAATTCTGAAGAAGGTAACGCGAGAAGAAACTCTGGCACAGCGCTCGAGAGAAAGAAAAAAAAATAAAAAATCAACGCTACTGATTCTACTTCTCAATAACAAGATAAGAATTGTTAACTCATCCGTAGCCGATCACAAAAGTGCTACGCTACATTAAAAAAAAAAATTTAGCTTCACTGCTACGCTGCGCTACGAGATGTAGACAGCGTATCCGATCATACGTCACTAACATTCATCATCATCCAAATTCTCACAAGCAGCGTGCGTTATCAGTACTACACAAACAACGCCCTGACACAAAGAGATATGGTCTACTATGGACACACACTCAAACAGCTACTATGAACCGAAAAATTATATTAAGTTTAATATGCCAAAAAGTATTCCCGATGAAGGCTTTTAGCATGTGTGCATATACTATAACAATATAAATATGTGGAATCGCCACCCGTCCCGGAATTAGATAAGCTATATTAAAGTTATTAACTTATGGCGTAGGCTTAAAATAATATAAAAGTACAATTAAGAGATGTACTCGAGTTATTGCTCAGTGGAATAACTCAAATATATTACCAAAATACATAACTGGCACAAAAGTCCTTGCTCAGTGGAACGACTTGTACCCTAAATACATAATCAGTACATAAGATATGTACCATAACACACAACAATCCATGTCATGTACCTATTGTATATGCACGCTTTAGAGATCATCACCCGTCTCAAAAATTGGAATAAATAGTGTAAATTTTGAAAAAAAAACTAACATTTATTTTATATTATAACTGCCTACTAAAATTACCTGCTAACTTCATATCTTTAATATGCCAAACACCTAAATCCCTACCATTAAAATCCTGCAATACATACACTAGAGGAGACTTTTTACCTACAATTTTACATTTAATGAATTTTGGAGCTAACTTCTTAGTAAAATATTTATCTTTGTCACTCAAAAAATAAGTTTTCTTATAAACAATATCCCCAATATTAAATTCCGCCGGCTTACGGCGCAAATTATATCGAGAAGTATTTTTTAAATGTGCCGAATATAAGCGAAATTGAACTTTATCAAATATATCCGCTAATCGCCCTAAGTTTTCTGCGTAACTATCACGCGGAATAAAAACTATGTTATCAACATTATCGGAGTCCGTATAATGTGAACCACACGATACCAATTCCCTGCCATAAACTAAAAATGACGGCGTGAAACCAGTGGTTTCATTCACCGCGCTGTTAATTGCAAACTGAATTTGAGGTAAAAAAATATCCCATGATCTATGATCTTCATCTACAAATGATGCAATACAAGTTAAAATAGTGCGATTATACCTCTCAACCGGATTAACCTGTGGAGTATAACGCGGAGTAAAATGAACATTAGGGATATTATATTTTTTGAAAAAATTTAGACACTCATTACTAATAAATTGTGGACCATTATCCAAAATTACTGTCTGCGGAATACCATGAACCAAGAAAACATTGTCCTCAATTAATTTAATTATTACATTGGAAACCGCGCGTCTCATAGGAAATATTAAGCAAAATTTAGAAAAACAACACGTTACAACTAATATAAAATTATTTTGTTTCCTACTAGTGGGTAAAGGACCCATGATGTCGATTGAAATCACTTGCCATGGTCTGACACAGTTCTTAGGGCGACCCATGTCACCTAATGTTAAATGATTTTGAGCTTTATATTCTAGGCATTTGGGACAATTTTTAACATAATTTAATACATCCTTATACATATTAGGCCAAAAATATTTCAAATTTAATCTTTTAAGAGTTTTAAATATACCTAAATGACCGGCAGTAGGTAGATCATGATTATTTGAAATAATTTCAAGACGGTGTTCCTTAGGAATCACCTCCTTCCAATCAAACTCAGATGTTAAATAATATTTGTTTTTGGACAACCTAAATAATTTATCATTTTTAACACAATAATTTTGAAAAGATGATGGCTTATTAGCGCATCCATTAAAAATATTAAGAAACCATTTATCATTACCCTTATAATTTGAAATAGAAAATATGCTACTCACAGGAACTGAACGACTCAGAGCGTCCGGTATTACATTATCGGCTCCCTTACGATGTTTAATTTCGAAGTTAAACTCCGACAACCTAGTACTCCATCGAGCCAAACGACCCGACGGGTTGGATAATGATAAGAACCACTTAAGAGCACTATGGTCTGTGTAGACCGTGAACCTCTTGCCATTGTCAAGGTAACATCGCCAATGTTCTACCGCTACCAAAACCGCTAATGTCTCACGCTCAGTAATACCATAGTTCCGTTCCTGCTTGGTAAGAGACCTACTCATGTAAGCGACTGGGTGTTCTTTGCCGTCAAAGTTTTGAGTAAGCATAGCTCCGATTCCGTAACTGCTCGCGTCAGTGTGAACCTCAAATGGCTCATCATAATTAGGACACCTGAGCACAGGAGTCTGATCGGGATAAGACAGCTTTTTTTATTCCTTCACGCGGTACGTTTCGGTTTAAACGTATGGCTTTTGGACTAACCAACGCACCTGCCACTCAGCAGAGGTTAGTCGATATGTTATTTGGCAACCGTTTCGGCGTAAAGGTGTGTTGTTTTGTCGACGATTTAGTAATCGCAACAGCGGATTTTAATGAGCATGTCTCGATATTGTTACAAATATTAGAAATATTAAAAGAATCTAACCTTACCATTAATTTTGATAAAAAAAAACATAATATATATGTTACAACGTACTCGTAAAATACGGATAGCCCATTGTGAGATTTTTGCAATTTCTGCAACTTACGGAAATATATTTAATATTTTTATACTATACATAATATATTTAAGATTTTCATTATACAATACAAATATTTCATACACATCCATGACCCAGGAACACAGATTTTTTTTTATTCCCTGGTGCGATTCGAATTCACTACCTTAAGGCTTTAGCGCTAACCATTGAGCCACAGAGGTTGTCAATATTATCATATATGTATTTGATTATTTATAACAAGTGGTCTACATATGACTTAATAAAAATGTTATCATAATTCGATTTTTTTACTTTCCGAAAGGGCCCCAAATTCTTGTGTGCCCAAGGGCCCCAGCCTAGTTTAAGACGGCCGTGGCCACAAGCCCTTGGAAACCTACGCAAGCCAAGACAAACTCTGTATCTACACGACGTTTGAATTTGTGAAGGCTTGCCAAGCCTTGGCAAGCATGCGGTTCCGGTTGGTATTTTTATTAATTGGATTGGTAGGCGAATACTGTGTTAGACTGTTCTAGATAGATGGAATAAGAAGTGAAAGTTCATTGATGGTGACTTGAAGGGCGAAACTACGCCCATGGGCGCTTCCCGCAATTGCTTCACAGATTAAATGTATTTTACAACAGATGGCAGCATGGCCTCTGCTCTTAGCTGATTCCAATAGGAACAAATAAAAAAATAGATCTATGACAACTGATGTCTGACAAGCGACATTTGTTAAGCGTCAGCCCTGGCCCCTGATTACATTTTACAGTTGTCAATTACCAAAGTTCATATTGTTTTTTATATTAATTTCTTTCCCGCGCTAAATATTAAAATAATAATTTATGAGTTTTTAAATTATAACTTAAAACTATAATGGCTTCGTCTAGTAAATTGCCCGGTACAGGCTTAGAAGACGTCGGTGTACCTGGTCAGTCATTTCTTCGAGATGCTCTAACAAGTTGCACAGATCCATTAAAAGCAATAGAAGAATTTCAACTAGAAAATGGCATATTACTACCTTCTTTAAGACCTATGTTACCACTACTTGATCTTCATGGTGTTCGTCGCCTAGACTTTCACACGTCTGTATTAGAAGAACTTAGAGAAAAACTTATTACTCACATCAATGAACTGCGTGGTAAAGTACATACTACAAAAGAAAATGAAAAGAAACTAAAGGAGTTATTATCAAAAAGTTTTCCTGTCGTAAAAGTGAAGGCATTGCGACCTGTTATTATGAGCATATTAAAGAATACACCTCACATTGATGACAAATATTTAAAAGTTTTAGTCCGTGATAGAGACTTGTATAATGACACAGATACTGCAGTCAAAAGACAAATCTGGCAAGACAATCAATCTCTTTTTGGAGATGAAGTATCACCATTACTAAGTCAGTATATTAGAGAAAAGGAAAACATATTATTTGATCATGAAACTATTGGAAATCAATTCTTTTTACATTCACCAAAAGTAAGGAGGCAGGGAGCAGTGGTCCAAAAGCTAGCCCACATGATTGGTACAAGTATTAAGTTATATGACATGGTACTACAGTTTTTAAGAACTCTATTCCTTAGGACCAGAAATATACATTACTGTACCCTGAGGGCAGAGCTTCTTATGGCTCTTCATGATCTAGAAGTTCAGGAAATTATATCTGTTGATCCCTGCCACAAATTCACATGGTGCTTAGATGCATGTATAAGAGAAAGAAATGTAGACATAAAAAGGTCTAGAGAACTGCAAGGGTTTCTAGATACAGTTAAAAAAGGGCATGAACAAGTTCTTGGGGACCTCTCTATGACTCTCTGTGATCCATATGCAGTCAATTTTCTAGCGACATCTGCTATAAAGATTTTACAACATTTAATCAACACCGAGGGACTTCCAAGGGATAATACAATATTAATTTTACTATTACGAATGCTAGCTTTGGGTCTGAGTGCCTGGGAAATGATTGACTCTCAAGATTTCAAGGAACCTAAACTGGATAGTCAGGTTGTTACTAAATATTTGCCTGCATTAATGTCACTAATGGTTGATGATCAAGTGAGGACTCTGCACAATAAGCTCCCACCAGATGAGAGGGAGTCTGCCATCACTACTATTGAACATTCAGGGCCTCCTCCGGATGCATGTGAAGCCTACATGAGAGAAAGTCCTGTATGTGGAGTTCTAGCCATGTACTATACTTTACATGCGGCTAAGTTGAGAGATCGTGGAGCTTTGCTGCGAATATTAAGCATTTTAGGTAGCTGCAAGGATGGACGAGCTTATGAAGACCCATTTTTGCATGCAATTGTTGCACTAATAATACAATTACCCGATGAGTTCTTAGGAGAAGATTTTAGTACTGTTTTATTTGATGAATTCTTTTTTGCCGGACTTTCTAAAGACAATGTTACTAGACATCTATTGAAATTGTTATGGTACATTCATCATAAACTGCCAGAAACTAGAATCCAGACTCTAATGAAAGCCTTACAGCCGGGGACCCAACACAATGAGTCTGTACATAAACTGCATGAAACTCTGCAACAAAAAATGCATTCACAAGTAGGACCAACTCCAAGTACTAGCGAGATGGAATACTTAGACTCCCCACTCATGAGTGTCCCAACACCAGCTCCCTACCATATATAGAACACAGATAATACAGTAATTATGTATATCATAATTATAACTACTGTATATTTTTAAGTTATATTAAAGTATTGATTTTACAATATGTAAGAAATATTTGACTGAGATGAGAGAGAAAGAGATTTATTAAATTTGTATAAGATGTGAGATTTGGATTTCATTTTCGGATTTCTATTAACTTTGACAGCGTCGTACTGCTTCATATGCAGGCTACACCCCAATACTGCCTGGATTGCGGCTGCTAGTATCTGAATATCTACCTTAACATAATATTTTTATTGTGTTTATTTCTACCACAAATTAGCTTTACTGGCTTTGAGTATAATGGCAGCATAAGCAATTTAACAAAAAAGTTACTGGCAATGAAAAAATTACTGACTCAGAAACTAACCATGCCTTAGCCTGGAGTCTAAGTATGTTTGACAAGTCAAAAGTGTGAGGTAAAAGATTCAGCATTTACAACAGCAATCTCTTTAAACTAAATGGGTTGAATGAATACACTGATCATACAAAGTATTGTAATATAATTATTATTAAAAATGTTAATGATGACATATTTTTTTTGTACAGCTGTTATTATAATATAGACAAATATAACATTTTGAGGAATTTCTTACTATCATTTTCAACTTCCTTAAGCTTTGTTTTTTAAAGCAGATGATAAGGGAATATAAGAATACAATGAGAAAATGTTCTCTGCGTCTCACATTCCTACTATCAAGCTGATTCAAGATATGCAGGCAGTGGTGCAGCTTGGTCTGGACGCGCAGTTTGATTGTCCGTTGGCTCATAATAATAGCAATTTTTGTATTTTATTTTTATTCATCTTGGACAGAGACCGAGCCGTACCCAATGAAAAGGGGCCCCGAGTAACAAGGGCAACTTACAAGTCTCACACAATATTTCGCTTACACTTTGTTATACAATCCAATTGCACGTCGGCTTTACGAGGTTCAAATAATAGTACATGATAGAGTAAAACAAAAATCCACTGTAAAATACTTTATTAGTACTGACTTACAAATAACCGTAATCTTACGTAAAGTTATTCAGTTAGAAAAATTAAATTGTAAACGACATTTGGACGAATAAAATGAGCATATTTAGGCAGTCACTGTTAAAATGTTAAGTAGGTATGTGAAAGGTAATTTGGTTAAGCCCGATGGTCGCGCCGCTCCGGCTTCAGGTCCATCGAGTGTAGAGACCGCAGGGACCTAGAGCGCTCGAACAGGGAGGGGTCAGTGTATATTGGTTCGCTGCCGTCATCAAACGCAGTAGCCAATCGCCCAGACGAACCTGCTTCTTCGCCTACGTCTCCGTAATTTCTTCCCAATCCACTGAAATTTCATATTATTCCATGTAGTCAACCAAAAACAATTTTTATGATCGGTCTGTCCAAAGATAAAAGATATACCTAGCCAAAATCATGAAGTAGGTGAAGTAAAGAATCAACCCTTATGTCCCGCTGCTGGGCAGTTCACCGATGCGCTGGCCCAGTGCGGGTTGGTGAACTTCACACACCTTCAAAGACTTTCAATCTCATGAGGCATGCACGTTTCCTCACAATGTTTTCCTTCACCGGTGAGCAAGCGATGGTCTCATGTTAGGGGTGCACTTAGAAATTTAGAAAAACCCATTTCAATGCACACACGGACGGGTCAGGATGAAGTATACCTACTTCATCCTGACCCATTGTTTAAATTTCTTACTAGATTTCTGTATCGTTTATTCCATATTTTCATTATAATTATATTCCTTTCCGTGATCGTTAATGATAAAATGCATATAAACCTTAGAGAGAATGGCTTATGCAGGTGTGATGCGGAAAACAACGATGGTCTGTTGGGGCGAGGCCCCGGGGCCGCAGGCCTCATGGACGGCACCGGGCTCGACGCAGAGATGTTCTTGCGGAGCACCCGCCAGTAGCGCCTGCAGTGACGTAACAATATTATAACCAGGGCATCAGCTGCTTTATACATTTAGCGTAATTTAGAAACTTCTAGACTAGAGATGGAGCCGTATTAGTCTATGTTGTGTCGTCGATGCTCATAACGTTAAGACAGTAAGTGTAAGTTGAGAAACTTGAAAAATATTTATGCTAATTATTTGTAGGTAATGTTCTACTCCTTTCGCAAAATTATTAGCAATCTCTTGCGCGTAATATTTTGCACTAAATTAAAAAGGCAATGGATATTATCGTGATCTGTATTTGATGTGATTTTACAAGTGCAA
This sequence comes from Lycaena phlaeas, assembly GCA_905333005.2. Taxonomy (NCBI): domain Eukaryota; kingdom Metazoa; phylum Arthropoda; class Insecta; order Lepidoptera; family Lycaenidae; genus Lycaena; species Lycaena phlaeas. Next base: position 8,463,735 of record HG995182.1, read on the forward strand.
TATTAATTAACTAAAAATAAAATAAACTTCACTGATAATATACCAACAAAAGAAAACAATATGTTATTCTATATTAATATTAAAATGACGAACTCAGGCGATATCTTTTATGTAAGTTTTAAAAATATTTTAGAATAATTATACCTAATATTCTTTGGAACTATTTATCAAATAGATATCTCCCAAATAAGAAATAGAGTCGATCATAGAGGGCTTCAAGGAACATTCTTTAAAAAAAATATCCATCGCGTCCTCCCATGATGGAAATTCGTAACCACGTTGACTGTAAACGTTAACTATTCGTTTTATTTCAGAGCTTACTTGTATATATACAGAGCGGCGGTTAGCATGGCCAGCAATAAGGACAACAGCACACATAGCGCCACGAGCAGCGAGCGGTAGTGGTAAGGCGAGACGCACACGCCGGCCGCCGCCACCACCGGCGACGAGTCGGGGCCGTTCTCTTCGATCAGCTCATTGCGATTGTCGAATACCTACAAATACATGTCAGATAGTGGCTTCAACCATTGAACGTTGCATCAAATCAAGGATTCAGATAAGAACAGATATCGAGGGTGCAACTAGCTGACAGAATCAACCGGGTAGTCCTAAGTGATTTTGAAGTATTGAAAGATATATTTAAATACTGGTTAGCGTAGCGTTTCTATCGTTTCTGAATATTTCGAAGTATTAATACATACACATACAGCTAGCGAAAGAAATAAAAAAATGGACACTTCGTTGGAATAAATATATCGAGGAAAATATTACTAATAGTGTTAACCCAATTCGTTAGAGTAGGTATATTATAATAAAAAATAACATCCTAAAATTTAATTCAAATAAAAGTATGTTAATTACGTACGTTTTTTCGAAAGGTCTAGCAGGAATTTTAGCCCTGATGGCCTTTAAGCTCAATCGGGCGGTGGGTAGGTGAGCAGATGGCTCACCTAGTAAAGGTAACTACGTTCTTAGTTTGCATACAATAACGAAAGGTACACTGCCAAAATTCGAATATCTTCTTAAATTCTGACAACACTTACCTCGATCATCTTCCTTACGTGACTCGGAGACTCGACTTCATCCTTCAAGTACTTATCCACCTTGGCCTCTTCGTAAGAGATCTTGTAAACGGAAGCCTCACTTTGGTTGGTTTTGTCGCTGGAGCCTATTTCCTCCTTGGACTCGTCTGACGTATCGTTGTGTTGGGTAACCGCAGTCGAATTTGTATCTCTTCGTCGACGGCCAAATGACGGTTCAGATCTTCCAGTGTGGCTGGGGCAATATGCCTGAAATCGAAATGCTATTAATTGAGTACCTACTTACAATGGTTATTACAACAGTGGATGAAAATACTAGAGGCATGGTTTTTCTGGGCGGGAGTAGTTTCAGTTTGGGCAAAACATGTTTTTTTTTCGATTATGATGGCCTTTAAGCTCAACCTTTAAGGCTCACCTTGTAAAATTCGAAAGGGGGGCGCCCCCCTCCGTGCCCCGCAGGGGGCGCGGTATATAGCGCGCTACTCTGGAGAGTAGGTGTTTGGCTAGTCAAGTCCAATACGGTCGACGAGTCATTAGCGGATGAAGTTAAACTATTAGTCGGAGGGCAGGCAAAACATGGATGAGACCGGTTATGGACAAAGGAAATTGCCAGAAAAAATAAAGGCCTTTGCTAAGCAGAGGGGTAACTGGCTGTTGATGATGATGATGAGGAGGTAGTTTAGAAGAGTGCAATATCCTCTATCACAACGATGAACTAAAGTGATATAGAAAATGTGTCAATTGGTGCAGGAATACCGCTCAAGACACCAATAACACTCAATCATATATTGCATTTGAAATCAAAATCAATCAAAATTAAAAATATCTTTATTACGTAGGTACAACTTGTACACTTGAAATAAGTCAAAAAATAAGTAGTTAATAAGTAGTAATAGTAATTAAAAAAAAAACTCGTTTGAGATGCAGGATCCCCTAAGAAAAACCAGAAAAAAACTTAGGGGTAAATAGAAATAAATCGAATCGCATCTCATGTAGCCCCATTGAATGGCGCTGGCTTTGTAATTAAAATGGCAGTGTAATGAGATCAAAATATATCAATATAAGATCTAAATATTATGTCTGTCCAATTGCTTGCAGCCAAATGCATTAGGGTAGGTTAGTTAGCTAACTTAGCGTAGCGAAAAATCCTAAAACGTAGCAATACTTTTTTTATATTAGGTATCTACGCGTATTCATAAGACATAGTAACTATATTAGGGCGATGTGGAGATATACAATATGATGTCCGTTATAGATTACTAATTTGTTTATCAATGTTATATATTATGATTGTTATAGCAGTATTGTGATTGCATATATAATTGGCTATTGTTATCAATAATGAACGCAAAACAAAGTGACTGATCACACACCACGTGTTTATTCAGTACTATAATATGTATATAAAAATATATTTTAGTCCCAATTATACAAGTAAACTCTAAACTGTGCATTCAGCGCGTAGTGCTGCAGTGTAATTTTCTAGAATGAAAGCCATTCTCTTGATAGTTAGTACTATTATTCACTTTCGATTTTTATTTTGATAGGTCGTTAGTTCGCGGTGTGTGATACTTAGTTTTTGTGCTACAATAATAATAATAATCAATAGAAAATCCTAAAGAGCCTTATAAAGATAATGGGATAACATTCGTACGACTTTTCGAATTACTTACTAGAAAATGGAATCCAAAGACTTTTTTAAACAGGCGAATCTACTAAAAGCGTGATAAAGAATATCGTCCAAAGAGACCTAAGTGTATTATTGACTCTTATTGTGTTTTTTATAGCATAGGTGAACAAACGAGCAGTCGAAGATCTTTAGCAGCTAAGACGCCCATAATACATCCATATTATAGCTAGAGAGAGAAACAGAGATTATGAATTTCCGTTGACCTCCTTTTCCCTATCTCCCCACTGAGCTAGAGGAAACTCACAAGCCATACGCAACGCGATAGTATAGCTGTCACATTCCGCCGACATCATGTGAAAGAGTGGTACCACCAGAGCTGCTCCGGCGCAATTTGGCAGTTAAGCAGCCTCTTCTAAGACAATTGTGACAAAGGATGATAAAGACAATTAACAAGTGATGATACCATTCAATAATCACGTTTATTATTATCAATATTATTAAATATAGATATGAATATAAACATACACAATCAGATAACCCCGTGGGTTATCCAGTGATAAAATCTATCACTATGTTTTCACAAGCACTGACGCAAATAGCTAATGTGTGGATAACAATGTGGATCAGAAGAAGAATAAGATTCTTTCGTGTTTTTTAGTTTCTTTTTAATCAAGAGACTCGCATTATTGCACAATCTAAGACGCAACTTGCTTTATGTCCTGTCCTTTTCAGAACACACCACAGCTACTTGACAGAAAAAATAAGGTTCCCAAGTGTACTGTGCTTGCTGTACAAACCAAACATAACGGAAGTGAAACTTTAATTTCTAATATTTAACTACCAAAGAAATACACCAACCAATAGCGTTGCTTTATGCTACGTTCGCCCTTTCTCTCTCTCAATCGGTCTCAATCGCTATCTCCCTTTTCTTCGACAAAAACGTTGCACAGCTTCGTGATGCTTATTGTAAGGGTAAAAATTTTACGTTGCATCCCTAAATTTTTTATCCTGCGCCTAAAGAAGTTTCAGTCCAAAAATGGAAAAAAATCTTAATGAAGATGGTAATGAGCATTAGAAAAGAAAATACTTACAGGTTGGCAGCCATCTCTGCAAGTGCGCACGGTAGCTTCAAACACTAAGAAGTTTGATTCGGGTATTTTGAACGCATTGAACCTGGCTTCGAGGGAATCCCCACTACGGCCCTTGTCGAGCTCGGGGAACACATCGGGATCTACTGGACACCTGTGTGAATGACAGTAAAAATATAAAAGCAATGATGTTGTCAGGTTCCCTGGTAGTAGATAGTCTTGGAATTTATTAAAATAGACCTTTGTCCAGTAATTGATAATATTATGAGGTGATGATAAATGATTATAATAATTATAGCTAGTATTATGTAGTTGTTATCACAAAAATATGTTGCTAGCAAAGGAAATCCTAATCATACTATAGATTATTGTTTATTCACTCTATTTTTTCTAATCTACTCATCCGGGCTATTGGTCCAGGCGTTTTAAAGTTCAATGAAGTACATATTACACACCTACAGAAAAATAAAGTATTACAAAGATAGCTAACATAAAATTTGATATTGCTTGTTTATTAATTATTTTTTCATATGGTAATATACCATGCCATGTCTATTTGTTTTTAATTCATTATAACGTGCGTCACTTTTTTAAATAAAGAAAATGGATACATACCCAACTCTATCAATAAGTTGGACGGACCGTCCTGAATACGGATCTCTTGCGATGACGTTAGTTGCGAAGATGTCCGTCGCGTAGTTATAACCGTCTTGCGCCTCAAGCCTGAAGGTGAGTGGGTCGCCGACGGCAATGGTGGTGGTCGGTCGTCCTTGGTACAGAATCAGAAGACGGACCTTCGAGTTCAACGAACTCTCCTCCGGCAGATACTCGATCGGTATTGGACTGCCGGATCTGTCAATGAGATCACCGCCGAGACTATGGTTAGACATGAAAGTTGGTTGCTTTTGGAAGTTTTATGACTTTGAATGAATTTTTAACCGACTTTTTGTACTTCCGTATTGAATGGTTACGTTGATTTTTAATAAGCCCATAAATACTTATATTATTAACTTCTATCTATCTGTGGCTATAGACGACCAAAAAGGCCCTTCGTTGAGGTGTGGCACTATGCCGTTCTACACAATGTTGTCTTGGATGGACGATGTACTTTGTGACAAATTCACAAAATCAAAAACCCATAAATTCATTTAAAGTCTTACAGTTAGTAGCTGTTAGTATTAACAGCAATCAATAAACTTGTGTACCCATATTTAATTGTATACATAAATTAAATAGAATCGAATGCAACACAAACAAATAAATATCATGTCTATATAATATGCTAATCACATTAAATTTCACACACATAAAACATAGACACACAAACACACGCAAACAGAAAGCTTATTGGACTTGCAACTACATTTCTGAAGGCAATTTAAAAACATATTACCACCTATAAAGAAATAGTATCGGCAGTCATTTTCATTCCTTTTAAAAAAGAAAACTGTTAAAGGTTAAAAACTAGCAATCAAACGACGAGCGTCTATTTAAAAAGTCATCATTATTTGAATTTAGAATAAAACATCTTATGCTTTAATAATACTTTTAATTTACCACCTATCCCGAATCCTTATTAGACAATCCCTATTATTTCATTGACACAATTATTGTATTAAAAATTAATAATTTTATTTAAAAATTGATTTTTAAATAAAATTATTAATTTTTAATACTCTCATTACAACTCTCGGGGCTCGAAAAAAGAAAGTGTCTTGAAAAAGATTTTTGTAATATAAAATCACAATTATAAGCTTAGGCATTTTAAAACTATAAAAATCTAAGGGAATTCAAAGCTCTCTTCAACGAAAATGAAAACCCGTAGTCTTATTTTTGGTTTAGTTTTTATCGGTCGCAAAAGCGCGCTAAAACTTTGTTTTACTTTTTAAATAGACGCCAAAGGTATACAAATTATGAGTTCTCACCCAGCGCCGATGTAGTTTGAGGTGACCACCGCCTCAGCTGGGCCTCTGAATAGACACGTTAAGTTAAAGCGTTTATCCCTAGAAGTCTGCACGTTGTCGCTGAACTGTACCACCACTATGTTTGTCATCGTGTCACCGGCCTGAAAGGATGTCCAAGAGAACATGATTTAAATATTAATTTCAATGCTAATCTACTACCTTCGACTACCTACATTTTGGCAATTTAAAAATTATATATTTTTTTTATGAAAATTACTATCTTATCATAGGCGTCCAGTTTCGAACTATTTAATAAACGCTACAACAGCCGATTCTACATATTCGGATACACAGACACTCCATCCAGAAAATGTCTTTTAGGGACCTGAAAATGCGGCGAAAAGGTTCCAGAAAAGGATGGTACGGCAGTGTTTGCTTCGCGCTCGACTTGGCGGGGGCACTGCCGTGCGCCCAGAAATAAAATATAAAGTAAAAGTTTATATTGTATTTTGTTTATACATAATAATTGAAACCTATAAATAGATATATAAGAGATAAATATGGTATGTTATTTATGTGTCATTAGTTGATAAGGTCGGATAAACATAAGGCACAGATAATAACAATAATTGTTACAGGGTGAGTACTACAAGGGGATAACGAACGATAATAACACTGAGTAATTAATGTAATAATCAAAAAATTTTATCATCCTGAGGAAGGGATGTTATGGCAGCGCGCCCCTTTACATAGATTCATTATAGCATAGGAGGGCAAACACTGCCTCTTGGCGACATTAATATCTACACAACCAAAGATAAAGCAGGTTTTTTCCCCTCCTTTTTCCTATCCTGCTAATGTGCCACTAGAAACTCAAGAATCGCATTAAGCGCGACAGCATAGCAGTCACTTTACGCCGGTATTATGTGAGCGAGAGGTACCACGTCAATCAAACCGGTCCACAGCATGGCACGACCACAAAATTACAATACATACTACGACATGCGACAGGACCTGCGCCATTTTCTATTTCTATTATTATAATAGGTCTTGACTCACCCGTTGAGTTCCACACTCGGGATAGCCGTGGGCCCCCGTGATCCTGAGCACGTTGTTGACACCGCCGTTGCCCCTGAAGAAGCACCGGTCGTAGAAACCATACGTGTACATACGACCATAGAATCCTTCGGGTAGACGGAGTGTGAATTCCATACCATCTTCATTGCACACTTGGGAAACTGCGAATCGATTGAAAACATTTTCAAAAAATATTCATGACTGATGGTCCAGTGGGTAATGGGCTCAGCCTCTTAAACGAGAGGGTCCGAGTTCGATCCTGACCCCCCTGTGATTCCTTAAAATGGATTGCACCCCAAACACAAGAACATCGCTCGCTCACCGGTGAAGAAAAACATCTTGAGGAAACCTGCATGCCTGATGAGATTGAAAGTCTTTGAGGTCGTGTTCACCAACCTGCATTTGGCCAGCGCATCGGTGAACTATGGCCCAATAACCCTCCTCGCTTGATTTCAAGGGAGACCCGTGCCCAGCAGTGGGACATAATATATGGGTTGATGCTTTACTTTACTTTTTCAAAATGTTCATTAAATACGTAAATTATGACGGAGGCAATAAAGCCAGTGAAAAGAAAAATATTAAATTGTGAATATTACATATATATTTCTTCAGATAGTTTTTTCCAAAATTCATGAACCTAGGAAGTGCTAATTGGTTTTAGTTCGCCGGACAAATAGAGGAACAGCGGAGTGGTGAGGGTTCTGCTTTGTCGCAATGAGGAAGGGATCCCTAAAATAATACAAGTTACCGTCCAAGCAGTCATCGGCGATGCGCCCTAGAGCCCTTTCATAGAAGTCGTACTCGTTAGCGGTGTTGTCGAAGTGGGCAGGGTTGGCCGCGTCCAACTCCCGCGTGTCCCGGTCACTGAGCTCGCAGTTGTCCCGGGGCTCGGCTCCGAATGGCACATCCCTGGTCAAATAAAATCCATCTTAAGGGTCTCCCACACGCGCAAGCTTCACCACACTTTTGCCTGCGCAGGCCGGCTTGTACAGTGTACACGGAAAACGCCACAAAAGTGTGGTGAAGCTTGCGCGTGTGGTAGACCCTTAAGATGAATAATTATCTAGAATGGGAAGAGCGCAGTCTCCTAGGCCCTAGCACAAGTATTATAATGCTTAAAAATAACTGGAGTACAGTTATTTGAGTTATTTTTATTTGCGAGTTTGTTTTATATCATCATCATCATCCTTTATTCGTCCACAGTTGAACATAGGCAATAATCGCCAAGACGACCGATCTCTCGCCACTCGCTTCCAAAATAGACCGGCCATTTTTCTAGGTTTCCCTAACACATTATAACTAACTTTGTAACAATAATAAATGAGTATGTATGTAATAAATTAACTATATGCGATTGTAAATAATAATAATAGAAATAAAAAAATATTTATTATGTACTGTTAAAAATATTTTGAATAAAATATACACCTGTAATTAAAAGACCGGCAAATGAAGTCTCGTGCTTCTATACATTCCCTTTGGCAATGCGCCAGAGACTGTGCGGTCGTGAAACGTCTCACAAACCGCCTCTGCATCCGCTGTCTGCCGACCTGTCTAAAGCTGTCATCCTCGCACCGCGAGCCTTGCCAGGGTCTCTGGCCCACGGGAGGCCTACCGCCGATTGGACCACCGATTGGTCCTCCGATGGGACCACCGATAACACCCCCAACGGGACTGTTGACAGGACCCGTTGCTGGACCAATTGGACCACCACCAGGACCGAGGGGAATATCCGTGTCATATCCACCATATCCTCCACCTAAAATTGTAAAAGAAAGTCTGGAATGTCGAACTAAATTTAATTGATTGCGACTGCTGAGCTGCGGACCTTTTTATTTCCTCAAACGACACGGTCCTCCGACACCGTAAGGACTAAGGAGGAAGTAAGTCCGCGTTGCTGTTTGTATTTGTGTAGAAGAATAATTTATCTATGACATTTTGATCGACATAAGAATTAAAAGTTTCCATAAAATTATATTGTACCTGTACCAAGCAGGTCTTATTATAAAACTAAATTATCTATTTTTTACACATCCAAGAGATGGACATGACACGTGATCTGAAGTTATATTGTGTACATAAATAACACTTGTAATTTCTATGTACAGTGCTACAATTGGATAATTCTAATACAATAGCTAATTAAATTAAATAAACAGACATATTTATAGTGATAAATATAAAAGTATATTATATTCTAAAATCTGTGTTGTTTCTTGTTATAATAGTAAAGTGTTAATGTTAAGTAATTTAAACAAAAAGGCGAGTTTTATAAAAAATATCATAGTTATTCCACAAACGCAAGCGCATCGGTGAACTATGGCACAGTATTACAATATTTCCTTGTAATAAATATTGTGACTATGTCCCAACACCCTCCTCGCGTGATTTTAAGGAGGAGAGCCGTGCCCAGCAGTTGGATTATAATTATTGAGTTTAAAGAAGAAGTATCAAATTAGAAAAAAATAATTCTACTTATAACGTAATAGAAAATATAAATAAAAGTGTCCAAAAATCTTGTTCTATACATAGTTTGTCACCAACCCTCTCATACAATAAAACTGTTTCAAGTGCCAAGTGCAACTTTTCATGTTGCTTTTTTTTCGGATGGAGCTATGTTAATGGCCCTAACGCTTCGTCGGTAGTGGGGTGAGCCGGTTGGTATCACCCAGTGATATGGTAAGCGAGGGCTTGCCCCCTGCCAGCCTTGGAGTGTGACTTCCACGGCTTCATGGCGTCGGGTTTGACTTTTCATGTTGCAAGTTGAATAAAGCTATATATAATATTTGTATTCTCACTTAGGGGTCTGTCAATTCCCGATGGAGAGTACTCGCCTCTGTAGCCACCAGGTCGGTCGCCTGGTCTCCTTATACCGAACGTCGGTCTTGGTTCAACAGGATACCTGCGCATGATGTAAAATATTGATAAACTTACTCATATTATAGACGTCAACGTTTGAAAAAAATATATTGATGTATTTTAATTACTCATTCACGCAAAAGTACTGAATGGATTTTGATGAAATTTTATTGTAATATAGCTTACACATCAGAATAACACATAGTCTATAATTTATCCCTGTACTTCTACGGGAATAGGGATTACGCGGGTCAAAACGCAGGAGCCTGTCAGGCATTCAACAAATCTGCTTTATGTTTAGTAATTATATTTATAAGTGGATGTAAATATGATTATTAGAAAATAGAATTATATTACCTGTCAGTCCCGGGACGTACTCTATCCGGGAACCGGTCTGTTGCAGGATAACGGCTTCCCGTGGGATATTCGGGATTGTAATATCCGCCTCGCCCGTAACCTGGAGAGTCATCTCATTAATACGAAGTTAAGTAAATCATCAAACACGGATGTATTAGCAAAACCTTACCCGGGTACGAGGATCCGGTCGGCGGATATTTATCATACAAATCCGGGTATCTATCACCGCCCAGAGGTATCGGGTCCTTGTTAACACCAACCGGGTACCGGCTGAAGGGGTACCGGCTTCCTTCACTAGACCCGGAGAAGCGGTCCTGATCGTATCTATCAGGATATTTGTTGAGCCACGGCCGCACCGGATATCTATCCCTGTCTGCGACCGGATATCTGTCTGCCGGATACCGGTCGGGATACCTATCCGGGTACACGTCGATGGGATACCTGCTGACCGGGTATCGATCAGATGCGGGGTACCGTCCAATGTCATTGGGTGGGTCGTAAATCGGATACCGTCCACCGTCGAGTGGGTATCGGTCTCCAACTGGGTATCTCCCGGCGGGATACCGGTCAGGGCCGGGGGGATACCGATCAACGCCCGGCGGATACCGGTCAACAGGGGGTGGGTAGCGATCGGAGGGGAATCTATCCGGACCAACGCCAGGGGGGTATCTGTCATCCGGATATCTGTCTGCTGGATACCGGTCGCTGGGATACCTGTCCGGATAAAGATCGGGACCAGCCGGATATCGGTCGTCCGGATACCGGTCAGGTCGGCTGTTGTAACGATCGTCGTCATAATATCGGTCGTCATCCGGATACCGGTCCACGCCTGGTGGATATCTGTCCCGATCGCCACCACTACTACCACCTTGAAAAAATTAAAATATATTTAGTTTGAACTAAAATCGATAGTCACAAGAACTAAGTACAAGTCACCACATGCAATATTAAAAAATCATAATCTACATAGTCATACACATAAGTTGAAATATTTCTAAAAAAATTATGAACAAACCATGCATTACTACAGAGATATATAATTAATTAAATATATCTTATAATTATAAAAATATTGTATGATTTTATGTACTTTATTATTAAAGGCAGCTAAAGGTGGCATGCAAAATATCTTTCTAAATAAGTAAAATGAGAGTTTAGACACTTAACATAACTTGTATACACTCAAAAGTATACTTGCTTAAACTATTATGGTAATTAATGAATACAAATTACAGATAATGTTTGAAATTAATGACAATAAATTATAAAATATAATGAAAAAAGAAAAAAAATCGCCAGACGCCATGCTTGCGTTAAGACGTAAAAACTAAAAAGGACCTTAATTTAATAATTAAAATAAACTACAACTAACTACTATATAATTCATATATAAAACTTGTTGATGTGAAACCTCTATTGGCGCGCTTTTGCAATAAAATTAATCGAATATCGTGACTGAAAATGCCATGACGCTATCGTGTGATTGCGCCCGCGTATTCTATATTCTTAAGTTAAGGAAAAATAAATTCTAATATCAACCTAGATGTTTCACATCAGCCGACATGTTATAATGAAAATCATTCAACTTCTACTGAAATACACTACTGTAACGTCGTCTAAAACCGAACCTGACGAATTCGAACCCCAAGATCCAGTCTTGCCTCCACCCGATGTTCCCCCAGCCTCACTCTCGCCACTTACTAGTTGATCTGATAAACCATTTCACATATTATAATCGAATTCTTTTGACACGATTGGACGAATCTTTAGTTGAATGTGATTTGAGTACCTACTAATAAAAAATGTGGTGTCGTTGGACACCAGGTAGGAACGAAGTTCCTTCGGCTAAAAAGAAATGTATTATACACTACTCTCTTGTGTATGCGACTGTTGCGCCTGCGCACGTCTCATTTAACGATTTTATTCCACGCACTTTTTCTTACGGTATTACTATCACATTTTTTTCAGTTCGGTCGCGCAGCAAAATCCCTATCCCCTCCAAGCCTGCCGTAAGGAACTTCGTTCCAATAAATGCTTCGGAAGGGTATTTAAAACGGGTAGCATTATACGACGAATGTATATCAATAAGTTAATTTAAATTCAAATTGTTCTCATCTATCAACTTACATCAAAATCTTATTATAATGTAAAGAGATACATAAATGACAAAAACGTTTAGAAATGAATTGGTGACTTTGTGAAATAATGATCGCAATTTAAAAAATGATAGGAATCCAGCAGAGTTTCTTGTGGGTATCTTCTCTGATATGGGCGCGTTGCGAACCCTCATTATAAACTTAGCCGCTAAGACGATCATAAGTAATCATTATCGAGATCCTATATGTGAAATTAAACAATAAACATGTATATGTGACATTGTATGGGTTTTGAGATTTAAAAAACCTAAATAACAATAAGAAGTAAGCCGAAAATCTATAATATAACTATGACACCAAATATATTTTTCTGAGACAGTATAACCAATTACAGTATGGCTTGTCCCCCAAGTGTCTGAATTGAAGTAACAAGATGGCGATAAATTCGCCGACTTCTGCCGTCCTAATTTCCAACTGTAAGTATTAAATGTAGAGAAGTTTATTTCGCGTTTCGAATGCCTAGGTGATCGAGCAACCATGGTGGCAGTTCGTGACCATGGGGTTGCTGTGGGGTATTCGAAATTCGAAACGTCATACATTTTAATAAGCCGCCATAAAATACGTCAAAACTAGTTGACCTTGAAATATGTATATGACATAATATCTAGGTAACGTCTTCTAATTCTGAGCATATCTTGTATCACTTTTGTACGTGAGCGTTTGCAATAGATATTAGATACTCTTGCATTACCCTATGGAGTGCACACAATGTTCTATTCTTAGTTAAGGTTCAATGTCGCGTAACTTTAGCTCCTTAATGAATATAAGTGGAAGAACATTGTGCTACGTACACATTAGAGTTTGAAATAATATACCTAGTTTGTAGAAACCATTGTAAATAAAGATTTAGTAAATGAACGTATTTTCCTCTGACTATACCTACCGTAATAATATTGTACATACTACATAGCCGTTGAAGTAGCTTCACCCAACATAGTATCACAAGTTTACAAAACGTTATCAAAATGTCATGAATCGATAGTGACATACGGACATACGGACCGCAATAATAAAACTTGTAGTTATTTAAACTCTTGTAAGACTGTCTTGACATTTTAATCAATATATTTAAAAAAAAACATTTTAATATTAAATTAAATATTATAATTCTTGACCTAATCTTTTAGATATTATTTTATTTAGGTAACTACACCAAAAATTGAAGAATCTGAAATTGAAAAACAAAACTAAACCAATAACATGGTTAACAATAAAGTCGACATCTTTATAATCAGCTCCCTATACAATTGGCACAAACGCTAAATGAATAGAATAGAATAGAAGAGAATATAATACTTATTGTATGGGAATGATACTAACTGTCAAATTACATATAAGCTAATGTCATTCCCATACAATAAGGGTCTGTTTCACAATATACTAGTAAAGTACCCTATAGCTATATGACACATAAATTAACTGACACATAAATCTTCTAGTTAGTCTTGATTGGGTTTCACCATCATCTTCCCTGTAAATTTATTTGGCAGATCCCTATTTGGCACCTACTGGTTAGTAGGCTTGGCAACCTCGCATTTCATAGTTCCATTTTACGATAAATATGTTTTAGAAAAACATTCCATGTTGTAAATATATATGAAAATATGTTTTTATAATTTAAATGTATGTATCATACCATCTTTATACCTTTTATTTACATAGACATTGTATATAATGTTATCCATCAAAACACAATTTAAATTATTTTGTATATTACTGTTACCGGAACGTCAAATTGTCAAATGTCGTGAAGCTTTCAACCGCGTATATATCTGTCAACTAATCTATGTGGCAGATAAATTTGCTAATGGCCAGTTGATCCGACCTATAGTTTATAGGGAACTTTATTAGCCAAATATTGCTATTTGTCAATTGTGAAACAAAAACGTTGTAGTTATGTGGTAAATATGTTGCAAATAGCTTAATTGGAACTTTATTAGGACATTGTGAAACAAACCCTAAGTATTCTATTCTATTCGTTTAGCGTTTGAGCCACTTGCGTAGTAACACTTGATGAATAGTAACAACTAACAATACCTAATGTTCTCCTGTCATAAGCATCTGTGATAAAATAAAAGCTGTAATGTAGCCCAAGCATAACCTTAAGCAGACTACTGCGTAAATACTCCGATGAAATGTCAAGTGATACGATCTTATGACAGGCGTGTCGCGAAACGTGACTTCAAAGTAAAAAACTTGTTTAAGAAAATACAAGTGAAATTTTTTATTCACTCCAAAACTCAAGGTTGTCTCATTATGTTACAGATATTTTTAGCGGACCACGGGTGACGGGACCACAAAAAACGGGTTCGTGTTTAGAATGCACATTAGTATAGTAGTAGAGCGTAGGAGATACAAGAACATCATTTATAATTTGTAGGGCTATTCTGTAAGGTTGTTTTCGAATCTCGAAAGCGGTGATATGACGAATTTGACGAATTTGTATTCTTTAAAACTCGGCTATCTGTCTATACCAATAGAGTTCGCTTTCGAAGTAACGTAAAGTGAGCTCTATCACGCAGGTGAAGCTCGATAACGGAATGTTTTTTTACAGAATAGCCCTACAGTTTAGATCTCCTTTTTGTTAACTTTGACATCGATGCAAAATAATCTCACTTGCTATCAATCAACTAATTTAATATATTTTTTTTTGTAAAAAATAGGAATATAAATAAATCAAAGATCAAAATCGAGAATACTGTATTGTAATGGACCAAAAATATTAAAAAGGTAATTGATGATTTAACCATGTCACATACAAACCTACTGTGTCCATTGGAGTGGTTGACCTTAACCTGGCTTCGTCTCCAACTCAGGTCCATTATATCACAAGTACGACAATTATCACAATTTTAATATCTCAGAACTTTACATTGTCATTGAAACGAAGTAAATTCAATACATAAAAAAACTAAAAAGTAATAAATAATGCATTGCTTTTATTTTTGGGCCTACAATTTTTTTCTACTAATGTTTATAATCTATGCGTTTACGACGCCATCTTGAAGTCAGTGTCGCATTTGCCGCTGTACTAACTACATAATAAAAAAATCATCGAAATCCTAACCTAGCCTCGAGGTAAATTCGTATACAATGTGTTACGGTAGTAAGAACGGAAATAAAGTCCCGCGACCGCTGCATAGTGTCCAGCTCCCCTAGACAAGTGGAACAAACGCTAAACTATAGATTCGGAGTGTTTGCCACTTGTCTAGGGGTGGGGAGGGCTTAGACAAAATAACATTTAAAAAACGTTCGAAAAGAATAAAATGTATTATTGACATAAGTCGCGCTAAATCACGTGGTCAATCGATCATTATTGTCAATATCTTATTGGCAAGGAAATTGACATTGACGACTCAGAAGACGATGGCGAATTTCGGTACCTTTCCGATACGATGTTACTTTGTCTAATCCTTTTCTCAATCAGCCGTCTGTCAAACAAATTATGCCATTTTGTTTTCCTATTTGACTACTCTTAGAGTGAACATAGTATACTTACGCATCAAGTTCTCATAGTAATCGAAGTCTGGGTCGTACAGCAGCCTCATGCCGTCTTTCTGGTTGTACCTGCTGAGGCGGCATGTCCTCGCGCGATCGCTGTACACGGCGGATCTAAACATACGTCATTGTTATCGTCCATTGAACCTTCGATAACTAAATAGGCCAGCTTCGCAATGGCCTTGCTATGTTATGTCATGTAAAAACAACATTTGAGACGACATTTCCAGAATAATATGTTTTTTTTATTATTAGTGAAGTGTGTGTCAAATTATATTATTTCTTTTTTGTCCCAAAAAAAGCAATAAAATATTGCTATACTAAATTATAATATGAATCACGGCACAGAACATCACATAATTATTCCATATTTTAATAATTGTGTGGAGTATACTATGTAGATTTCCGTATTCGTTTGCTAAAAATATTTTATTTATATGGCACGAAATAATATTTTGAATTCAATATTTACAGATTTACATTGGCAGACAGCGGAAGCCGGTGGATTTCCGCAACTCACAATTTAATCTAAAGCATTTATTCCTACAAAAACCTTAAATTAAAATAATTCAATCAATTAAATTTGACGCCTGACAGACACGCTGTCTGTGGATGTCGCTATCACTTACCATCAGGTGAACCTACTTGTAAGTCCAAATGACAGCATTATCTGCACTAAAATTAGTCTGTCTAAAAATACTTACCTGCATAAAACTGGCTTGCCTAAAAGTACCTGCATAAAAACTGGCCTACCGAACAGTACCTTTTTTTTCTTTAACGCCGGGAAATGCACTAACGCATCCCGCAGGGTCTCCCCAGACTCGCTGCGCCCGAAAGCTGGTAAATGGACGCAGCTCTACCCACTAAAACCCGGCGAGTGCCACCAATGCCGCCTTTGTTGAGGCGCCCCGGACCTACTAGCACAGGGCACCTCGACGACCAGTCAGTCCCCTCAGGGGGCCAACGCCACCTCCACGGACGGGTTGCCCCGCACCACAGAACAACCCCTCCCACCGTCGGGACAGTACAATGAGGCAAGGTTCCCACCCTCGCCCCTTGCCCTCTGCTCTTTTGCCCCCTCTTCTTATAAGAGGTACAAAGAGCCCCCCGGCTCAATTAGCTTCGCCCAAGGTGTTGGGCTCACCCTAGGCTACTGAGCTCCACCGCCACGACAAGGCTTGAACCATGGTGGGGCACCTAACAGTACCTGCATTGAATACTGGTATATCTGAAAGTGCCTGCATTAAAAACCGGTATGTCTAAAATTATCTGCACTGAAAAACTGGTTTGCTTAAAAGTACCTGCATAAAACTGGCTTACCTAAAAGTACCTGAATAAAAACTGGTGTGTCTAAAAGTACCTGCATAAAAAACTGGTATGTCTAAAAGTGCCTGCATTAAAAGCTGGTATGTCTAAAATTACCTGCACTGAAAACTGGTCTGTCTCAAGCACTCGTCGAGGCACTCGCTGAGGGACCGGCCAGTTATTTCCGAGTGGAACTCTCCCGTGATCCGGCTGTTCCGGTACCTCTGGAAGGCCGTGTCTGGTCGTCGCCCGGGTGAGAACAGGTGTGACGTCACGCTGTTGTCCGGGTACTCGGTCCCGCGAGCTGTCACCCGATGAGAGACTGATCATTGTGAGAGGAAACCTTATTTTGGCTTTATGTATCCAATTCTTTCGCAAACTACGTGATCTAATAGTGCGTTTAAGATATTGGTTTATTACAATGGATAAAAAAATATGTATAAAGTGAAGTGCAATAAGATACTTGAAATGAAAAAATAATATGACTAATTTAAGTACAAAAATCAAAATATTAATTGTATCATAAGAGGCAACAACTTTAAGCCTGAAAAGTTCGCTTTTACATAATTGGCTTATCTTTTAACTTTTCTAAGGTTTAAGTAAACAAGATTGACGTCTTAAGGTAGAAGAAGAAAGAGAAATGAGCTCGAACGTGATGTAGCGTTGCAAATGAAGTAGAACAATATATTTTCATATTTTTCTAAACAACAACCTTTTGCCCTATTATTAATTTTATAGGTTGTAAAAATATTATCATCATAAAAAATACTTACGATTATCTAAGCATACAAGGTCATAGAAGTGGTGTGTCGGTGACGCGCTAACTGTCACGTCGTCTTTCTGAGACACAGAGTCTTCTTCGGACAACACACATTGCTTAGTCATGGCGTCGTGCTCTATGGAACGGCAAAAGTACCTGGAAAGAACAATGACTAGTAGATCAATCATATACGAGTATATTAGCCGGTGGGAGGGTTGTATCACTTTCTCATCTTCCCATCTCATCATCATCATGTTTCTTCCGTGGAAGAGTGTTGATGTGTTCGGAGTCAAAGGACTAAGAAAGGACTAATTGCTGGGTACAGATACTCAACATCTCCTGTCTCAGGATACAGAGTAAGGATGAGATCTCTGGGCTAGTTCCAGGGAAATGATATTTTGTTCGTGGGTGACTCTGACCACTACCATCATATGGCAAATAAGTCACTTGACCTATCCTACTAACATAAAAAAAGATAGTTACATGTTGATCGCTTTTAAACAAATCAGTTACCTATCTATTTTCTAGTGATTCTAGTCACCACATACGACATGACTTCTTATATAGAAATATCATAAAAGAAGGAAAGAGAAGAAGAGTTAAAACGCGAAGAACTTATATAGAACAGAAAAAGAAGAATGAACAGGTAGTGTAGAATCAGGAGGTGAAGGTATTGACAGAGAGAAAAAATGCTTTTTCTAATTCATCTATTGGTCTTGATTTTTGCTCATATGACAAACCCGTGCACAGAGCAAAGTTTTCTGTTCCAACTTAATAATTAATTAGTATACTGTAAACTGAGCCCTACTCTGATATTGGCAAATTCTTCAGGAAGCCAAAGTGAAATAAGAAGAAGAGAAAAAATGATTGGCGATTACTCCACCAAGACAAGACCATAGAGTAAAGTGATACAACGGAAAGACTCTTACGGCGGTTTTCAATATCCTATCTATATTATTATGTTCTTATCTATCTTGAAATTTTGACACATTTTCTTACAAAACCTGTCAAAATTTTAAGATAGGTAAGAAAATTTTAAGATAGATAGGATATTGAAAACCGCCGTTAAAGATCTCTTAGAGAGAGATTGGTTAAGTAGTGATAAGCTCTGTTCTTAAGTTCTGTTCTTAATATTTCTATGGTGATAAGACTTACTTTTCTGCTCGCACGCACATCGACTGACATTCGTCGAGGGTCATATTGGAGAAGACATCAGCTTCAAACGGCCCTCCTAACCTCTTGTTTTCTTCTTTTATAAAAACTGCCAAGCCATCGCATCTTCTTTCGGCTACAAAAACATAATATCATAAAGTTATGTCATAAACTACCTATAAAGATAAGTAAATCTTATACGAGTATCTTTAAACTCTTTCTCTTCTATATATTATCTGAATCTCGGTAACGGCTCCAACGATTTGCATGAAATTTTGTAAAAATTTAGTTGTGAAAATTTAGTTTTATCCGTGTTTTGATTCAATGAAAAAATATCATTAGAATACGGACGTATTTCGCTATCAAATAAAATGTCGTGATAGCTAAATGCAAATTTAGGCAGTTATGATTCGATAGAACCTGGTTCATATCTCTAGTCCGATCCGACTTTTCTTTTTTCTTTTTTTTTTAAGTTCATTCTTCAAACAAAAAATCCGAGCAAATGCTCGGTCAACGAGGTACTCTAACTAAACACAAAGACATAATTGATTGAATGTACCATCGGTCCTTGATGGAAATTTATGTTATAGCAACTATAATAAATCTTTATATAGACTTTTTCCACTATTTATTTTATATATTATAACAGTTACAATTTAAACTATTATAATATATTAAAATAAACAATGGAAAAAGTGTATATAAAGTTTAATTATAGTGGCTATATCGTCCATAAGTATTAGCGATATACAATGTATAAACTTATGAGTTACGACTTATGGGTACGAAATTCGTGTAATTATACTGATAATTATAACCAGACGAATATTGCATTTATGTACACATATTACGTAACGTAAGTTTATACATTTCATTTTAGGCTAAGAAAATAACTACACTTACATAAGAATACGCATTTCACAAAGCCAATACAATCGTCGAAAAAATCTTACCGTTAAGACAAGTATTTTCCAGATAGTCAGCATTGTGGTCGTCTTCTAGAAGTTCAGGGTGTGTTCTCCGGGTGAACCTGCTCAGCGAGCAAGTCCTCAGAGCGGAATCGTAAGTGGCCGATCGGCAGACGAAGCTGAATTCACCCAGACACTTGTCTTCACACTCCGTGCGGTTGGCCACCATTATTTCCTTGAGGTCTGAGGACGGCAGCTTGAGACGCTTCCGCGCGTGACGCTCGAAGACATAACGACGGGATGGGCATTCTCTCTCCGGTCGATTTGCTTTAAGAAGACAAGTAAGTAAATAAAACAAGTAACAGTAAAATGGCAGCCGTGCCTGCTTAGAAATGGTCAGTGTTATCTACGAGCAGCACCCATACCTGCCTCTCTATGAACCTGTACCTGGGTTGAGAAGAATTTGCTTTTGTGAGCTATTCATAATCAGAAATATTTATGGTTATCATCCTCACCAGACATTATCCGTCTATTGCTCAAAAGACCTACCTAGCGACCTACCATTTTAAGAAACGCAACCGATCTCTTGCCACTGCACGGAGATCGTCTTCCCACTTGGTTAACTTAGCTGAGAAAAATATCATGAAATGTGTATTCTATACTAATATTATAAAGAGGAAAGATTTAATTGTTTGTTTGTATTGAACAGGCTTCGGAGATACTTGTCCGATTTAAAAAAATCCTTCATGCTTGGAAAGCTACACTATGCCCGGTGAACATAGGCTATATTAAATTTTAAAAAAAGTTAGAGACTCGTATTAAAACTTAGTTGACGCAGGCGAAACTGCGTGATTCAACTAGTTGTTAAATATAATCATTCTCTTCGATATAGATCTTCACGAGGCTATCACGCTAGTGTAACAATCTTAAAACGTAAACAAACCGCATGACTAGGTAGCCTAACATCAACTCAAGTATTATTATTTATTATACAACTAGCTATTTATATTATCATTGAATGTAACTCCTATATAATGTGCATCACATTTTTTTCGCTAGGGAATGCGTATAGTTATACCCCACTCTAGGTGTGTTATGTGGGACTCTCTGCGCCCGGAAAGATGGTAAGGTGAGCGCAGACACCACCCACTAAGCCCCAGCGGTGTTCTCTGGAGCTGTCAACGTCTGCGGGGCCTCGACGGCGTGCCACCCGACACTCTACTCTGGAGGCAGAGGGCGGTGTCCCCCCTTCCTTCTGTGCTTACACTGTATTAACACGAGATTAACCAGAGGAGGCTGGTCAGGATCGAACCCGGTCCCTCTCGCTTAAGACGCTGAGTTTACCCACTGGACCATCGTCACACATCAAAGTGTATATGCCAGTAATACACTGTCTCTTTTAACCTTCTATCCGAATATAACAAAGTCGTTTTATTTAGCTCTTTATTTGTGTCTTTTTTTATCACTGGTAACGCTGAAAATGTTCTTTTTATTCTATGGATTGCTAACTGCTGTCGGGGTTTATTCAGTTTTACAACTTGACCTTAAAAAATAGACCTCTAATATACTTTTTACTGATTCTATAAATAACTTCTATATGGTACACCAGTAATAAAATGACAGCAATTGGTCAATTGTACTATTTGCTAGCGATCGTTTCTGAGGTCATGCGTCATAAGACTTAAATAGGCCAGAGTGATCGAATGAACATAGAGCTAGTAGTCATTCTACAGTGTATTTACGAGCTAGCTGTATTCCAGTTTTACCATATATTTCAGATTCGTTCCTCTAAAATTATTAACCCAATAATTTGTATGTCGAAGCTCAAAATCCGCCTTGCTCTAGAGATTGGCTTTTTTTTTTAATGGACTTATATGCTGGTGGCCTTAAGGCCTTTACGCTTAGGCTGCGTTTCCACCGGAGATGAGCCTTACTGCGTTGCGAGGAATGTGTTTTTAAGAACCAATAGAAACGCTTCATTTGGCTGACCACGTTCAGCGCGACGTCTCTATTGGTTCTTGTAAAACACATTCCTTGTAACGCAGCTTAGGTCATCTCCGGTGGAAACTCAGTCTTAATCGGAAGAGTAGATGAGCAAATGGCTCATCTAAGAACCTAAAGATTGGCGCATTCAAATTGACAAGTCAGTGGCAATGTAGCATTATGCACTTGAAAGTGTTCTCTCTTGAAGATTAGCTCCTACTAACATCCAATCTCACAAACATTAAAATATCTTTCTAATATTTGTTTATATAGACTTACAGGTCAAGCAAATCTCGTTGAAATGCACGCTGTTGGGCACAATCATAAGAGTACCAATCCCTTCGGGTGCCGCTTGTTCCCTGGTCAAATAACACGTGGACTCCTCATATTCGGGCTCAGGGCTGAAGGCGGCGATACGAGCGCCAGGCTGGAAGTCAATGGAGTTGCAGGTCCTGACCAAACTGTTTCCAGAACGATCTCGAAGGCAGAGATCTTGACATTTCTCTAGAACGCGAAACGGTGGCGCTGTTTCTCGTATCTGCGACAAAAATATATTAGGTTAAGTTTTGTGCTATTTTAATATATTACATAGATAATGCTATGAATAAATTTTGTAAATAATGTTTTCAATATTTCTTCAGCATTATTACAAAGAGACCCTTGGATATGATATGATCTCCGTCAGCATGAAATCATCAATCGGTTTCATCCATCTGCCTAGCCTTTTCCCAACTATTGGGGTCGGCTTCCAGTCTAACCGGATTCAGCTGAATACCAGTATTTTACATGGAGCGACTGCTGTCGGACCTCCACAACCCAGTAACTGGGTGATACGGTACCCCGCGGTTGGACTGGTTGTCAGATTCTCGGGCTTCTGACGACCCGTAACGACTGTCAAAGATCCACGAATGACAGCCGGGACCAACGGCTTAACGTGCTTTCCGAGGCACGGAGGAGTCTCGGTATGTAAAGATGGTCACCTATCCATGGACCAACCTTGGCAAGTGTTGCTTAACCTGGTGGATCGATCCGCGCGGCTGTTACCACTGCGCCACGAGCTCCATCCGTCAAAATCATCAATTGGGTATATGTATTTTATTTTTCACATTGCTATTTGACACGCTGAACATTCTTAATAAATATCAGTAGCTAATTTCGAGACTAATCATTGCTAACAATAGAATAAGGGCTCTTTTTTGCAAAGACTCATACGGTGTCTTGTAAAACAAAATCCCCTCGCGAAGAGAGAAATTTGTTCATAACATAACATTTCTCCGTGTTTAGTGTCCGTCCCGCTGTCATCGAATACGCATGAATTGTTACGCATTTTTTTTTATTTATAATGAAGGTTTGTGTTGAAGTGTAACGAGATTAAAAAGAATGATTATGGGATAATTGTAGTAGCTGGTATCACGATTCACGAACACATGTTTGAAAATGTTGACCTGTTGTTTTTGTTTTGATTGTAGGGCGACACTCCATCTAGACAGACATATTAATGATCTAAGAGAAAAGTATTATCAATGTATTTCAAAAGATAACATGCAAAATATATTGTTGACAATGGAATTACATGTTTAAAATGGTGATATGATATTTGTTTAACTCACAACGTCATCATCAAAGCCGTGTAGTTGTTGGTTCGGTAACCTCTCGTACATAACTCTACCCATTCCTTGGTTGCATGTCGTTTGAGCTGAAAACACAATTCAGATTAAGAATCATAATCATTCGAATTTCGAACGCATCCCACGTTTGAATGATTGTGGTGAATGAAAACATGAATGTCAGGAATTTAATAACTATACGATCGCTGTAAAATACCTGAATTGTAATAAGTTAACTCAAATCCAAAACATTGCTAAAAGTCAGTTTAATTATACTTGATATATTTTACAATTGTAAACCTAATTTTAGGCAGATATGGGGGCCTAGCCAAAATGCCATTACGAAAACGACAGCGACGATCGTTCGTCCGTTCGAAGTTGTGATGGGCTAAATCACGTCGTCGATTGAACGATCGAGCGATCGACGACGTAATTTAGCCAATCACAACTTCGAACGGACGAACGATCGTCGCTGTCGTTTTCGTAACGGCATTTTGGCTAGGCCCCATGAATTGTCTGATAATCGTTTAACGATAAAACTCTATAGCCGATGGAATAAAGTAAAGAAATTACAACGCGATGTCGTTTCTAGTCGATTTTACTGCTGCATGGCCCTTTGGGGATAGAGAAAAGAAAGGCAACGAATCTGCGTAACCACTGGTTGTGTGGATGTTTATGGGCGTCGATAGTCGAAGGCTTTGACTGTTCGTTTCTATGCTATAAAAATCTTACCATTGGCCATAGT
Source organism: Lycaena phlaeas (assembly GCA_905333005.2). Classification (NCBI taxonomy): domain Eukaryota; kingdom Metazoa; phylum Arthropoda; class Insecta; order Lepidoptera; family Lycaenidae; genus Lycaena; species Lycaena phlaeas. The sequence continues at coordinate 8,487,804 of HG995182.1, forward strand.
GAGCATGGTGAGCGCTGTGAAGGCATGCATTACGCTCGCTCCCCGCGGCTTCATCTTCCTGCTGCTGCGTCACCGACCTGTCATAAGGTATGAACGACGTTCCTGTGGACATCAGAGTATTATCCATTTGTGTGTGGTGGGATTTGGTTTTTGAGCACGTGAACACAAACAATTTCACCTGAAACTAGCTCAGCTATGAATAACCTTCTGACCTTCCTTTCCGCAATACAGCAAAGCTGTCTGGCGTGGGAAAATCGCGATGATGATAATAAATATCAGACCTTCACAAAAGAAACGCGGCATTGCGCATTTCTCCCAATCTACCCACGGCTATTACAAGGCCCTCCGACAAATAGCATTACTTTACCTGAACTAACTTGACTAGCCAAACTCCTACTCTTCTACCTCCTGCGGGGCGCGGGGGGGTGTCCCTCTTTCGAATAAATCTAAGTGAGGCATCTGCCTACCTACCGATTGAGCTTAAAGGCCATCAGGCCTAAAACCTTAAAAAAAGGGCTATTACAAAAAATAAAATAGAAAGTCCTATCATCAAAAAATAAGATAGAATGTTTCATTTCTTTGAAAATCATTACGACAGCTCAATAACAATACTTGTAATAAGCTAATTTTGCTTCTTTCATAACAACTTTTTGTGTGTAATAAGCTAATCTGTAATAAGCTAATTTTGCTTCTTTCATAACAACAAATTATTTAGAATGTTTTGAGCCTGCGGTATGATAAATTAAACTTGTATTAAGGTGAAACGTATGACATGTCATGCTCGCTTATGCCATTGCAGTGGTGGCGTTGTGTGATGGGTCCTCCACTTCCCTCTAATATGTGGAAGAGGTTGACGCTGGCACACGCGTCCTGGCCTATGTGAAGGTGCCGCTGTGGTGGCTGGTCGTGTTATGCAGTTTCTACCTCGCTTGGTTTTTTTGTTTTCTTTTTATTAACATCCTCTTGTTTGTTTTAATATTGCGGGGTCCAAATTTATTTACTTACTTATTTATTTTAGGCAAATGTGAATTAATTTATGTAACTAGTTATTATAATATAATATTTATATTTTTAAGGATTATAGTTTTAGATTATTCATTATTATTAGATTATTATTTTTTTATAATATTATGTAATTAGTTTATAATTTTTTAAATTATATTGTAATTCTTTTATTGACTTCCTACAATAAATCGTATATAAATACAAAATATATCCAAATATAAAGTTATGATACTAGCATGTTGTTATTATTTATATGTATATTAGTATGTTGTTATTTAGATGTATTTACAAAAATTGTAAAACTATATTTTAAAAAGAGCAATCCTACAGAGTTTCTTGCTAGATTCTTCTCTGAGGAAAACTGCTACTTTGCGAATCTAGCATTAGCTTATAAAAAAAATTTACATGTTTCAAGTGCTATGTAATTTGCCTACGAAATAAATATTATTTGATTTGATTTTGATTCAACTTATTTTAAACACAAATTCCTCGGTATATTATGCCTATCAAGTATAAAAATAGTTGCCAATTTGAGTGACCAGTGACATGTCGAGCATGAACCTCGGTTGGCTGCGTGTGATGAATGTGGTGAGACAATCGGGCGCAAGGCTGCATAAACACCATGCTATGTCTAACATTACACACAATACCTAGGACTAATCATTATCGACGATTTACTATGGCCTTGCGAAAATCTAATTTAGTCTAAAGGGAATTAGAACGAAACATAATGACTGAAAAACCTATGTTTAGAGTTTTTTTTTTTAGATTTTGTTTAGATTCTCACGCTGGTGGTTCCGAATAAGGCGTTTTAAATAATAAAACAATATATTTAGTTTCCCTTTTTTTTCATTCACTTGTGTTGTGAAGTCTAGTAGTATCGAAGACTCGTTCCCACCGCTTCAACTCCTGTATAGTCAGGAACGACTGCGGTCACTACCAAATGACTCTTTGATAGGATCTCTGGGAGCCCGATAAAACTGATTTGGAAGGATCAAGACAAAAATAGGAAAATCCTTCGTTACCTAATTTTTATAATAGTGGTATTTAATATTAAAGGTTATTATTAAATTTTATGCGTTACCTAACGTATAACAAAAAAACATCAAATTAGTTGTTTGAATTTAAAATTAGAATTGTTCAGCAAATCGGATTATGACCACGTGATCACGACCATATAGGGTTCCAATTATATTTTCAAAGCATTAAGAGATTCAATCGGTCCATTTGGTCCTGACACTACGGGATTCGCGAAATATTATAGCTAACAAATAGTTAACATATAAAAACTTTTTTCATTTATCTTCTCTATGGCGACAATGTAAAATTGTCGGATACATTACAAATTGATTTTATTCAGTGATATGTTACCGTTGTACTTATTGGCATGTAGGGTAACAAAGGTAATTATTTTAGTTTGATTGTTAGAACTACCTTTATTTACAATTTACTGTTAGGCTTTAAGCTTTTACGCCATTGATATTGCTATTAAACATTTGTGACACTGAAATAATCGTCTAACAATAGGAAATATTATATTACTAGCGAAGTATTAGACCCGACAAACATGGATCTGCCATATCATTTCTAAATTCGACCGACCTATTCTTATATCTACATGAAAATTTTCACGAATTTTGGTCGAGTTGTTTCGGAGGAGCGCAACCAAAACCGCCGAGGCACGAGATGTATAAAATAATATAATATAATATAATTATTATAATATAATTATTACAATATGTTATAATCTTACTTATATTATAAACGCGATACTTATATTATAATTTGTAAGAATCTACAGATGTGTGTTTGTTACTCTTTCACTCGAAAACCACACTGAATGGATTTTGATGAAGCTTTGTATATATTTTTTTTTACATCTTTACATAGTATAAAACAAAGTCAATTCCTTTGTATGTATGTATGCTTAAATCTTTAAAAGTATGCAACGGATTTTGATGCGGTTTTTTTAATAGATAGAACAATTCAAGAGGAAGGTTAATATGCAAAATAATAAATCTTAGTTAACGCAGACGAAGCTGCGGGCAACAGCTTGTAGGCTATTTATCCCCGTACTCCCACGGGAATATGTAGAACGCGGTTAGAAGAAGCGCTATTAGTTTTAATATGGATACAGGTATTTTATTTAAGATTTTGAGAGGAGAGGAGAGGCAAATTGATGTGTGGGTAGTTTACACTGTGTCATGCTCCTGGCTGCATGGGTCCCATCCTGCTTGTTTCTCCCGTCAAACAGCTTTGCTGTGTTTGCGTGACAAGGGCAGAACAGGCAGTGTAATTAATTACAGGCACCGTGACTTATCATGTTACGTTTCAAGATGGACAAAATTGATGACTCGCCTGTGACTTTTGGACTTAATATTGTAGGGTATGCGTAAGATTAATTATTGTAAGAAAGCGTTTTGAATAAACCAGTCAGTGAACCGACGCTTGTTTCATTACACGAATACTCAACTGGCGACGAGAAAAATTAGTATTTAATAGTTTTATATTGACTTACGTGTGAAACTAGTATATTATAGTGACGATGCCTTTCGGAAAAATAGAAAACTTTGATTTATCTTCGCGAAAGTGGACGATTTACATAAATCGAGTAAAACAGTTCATAGCGTTGAATGAAATTAAAGAATCTTTACACGTAGCCACACTGATTACTGTCGTTGGCGAAGAAACATATGACCTTATGTGTGACCTATGCGCGCCGAACAGACCGGAGACCTGGACATTTGACGACCTCGTAGAAATCGTGCAGAAGCATCTCGAACCCAGGCGCTCGGATATAGCAGAGAGACATATATACCGCCAAAGACGACAGAATTGCGGCGAAGACCTGAGTAGTTATCTACAGGCGCTAAAACATCTGGCGAGTACATGTAATTTCGGAGATAAGCTAGAAGAAAACTTAAGGGATCAATTTGTGTCGGGTCTCGCGAGCGACGAAATGCGAAGTCGACTCTTCGCGGAGACTGATCTAAGCTACAAGCGTGCGGTGGAGCTGGCGCTGGCGCTGGAGGCTGCCGAGCGGCATGCGGTGGCGAGCGGTGCGGCGGCGACGGGCGCAGTTGGGGCGGCGGCGGTGCACAGGCTGGGCAACGGCGGCGGCGATGCAGGCCGCGCGGCGGGCGCCGGCGGTGGCCGGCCGTGCTGGCGGTGCGGGAGACCGCATCCCCCGGATAAATGTCGGTTCAGAAATTTTACGTGTGATGTATGTGGAGTGAAAGGCCATCTTAAGGCCATGTGTAAAAATAGTGGTGAATGTAAGCGACGCAGCCACCCGGACAGTAAGGTATTTATGGACAAAAAACAATTTCATAATATTGTAGAAACTAGTGATTCGGAATATGACGATTTTTTCAAAATATGTGTTAACGGTTCGAACGATAAGCCCTATGTGATTAAGGTCTTGGTAGATTCAGTGCCGATTGTATTTGAAGTGGACACGGGGAGTAAAATATCAGCAATAAATAGCGATTTTTATCATAAATATTTTTCTCGCAAGAAAATTTCGGGAACTAAGCTTAAGCTACATTCATATACAGGCGGCACGATCGAACCGGTAGGATTTATTATAGTGTCCGCGCAGTGTGTAGATGCGGCCGGCGAGTGCCGGGCAGCGCGGGCGCTCGCGTTATACGTGATACCGGGCGGGGGCCCCCCGCTCTTAGGTCGTTCATGGTTGCGTTGTTTACAACTAGATAATATTAATATTGCACTAAATAATATTGGGTCTCTTAATGAATCGGAACATATTGTACAAAAACTAAGTCGCGAATTTTCAGATGTATTTACACCGGGCTTGGGAACGTGTACTAGTCGATTCTCCCTTAGATTGCGAGATCGCGAACCTATATTTCTCAAAGCGCGTAATTTACCGTTAGCGTTGAAAAAACCAGTTGAATTAGAGTTAGACAGGTTAGTTAAAGAAGGGACAATAGTCAAAATTCAGGATTCGGATTATGGTACACCGATTGTACCGGTAGTTAAGAGAAACGGGGAGATTCGAATATGTGGTGATTATAAGATTACTATTAATTCGAAACTGGTACGTGAACCGTATCCTTTGCCGCGTATTGAGGAGCTTTATGCAACACTTAGTGGAGCCCATGTATTTTCTAAAATTGATTTAGCACACGCATATGAGCAGATTATGTTGGATGAAGATTCTCAAGCATGCACGGCCATAAGCACGCACGTTGGGACCTTTAAATATATACGAACACCTTACGGGTTGAGTTGCATTCCCGAAAAGTTCCAGAAATTGATGGAGGAAGTGATGAGAGGCGTCCCTATGACAGTAACGTTCATTGATGATATCTGTGTTGGGGGGGTTTCATTTGCTGACAATTTGCGTAATTTAAGAGAGGTGTTTAGTAGGTTGCAAAAAGTTGGACTTAGAATAAAGTTAGAGAAATGCCAATTTTTTAAGAATAAGGTTTGTTATATAGGTCACGTAATAGACAAAGACGGCTTGCATCCCGATGATAAGAAAGTAAAAGCAATACTGAAAGCACCCCAACCAGAAAATGTAACACAGCTAAAATCTTTTTTAGGTCTCATCAATTATTATGGTAGGTTCATCCCGCATTTAAGCACTATTTTACACCCGCTTTATAATTTATTAAAAAAAGAGGTCCGATGGTATTGGGATGGTTCTTGTGAAGAATCATTCTCTAAGATTAAACAGATCTTAAGCACAGACAAGGTGTTGGCTCATTACGACCCTAGCGCGGAGTTAGTTCTGAGCGTGGACAGCAGTGCATATGGTTTAGGTGCAGTGTTGGCGCATAAGTATAAGGACGGCTCAGAAAAACCGATCTGCTATGCCTCACGCACATTATCGTCAGCTGAACAGTCATATAGCCAATTAGACAAGGAAGCTCTAGCCATTTATTTTGGGGTTACTAAAAACCATCAATATTTGTATGGTAGGGGGTTTAAAATTCGCACGGATCATAAACCGTTATCATATATTTTCGGTGATAAAATAGGCATTCCACAGTCTGCAGCGAGCAGATTACAAAGATATGCAGCTCGATTAGCAGCTTATGATTTTACAATAGAGTGGGTGAATTCGGCTAGTAACGCGCCGGCAGATTGTTTGTCTCGCCTCCCGTTACCGTGCAAGGTTAACGCAGAGGATGATGATGATGAAATATCGTATTTATTTTACATAGATAACGAGCTTCCGTTAAATCATAAGGATATAGCGAAAGCTACGGAAAGGGACCCAGTATTACGTAGTATTTATGGTTATATTTCATTTGGTTGGCCGAATTATATATCGGATAATAAAGAAAAATGTTATTTTGATAGAAAAAATAACTTACTTATTGAAAATGGTTGTATTGTTTATAATTACCGTATTGTTATTCCGTCGGTATACCGCAAACAGATTTTATCTGAGTTGCACGAGGGCCATTTAGGGGTGGTAAAAATGAAGGCAATTGCACGTTCATATGTATATTGGCCCGGAATAGACGGAGATATTGAAGGTGTTTGTAAATCATGTGATGCGTGTCGCCAGCAGCGCGACGCGCCCCCGCACGCTCCCCTCACGCCTTGGCAGTTTCCGTCGCGACCATGGCAGAGACTTCACGCTGATTTCGCAGAGTATAAAGGCAAACATTATTTGATCATTGTCGATGCACATAGTAAGTGGATAGAAACGTATCAGTTAAATAGTACGACAGCCACATCGGTTATTAAAAAATTTAGGGAATTGTTTGCTCGTTTTGGACTACCGTCCCAGATTGTGACAGACAATGGACCACCCTTCACATCCAGTGAATTAAAGCTATACTTTGAAAAGAATGGCATAGTACATAATTTAACAAGTCCCTATCGTCCTAAGGGAAATGGGGCGGCGGAAAATGCAGTTAAAACAGTAAAAAATTGCATTAAAAAAGCTCATTATGAAGGGGTGGATGTAGACCAAGCAATCAACAGGATGTTATTTCAATACAGAAACTGTGAACATGCTACTACCGGAATAGCCCCGGCCGTAGCCCTCATGGGACGTAGACTGCGTGGTCGCCTGGACCTTTTAAGATTCAATGTCGAGGATCGTGTGCGGGCTAAGCAAACAAGTCAAGTGGAGCGCGCTGGCGGGACGCACCGTGATATAACAATCGGGGAGACGGTCTTTGTAAGAGACTATTCTAATAGAAATAATAATAAGTGGGTCGAAGGGCAAGTTAGCGAACAAGTCGGTCCTGCTTCCTTCGCGGTCAGTTTACCCAGCGGAACAACTAGACGACACGTAGACCAAATCTTGTCATCGAAACCCAATCGCTTTTCGCTAACTCGCACGTCGACGGCGTGCGGCGTAAGGGATAAAAGCCCTATGCAGAACTGCGCCACAACTTCGATATCGCAAGTCGAAACCATGTCTGACGCGATACCACAAGATGCGGAGGGAGAAGTGCCGGTAAGCTCGAGCGTGATTGACTCAGAGTCTACTCCGACGCAAGTGCCGCAGCTGCCGCCCTCGCCCCCCGGTCAATTGATTAAAACTGTTCAATTGCGACCTCGTCGCACGCGGACCAATGCGCAAAAACAAAATGTTAATTAATTGATTGTAAAATAAATATTGTAATTAAGGATTAGGTAAGGAGGTGTAGGGTATGCGTAAGATTAATTATTGTAAGAAAGCGTTTTGAATAAACCAGTCAGTGAACCGACGCTTGTTTCATTACACGAATACTCAACTAATATGACGCCGAGAAATGTGTTTTGACGTGATAACGTCTTATAATTCGATGGAGCCTGCTGCACTCGCGAAAAATCATGACTCATACGGTGTTAGCTCTGAGGCGTTCCATTTAAGGCTTGAAGTGCAAGCGAGAGCGCGGAACGAGCGACAAAGAGGCACAATCGGTTCATCAGTATTTTCTTATGACGTTGTCACGTTCAACTACCGTAAGTAAGACAGACAACCAATTTTAAACCAATTTATCATGTAGGTAGGCTTTCCGAGTGCGTTAAGGCGTTAAGGTGAGCCTTTAATTGGCACCTAGTAGTTGTATTACGGGAGAAATTAGTAATAATGGTTTTGCATTTGCATATTCGGGCGGAGATACATTATTAGTCTTAATGGTCACTTAAAATTAAAATTATAAGTATCGGGTGATATTGATGTTTTATCCTTACTGATATTATAAAATATATGAAAGTAGAGATGTTTGTTACGCTTTCACGCGAAAATTACTCAACCGATCATCATGACACTTTGTACACATATTCTCGGAGGCACTAGAAGTAACATAGGATACATTAATAAAAGAAAATTCTTGCTTACGCGGGTGAAGCCGCGGGCCACAGCTAGTACAATATAGCTTTATATAGGATATCTTTAGTAGGACTATATAGGATTTAAAATTAACATGGTTATTTTCATTATTTAAAAATTAACCTATTTAAAAAATAATGCTAAAAACTTGGAAAATATCCCGTTTTAAAAATTTATAGTAGGACTTTTTACATTCTGGTAAAACATACCAAGTACATTAAGTAGTGTCGCGAGTAATATAAAATATCGTGTCATCAGTTGTAATCAACATGACAAAGAGCGGTCGATGAAAATTTGGGAGTTTCCAAAAAAATTGTGCCGATGGAAAGCGGACGTACACTTCCTGCCCTTTGTGTCCGAGCGACGTCCTCGCCGGCTACTAATGACGTGGTCTACAATTTTGTACAGTTATCAGTCAAGTGAAATCATCGCAATTATTATTAACATTAAATGTTTGGTACTCTTTTTACTTGAGTAGGCAATGACAGAGAAGCCACCATCGATAGTGGTCGCCAAGGATATGTTTCCAATAACTAAGACCAGCCCGAGCAACTCATTGATGTGTCACTAAGGCTGCGTTTCTATCGATGAGCTAAGCTGCGTTGCGAGGAATGTGCTTTACAAGAACCAATAGAGACGTCGCGCTGAACGTGGTCAGGCAAATGAAGCGTTTCTAATAGGGATGTTGACACATGTTACAAATTCATGTAAAGTTGTTTTACATATTAAATGCAGTGTTTGAAAACCTAAAATAACATTTAAAAAGTCTACTTATTTGTCTTAAAATTTAGAAAATTAATTTAAAATGCGTTATTTATCATGCATGATCACGTGACTGTAAACGCCAATAAGGCGATGACGTCACTGAACATTGAGCTAAGTACAAACTCACCTAACATAGCGCGAGCTTTTTTCTTTGTTTAATTTTTTGGTAAAATTGGACATATTTCTTTACAAAAGTATTTTTTTCGTGTTCATATATAGTATACCTATCAAATAAAATCAATTACAAAAATTAGTCAACATCCCTATTCACACATGAATCTCGCGCACGCCTCGAGGGTGTGCTAGGCCGAGTCCACCACCGCGCTACAAGCGTGACATGTCCGGCTCCCTGTGGCACGGGTACTCAACAAATAAACCATGCAGGATGAGCACCTATGCCAGACGGAAGGCACTGCCTGCCTGCCTCTTTCCGAAACAGAAAAAAAGCTGTAGGAACAAACGAACCTTCTCGGGTAAAAATAAGTTCCTCCCTCAACTTCCTCTCTCATCTCCTATCTTCCGGTTTCAGGGATTCAATATCTACACTAATATTATAAAGAGGAAAACTTTGTTTGTTTGTTTGGTTGTAACGAATAGGCTCAAAAGTAGGTACTGCACCGATTTCAAAAATTCTTTCACCATTCGAAAGCTACATTATCCACGAGTAACATAGGCTACATTTTATTCTAAAAAAAAAGGGTTCCGTAAGATATTTGGGTTTTTCGGACACAAGGTGTAAAAAATCAACCAGAAAAGTTATTTATTTTGCGTACGCTGCCTAAACTATAAAAGATAGAACCATAAAATGTTCTTATTAATTGTAGATCTTATAAATATCTACAAAAAAGTCCACGACACACTATACCTATCTATGTCGAGTGAGGCACAACAACCATATTTTATTCAGAAATTTTGATTTTTTTGGACTACATTTAAACGAGTTTATTTTACTCATGCTTTTAATCCTTAAAATATGAAGTTAAAGAGTTTGTTTATTTGAACGCGCTAATCTCAGGAACTATCGGTCGGATTTTAATGAAACATTTCAGTGTTCGATAGCCCATTTATCGGTAAAGATATATCATCCCGCTAAGATCCCGTTGTAAATCTTAGTTAACGCAGGCGAAGCTGCGGGCAACAGCTAGTGTTACATAAAAAGTATCATTAATATAAAATTGAATGTTATTTATAGTTTCAAAATCTAATCCTTCGTGAGGAATACGAAGATCTGATCTGTTTTTTTTTTTCAAATTTTACGTCAAATTTTCTAGGTTTATTTATTGGAATTCAATAAATGAACAAACCAGTATCAATATTTTTCATATTTATCTTATATATAAAATTCTCGTGTCACAATGCTCGTTCCCGTACTCCTCCGAAACGGCTTGACCGATTCTCATGAAATTTTGTGAGAATATTGAGTAGGTCTGAGAATCGGCCAACATCTATTTTTCATACCCCTAAGTAATAAGGGTTGTTCAACCTTAATTTTTTTTTTAATTTTGGACGAAATTTTTTGTTTTTATTTTTTTATAATGTGGCATTAAAAATACATACAACCCTAAATTTTTACTTTTTTATCACCAACCCCTATTTTTGAATTGAAATTTTAATTTTGGCAGAACGTCTTTTGGCAAAAAGTCTGTCCGTGGTCGGGACAGCTAGTATTCTTATAAAAGCAGTAATCATTGCATATTATATCGAAAACATCACAAGTAATTGTTTTTAATTAACGCCTTGTAGGTTATATTATAAAAATCATTTTACTGTAAATATATCGCTAAGTACATCCACGGGAAAGTCAATAACTGCTCAATACTCCCGGAATGTATGTCGGAAGCTCATTGATACAAGAACTTGCTTAACGGTCCTCTTTCATGAGCAATGGCCCGCGACGAGAGAGTGTGAAACAGTTGGTCCATGGGTTTGGCTAGGATGGGCGCGGGTGGGAAAGGTATGCCGGACCTACATTTCTCTATGGTTTTGATTTCAACATTATGCCAATAATACATACTTTGGAACAGGAAACTGAAAAGCGCTTCTGTTGTAGGTTTGTTTCGTTGTGGTCGAATCCAGGGCCATAGCTGGGGGGGGGGGGGGGGGATTGTAATAATGAAACGAATACCACTTTATCTTCCGCCCTACCTGTAACAAATGTTGCCCTACCCCAAATTAGACTCTAGCTACAGGCCGTGTCGAATCACATACCTATTACGAGTATAACTATAATACAGTAGTTGATAATTTTTGGAAAATAGTTTTAAATATTCCTTGGGTATTAATTCATCCAAAATATGACTATTTCATTGTAAAAACCAGCGTTCTATGTTATTTTTACATAGCGCGGTCAACTATCGTGGTATCTTGCGTGACGTCAGAAGATGCACAACAAATATTTTCTAAATTCATAATTTAGTGTTTAAAATTAAAAAGTTTAAAATATTAATTAATCTTATACATATTTTGCAATCCTGTGTCTTTCCATAATAAATAAAAATCTTCCAATATTTTTGTTGATGATGATAGAACCAAACAAAAATTGCGTACAATGCACACGAACAACTGTTTACTTCGAATCTATTCTTACACCATCTAATAAGAACATCCAATACAGGTAAATCCAAAACGTCACGGCGTAGGGGTGTGTGATATGATAATATACAATATCAATGTTTATCCTGTTCACATAACGCTTCTTATAAACGTGAACACTTTAAATTGGTGTACATATAATGTTAAGTTTTCGAATAATATTGGTAATATTTATTAGCATTAAATACTCCCATGTGACAATTACTGAAACAGTTTAGATAAATAAATAGTTATGAGAGGTATGATATTACGTTTGTTGCTGGGAAAAGGTTATATTAGGCGGTCTTTAAGTTCACAACTTTGGAAAAACGATTTTGATGTTAAATAAAAACAAATGAGTTACTTTTGTACTAAATTTAATGTCTCTTCTCTTCTCTGGCTTTAAAAACCTTTCTACGGGTTTTAAAGTCTGAGGTTAAACGCGAAATGAGAAGACAAACGTAGGAATTACTGTTTGTTGCCCTCACGCAAAAGTCTTCGACGACCGCGAGGTTAATTTTTCACGTCGAAATTTCAAGAACGGAAGCGAGAAAACCAATAACAAGTGGTGCATTGGTTTGTAGTGTTAGTTTCGGTAACGTCGTTAATGTTGCGTGCCGTTTGTGCCGCGTTGCTGCCACGTCCATACTCATATTCCATAATTATTCGAATTATTAACGTATCCACGATGGCGAAAAAAATTTAAATGCGATGAAAATGTAACACTAATCAATAAACAAATGCCTACTTTTGGAAAAAGAATTCCATGTTCTTAAAATAAAAATTAATTTGAAATTAGAATTCTTAGCCAATTAAGAATTATTTTAATTTGAAATGGCCAGTACTTAGATCAATAATATGTCTAGATAGAGTGTCGCGCGGAAAACACGTCCAAAAAAATAGCGTCCAACTGTTCTCCTCAATCTAAATGGTTTCTCCGTGTTTAGTATCCGTCCCGCTGTCATAGAATACGCATGAATTGTTACGCATTATTGTTTTCTACACTAATATTATAAAGAGGAAAACTTTGTTTGTTTGTTTGGTTGTAATGAATAGGCTTAAAAAGTACTGGATCGATTTCAAAAATTCTTTCATCGTTTGAAAGCTACATTATCCACGAGTAACATAGGCTAAATTAATTCTGAAAAAAAATGGGTTCCGTATGATATAGGAGTTTTTTGGACACAAGGACGGAACAATAAAAAATCATCCAAAAAAGTTACTTATTTTGCGTACTAAGATCCCGTTGTAAATTTTAGTTAACGCAGGCGAAGCTGCGGGCAACAGCTAGTTATTTATAATGAAGGTTTGTGTTGAAGTGTAACGAGATTAAAAAGGATGATTATGGGAGAACTGTAGTAGCTGGTATCACTATTCACGAACACATCTTTGAAAATGTTGGCCTGTTCTTTTTGTTTTGATTGTAAGGCGACACTCCATCTAGACATATTGATGATCTAAGGGCCAGTACTACAGAACGGCAATTTCACAGATTTCTTAGAGAGACCTATTAAATCAGAATAACACATAGGTTACAATTTATCCCAATATTCCCAAGGAAATGGAAAGGTAAAGCCGCGTGGTGAGCAGCACCACTACTCTGCAGTACTATGCAGTAAACTTGTGGCGATGATGAATTCTTGTAAAGGAAGTAGGTTCAATGACCTTGCCGAATTGCATTCAAGGGACTTGATTTCAATCAACTTATAACTCGTTTCATCACATTCTCTTGTAAGTCTCAGCCTTCAATAATTTTAAAGCCTTAATTAAGGTTGTAGGGACAATATTTTACCTACTATTTTACCTAAAATATATCACTTTGAAGCTCATTTAAAAAATAGGGAGGTGTTCAATTCGATTGGAACCTATATTTTTTATGTTCATACATACGTATCTACTTACAACGATTACCTAGTCTGAGATTTATAATCAAATTTAATATCAACAATTTCGTGTCGACTTTTTTAAGTGGTCAGTCAGTCGCCAATGGACAAAAAATAAAGAATATAAACATAAAAAGTACTGTGATTTCCCCCTTCTTTCCTAAACAACAAAATTGTTTGCAATGGAAATAATCAAGATGAGATGAACTCAAAAGAGATAGAGCTACACAACACAGCTGTATCTCTCTCACGGTAAATCTAAGATAACAGTAATATTATGTTTAGTTTATTTCTAATTTTCTAAGTGCACCTAAGCATGCGATCATCTCTCGTTCACCGGTGAAGGAAAACATCCTTCGGAGACCTAATTAAAAGTCTTTAAAGGTGTGCGAACTTTACTTATCACTACATATTATAAAACAAAGTCGCTTTTTCTGTCCCTATATCCCTTTGTACGCTTAAATCTTTAAAACTACACAACGGATTTTGAAGCGGTTTTTTTTAATAGATAGGACAATTCAAGAGGAAGGTTTATGTATATAATTTATTAAGTTTTTATATACATTGGCTAAGATATAACAATAATTGATGAAGGTGTCGGGAAAAAATAGGCCGCTTGGGAGTTTTCAACGAAAACGCTGCCTAAACCCTTTAAGATATAACAAAATAATGTATGGTGGAATTGTGTATCTTAAATAGGTCTACAAAAAAGTCCGCGATGGCATATGTCTATCTCTTAGAGATATCATACTATATCCATTTAATACTTAAAAAAAATGGGCAATTATAACGTGATAATTTGAAAGTTATTTACACAAATACGGTATGAATCCTTATCATTTTAAATCAGTTAATTAGCATTATTTTTGCCCTTTACATCATGCAAATTAAATGAATACTTTAGGAGATATGGCAAAATCAAAATAATGCAGAAGAAAATAAATCGTGTTGCTGTGATACGAACGGGCGGTTGTCTGCTGTCTAAGGCAGTGCTGGATTTACGTATAGGCCCGTGAGGCCCGGGCCTAGGGCGGCATGATTTGAGGGGCGCCAAAATTTCAGAAACGAAAAAAGTAAAGAAGCCTTTGAAAATGAGTTTGGATTAATTTTTTAAATAATTCTCTATAGAATATACCTATAACAATTCACTTTTTTATTTACTTTTCAGTCTATGAATAAGATTATGTTTTTTTTTAAAGATTGATTATAGTCTTTACCGAATGATGTTCTTTACTTTTTGTTTCATTACTGAATATCAAATGCATATAAAGCTTTTAAATATGACTAAATCTTAATAATTTCGCCCTGGCCCAGCAGTGGGACATAATATAAGGGTTGATTCTTTACCTTTTTCTAGCATTAAGGGCGGCAAAATAAACAGGGCCTAGGGCGGCATCAAGCCTAAATCGGTCACTGGTCTAAGGCCGTAGTGTATCAACTCTGGTAGACGTAATAATATGATCAACGTATGGTTGATATATATAATAATAGTATTATATATCCTAAATATGCCTACAGTAAATCTGCGAAGGGATATATGTCTTTATGTTACAGATGACATATATTCATTTTAATACAAAAACTTAGTAATTATTAAAATAGAAAATGATCATCATCAGACATGATAAATCCGTAAACCTAAGTTCACGCGGGCGAAGCTGCGGGTAACAGCTAGTAATATAATATAACAATGCGGGAATATTTTTTGCTGGCTTATGAAATCGATATTTGACTATTTAAACGGAATAAAAGTAATGTACAAAGTGATGTATGCAACCGCGGTCACGTAGGCTCGAACAACCTTTATTTTTTTTTAAATTATTTTAAGGCATATGACCTCATTCCTTCGAGCTTAAAACGAGGGACTGAAAAACTGTCATGGCCGCCCGTGAATCCGAAACGAATTTGTTCTAAAAGCTAAAAACTAAAGTTTCTATTCAATATTGCAGGTGTATAATTTTGAAAGTTAAATAACTCTTCTACATTTACATAATATGTTAGTGAACCAACATCTTTCAGTCACTTACGTTTGAGTTTTAGCTGTGTTATTTTATATAGGCTAGGCTATGCTAGGAAAATTACTAATATAATAGATATTGTTATTGTACTTATAATTTTTTTCAAGAAATTAATTTTTAATTTTTCCCTATAGTTCTTTATAAACTGACTTTAAAAAGGATTAGATTACTCAATGCAAACGTATATATATATATTATTTTTGTCAAACATTAGTATTTTTCTGTCAAAACCTTTTCTAACAAAGTGTAAATGGCAAGTATTCCACTATCCACTTTCAATATAAATAATATGACAATTGACAAAATATTAAAAGCATTCTTCACCCATTGGCGCCAAATATATTATCACCTTACGTAAATATTTAAGCAATCTGTATTTATAACAACTGTTGCTGTTGAATAGGTATCTTGACTAAACATCGGAACATAATATTAGAACATTTGTCTTATTTAGTTGACGAAATTAACATTGAATTTTTATGTTAAAGCACACTAAAAGGAAATATTCTCTCATAACGATGTAAGTATTTGAAAATAGTCCTCAATGAAATGCAGAACTCGCAAAATAGGCAATATTCGCCAATTCTTCGATACCTGCCTATAAATATTTTTTTAAACGATCTTATTAACTTTGTCACATGTAAAGGTATGACATCTTCTTGAAAAAAAAAATGCACAGGTATTGTAACATCTTCGTAAAAAAATTAAATTTACATCCATTTTTATCATATTACCCAATATAAATGTTGACTTCGTGTATATTATGCACAATTGTTCATAATTACACTTAATTACATGATTGTATATGATTAACTATTAATAAAAATGTAATAAAAATATTCATGTTATTATCTCATCCATAAATTTTTATTGTTTCAGCAAAGCTAAGTACTATGATATTATATAAAGTATGCTTTCAAAATATTTGCTGTATTAGTTCTGTAAGTAATAAACACGGCTTGTTTATATTGTGATAGTTGATTATATACAATAAGCAAAGTATATAAAAATATTTACACAACTACTACCAGCTGAAGCACACGGCTTTGCGCGTAGATCTCAACAGCTTTGTCAATTTAAAAAATGTTGGCCGTCAAGTAACTTCCGACACATTTGGAACATTTAATATTACAATTTATAATAATTATTATAATCTAGGATAAAATAAAAAAATTAAAGACAAGCCCACAAAGAGTACGAGCGGTGTCAAGGAGGATTCAAGCTTTTTTCAATATGAAAAAAGATCGCCGGCTTATTTCTGTTATTATTGAAAATAATAAAAAAAAGTAATCACTCACACGACACTGGGCATTACATTTCATTTTATCACGAGCCGCGAAAATATAATATGGTTCAAATCAAATTGAAATATAATAACGAGCTTTGATAATGTTATCGAAGTTTTTATACAATATCTATGAAAAATGGCGCGTATTCGTCACTACTATGGCTAATACTCGTAGCTCACTACTAGTATCGTATTATATTATCTGTGACTATTGTCTATGACTGTCTGCTACCTTACAATAGTTCAAAAAAAACTCACTTAGAAATAGAAATAGTAAAAAAGCTTGATGGCTTTCTTGCGCTTAAACATAAAGCTTACTTGAACTTTCAGGAAAGGCGTAGACTTTTGTTCACTATAAGCAGTATAAGTATAGGTCCAAGGCCCAAGCACTAAAGTCCACTACACCAGATCAACGCGTGCACTATTGGACAGACGAATCTGAATTGTGAATATTCAAACACCATAATTTAGTTAAATCACATATGGGGGGGAAATGACAATAGGAGAGCATGGTATGAGCGAATAACACCAGCGCCACGCATCGCTAATTCTCCATAGATCTGACCGGTGACCAAATCGAAATCACCGCATTATAGGCACTGAACACGAAACCTTATAATTAAGTACATTTTTATCTGTCCTGTCTAGCGTAGTCTGTAAAGGTACATCACTAAGCACAAGTGACATTCGATATTCCAGTAAGATACTGTTCTGAAGACGATATAAATGACGTATATAACTAAGTATTACAATCAACAAAAAATAAAAAATGTATTAGAATTTGAACCGAATACTCAGTTTACAGTCTTGGAGTTCATTGAGGGGGGCATAAGTTCAGTAGTGCACGGATAGACGCAGATGGCGGTAATGACTCTGTTTAAATAGTTTATACCTACTGATCTTAGGTTCCTTTCAACCCTGGGTAGATTTTTCTAGCCGCTAGGTCAAATACATCATAGAGTTTACCTTCTTGGGTTTTTTAAATCAAAAGCTACTCTTCATAATTCCTACAAACTATATTTCCCTAATATAAATTTAGATGAAGATTCTCAAGATATAAAACAGGCAATAGAAAAATTGTATTTATATCTTGAATATAATAATGTTAAACTTAAATTATAATTAATAATATCTATAAATTCAGTGACCCCAAACCGTGCGCTTTTCCGGAAACAGAGCACAAAGGATGTAAGCGCGCCATTTCAAAATGGCGGCGTACGCTACGCGAACCACAGATTATAATCATCCGAAAGAATTAATTACGGACATTTTGTTTTATGCCATGACCTTGGCTGTTGTTACATATTACATTGGCGATGTTTGACGATTAGTGTAAAGGTTCAGAGATTTAGCAAAAATAATAAAACATTATAATGGCGGGTGTTTTTATCTCACCAACGGAAGGTCGAACACGGAATATATTTTTTGGAACACGTAATTTTTGCAAGGTTTTTAAAAACATAGGTTAAATTAGGTTTTGTTATTTTTTAATTATACTACATTATTATTTACGTCCAGCTTATAATGATTATCAACGCCAGCCGGCCGTGTCCTTTATATTTCTTTACTTTTTAGTCGAGATTCGAGACTAAGGATGCAAGTAAAGGGATATTTTATGGTAATATTTTAATGAGTGATATTGTTTTTCTGAAGTTGCCCTATTAACTATATCATAGACATACGTCTATGGTCAGCCCGTATTAGGCCCGCCCGTATAATTATCGAGCGCGCAAACACTATCCCAACAGGCAAATATAGGCAATATATAGTTCACTTTGCCTTTAATTTACGAAATAAAGTTATTGTTTTTTTATAAATTAAAATTCAGATTATATTAAAGGGTAACCCAGAGATTAATAAGTATTTTTTTTTAATTTTAAAGTGTTTCTAAGGTATCGCAAAAAATCTTATTTGTCCTGACATTTTCCACATATAAGGTTATCTCAACATTTTTTTTATATTATATTTCATATCAAAATAAATATTTTTTTCATTTTAGTTACGAGTAGACTATATAATGATATTATATATTTTTTTTTAATTTTCGAAATATTTCGTAGTTCTTTTTTCAGGAACCACAAACATCACTCGCTCGTTACTTTTGCGGAAAAGGGGTTTTGAATATGGGTGATTGCCATTAATATATTCATTATTTCTTTTTAAAAATTTTCTAGTCGACAAGAATAAGAACACTACTCATAAAATAATGAAATAGAATGTTCAAATCTTGCTCACCTTGCGTACAAAAGATAATCAAAATTGTTCAAAATGAGTTAAAAAGGTGAAGGGGCTCTTAAATCAACGTTTTCCAAGTGACAATGTTCAAGAAAATATAAGAAAACAAATCAATATGCCCACGTTTCTACAAAAAGAAGTGAAATCCGCCCAAAAACATTCTGTAAAAAACTAGCCAAGTCTCGATGGAGCTGCATGATCATCTCTAAAAAGTAATGAAATCTGGACAATGTCGTGCCAAGTCTAAGGTTCCTTACTGCGATTTCTTTATTATTGTGGTTAATTTTGTGTGACTTGGCCGTTGGACATTCTTTATTCGTTAGTGGGTACAAGCCAATTTTGTTTACACGTAATCTTGTATCTGTTGTTACCTATGTTTGTTAAGAAAGAATATATAAATACTGGTATTGGTAATTGGACGCTAGTGTCTCATTTTAGGCTGTTGTTGTTTGTGCAACACATGCATTCAGCTTTGATAATGCTGACATCTGCTTTCTTCTTTTCGGAGCGTCAAATCGACCACCTTCTTCTATGAATGATTGGAAGTCCATCTGTACTGGAAATATTTTTTTATACTGTTTGTTTCAGGCTCACCTTTACATAAGTATTATTGAAATACGCAGCTTTATCATGCCTTGACTGGTTATTGAATCAACGTTTTCTAAGTGGCAATCGCCATTCATCGCATTTCCATCGCCAATAAGTAGCGGTTCTGGCGACAAATTGGTGCAATGGTGTCATGGGGCACCTGGTTTTGTACCAACGGCAAGTCGCACAACATTAACTATAATAATAAAAAAATCGCAGTAAGGAACCTTAGACTTGGCACGACATTGTCCAGATTTCATTACTTTTTAGAGATGATCATGCAGCTCCATCGAGACTTGGCTAGTTTTTTACAGAATGTTTTTGGGCGGATATACTATTTGCTTGCCACCGGTTATGTACTTCTATAGAATGAGCCCTGTGTTTCACTTTAAACGGACTAATACCTACTCGCTTATTTTATATTACAGAGCACAACAAATAGATTAAAAATATTACTATAATACTGTGTGCATTGTAGGCCATTGTCCTCAGGTAATAAAAGAGGGAATAGCATAGACAAATTTTATCGGTGCTACTTTCTTAAAATTCAGGTTATTTTTGTTTTCTGTTATTGATGTCGTTTGTAGATTGGTACGTGATAAATCTCGATAATCAATGACCTACATACGATACAAAAACAATACCGGTCACATCAACAGTCCTAACAGTCCTAGTCTTTAGAATTGTAAAAAAATAATCTATACGATATGAATGTAAACGTGTCTCAAACGAAGATAATATGGCGTCGAGATAAAGCCATCAAAAGATATTTTTGTTTGTAGAAAGAGTATTATATATTTATTTATGTGTCTCGTAAGCATAGAATATACATAATTTCAATGAAATTTCTATAAAAAAATATGCTATATTGATCGAAGGTGCTCATCACAAAAAAAAGGTCCTGGATAAGAATTGAACCCACAACCTTCTGGTTTACTAGTCGGGGTCAATAACCACTAGATCAAAAGGCCAGTCCAACAATAATCAGTATTACTCAAGTATTTTTATAGTCATAATAATACATACTTAAATATATTATGTCACAGATTTATAAATATATATTTAGAAATCTGTGTATTATGTGTACAATATACCTACTACCTACATAAAATTGTCTTTGGAAAAATTATACTGCATTAGAAGCGCCCCGCGGTTTCACCCGCGTACTTCCCATTCCCATGGGAGTACAGGGATAAATTATAGCCTATGTGTTATTCTGATGTATAAGCTATATTATTGTAAAGTGTCATTAAAATCCATTCCGTAGTTTTTACGTGAAAGAGTAACAATCATCCATAGGTACTTACAAACTTTCGCGTTTATAATACTAGTAAGATATTTACGTTATATTTTTAACCATAGATATATAGATTATAGATAAATAGTAATATTATTTTACTAAAGTTAGTTAAAACACAAATACTATGACATACCTACACTACTACTAAGGAAATTAAACAAGGTCAAACAAAATAAATCGTGCTTTGGCCTTACTGTTGCTAACACTTTACGCTTATTTTATATAGCTATCATACTATGAGATATTATGTAAAACGGTAGACGAGATGTAGAGAGAAGAACCGGCTAAAATATTCTACTAATATCTATGGCAAACGAGGAATTTTGTAAAAATATATGTGAACAAAAACTACTGATTGAAATTTGGTAAAACTTTAAAATAATACAGCTTATATGTCAGAATAACACACATGCCACAATTTATCTCCATACTCCTTGAGGTAGGTACGCGGGCGAAACCGCGGGTTACCAGTAGTGCTTGTATATATATATAGGTAACGAGTTGATTTGACAGCTTTTGAGTCACGTTCATACATTTCCCTTTTTGCAAAATAGTATGCCTCTCCAATTATTAAGAAAAAATTGTCTCCAAACATAGTTTTCTTATGTTTACGAGAATTTCGTTCATTGTAATAAAACAACTTAGATATACGCTATACGGATTACGGATTATATCGCGGCTTAGTACGTTTTTTACATGTTTAAAACGCCATTTTGCATATTTTACAGAAATCATGGTCACAGGAGAACCAGTCCTTCCGTTCTCGTAAAAGTTGTCTCATTATAAAACAGTTTTTTGGAAGAAATGTTTCTTTTATTTAAATAATATTTAAAAAAAACGCACGCAATATCTCTGACTGAAATATATGAATAGAACTGCACCATACTTAGTGACAGGGTCAAAAGAATTACAAATCATTACCTATTTAATAGATATACGAGAATGTAGAACTTGGTTATTAATGTTATTATCAGGTTTATATAATGTCACCAGTTGGCCGCATGATACACATACTTACAACTAATAATTTACATTGTGTACATGATTAAATACAGTACAGTACACAGAGTACGTACCTAAAATTACTTCTAATTGACTCAGATCAATTTTTTTAAAGTTTATCTGAACTAATTGGGTTCTCAGTTCCATATTTAGAGAAGCTGAAACAACAAACGGATAGCAATAATAATCGTTTCAGTATTTTACAAAAAATTCTAATAAGTAACTGAAATAATATTGAAATCTACCTACAGTATTTAAACTTAGTGTGACATTAACCAGGTGGAAAGAAGATCTCCATGCATCCGGTCCGTGTG
Source organism: Lycaena phlaeas (assembly GCA_905333005.2). NCBI lineage: Eukaryota > Metazoa > Arthropoda > Insecta > Lepidoptera > Lycaenidae > Lycaena > Lycaena phlaeas. The sequence goes on from HG995182.1 coordinate 8,510,079, forward strand.
AGGTGTAAGTGGCAAGATATCAACCATCTTAGCGTTCATTAAAGAAGGCCTATGTACAGCACTGGACGGCTAAAGGCAGATAATGATGAAAGTCACAATCATTCAATATCCTAAATCTATACTTAATTATATGTACTTATGTAGTATATTTCTGTACTATTTGTATCTGTTCTTCTTCTTTCTCTAAATAACCTATGAAGAAAAAAACATTTTTTTCTATTACACGCATGATACAGCAATCTTAGATCGTTGATTGTATAAGGTTCTTCTTGTTTCTTTCTTTTTTGTTCTTTCTGCTTCTTCCTTTGAATTGCGAGTTTCTGGCGGAGGAGAGATATCGAGAATAAAGAAGGAGAAAGAAGGGGAGAAGTTGCGAAAACTAATGTGAAAAAGCGTGCTTCGCAAATGGAAGGAGTAAGTAGGGTAAGTAGTAAATAATAATTAATTATTATTTAAATAATAATTAATTATTATTTAAATAATAATTAATGAGCAGGATAATTACACAACAAAAATAACTCTGTTATCACCATATCACATTAAAGCATGGCACTCAAACGTGTTTTTGTGCTAATAATTATTTTGCGCGATATTACTAACAACACAAGTTGAAGGTCATTTATTTAAGGTTCCGGACAACCTTATTGATATAATATGAAGGTTAATTTGGCAATTTCTTACTATTATCTCATTTTTAATTTACTTAATAGCTACACAAATATTAGTAGCAATAGCGGATTAACCCGCAGGTTGATAGCTGCGGTTTGAGGATCAAATTGTTATTTTTGCTATCTATTAATAAAAATAATTCCACCTGGCGTTCTCTCGAAAATAAAAAGTTATGCAAGATTTTACGACACACAAAAATATAAAAAAAAAAATTTAAAAAAATGCATATAGATCCACCCTTACCACCAAACTTTGAAATTCTAGAGTAAAAGAAGTTTAGCATAACGTTTGAATGGCCACTGATTACTATTTCCAGTGTTTGAAGACGAAAACCTAGATAGATTTTGGTTCTTTGGTCTATAATTTCGTCCAATAATGACTATTTTGTTCGGATTGCAAAAGACTCCGAAAATCGCCAGTTATCATCGTCAGAAACCCCTACCCACTATCAATCCCGCAGATGCCATCGAATGCCATAAATGAGGTGCTCTGGATCTTTCAGCAACAGAGCTGATTAGTGGACCTTTAGTGACGAGTAAAGAGAGATATTAAATACCATCGAAAACAGAAGAGGAAAGATGTTAGGACACTTGATACGGCACGACCACTTTATGAGAGGAATAATTGAAGGGAAGGTAGAAGGTAGAAGGAAGCGAGGTAGACCGAGAAGAAGTTTTATAGACCAGGTGAAGGAAAAACTGATGGTCGTGTCGTATCAGGAGGTCAAGAGAAGGGCGGAGTGCAGACAGGAATGGAAAAAGCTCCACCGACAAGAGCGAAGCTCTTCAATTTAAGAAGAAGTGACGAGTACAAGGCATACAGCGATTAGCATCCACTGTATAAGTAATGCAAACGATGGTTTTTTTACAAAAGTTTTTTTTAGTGATTTTTTTTTTTTCTTATAGCATTGGAGGGCAAATAAACAGCCGAAGCCTTGCAACTATCGATGCCCAATAACATCAGGGATACGCATCTGCATAACCCAATTAAAGGTTATGCAGATGCGTATCCCTTTTCCCTATCCCCCCCAACGGGCCACCGAAAATACACCAACCGCACCGAACGCGACAGCATAACTGTCACTTTACGCCGGTATTATGTGAGCGAGAAGTACCAGCCCGGTCGTGCCGGTCCAATTCGGCTGCAAAGCTGCATGGCACTACCTCTTTACAAATGCTATGCTAGTAAGACCGAGACCTGCTCTTACTTCATCTGGTTCAAGCCATGAGGCACTAATCTTAGACCTTTAAACTTTAGTGTGCTTTGAAGCCCACTAGCGATATCGTCCCGTCACGCATCATCTACAAGACGAGGCATCGATGTGAGCGCGTGACTTCTACTTTTCTCTTTGTCCATCACGGAACCGACGCGGACGGTCCGAAGCAAGAATTTCACCACCTACAGTAAAAGCGGTATTGAGAACGTGCTATGAGTATATTTTACGAAAGAAGCAATGCTTTTGCCCCTACAACTTTCAAAGCTTCATCAGAATTGTAGGGAAATCAAAAGCATAGTCCTTTTAAAAAAAGAAATGAATTCCTTCACTTAGGATTTAATAGACGATGAACTTATTATCATTACTCCTGCAAGGGAAACATCAAAATATAATTATTAATCAGAAATTTTATTCTACACTTAAACAGGCGAGTTTTTTGTCATCTGTATTTCAGTGTTGGGTAATACTTACGAAAAATAAACTATTACATCTAACAATACAATAACTGAAAAACTAGTAAGCGTTTTCACCCACCGTTTACGAAACGTATTTAGAGTTTCACAATGTTTCGTAAAACTGTTAATTTATGTTATTATCATTATGTGATACTCAGATAGATTTAACGCTAATTCGTCCATGAAAATTCCATAGAAAATGTATTTATTTTAAACGTTTTTTTTCCTATTCTTTCTTTACTTACAAGTAGGAAACCTAACAAAATTAAAGTCAGTAAATTATTTCACGTCAGTCAATGAACAAATTGGTATCAATCCTGCTACTGTAAAAACGCGATCACTTGAAATAATGAAACTTATACTATTTAAACTTATACTTTACATTGCAAAACTTATAATGAAAATGAAACTTATTAAAACAAAAATGAAACTTATACTTTACATTGCATAGGTAATCATCTGATTATCACATAGGCTATAATTTATAAAAATATTGTGTGAATTGTCCAAAATCTAATCCTGCGACCAGATTGCGGTCACCGGCTCTTAATAAAATAAATTTGGGAATGCCACAAGGACAATTCTAGGACTTATTCCTTTTATTTGATATAAAGACAGTTGATAAATATCAATGAGCTTATATTATTCTAGAGCAGAAACGTCAAACAAACGATTCTCAGAAATGCGTAACCACTTGATAGTTCAAAAGACGTAGCTTTGAAACCGTACATTATGCTAAAGAAAACTATATTTGTCTCGTTTCTTCCACTAATTAACTAATTACCGTTGAAGTGACACAAAATATTGCAGGCGTGAAAACGGACAGAGTTGTCAGTGAGTTGCCAGTGATGAGAAATATTTCCCCAAAAATAATGAATGAATAAATGTATTTAATTGGTTTTATGTGATTAATTTTGTATAATCGAAACATAATTTACCAAAACTTACAATCTAAGTATACTATTATAAAATTGTAATGGAAGCGTGTCTGTACACTGCAAATATTTAGGGAAACCTATTATTAGTACGTAGTAAACAAATTATGATAAAAATAAATGACCGAGTTTTTTTTATATTTAAAAAGTTAGTTATTATGTAGATAGAAATAAAAAAATGCGTAAATGTATGTATTTATTTTAGTTCTCGTATATTTACAATAATTCTTTTTTAATGTGATAATTTGTTCCTATACATTTTATTGTAAATTAAACTTAACAGGGGGTTACACAATGAACGTAATAATATATAACAGGACCGCGACTCGTAGCAGAAAAACGAGCCGACAGAGATAGCCAGTGTTTAGGAGTGTGTCCCTTTCTTATAAGGTGACAATAAGATTTTGACATGTGGGACTAATTCTGCGCTTTTTTTTTAATTCCTTTATTATTTCCGACAACTTCTTGTTTTTAATGTGAAGTCTTTTATTTTTTTGTCTTAAATTCTTTATACATTTTAGTCTATTCGATGATACAAACATTAAGCGTTTAATAGTTTTTCTCATTTTATGTGTTCTTGGAGTTTCTAATATTTCGAGCATTTCATCATCAGTTTCCACATTCATATCAACTTCCATTTCTAACGGCGATTTAGTTTCATCCTAAAAAAAGGACTTAACAGACAAACAGAAATAGACAGGCGTTTACCGGTGGGGGAAATGTACTGTACCGCACTCCCAGCTACATGGGTACAAACATCTTGTTGTTTCTCCCGTGAAACAGCTTTGATGTGTATTGGAAAAAGGGGTTAGACAGGCTATGTAATTACTGGCATTGAGACTTAACGTGTCATATCTCAGGATAAGCTACACATAAATAAATTGTCTTTGCTAGTTTCAGGTAAACTAGTTTATGTTCCTGGGCGACGTTGACCAGTTACCATCAGGTGGCACGTCTACTAGGTTGCCTATCTAAGTAATATAAAAGAAAGACTACAAACTACTTTCACATAGTGAAATAGGTACTTACAATAACCATTGGAACTGCATTTTTTGACAATTTAGTATGACCCTTATCATGCTTTGGTGGAATCTTATCTTGATCTCTAAAATGTTTCGAGCATAAGGAGGTAAATTTAGATGGTAGCCAGTCGGTTTCTTTGCGTAATAGTCTTATACATCTTATCCACTCCTCCTTACGCTTCTGATCTTTAGGTACTCTCAAAAACAAATAAAAGATCATTATTAGTAAACTTAATACTATTTTTAATACAGTTGCTAAAAGAGTGGCGTATTGCAGGGACGTATAGCGTTCGGAAAGTGGGTTATTACACACTCGTGCTTTTTCTTTACCTTTTCCGAACTCGTGCATTATCTTTTCCAACTGTCAAAATAATGTCTATTAAAAAGAAAAAATCATGCTAATATTTCTAAAAAGAAGCTGCTACTAATTTGTTTCAATGTCAGATTTAATGAGTTGAGTTAGGTTTCATTTTATTTCATCTAATTCATTTCATTTAATTTTTATTTCATATCGTTCATATCAATAAAAATATTCGACTGAAGACTTGGCTGTATGGGCATTGTTCCCTTTGCCTACCCAGAATGGGTGAAAAAAACAAAATCAAATATCTGCTTATATTCTTTTACGGTTTATTTGTTTATTTTTTTATTTGATATACCAGCAGTCATACAATTTGAACAATTTAAAATAAAAAAATAACACATTATAAATCGTCATCATAAGACCATAATTGCATACCTTTAAAGGTAGGTGTATACAGCATTGTTATTTGGTTGGCGCCATTTTGTGTTTTTATTAAATTGCTTAATTTTTTCGCAAATGTATTATTATAAATCGTTGTTCAGTACACGTGCGGAACCGTCATTGCAAAGAGTTTCGATAAATGTCTCGTCGGAACAAGACAGGCTTTCAGCATTCGTAATGAAATATACTATCAAAATAATTACACATTATGATGATGAAATAACATTTACAAGAATGATAAAATCTAGTTCTCGTAATTATTGAGCATATTACAGTCCTTGTCAAAAATATTACTGGTGCACACTTTCGTCATTTATTCATTAATTAACTAAACTCCCCAAAAAAGTGGGAAAATGAAAAACAATTTACTGATAACACCGATGGAAAAAATAATGCACGATGTATTTTTCTTGTTTTCTGATGTAATTTTAGACAATATGATCAAAATTATATAGACTTACTTGTGAAAAGTAACACCACCCGCTTTACTATCTTTTTCAGACCGTGATAGACAATTTTTAACCGCACATTTCACCATTTTGAATATCTAAATTAATGCGTCACACTCACTTAACGTCAAGCGAGCAACTGACTTCAGAGTTGACTGCAGTCAACTTCGAAGTGTCAATACATAGCTGACTCAGACTGCCAATCTAGTACATATAATATCATTGATAAATATTATGACAATAGCCTTTGTCGTTTAGGGCTAAAATAATTATTTATAATAAAACCACATGTAACAATATACCTCTTGTATATAATGTTACATAATTGAAACAAAACATATGCAATAAATTCTTTAAAATGCAGACAAAAGATTGTTTAATATGTCTATGGAATTTAATATGAATTATACTCTTCAACAATTTTATAAAATAAATTTTATACACGACCTGGGAACCTCCTCCTTTTTTGGAGTCAAGTCAAAAAAAAACAAATGATAGATATTTGTTAACACAAAGTCCATAGTCAATTTCTGATAAGTAGCAGGTAGACATTGTAAGTGCAAAAAATGCAAACAATAATAACGTACTACGCGTAACTTTAGATTTACAGCATTATAAAGATTGGTGGCCATTATTTTTTTTACTGTGTCAATCGGTGTGAACGTAGCATTCTACTAGTCGAAAAGTTTTTAAAAACAGTCGAGTAGTTTTCAAGTTAAATCCTATCAAACAAACAAAATTAAACCCTTCCTCCCAATATTATTAGTAATTATAGAAAAAGAAAAGAGAATAATATCAATACAGTATGGGTCAACATAAAGTTGAAAGTAGTTCGTACTTCGAATTGAGGAGCGACGCCCGTGCCTACGTGACGTCGGCCGCGTGGTTCACAGGAGGGGGAGCCGGCCGGTTTACTGACGCAGTGTTGTTTGTTCGTACTATCGATATTGTTGACTAAATGTTAACATCATTAATAGCTATAGCAATTGCTAAATTGGAATAGCAAATAATATACCTATCAGGAAAGAAGTCATCATTTTCAATAGCATGTGTCTACTTGTAGACTTAGTATCGTTATCATTAAAACGTGTCTATTAATTTGTTATGAATATAATAGCGACATGAACAAAAAAATACGTGCATAATATTATAAGAACATTAAATATAAAGGAAGAACACTAAAGATTTTCTGCTCGCAGAGGTCTCTTCAGATAACTTCTGTTCCTTCAACGACTTCAATGACTAAGTGAATAAAAAATAAAATAATAAATGCGTGCAAGGAAGTCACATTTATGATAAGTGAAGGACCTGTTGCACTACGTTATTTCTGGACAAAAATGTTTAAAATAGTAGTAATTTTCAGGACGTTAAGAAAATTTAAATACCAAATCTATAATAAATTATCAGCAAGATAGTAATTTTCAATTAAATTTTGACCAAGTTACAATACAATTATCTATATTAGGCAAAGTACTGTCTTGATAACATTATCGATGTCGATAATATTAGTGTAAACATCGAGTACAGCTCTGCATTTATTTTGAGTAAGCTGCAGGAACTCGCAAGAAGCAAAACACAACACAACAAAGAATCAGTCGGTTACAACAATCCGTTGAGAACGCGCGTACTTACTTGAACGTCTGTATTGAATAATTAATAAGCACATTCTGTAATAAAGAATCAAAGTTTAACACAAAGTCGACAAAGAATTAATAAAACATGTTTGCAACAAAGAGGAGCATGGAGAAATTCATGCAAATTTACAAACACGAACTACGCCGGCAAATAAGCAAGACAACGAGTGTTACTAATTCAGATTCAATGGCACCAAGGCTGGACCAATCGAACACCAAGTTGCCGCAAGTAGATGAGGCGACACTCCCTAAGAAGCTGCTCAAGTTGCAGAAATATCACAGGTCAGTGAACTCCATGTAGTTCTTTGCGTAACAGTGCTAAACGCCATACACATACAATTACACAATCCATGCATCGTGTCTCTTTTAATCGATTACTCAAACTGTATCGATAACACTGAATAACAGTTTTATGAACATGTGTTTTGATATGAAATGAAAATTCAAGGCCTCAACATCTAATACGATAGAACGCTAATAAAAATTTTAATTATGACTTTTATAAATAAATAATTTTTGATGTGATATTAAAAAACATAGTATTAATCATTAATCAACAGTTTAAACGCACACACAGACAGCAAATACACTCGCACATCTGCCTTACAGGTTTTTCTAAGGATAAAATTTTGGCTACATAAATATTTTTACCCTTAGATTCCTGTCGACCCTCACGCCCCAGGAAATGCCCCTGGCTGCCCGAGGACTGGCCGTGTCCAAAGACCAGTCCAGGGAGTTTATGGCTTGCTTCCCGGACATCGTGCGGGATCTCACTGAGTCTGGCAAGCATCTGGACGTGCCCGAAGCCAGCAAGTGGTTGGCCAAGGTACGTTCTATGTTATGTCAGTCTATAGACAATGATATAGAACTTAACACATTTTAGGTATAATTCGTCGAAACTCGAAAGGCATAGACAAAAACTAATACGTATCATTCTGACTATTGAAACATTTAAATCCATGAATAAAACCAGTTCTGTCTTCCGATAGAAATATGAAATCTAAATTTAAAATTTTTATCAATTCGTGACCATATTGCTGTATTTGACTAATTTATTTTGTGACTACATAAATGGAAACGACTCGGAGAATTAACTTGACACCTCGTACGACTGCTTTTTGGAGTACTGAGTGCAAAAATATAAATTATAAGTATTACCTATTTCTTATTCTTTAAATACATTTTCTTTACAATGTACAACATTTTCTTGGTATTTTGAATAATCACCATTTCACTTTAGTCTGTAACATACCTAAATGCTATAAAAAAACATGCATTATTATCTCCAAATTTCAATAGCAATAATTCCTTAAAATGATATAATATGTAAAGGAGTTGTGATTTTTTTTAATATGTCAATACCAATAAAAATATAATTTCCAAATATATAATTTTATAGCTTCATAAAATTAGTTCCAAAATACTGTGGAAACTGGAAACAGATAAGTGTATCGTATTTCCTGTCAACAATATAGTATTATTATTTTATTTATGTTAGCTTGTGTACATAACACAAGTTATAAGTTATTATTAGGTCGTTATCATAAGTATAACAACATAGCTGGACACGTTTTTCGCGTTGCAGACCACCCTAGGCAAATGGCAAACGCTCCGAAGCTCAGTTGCGATAAACGCTAATTATATGTATAACGCCATAGGGTTCTTGCAAAATCTCTGACTTTGTATATGGTTTTGTATGTAAACACATCTAAAAACATATGTATTTCGTCCCCTCCTAGACAAGTGGCATAAACGCCAAACGAATAGAATAGAACACTAAGGGCCTGTTTCACAATCTCCAGTTAAGTTCCCAATAGGCTATCGGCAACATATTTGACAGATAGAGTATGGAGTATGTGTCAAATATATATATTATGTACATATTATAGGCTCGTATATATCTGCTTTTCAAAGCCATTTTAGTTTCTATTGGGTATGTCTGGTTAAATACCAGACATATTATTGTCTAATATTTGTTTTTTACCTTGTAATTTGTAATCCCATATTGTCAAATGTCGACCTGATTGTACCCAGCTAGCGGCGGTTTTCAATATCATATTTCCGTAGTATCAAATTACTCTATGATCCTATCTATCTTAAAATTTTCTTATCGATCTTAAAATTTTGACAGATTTTCTAAGAAAGTGTGTCAAATTTTGAAATCCCCCGTAAGTGAAATAATCGAATTCAACACGTAGACTCCTTCACTTGACGAATTCAAGTTTTTTTGTATATAAAATTTTAATCCTAATTAGTGTTAGTTGGGTATTGGGACTTAACAAATTCTACAAACACTAGTTATATCGAGCTAAGTATACGTAGGTCTACTATTTAAAAGAATATTCAAGACAGATTTTTTTCAAATAAATGAAAATAAATCCTCAAAATATCACATACATACTATTTTCTCATATCAAGCTATTGTAAGCATTTTATGTCCGTTACGTTGGTATTTTATACTATTCTACTCTTTTTGTTAGTTAAAGTAAGTTAACTAAAGTCAAATAAATAAGACCTAACAGTAAAATCGATGTAGGTAATATAACATAACGTAGAGTGATAAAGTACGTTACGTTTATCAATCACGTTATTATTTTAATTGCATTCACGCGTACATCATACGTATAATGTGCCTCGTACTTTGATAATGATGATAATGCTGTGTTGCCATCGTAACGTAATCAATTCAGCGAATATATACAGCTACCTATATAATAGTTATATACGTTATTAGTAAAGAAAAATCTTTTTGTTCCTTATTGTTAATTTATGCTGCATACAAACAAAAGAATGCCTTGAGTTACAAGTTTCCAAAATACAATCATCAATACAATGTATAATCTTGAATCGGTTATTCCTGCATTTTAGCGTCATAAATTACCTGTTATCGGATACACTGCAGCGATTCAAAAATAATAGCTATCACTTTATTATCACAGATAATATATATTTTTTTGTATTTGATTTTTTTAATGTAAGATTATTAGGCAAACTGGTAGACAACACGTCCAGCTGGTAAATGACCGTCCCCTATGAAAATAAACTAGTTTACCTGTAACTAGGTCAATTAACTCATTTATGTTTACGAAGCTAAAACATATATATGTAATAATAAAGAATTTAATACTTGAGGGCTAACGTTTCGATAATAATTATTGAATATAAGAATTTTAATTCAATAGCTTATTTACTATTTTCACGGAATATCATTACATTATCAAGGTTATATTCACAATGTACAATTTGTTTCAGCTGTTGCAATACAATGTGCCAAACGGAAAAAAGAATCGAGGTCTGGCCACCGTTCTCGCTTACAAAATACTCGAGAAACCGCAGAATTTGACGCCGGAGAATATCCACTTGGCGAACATAATGGGATGGTGTGTTGAGATGGTACGTCTATCCTACTTATCCATTTTCAGTTATCAGTATATTCTTCTTATCTATTTTTATTATAAACACTCCTCAAAGAAAGAAGAAAGAAAGTTTTAAGAATAAAAAAGAAGAAAGGCAAGATGCTTCTAATTCTTCCAGCAGTGGACAAATTCAGATTGATAATCGCGCTAAGTTACAAAATCCTATTTGTCCGATAGACATACATGTTAAGCACAGGATTAGGAGTGGCATTTCCTTAATCCATCAAAGCCGGTGGAGAAATCAGGTGGATTTAGCCAAGGTAGTCTATTCTATGATACCGATGTAAATGCATTAAATTTGCTCTTTTCAAACTTGGTTGTGGTACCATCTTGCTTGTTTCTTTCGTGAGGCAGGTTCGCACCTTAGTATTCCAACCTGACGCCAGGAGTCCATGGCGTCAAAGACTCAACGATTGGTGAGAGGCATCCCCTCCCCCCATAAAAACCAGTACATGAACTAACTGGCTCACTACCTTACCGATTAATATATTAAAAATTAATCGGTAATTAAAAATAAATATTAATGTAGAAGCTAATACACCATTAGCAATAATTATAGCTCCAAAACAAAAAAAACCTTAGTGCTATTTCTGAAATAAACTGTTTTGACTGCAAAGCCAGCATGACTGGGGTGATACCTCTTGCTCACTAAACACCAGCGTAAAGTAACAGCTATGCTGTCGTGTTTCGTGCAGTTACTTAGTAGCCCAGTAGCCCCAGTGCTGGATTTAAGTATAGGCCCGTGAGGCCCGGGCCTAGGGCGGCATGATTTGAGGGGCGCCAAAATTTCAGAGACGAAAAAAGTAAAGAAGACTGCCTTTGAAAATGAGTTTGGATTAATTTTTGTAAAGAATTCTCTATGGAATATACCTATAAAAATTCACTTTTTTTATTTACTTTTCAGTCTATGAATAAGATTATGTTTTTTTTAAAGATTGATTATAGTCTTTAGCGAATAATGTTCTTTACTTTTGTTTCATTACTGAATATCACACGCATATAAAGCTTTTAAAAATGACTAAATCTTGATAATTTCGCCCTGGCCCAGCAGTGGGACATAATATAAGGGTTGATACTTTACCTTTTTCTAGCATTAAGGGCGGCAATAAACAGGGCCTAGGGCGGCATCAAGCCTAAATCGGTCACAGAGTAGCATCAGGGGAAAGGAGGGCGGCACTGCATAACCCCTGGTTGTGCGTAGTCTATGGGCGTCTATAGTCACCATAAGTATGCAACTCGGGTGCCTCCTTATGAAATAAAAAACTGTCATGTATGTTTCCTGATCGATTGATTGCAGACTTGATGATAGGCGACAGCGACAATTTATTATTACATGGCTCGTCTATCGAATATCTATCGGATATCGCTCTTGTTATAGCTATCGATGTTTTAAGATCGTGATAATTAACCTTGAACTAGCTCACAGTGTATAAATTAACGCAAGAAACCTGTTTGTATCAGACAAACATTCAACAGACAGCTTCGTAAATAGTACTAGACCATTATCTTGTAACCGATAATTGTGTTGTCTCCTATTGCGGAAAATTAGAAACGAATTCAAATCGACCACTTTGTAACTTAATAAAGGTTTTACTAAATCCAGACACGCGGCAGCGTGTCAAGCCCTCCAAGCCAAGTTCAAGTATTATTTACACTCAATCAAGACGCTAATATTCGTAGCTCTTTGAGTGATAGTCACCTGAAAGTAATTCTAGACATAATTTTCTGAATATCCTTTTTTACGAATTCATATAAGCATACTCTTGGAGTTAGTTGGATCCGGTTTAGAATTTATGTGCAATTTTAAGTGCAAAACTTATAGTTATATTTACATACGTTCCGTGCTCCGTAATAAACTGACTTTCTCTGTCAGCTTATTTGAAGTGTGCTAGGTTGTAAAAGGAGTTGCCAAGTTAATGTTTAAACGTGATATTGTTTATTCTTAACTAGCTGTTATACGCAGCTTGACATGCGTGAAGGACGTATTCGGGCTGCTAATGATTATTTTTATCTATCTTTTCCACGTAGGTATGTCCAGTAGGGACATAAACCTTACTAAGAGTAAGATGAGGCATTCGAATTTATGGCAAAAAAAATCTGGCGGGAATAAAAATTTTGTATATTAGTTTTTTATCGTATATTCTAACAGACAAGGATAGGAAAACACGATTAGTGAAAATTTCCCCGACTATATGCTACATTCATACTTTGAAATTTTAGGAATCGATTGTGATGCTACTTATCTAGTGAATTGGGAAAAATCATATTATTTACTTACGTAGTTTATTTTATCTGATTTATTTTATACTTCCGCCGTTTATGCCGCATTATGTTCATTAGCGACGAAAGACACTGTCTTTCGTCTCTTTTCTTGGCGCACGAAAGTAAATTAAACTATCTCTTTCAAAACTAAGTGAAATGGGAGGAGCGAGCGCGGAAATTATTTTCGGGTACCTCACCAAGATGGCCGATTCCTCGCCACCTGTCTGCTGGCTTTTAAATCATTTTAATTTTGTATGTTTATTTCCAGTTCCACACACATCAGCTGATCACCAGGGATATAATGGACGGTCGCGAGATGCGCCGCGGGGTCCCCTGCTGGTACCGTCGTCCGGAAGTCGGTCTGACCGGCATCAACGATGCCAGCTGGATCCTATCTGCCCTATTCTCCGTGCTCAAGCGTAACTTCGCTAACCAACCGTATTATAAACATGCACTGGAAATGTTCAATGAGGTGAGGCTAAAAATATCAAATGATTATATATGTGAATACAAAAACCAAATGAGCTAAAAAATAGCTTTAAAACGGCTAAACCGATTGTGATAAAACTCATCATCCCTGTACTTCCACGGGAATGGGAGTAGATGTGTGAAATCGCGGGGCGCTGCTAGTAATTTGTTTATATTTTAGTTTATCTTTTTACACCGTGACTTTAAAAATTTAAAATTTAATTAAATATTTTATTAGCGGGTATGTCTCACAAATTATGCGTTAAGTCACATAAATTATCTCTAAACTTGGTTCACACCAGTAAAAAATTCAGTTAAAGAAAATTATATGAATTTACGAAATAGTCAACCTCCTTTGCATAAAATTTAATTATTTATGCAAAGCAAGAGGTTTAGTATTTACTAATGTTTCTACCATAAAGAAGAATTTAAATTAACATGATAATTTTCACAATAGAGTTAAGTAATACAACAGAAACGGATTTTCACTTTTTGCAACGTCTCGTGTATAAAGCATTTTAAGACAATTCCGAAATATCGAGAATTCAATATGAAAACCCTAATATCTTCCTATAGTTAGCCATATAAATATTTTTTTATTGTTTACAGATGCTTTTGAAATGCGCAACTGGACATTATTTAGAAAAATTAATGCAGAAAACCGTCAAACCAGACCTCTCCCAGTTCACCATGGAGAAGTACGAAGCCATCACCAAATACAAGACATCCTACTACACCTTCCAAATGCCAGTCAGCCTAGCTCTACTAATGACTGGAATCGACGACCCAGAGACGCACAGGCAGGCAAAAACGATACTGCTGGAAATGGGAGAGTTTTACCAGATTCAAGTAAGTCTTTCTAGACTTCTCTAGAATATATTCGTTTAATAAATCCCTCTAGATTAAAACCGGATAGTTTAGTAATGTAAGCCATAAGAATCCGAAAGTCTGAAGGTGAGTTGTCACTGATGTAATCGCAATTCAACCAGCCATCTGATGAGGTGTCCCATCAGCCAATGATCTATCAGTGACCGTTAATTGGTCAATAAGAACGCAAAACGGCCGCAGTGTCGCAGCACAAATTTAGCGGAATTTATTTTCGTACGAAACACATAACATTACCAAATTCCGATTATATGCTGACGAATAAATCTAACTAGGTTAGCAGGCTAAGATCTAAATGCTACCAAGGAACAGGGACGTTTCTAGTACTAATGTCTGATTGCATTTTGATAAAAATCATCAAACATTCCATCCAGATCCAGATTATAAGCAAAAAAAAAGATATATGGTAATATTAGTCCAGACACAGGCTTAAAATAAAACAGACAAAAAAATAACATGTTTAAAATTCAAAATAAGAAGTAGATAAAAAATAAGGAAACTATCTCAAATAATTCAAACTACTGACACCCGTAGCGTTTAAGGCTGAAGATATGGTCTTTACACTTTACTTAAGATAACTAATCTAAAGTGACGAGTGGCAGTTCTTAATAGTTCTCATAGCAACAGATTGCTCCTCATGCGAATGTCTCTTGACATAAAACTTACTCATGCCTGACGAATAAATAGCTTACACACTTTTTTCGATCACTATAAATATTTAAATATGTATATATTTGTTTGGATGCTTACCAAGTTTATAGTTTTATTGGGATCCCGATGTTTTGGTAATGTTTCAAATTTCATCACTATTATTATAGTGATTGAAAAATTGCCCAAATTTCAAGATCTTAATAAACTGTAAAGGCGGTAAGCGGCCGAACAATATGTACTTATCTATATTCAAATATGAATTTCACACGGCTTGAGTATGACTTGTCCGTGAAATGTTATTTTATAACAATAGGAATATTTAATAGGTTCCATTTAAAATTAAAATATTTGCAAATTTATTCGTTAGTTTAAAACATTCGGGTCAGACCTTATAAATCATGAAAATGTCACAATCATTAAAAAATTATGCCCAAAAACATTTTTTTGTCCAAACTCTATTTATCTTATAATATAAGCTAATAGATATTATAAAGAGGAAAGATTTGATTGTTTGTTTGTATTGAATAGGCTCCGAAACTACTTGACCGATTTGAAAAATTCTTTCACTTTTGGGAAGCTACACTATCCCCGGCGAACATAGGCTATGTTACATTTTCAAAAAAGCTAGGGACTTGCTTTAAATCTTAGTTGACGCAGGCAAAGCTGCGTGCAACAGCTATTTCAAAATATTTTGTTATGAAACTCAAATACTGGCGTTACTAAGTTTCCTCTTGAGTCTAAGCCATTCGCAGAATCTGAATCTCGCTATAGCTATCAGGCTGACTTTTATCTTACTTAAGTATTTTATTTTCGCAGTGCTAGATTTACGCCTAGGCCTGTAAGGCCTGGGCCTAGGGCGGCAAAATTTTAAAATTCCAAAATTTCAGAGGCGAAAAAAGGAAAGACAGTCATTTGAAAATGAGTTTTGATTAGTTTTTGTAAAGAATTTTCCATAGAATTTTATAATAATTCAAGTTTTTTATTTACCTTTCGCTCTATGATTAAGATTTAAATTTTTTAAAAGATTAATTGTAGCCTTTAACGAATGATATTCTATCATTAAGGGCGGTGCCATAACAGGGCCTAGGGCGGCATCAAGCCTAAATCCGTCATTGTATTTTCTTTCTGTCTGAACGACTGCTAGAAAATCGTCTTTGATGTCTATACTTTAATAGAACGAATGATGAACTTGTAACAAGATACATACGATATGTAATGTTGATAATTTTCTTTCAGGATGATTTCCTCGATTGTTTCGGAGACCCAGCTGTAATAGGCAAGAAGGGTACTGACATTCAAGATGGGAAATGCACTTGGTTAGCTGTCGTGGCGCTCCAGAGGGCGTCACTAGTGCAGATACGATTGATGGAAGAATGCTATGGAACTTCCAACGCGGAAGACGCAGAGAAAATTAAGGCTCTGTACGAAGAACTGCAGCTACCACACACGTACTCAGTATATGAAGAAGCCACTTACGACTTACTTAGGACACAAATACAACAAGTCACTAGGGGACTACCCCATGATTTATTCTTTAAAATTCTCGAGAATATCTTCAGGCGAAGTGTGTAACTTAGTGATTAAGGGATTAACATTATTTAGAACTTAAGTGAAACATTTCCATATTTAAATAGAAATTATGATTTATATTTTTACACAAAACAAAATGCGAAACAGTGCAACATAAAACTCCGTCCAATATAAACAGGTTTTTTTTTACAAAACTAATGGACATGTTACTTCAGTATCTAATATGCGAAAATGTAAACTTCCAAAAGTGTGCTTTTACTAGTGATTCAGCTAGATTAGGAGACATCCAGTGACGTAACTACAGGGTGGCAAAATGCCACGGGCTAAGTCGGAGGAGAAATCCAACTCCCAATATTTATTATTACGCATTTAGTAAAAAAAAAATGTGTCTTTCCTAGCATCCGATGAATTTGCCACGGGTCCCGAACGGTATAGTTACGCCACTGGAGACATCCGTTTTAATTCTATTGATTCTTATTCTTTGTGATAGATCAGTTTTCCAAATTAAAATGTGCGTTGTTTCTATTATCTTTTTAAAGTTATATGTATAATGAAATGTGTCACTGTGTGATGGACGATGGTGTAGTTGATAGTCCAGTGTGGAAAGGGAGGTGATAAACTGTTTTTATTTCTCGAAATCGATTTATAACATACTATAATTAGATTTTAGATAAGTTGTGTTATTATTAATTTTATGATTATAAAAAAGAAAATCGTTAAAAATAAATGAAAAAAGTTTTATAAATGAACAACCTTAGTTTTCCTTTATTAATAAAATAGCCTTAACCTAAGTGAATTCGTTTGTACTTATGAGCCAAGCTGCCACGCATTCAAATAACATTAAAATATATAAGAACAATTTACAAAAAAATGTTACAGTAGAGCAAGTGTTTTATAAATCCCACGGGCCCGGAAGTATCGAAAAAAAAAACAAGCCGTCTAGGAGCTTTCAATGAAAACATGGCGCAAACCCTTTTAATAACAAAATAATGTATGGTGGAATCCCACCGTATGAGTGTAGCCAGCCTTGGGCTCAGAATGGGGCAGCAGTCAGCCTACCAATTGTGATTGGTTGGTGAATATTGTAGTGGACTGTTCTGGAAAGTTTGAAAGGGACTTCATAGTTTATTCTTGGGGATTGAAGGGGCGACGCCGCGTGTCTCGAGATTTCCTTCTTTAGTAGAGACTAAATATTGTCTACGACAATATAGTAACATGGCCTCTGATCGAAGCTCATTCTAATAGTAAAGTTTTCAATAGTGTTTGTTTTAAAAACGGAATCTGTTATGTTGTGATTGGCAAATACTGCTGAGAATTATTGTTCTGGAGCGGCTTTCTTTATGGGACTACTCTGGCAGTTTTCTAAGGTGCTTGTTTTAAAAACTTAATCTATATATATAATATTGTGGTGGACTGTTCTGTATTTGGAAGTGACTGTTAATTGATGGTGACGTGAAGGACGAAGCCTTAATATTTAACGTCAGACATGGTAGCGTGGCCTGTGGTCTTAGCCTGTTCTAACAGGAAAAAATATTCAAAAAAAGTTGGCCTGACATATTATAAAATGTCTCTGTCAAATGTCAACTATTGAGTCAGCTGAAGACAGTGAAGACAGTAGACACCGTAAAATTGAAATCTTATTCCGTATTCGGATGACCGATCAGTGATCACCAATGGTATTCTGTAGAGTGTAGACAGTAAAGTGCTACTTTTACTTTTGTGTCCATTCGGCAAAAACGCAGTATTTGTACCAGTTTGATGGCATACTTAAACATAAGTCGTTCGTATTTTAGTGTCATGAATGTTCTTTAATCATAGCAAATATCAGAATAAAAGTGACTTTCTAAATTAATATTTACATATTTTCGTGGCATATCGGTTTTTCCATAACGAATATTAGTGTTAATTTAAATGCAATAAAGTAATAAACTTTTGGTGAATAAATATAACTCCCTTTATATATTTTTAAAAATGAATCCTGTTTCGGTATTGAGAATGTTTACCAGAAAAGGCGGGCTATGTCTGAGAAGCGTTGCTGGAAGGTAAATTTTAATTTTTTTACTTAAAATATTTTGTTTTTATTTTTCTTAATAAGCCATTATCCTCAGATTTTTTTCTAAAATTGAAATAAGGCCAATTTTTATAAATCTATAGGCGAATGATTTTTCACTTATATTGGTATAGCATAATCAATACTTGTAGAAATTATAATAATTTCTCCATAAAGTATTGCAGTTGGCCTTTTCTGGGTGCTGTCTCTTTTTGATTTGCTAGTCATTGTAGTCTTGTTTTGTCGCCAGCTAAAAAACTGGAAATGGTAACTGCAAATATATCCTACTCCTGCTGCGTCCTTCTGCTTAAATTAGTTGACCCTCACTAACCAAGGTTTTTAGCATACCCTCAAGCTCTCCGAGATCCTATCAAAAGAAGTTTTGGTGGTTACTGCGGCGATTCTAGCTATAAAGTGGTAGAGATGGAAATGAGGAGCCTAACCTTTAAAATAGCTAGAAAGTATAGGCAGGAAAGTAGTAGTGAATATGTAATAACATTCTTATATTTTAAAAATCCTTGTTACCAATAACAATAATTAGTTCCATAACATTAATTTTACATAATTTTATGTATTTGCTAATTATAATTTTAGCCCCCTATAGCAATTTTATTAACTTGGTACAGCCATTCTAATTAATTAATTAGAATGGTTAAATATTTCCAAAAGAATATATAGTATAATATAATATATTACCTATATTTTTTAGTAAATTACATAGATTAATACCACAGTATCAACCCTTATACGTCCCACTGCTGGGCATGGGTCTCCTTCCTCGAAATCAGGCGAGGAGGGTATTCGGCAAATAGTCCACTGCGCGGGCCCAGTGCGGATTGGTGAACTTCACATACCTTCAAAGACTTTCAATCTCATCAGGCATGCAGGTTTCCTCACAGTGTTTTCCTTCACCGGTGAGCGAACGATGGTCTCGTGTGCACTTAGAAATTTAGAAAAACCCATTTCAAGGCACACACGGACGGGTCAGGATCGAACCCGGAACCCCTTGAGTAAGAGGCCGAGTCCGTCCACCACTGGACCACCGTTGCTCGCATTACCACAGTATTCAAATCTTATTTTATAAAGATTAAAATAATATCTTATCCTACTGTCCAACTCCGGCAAACAGCTGCCTGCTGGCTTCTTTAATAAATGTGCCACAAGCTCCTAAAAGAAAACAGTATAATATAGTAAAAACAGTAATGTAAAAAGTTGTTAATCATTAGCAGTAAAACAATGGTTATCTTACGTCTTATTAAAATGATTATTCACAAATTATTTTTATTATTATATTCTTTAGTGATTGGTTCCATCCTGACAGCATCCCCAGACATGGTTTTTCTATAATTTCTGTGTGCATCTAAACATGATAACATTGCTTGCTCAACAGTAAAGGTATCCTGCATCCCTGATGAAATTAAAAATATAACAATAATAATACTATAATAATTAATAGTACTCTTGGAACTACATTATATGCATTATATACTTCAGATTTATACATATAAATGAGCACATGTCCATAATAAGTATGTACCTAATTAACGCCAAATCAATTTAAAACTACACTTTTTATATCAAGAAGCCTTTCAAGAAACATTTTATTTTTTTTATTATTTTTATAGATTATTATTGACATACCTATTTCAAGTGTACAGATTTGTAGAAATAAAGAAAATTACAGTAATTTGTAGCTATGAAAAGAAAGTTATTTTGATTTGCAATTATATGCTATGTGATTGCTTAACTTAGTCAAGACATATACCACACATAAAATTGTGCCATTGAACTAAGCCGCCCAGCAACTAGCAAGTATTCAGTAATGACGCATATTGAGCGTCGGGTTAGAAAGACTTATAGATTACCTTAGAAAGGGTCTATTTTTGTACATGCTGTATTATAAAGAACCTTTTTGTATAGACATTTGATATTCCCGTGCTCAGAGCCGTAAATAGCCTTTTTTGCGCCCTGTGCGAGCTTCTATAACTGCGCCCTTAGCAAACCGAAAGAAATAATAGTCGTGCCTGGTCTGGCCATTCTTGCGCCCCCAGAGTCTATGCCCTGGGCGTGGCCACCGGTGGCACCGCCCTATTTTTGGCTCCGCCCGTGCTTTCAAGTTATCCAAAAAAATAAAAAATAAAAATTTTTGATCTCGATCATATTGAATAGAACTCTTCAATAACAACTTTTCGCAACCTGATTCTAACAGACTCTTCTATACCTTAGACTATAACTCGTGTGAAGGAACAACTTTAACCGATCTTATCGCAGTTTATTATGTTTTATTTTCTTTTACATGTCCGACGTTTCGGATACTTTACACCATCGACCACATAACCCATAGACTCCTAATAACAGGGGAACGGGTTCTGGCGACACATCTGACTTATAGTTCCGATGTAAGCCGTAAACAATGTACTCAAACTATCGTGTCGTCTCATTCTTTCCCGTTGCGAAATATATCCATTTCTTTTTAACGTTTCGCGATTGGTAATGTATGACATTGAATTAGCTGATCACAGCATTGCAACCCCTCCGTCTCACCTCAGCTAGTTGCCAGAATTCATTTAATACGAAAAATCAAACATTAGGAGTCTATAGGCTGTGTGGTCGATGCTTTACACCAACCATGGTCAGGTCCCCCCGTGACCATGAACAAGATTTTATTATGTTCAGCTTTCCAAAGTGCGGATCGTTTGTGCAATATTGTTGAAAGGTCCGGAACACCTCAATTGAGGCCGATGTTATGCGCAGGGCCGTGAATGATAGGAGGGACTCGACACACATAACCATCAACTTCCCAGGATCCGGTCGTATGCGTATAACTGTGGTTTCATCATCATTATCATCTATTTCCGGCTTCAGGAAAGGTTTCTTTCAAAGAGCCGATCTCCCGCCATACGCATCTAGACAGGTACTGCACGGAGATCGTTGTAATTTATGGCTTATGTCCTGATAAATATTCAGATGTGAAAGTGAATTTGTCTTGTGGCTTCTCAGTCCCGCTTTCACACCACGAGTCATCACGTAAAGCCGGTATTCTTACGATAGGTATTCAAATTTTGCTTTTCATTTCGTCATACCAATTATATTCAAATCATCAACCATTAGCTAGGCTAGGCTTATTATTAATTAGCTATTAGGTCAGCGAACTCGCAGCAGGAATGTCGGGTTAAAACAAATCAATCTTCTCTATTACAATATATTTGGGCGTAGTACATATTAAACTTAAATAAAATATACTTACTGGTGGAATACATAACAAGACCGCCATATTAGTGTGATCTGGATCAAATTGATACGATCATTATACAAATTATTTGTTTGACATTTACTACAAATATCTTCATAACATTATAAACTTGTCATTATTAATCGCTATATTTAGATTGATCAATGTTATAACTTATAAGTACTTAAATTATTTACTCGTATAATAAACATTATCTTAAAGCCTGAAGATTTTTCTATGAAGTCCCTATTAAGAATGAAGTTTTATGGTAGATACTAAAATATTTTATTTACTGCAATAAAATACTAATGTTATTGTTACATCATACATGTAATTTGCAGCGTTAGCGTTGCAGTGAAGTTCGCGTAAACATAGAAAAACAATATTGTGTAAATATTTATGTTGTCGTCTTAACTTTGAGTTTAGCTTTATTTATTATATAACAGCTTGCACATAGTTGCCAAGCTGAGTATTTAAGGGTATAGTGATTGCGGTAGGTACTGTTAATATAGTTTGACCACGGCTGAGCCATCGACCAACGTCATATGACCGAATGGTACCAATGTCAAAGCGATTACGAGCTAAATTTTTACAAATATAACATCATGTTTAAGACGAAGCATTGAAAATAATTTTCAAGCTCACTCGGCCCATTTCACTCAGTTTCGATGAGATAGCTTAATTCACTTCCGTGCGCAAATAAAAGAGACGAAAGACTAGTGAACACAAACGCGTATGCGGCATAAGTGGTGAAAGTATAAAATAAATCATATAAAATAAACTACACATGTAAATAACATGATTTTTCCCAATTCGCTAGATAAGTAGCATTACTATTGTTTCCTAAAATTTCAAAGTATGAATGTAACATGCATTCCTGAAATAATAAAGCAAAAAAAAAAAATGACAATTCTTTTCTATGAAAATAAATAGGGGAAATTTCACTAATTTAAAAACTAATACATAACATACTAAAATTTAATTTACGTAGGTAGTTTTACTTTGCTTACAATAGCGAAAAAAGTAGAATGTCTCGGCTTAGATCGACACGATTTACTTAAACTTTCCGCATACGACATGACCTTTGGGTCTAGGAAAAACTCGATACGTTTACCTAACAAAAAACGACAATACAGGAGATAGCCATCTAACATCTGATCTACATTACAATTGTAACAATAAGCTTTCAAACCATAAACAAAATTAGAATAAAGAATTCCAATTAGTCTTGTGTCGTTCGCGAACGATGAATGAATAGGAGCCGTATCTTCGCACTGTACTAGAAGAAACGTTTCGGAGCGCGGAGTTGTAATCGGTCTATTCGGTCTAATAGCTCTTTTCGGACTCGTACATGTTTTAAACCGCACGATTGTATGTGCGAGCGAGAACGAGAAATAAAATACAGTCACTGTTCGTTTCTGTGTCTAAGAATGAGAGCGAGAGCGAATAGCCGATATTAAGACGCTCAGTGCTATTGCTAAAATTATGAACCTTATTCCTATGTAATAAGGTATAATTACGTTCTGAATACACTTGACAATAACAATTCCTACTGAATTGTTAAGAATTGGTAAATGAAATTGAATCCTATTCTTTGAGTGACAAGGCTACATGTTACGTGTAGCATTTCCTTAATTGTACATTTGTACTGCTAAGAATTGTTAACTTAAATTGATCCGTATTTTATATGCAACAAGGCATAATCACGCGAGCATATTCTTAAAAGTACATTTGAACTAAAACAATGGTTAAATTAAATTGATTCTTATTTCATATGTGACAAGGCGCATTTCTGTACTCTATGATACTAATAATACTGACCGACGGCGGAGACCGAATAGAGCTAATAGAGCTAATAGAATGAACTAGTTCACTGTCCGAAATGAACTAGTACGGAGCGATCTTAAAAATGACCGAGTAGGCACAAGACTAATTCCAATACGGCTGCCTATTGAACGGTGGAGTATTGTTGTTTATTTGTTCCATACTCATTGTTCATTCCAACAACTAAAGACTGATGTTACGATATGAAAATTTTCTATTGTTGTGTAAAATCACTTATCTAACAAATTTTACACAATGTCTGAATGAATGAATAATAATATGATTCAATTAAATATTCTTTTCTCTAATCGGTTTGTATGTTTTTGAAAAAAAAATAATAATATCTATATTACTAAACTAGCTGTGGGCCGCAGCTTCGCCTGCATTAACTAAGATTTACAATGGGATCTTAGCGGGATTAATTAGCCTATAGCCTTCCTCGATAAATGGGGTGTCTAACACTGAAAATTTTTCTATTAGATCCGACCAATAGTTCCTGAGATTAACTTATTAATATAAAATATATTATAATGAAGTAACTTTTTACGTATTTTTTGCGATTTAATTTTTTATGTCAAACATTTCGCATATTATACACAGCTGCCGTGAGAGGAATAGGCATTTTGCGTAAGCAAAAATAATCTCAATACAGCATCTTTCGCATCAGTCATGTAAAATACTTTAAGATGAAAATTCAAGATTAAATCTACGGATTAATTGTGTGTCCAAACATAGCTTTGATAACAAGGCGAAGGATATAGGTAAAATCATTGAATCGCGGTTTAAAATCATACGGAATTCATCATTTTTAAACCTTTAATAAGTATTTAAATTATTCAGATATGTGTTATTTAAAATACTGTGGAATCTGCGTCTTGATCTACTGCATGCGTAATCATACGTTATGTAGAATATAATATCAGTCGTTGAAGGACATCCATTCGTGACGGTGTTTGGTATACTTTTGTTAAACGTATGTAGTTATTAAGCGTTTTAGTTTTCTTCTTATATGCACAAGTTCTTAAGTGTAAGTACTAATATATAGAGTTGCAAGGCTACCGGTTAAAGCCGGACATAGTTAGGCTTTTTCATTGCGTGTCCGGCCAAAATAAACGGTGTACGACTTTTTTTAGACTTTTTACATTTTGCAAACGAGCGATGCCAAATTAGTCTTAGTCTAAGACCATCTTGACATTCCATTTTATCTATTAGTTCACTAGAATTTAACACAATATATGATGCTCATAAAAAAAGCTTGATTTTACAAATATGTAATTTCTTTGTCGTAGGTACCTATAAATGCTGAGACAAAATCCTCAATAATGTTGAGTGTCCGGTCTTTCAATCCAAATGTCAGGCCAAGCTGGCTGGTCTGTCCGGCTTTTAGGTTTGGCGACCTTTTTTTTTTTTCGGTTGGATCTATGCTAATGGTCCTAGTGACCGTTATGCGTCATCGGAAATGGGATGATCCGGTTGGATCATCCTATGACGTTATAATTTGGGGGGTTTCCCCCCGCCATGTTCATGGCGTCGGGTTTGTACCTAACTTGGTCAGCTACGGTCGACTGGTTTGGAACGGGTGACGTTAGAAACCTATCGTCCTGGCAACCCTACTAATATAGATAGATAAACTATATGAGTTGATAACCCACATGCCCTAAGGACATAACAAAATGACCTAGAAACATATCGGTCCAAGCTCGAGCTTGATGTAGCAAGACGGTACAGAGGGGCAAATACGCGGTACGATACTTCTGAACTATCGATCTCATGAAAATCGTGACGATTAATCGCAACATAAATGAGGCTCATCTCACTAAACGATTGGTCGTAACGACGTGTTTGTGTTTACGGGTAAAGACGCTTGAAATAATTCAATACGTATTCTATAAAATGGAAAATTTACCTATTATAATATGCATTATGATTACTGAAAAGTTACTGAAATGGGTATAACAATTTTTTGAAGTGACACCGTCTTATAATTCGACGGAGTCGGCTGCACGCACGAAAAGATATGACTCATGCGGCGTTGCCTGGCTCTGAGGCGTTCCATTTAAGGCTTGAAGTGCAAGCGAGAGCGCGGAACGAGCGACAAAGAGGCACAATCAGCCCATCAGTATTTTCTTATGACGTTGTCACGTTCAACTATCGTCAGTAAACCGATTTTTTTTATTACGAATATGTATGATTTAGTGTTAAAAAATTACGTCATACGTAAAAAATGTAACCTTCAGGTAACGCTGAGTGAGACTAATGGCGGTTTTCAATACATACAACAGATACAAACATTTTCTTACAAAATCTGTAAAAATTTTAAGATGGATATGAAAATTTTAAGATAGATTAGGATATTGAAAACCGCCGTAAATCGAATCGTTGATCGCGAGCCATAGGTACACTGACGATTCATCGTTACGATACGACGCTTGCGATATTTATGATCCCAAATCAAGCGACCACGGGATAGAACCAGTCCTCCCGTGTAATAAACCATTGGAGAACACTTGATATTGTGTCTTGCTATGAAATTCGTAAAAGTTGTTTCATTAGAATGTGTGAAATTCGAGTAAACATAAGAAAACAATATCTGTATATTTTTGCATTACACTTTTTTATCCTTCGATTAAGTACGACTTCTAAATACTTACGTACACTTGATAAAAGCAGCTTTAAATACCATAAATAACTTTAGCATGTTAGTCACATAAAACCTTTTATGGGTGAAGAGCACTGGTTTAGTTAAACACTAACTTGTGGTGGTTGCACCATTGAACCACGATTCTAAGGCCGGTTGCTTTAGCAGTAAGATTTTTTAAATCTATACACTCAATTTGACTATAATAATATTAACTCTTATATTATGTCTCACTGCAAGGCACGAGTCTCCTTGAAATCAAAAAGTGTGACATAGTTCATGCGTTGGCCCAATACGGCTCGGGATGCCATCTTAAAATACTTTGAATCTCATCAGGGTGAAAGTTCACCAATGAAATTTCACCAGTGAGGAAGCGATGGTCTTATGTCGCGATCATCATCATCATCATCATCAGCCTTTATCCGTCCACTGCTGAACATAGGCCTCCCTCAATGAACGCCAAGACGACCGATCCCTTGCTACTCGCATCCAACGCGGACCTGCCACTGCACGGAGATCGTCTTCCCATCTGGTTAATGGCCGACCAACACTTCGTCTACCTAAACGCGGCCTCCACTCTTGAACCTTAATGGCCCATCGGCCATCCGTTCTTCTGAGTGCGTGACCAGCCCATTGCCACTTCAACGTGATTATTCTTCGCGTGATATCGGTAACTTTAGTTCTCTGGCGAAGGTCTTCGTTTCGAATCCTATCTGCCAAAGAAACACCCAGCATAGCACGCTCCATAGCACGTTGAGCTACGGCAAACTTGCGGACCAGTCGTAAATTAAGAGGCCACGTTTCGGCCCCGTAGGTCATCACGGGGAGAACGCATTGGTTGAAGACTTTCGTCTTCAAACTCTGCGGTATAGACGACATGAGAATATGGCGAAGCGAATAAATATGTCCCGATGCACGTAGTAATTTAGAACAAATCCCAATTCAAGGCACCACAAATGGTCAGGAGCGAATCTCCTCTTAGTTAAAAGGCGGAGTACCCACTACACCACAGGTGCCCACAATTTGGCTGTATTTAAAAAAAAATCATTATCTAATACACGTATAAGTCATATTCATAGCCTTTCTGGTATTCTATCTTATATCTTAGCACTAGTTCCGTGATATGGTAGGTACCAATTTTACTAACGTCAATATTTGGGGTCGACGTAACGTTATCTTGTTTCACTTTTCTTTAGCTTTATTCTCTCCTTAGTCTTATTTCGTCTTTAATTTACTTAACCCTCCAACCGTATTCCTCAGCGAAAGAACTTTCTCAATCATTTTACCATTTACTCAGACTTCAAAAAAAGAAGGAGGTTATTAACCGACTTCAAAAAAAGAAGGAGGTTATCTATTCGTCTGTATGTTTTTTTTTGTATGTTTGTTACACGATTACTTCGTTGTTTGAGAATGGATTTTGGCGATTCTTGTTTTGTTTGAAAGCTTATGTTTCCGAATTTTAAGTTATTTTCAATAATGCTTATTTGGTTGGTTTTGTATACCCAGACGATTTTCTCATTTTATTACTTGTCGATGTAATATGAATAATTTGAACAAAAACCACTGAATAGGATACTTTGGAAAGTATCAAAGTATTGTGAGGTCATCATCATCAGCTTTCATCCGTCCACGGCTGAACATAGGTTCAATGAACGCTAATTACTTATGTATAAACTTAAAACTAAAAAGTACAAAATAAAATTAATTTTAAATAAAAAACCAAAAACCGACTTCAAAACTATACCTTAATTTATGTACAACAAAAAAATTTAAAATAATATTGAAATACTTCAAAGTGAAGTAGAAGTATACTATTTAAAATTGGTTACTGGTATTTTTGGAGTCGGTACCAGCCAAAACATCGATGCCCTTCACAGACATCTACTCAATACTTGGTGTATGTGATTAATCATTAAAATATCCTCTTTGGCTGGCACTGACTCCAAAAACACCCAATTTTAAATAGCATACCTACTTCTACTTCACTTCGAAGTATTTCATTTTTTTTTTTGCTGTACATAAATTAAGGTATAGTTTTGTAGTCGGTTTTTGGTTTTTTATTTAAAATTAATTTTATTTTATAACTGAATCACGCTTTGCTGATTTTTTATTCACATTTTATGAAATCTTTGTAATTTGCATAATTATGAACAATGGTATTTCTGTGCTATCTTTTTAATTTCATGTTATAATATATGATGCAGTATTCTGCAAAAAAGTATATGTATTTAATGGATTCTAAAAAATATATTACGTATGTGTAAAAATGATTAATCAGAAGTTATGGTCAGTCATTGACATATTTTATAATATTTTTATTATAATCTTAGAAAGGCAAATGAGTATACAGTCAACAGATTTTAACTGATTGAATTTGCCCATGAATGTTGAAGAAGAAATGTTGCGGCGTCCGTATAAAACCGGATTGAGATTGCGTGTCCGGCCAAAATATACGGTGTCCGGCTTTTTACGTTTTGCAAACGAGTGATGCCAAATTAGTCTTAAGCTAAGACTGACTTGGCATTCGATTTTATCTATTAGTTCACTAGAATTTAACAAAATGTATGATACTCACAAAAAAGTTTGATTATACATAGATTTCGTTTTGTCGTACCTATTAATACATAGACAAAATCCTCAATTTTATTTTATCGAATAATATGTATGTAAGACTTAAATGTACTGTTCAATAATATACCTCAATACTTTTCTGATTGTTATTTGTTAGAATATGGTATGAAACTTAGATATGATAATAGTTTTTAGTTTTTACTTAGTACTTAAAATGCATGAAAATTATTGTTATAATATTTCCACGCCCTAAAGGCAGAAATTGTGATCCAACTCAAATTCTATCCTTAAATGTTACCAATTTCTCGGAAATAATTGATTCTATTCTATTCTATTCAATAATGTTGGGTGTCCGGCCAAGCTAGCTGGTCTGTCCGGCTATTAGGTTTAGTGACCTGACTTCCCTACCCGCAACTTATTGGCCCGAACTTTGGTAACTTCCGTAACTGGCAATGACCATGTTAATTTATAATCTTGTACGAGTTGTATGTTTTATATATTTGATATTTGTCAACAGGGTACCTCACTGTAGGATGTCTGCGAGCGCCTCCATATCAGAGCTGCAGAGGGACAAGGAAACATTCCAGGACGTATTCCCTACTATATGCGACATAGTCACAAAACGGTCCAAGTTCTCGGAGGTTCCAGAAGTTGCCGACTGGTTGAAAAAAGTGAGTAGTATCTTGTAGAGTGACTAGTAAGGAGTACCGTCTCTGTGTATAATATGGTTTCCGCTAACAAACAGTAGCGCGAGGTATAAATCAATTTAGTAGTAGAACCTCGATAACTCAAACCTGGACCACACACACAATTCGTATATTATATATTATACACACACTCAATTCGTCTAAAAATACTACTTCTTACCAAACCCTGCATTCAGAAGTAGTTTTTTTTTTTTATTAATTTAATTAAATTGCAACATTTCTTACTGACTTTTATTATTTAACGTGTTTCAAGTGTTGCAAGTTTGTTGCTTAATAAAATAAACATTTGTGAATTTGAATACGTAAACAAAATAACGCCACGTGAATCATCGTAAGTTATGCAAAAACGTTAATTTTACATAATTTTATCACAACGATATAATTATAATTGCTTATAGTAAGTAGTAAATTACAATTCTTAATTTCACATTCCCTAAATGTATTATCCCTTTAATGAAAAGCGACAGCGACAATGGTCCAGCGGTGGGTGGACTCTGCCTCTTATCCGAGAGGTTCTGGGTTCGATCCTGACACAAGTGTGTATGCCTTGAATGGGTTTTTCTAAATTTCGAAATGCACCCCAAACACGAGACCATCGCTCGCTCACCGGTGAATAAAAACATAGTGAGGAAACCTGCATGCTTGATGAGATTGAAAGTCTTTGAAAGCATGTGAAGTTCACCAACCCGCACTGGGCCAGGGCATCGGTAAACTATGGCTTATTACCCTCCTCGCCTGATTTCGAGGAGGAGACCCGTGCCCAGTAATGGGACATAAAGGGTTGATATTTTTTTTTACTTTTTAAAGAAAAAGCTCCTAAAGACCAAGATCTCGCTCCACTATGGCAAGCCTATACATTATACATATAAACGATAGGAAGCGCTGATTTCTTTTTTGACGTTATGACGTCTAATAAATCGATAACCGCCGGCTGCACACACGAAAAATCATAACTCACGTTCCCCTCGAGCCGAGCGTGCAAACAAAAGCTCGGTACAAGCTATAGGCACGATCGGCCTAAGCGTTCAGCTTGACGCACTATGACTATCGCGTATCGTCCATAAACCGACTTTACAGACGACAGTATATTTTTTTGAAGTTATTATTGCTTTTCACCTGTTGGTCTTTATAGTTGCATACTGTGGGTGGATGCCCGACTGTCTTAACGACCTGCCAAACATTTTTGCTGTGTGAGAGAAGGGCAGTGCCAGAATTACAGTCTGCCTGTCTGGCAGTATAAATACTGGCAACGAGGCGTAACATTGATTCAGGAAAGCGACTCATTAAGATGAATTATCAAAACAAAATTAATAAAGCTAGATTCAGGTAAACTAGTTTATGTTCATAAACGACGTCGATCACTTACCAATAAGTGGCACATTTATCGAGCTTAAAGGGCAGTAAATATAACCATGGCGGTACTCCAGCTCATCATACTCCAATGAAATAGTGGATATGCTATAGGCCTCAGCAATACAGCGTTTTTGAATGTTCGCAGGTATTAGAATACAACCTAGTCGGTGGTAAGTTGTCCAGAGGTCTGACTACCACGTTCGCCTACGAGACGCTGGCCACTAGAGAGAACTTCACAGAGGAAAATTTGAAAATAAGCAGAATTCTCGGATGGTGCGTCGAAATGGTGAGATTTCTTTGAGTATATAATTGTCGTTTTTATAAAATATAATAGTATGTACGCTTTTACAACACGCCAATCTGGTCCCGTGGTAAGTTTTCGAAAAACATGTGCCGGGTACCAGACAACGCAAATACTATATATTTAAGATTTTTATTATATAATGCAGATCCATGATCAAGGAATACAGAATCTTTTTTGCTCTTTGGCGGGATACGAACCCGCTACCACTGGCTTGTGGCATGCTTGGCAGTGCCAAAGTGCTAACCATTAAGCAGTTAGCAGCCCTACCATCCCCGGTGCTGACCACAAAGAGTAATTTTCTTCTTTTGTTCTTTTTTTATAGCATACGAGGGCAAACGAACAGTCGAAGCCTTTTGGCGACTATCGACGACCATTAAGTACTAACATTCACGTAACCAAAGGTTATGCCGATGCGTTGCTCTCCTCTTCGGACCACCGGAAACTCACAAACCACACGAAACGCGACAGCCTAACTGTCACTTTACGCCGTACCGTTAACGTATTTGTGCGCTATGGCACACTTGTTGCTGGATTGGAGAATTGAAACAGGACGAGTGATGAATTGAAACAAGAATTAGTCCTTCAGAATTTCTTCCTTTATTTTCTTCTTAGTGTTCTTCCATACTATTCTTGCCGAATACTGAATGTCGATCCTTAAAATCGACCCAATATTTATACTAATCCTGCGTAAGAGTAATCTACACTCTTATTGGTTAGCCAATCGGAATAGTTATACAATTTACCAATAAGAATCTAACTATATGCCTTTCGCTCTTACAATATAGCCTATCTTTTCTAACAGTACAATTTCTTTACATCAAGTTTTCTTATAGAAATAGTTAACAATGTTATAAACTTTAAATGTATTATGAAACTGCAAACAATGAACTAACTAAATAACATATTATTATCAACAAAAACAATCATTATCATGGTTAAATTAAACATTTAAAATTCCCATACATATTGGCATCTCTTTTAGATATACGAAAAAGGAGCGGGACAACAAGCTATAAGGTAACCTCGGTTGGCGTACAACCGAGTCGGGGCGAGACTACTTTTCGGCCTTTAGTAAAAACTTACGTAATTACACTTTCTAATTAGTTTTAAAGGCTTTTATATGAATCTCTTTGAATCTAATTGAGTTTATAAGATTCTAATATGATTATCTCGCATTCTAATTAACTTTATGTAATTCTAATATGAATTTAACATATTCTAATGTGAGTTAAAGTGACAATTCTTATATGAGTTATTACTATATGAAAGGTAAATCTTATGTTTCTAAGTAAATAATCGAGTTAATATTTACATTCCTATCAAACTATCGACTATTAAACTATATTTACATATTAATCGCGGTGTCCTCGGCGTCGTCCTGCACATTCCTCCCGCCGTGTGGCTCCGTCACACCTTCTTCCGGTGCTGCGACGACGTTGTCCTCGATGGGCAGGATCACCAGCTTCCGTACCGGGCGCCGAAGTACTCCTCCTCTGGTCTGGATGTCGACGGTCCTCACGACGTTGTCAGGTCCAGGAAACGTTGCGACGACTTTCCCTTTCAGCCATACGTTGCGCGGTAAGTTCGGGTCGACTAGCAGAACGAGATCTCCGACTTGTATCGGGGGGCCTCGGCCATGGGGCTCCCGCCGGTTTTGGAGTTCGGGCAGGTACTCGCGTAGCCATCTTTCCCAGAAGGTGTCTGCTAGCTTCTGCGCGGCTTGCCAGCTGGATTTCGAGATGGTGTCCTTTTCCGAGAAGTGTCCGAACGCTGGTACTCTTCCTGGCCCTCCCAATAGGAAGTGGTTGGGAGTCAGAGCTTCTGGGTCTTCTGGGTCGACTGATACGTGTGTTAGAGGTCGGCTGTTAACAGTGTATTCAGCCTCCGCCAGTAGCGTTGAGAGTACTTCTTCTGTTGGATGTTGCTCGTGGAGTGTCGACGTCAGGCTGGTCTTCACGGATCTCACCATTCGTTCCCACGCGCCGCCCATGAATGGCGCTCCAGGAGGGATGAACCGCCAGCTTATCTGTCTCTTCGCCGCTTCTTCGGCCGTTGACTCGTCGATCGCTCGGCGCAGTTCCTTGTCTGCCGCTTTCAAGTTGGTTCCGTTGTCTGACCAGATCTCCGTTGGACAGCCTCTTCTGGCCATCATTCTTCTTAACGCCATGACTGCTGAGCTGCTGCTGAGTGAGCCGGCTATTTCGAGGTGTATCGCTCTCGTGGTCAGACAAGTGAAGATGGCGACGTATCTCTTCTAGTGCGAGCGACCTACGGTGACTGAGAGAGGTCCGAAGTAGTCCACTCCTGTGAATGTGAACGGGCGTTGATGATGAGCTAGTCGACACGATGGCAGGTCTCCAGTTCTCGGAAAAGGTGGCGCTTGAGTCTTCATTCCGCAACGTAGGCATTGTCGTATGATCGTGCGTGTTATTGGGCGTAGACGTAGAACCCAATACTGTTGGCGGCACTCGTTGACTGTCGTTTCTACCCCAGAGTGATGAAGCTTGCAGTGTATGTTCTTGATCCATAGCTTCACCGTCGGATGATTTCCGTCTATGATCATAGGACTTCTTTGGGCTTCTGATACTTCTTGTATGGCTGCTATGCGGCTTCTTAGCTTGAGGGCCCCGTTGACGTATTCGATACTTAATTGATGAAGTCGGCTTTCTTTACTGATGGGCTTCCCTCTTCTTATGTCTTGAAGTTCATGAGTGAAGGCTTCTTGTTGAGAAGACCGCATGAGAAGTTCTTCTGCCTTGATAAGGAGCTCTGCAGGAACTGGTATGAATTTTCTTTCTTCTTTCTTCTGTTCCTGTCGCGGCTGTCTTCTTTCTGTTTTGTTGTTGGTCTTCTTCCAACTTGGATCGGCTTCAGAGTTTCTTGCATTTCTCTTGTAGTTGACTTGTTCAGTGGACCGGCAGAGTTGAAGAAACTGAAGTACTCTTGCTGTCGAGTAGCGTAGTCTATCCCAGTTGGAGAAGCGTGAGACCTCGGGTAGGGCTTCTGATAGCTTCGGAGTTTCGTCGACTGAGATGTGATGAATCCTTTCTTCTCCCGTTTCTTCTGCCGTCGCACTAGCAGGCTGTTCCGTTGGCCATAAGTCTTCAGGCTCGTAGAGAAACTCTGGTCCTTTGTACCATCTGTGATTCTTGTCGAAGGTGGGTGGTACGTCCCTTGTGGCGTCGTCGGCGACGTTGAGTTTAGTCGGAACCCATCTCCATTCATTGACTGTGGAGCATTCTTCTATGGCGGCTAGTCGGTGCGCAACGTATGGCTTGTAGGAGCGGGATCCCGTCTTGATCCAGGTAAGTACAGTTCTGCTGTCTGTCCAGAAGGTCTTCGAGTCTGGTTTCCTTTCGTGTTCTTCAATGACGGCTTCGGCGAGTCTTGCTCCCATGACGGCGGCTTGTAGCTCCAATCTCGGTATCGATGTGACTTTCAGTGGTGACACCTTGGCTTTGGCCATGACGAGTGACACGTTGACTTCGCCGTTCGGAGCTACCGTTCGCCAGAACAGTACCGTTGAATATGCAGACTCGCTGGCGTCGGTGAAGACATGTAGCTGAAGAGACACGGCGTTGCTATAGCCTAGGTAGCATCTTGGTATGGCTACATTCGAGAGGTTCTTCAGGTGGAGTAGCCAGTTCTGCCAATCTTCTGAGAGGTCTTCATCAATCTCGTCGTCCCAGGATGTTCCACGTCGCCATACCTCTTGCAGTATCTGATTGGCCTTGATGGTTACTGGTGAGGCGAAACCAAGCGGGTCGAAGAGAGACATCACGACCCTTAATGCTTCTCTCTTGGTTGGCTTCTTCCCCTCGGCGAGTGACGACGGTATTCTTGTCATGTTGAGATTGAAGGTAAATTCGTCCCTCTCTGGCTTCCAGATGAGTCCCAGTACCCTCTCGATTCTATCTTCTGACTTGTACAGCTCGATGTCTTCTTGACCTTCTGTTTCTCCTATGGCTTCTAGGAGCTTCGTTGAGTTGGACTTCCATTGCTTCAACTCGAAGTTTGCCTCTTTGTGTATGCTTCGGACTTCTGTGGTGATGCGTATCGCTTCTTCTAGGCTCTTGAAGCTGTCCAAGTAGTCGTCGACGTAATGCTTCTTTACTATGGCTCTTGCGGCTTCGGGATAGGTTTCTTCATATTTCTTCGCGTTGAGGTTCTTTACGAAGATAGCTGTTGCCGGAGAGCTTGATGCGCCGAAGATGAGTGACGTCATCCTATATTCATCCGGTGGTTGGTCATCTCTTCTATCCTTTCGCCATAAGTACCGCAAGGCGTCTCTGTCTTCTTCTCGAAGCTTCACTTGCATAAACATCTCCTTGATATCCGCAGTCACAGCGACGGTGTGTTGTCGGAACCGCATGACGACACCTGGCAGCGATTGTAGTAGATCTGGACCTTTGAGGAGCTGGTCGTTGAGCGATGTTCCTTTCGTCTTGGCTGCCGCATCATGTACTACTCTTAGCTTGTCCGGCTTCATTGGGTTGACTACTCCGAAGTGTGGTAGGTACCACGTCTTGTTTGGTCTCTTCGTCTTCGGAGCTGGCTCGGCATATCCTTTCACGATGAGTGCTTCCATCTGTTCTGTATATTTTTCCTTCAGCTTTGGATCCCGGTCGAGCTTCTTTTCAATGTTGTAGAGCCTCTTCAACGAGTTTTCATAGTTGTCAGGGAGGTTGATATCTTCTTTCTTCCATAAGAGCGCCGTCTCGTATTTTCCTGTCTTCGTGTGGACTGTATTCTTTTCTAGGATGCGCAGGGCTTGCTCTTCTGGATCTGTCTTCGGTTTCCTAGGGTTGATGCACAGGGAGTCCATAGCGAAGTACTGCTTCATTAGGTCTTCTAGGGTGTCTTCAGCTGGATCTTCTCTCAGGTGGTGAATGTAGTTGATGTATGAGCTTCTGGTGTGGCTTCCATGGAGCACCCATCCGAGCGGTGTGAGTGACGCCACTGGTTGTTCTCTATTCCCTTTCTTCACCGTTGACGTGAGAAGAAGATGCCAGTTATCTTGACCTATTAATATTTCTGGCTTCGCATGCGTGTACGTGATGAACTCGCTGATGTCTTGAAGATGTTGACATTCTTCAATCTTCTCCCTAGGAACCTTCTGAGTGGCCACATGAAGGTTCTTGACTGTTCTTGCTTGTATGTCTTCTTCATGTTTATTTGCTCCCTTTAGTTTGATGTTGACTCTTCTTGATTTATTTTCGGAGGTCTTCAACTCGTTGATAGCTTCTATGCGCAGTGGGTCGATGGGTCCTCTTGCTCCGATGCGGTGAGCCAAATTCTCGTCGATGAGTGTCACTGTTGACCCATCATCCAGAAGGGCGTATGTGTCGATCGCTCCTGCTGGTCCCGACGCTGTGACTGGGATGATCTTCAAGTAAGACTGTCTTGTAGCTGAAGTCCAGGCGGAGTTGATTGCTTCAGTTGACTTCTGGTCGTCTTCTTTCCTTTCAGTATTCTTCGTGACATGCAGCATCCGGTTATGGTAATATTTACAGTTGTCGATGCCACATGTCCGTTGACGACACGTGTGAGTCTTGTTTCTGTAGCGCAGGCATCTGAAGCATAGTCGACGACTCTTGGCGATGTCCCATCTTCCGTGAACATCTTCTTTCTTGAATTTATCGCAGTCATTCGTTGTATGTCCTGTCGCCTCGCATACAGGGCACTTGGCTATTGGCTGCTTCTCTGCGACATGGTTCACTCGCTGATGACGTCTTGGTGCTGTGGTGGGCTGCGGCTGTGAACCTACTTGTTCCGGTTGCGCGAATGGTCCGCATAGTTCAGCTTCTCTCTTCATGAACTTGTCGAACTTCAGAAGTGCTGGCTCGTCCTTCGGCAATGTTGCGGAGTAGTCGAAGTATCTGTATCTGAGTGTCGGTGTTAGCTTATCCACCATGGCCCTTGCGATTTCCGGATTGTAGAGATAGTAGACGCAGTTCAATGCTTGCAGTGTAGACACGGCGTTAGTCACTTTAGTTGAGAAGATGCATATGTCTCTCGGTGACTCGGAGAGGCGCGGCAGTGTGCGCAGTGTGTCTATTTCCATCATGGCGATTGATTCTGGTCTTCCAAATCTCGACTCCAGAGTCTTCATAATGTCAGCAGGGTCGGCGTTTGTGATAAGCAGACCATCAACGGCTTCTTTGGCTTTTCCTTTCAAATTTCTTCGAAGCCTGTTGATATTTTCCGTCTTCGAATAGAGATTTTCTGTTTCTTCATAGCCGGCCTTGAAGTGAAGCCATTCTTGATGAGCTCCATTGAAGACGGGTAGTTCCATTAGCCTTGGACGCGCAGACTTGACAGCGAGAGTGATGGCCTCGGTTAGCTGTGATAGCTCCGACCGAGGATACTTGCATTTTTCTTCCATGAAGACAGCTGGCTCCGATTTCCTTTCATTTATTTTATTCGGTGGCTCTGGTCTTCTTTCTTCAGACACGATGACAGGTTCGTTGAATCTTCTGTCTTCAGTGTTGATCGGTTGCCCCAATGTGTTCCTTTCTTCTGTGGTGGCAGGCTGATGAGGTTCGTGGCTGATGGCTAATACTGGTGGCTCTGTCTGAGCCTGCAGCCATGTGCTGACCCGTGTGGTGGTAGCTTCCATCTTCGAGCACACGGAGACAACATCTTCTTCTTCATTATCCGAGTCCGCTTCCAATACGGCAAGGCGAGCAGCGGCTAGTTCGACTTGGAGGCGCGCTAACTCTTCCTTTGCCTTCGCTATCTTGTAAGCCTTCGTTGACTTGACAGAGGCGGCCCGTTTCCTTTCTTCATGCTTGTCGGCTTCAGGTAGACAAGCGACTGTTGTGTTCGCTTTGCGAACCGTTGGCGGCGCGTCCCGACTGGCAGTAGTCGAGGGACGTGGCGGATGATCGGCTTGTGATTCAGTATCCGGCTTCTCGGTGACGTTGGACTTCGTAGCGTCGGTGCTGGTGGTAAGTGTGGTACTCGTCTGTTCCGTAGTACCGGTGCCTGTGGTGTCGCCCGATGTTCGCGTTCGTTCTGAACCGGTGGTTTCATATGACGTATGCTCAGCCTCGGACGCAGACTGTTGCGCCCCCATAGCCTGTTGGGTTTTACGTGTGACCGGCATATTCACTATGATACTTTCACTGTTACTATAATCGGCGATCAGTTCAATCAGACACTGTACACTTAACACTAATTAATTTCACACTACTATATACAAGTCACTATTCACTATTCACTATACACTAACGTCACTTATTAATAGTTCACTATATACAGGACACTATATTTCACACTGTTCACTCGACGCGGACCCTATCTACTCGACGCACACTATATACCCGACGCGGATGCTATATACCCGACGCGGACGCTATACACTCGACGCGGATCGCGGACGCGGACACTATATACCCGACGCGGACGCTATATACTCGACGCGGATCGCGGACGGTGACGCGGGCACTATTTCACTCGACACGGACGGTTGTCGAGGATTATTTCACACTTCGCGACGAGTATACGCTTCACTCTTGACGACGAGCAGGGATTTCACTCTTGACGGCGAGTATATTCTTCAATCTTGACGACGAGCAGGGATTTCACTTTTGACGACGAGCAGGGATTCCGTTTCTTTCTTCTCTACAATCCGGCGACCGAAGGACCATAAATGTGCGCTATGGCACACTTGTTGCTGGATTGGAGAATTGAAACAGGACGAGTGATGAATTGAAACAAGAATTAGTCCTTCAGAATTTCTTCCTTTATTTTCTTCTTAGTGTTCTTCCATACTATTCTTGCCGAATACTGAATGTCGATCCTTAAAATCGACCCAATATTTATACTAATCCTGCGTAAGAGTAATCTACACTCTTATTGGTTAGCCAATCGGAATAGTTATACAATTTACCAATAAGAATCTAACTATATGCCTTTCGCTCTTACAATATAGCCTATCTTTTCTAACAGTACAATTTCTTTACATCAAGTTTTCTTATAGAAATAGTTAACAATGTTATAAACTTTAAATGTATTATGAAACTGCAAACAATGAACTAACTAAATAACATATTATTATCAACAAAAACAATCATTATCATGGTTAAATTAAACATTTAAAATTCCCATACATATTGGCATCTCTTTTAGATATACGAAAAAGGAGCGGGACAACAAGCTATAAGGTAACCTCGGTTGGCGTACAACCGAGTCGGGGCGAGACTACTTTTCGGCCTTTAGTAAAAACTTACGTAATTACACTTTCTAATTAGTTTTAAAGGCTTTTATATGAATCTCTTTGAATCTAATTGAGTTTATAAGATTCTAATATGATTATCTCGCATTCTAATTAACTTTATGTAATTCTAATATGAATTTAACATATTCTAATGTGAGTTAAAGTGACAATTCTTATATGAGTTATTACTATATGAAAGGTAAATCTTATGTTTCTAAGTAAATAATCGAGTTAATATTTACATTCCTATCAAACTATCGACTATTAAACTATATTTACATATTAATCGCGGTGTCCTCGGCGTCGTCCTGCACAGTATTACTCTTACAGTTTTTCATAATATCGTTATTGGTTTAACTATTTGTATTCAATACGCTTCTTGATTGTTCTTTCTTTTGTTTTTGATTTGATTGTTGATTCTTCTTGTTCTTTCTAGTTGCACGCATATTTTTTGGTGATGGACGACATAATGGACGGCGCGACGAAGCGGCGCGGGCTGCCCTGCTGGTACATGCTGCCCGACGTGGGCGTCACAGCCATCAACGACTCCATACTCATCCACGCCTGCATATTCGAGACCCTCAAGACGTTCAGCTCGCAAGTGCCCCTGTACCCCAAGATTGTGGATCTGTTCAATGAGGTACGAGCGTTTCGTGTGATCCTATCCATACATTAATTACGACGAATTTCATATGGTCCTTAGTGTGTGTTCCATGTTACACTTTGTCGACACACTCTCTTTCACTTGTATAATTTTTAACGAACTTTAGGCATGTTCTAATACAAATTTAAAATATCTTCATGTCGTAGGTGTTTGGAATGCAAGCTCCTCTCAGATTAGGACTGTTGTTTTGTATTTGTTATGTCTGTCTTCCGAATGTGGGCTAGTTTATTCCGAAAACGTATGATGTCCTGGCCCTACAAACACCTTTAAGTCCTCCCAGTTAGTAAAAATTCATGGTCGTTCATAAAATAACCGGAATAGTTAATTAATGTTATGTGATTTGTATTAAAATAAATTCCGCCAAATTTGTGCTGTGACGCTGCGCCGGTTCTGCGCTTTGATTGGCGGACTGATGACCATCATTGAATAATTGGCCGATGGGCGTACACTTAGATAACTAGGCTAATTGAATTGCTATTACGCCAGTGATAGACCAATTTCGGATTTTTGTGACTCACACTACTCGCTCGTATATCAACTATTTTGCCAAAAGAGTAACCCCTAAATTTTTTCTTGTTCTTCTTCGAGAATAGTCCAAATTATTGGGCACACTGTTTAGCCTATTTTACATACATATTTCTAAAACTTACAATGAAGCAACTTTAGGATTTTTTCATGGTACACAAGTAATTTCGATCCGGGTCCGATCCTGACTCCCCCGTGTGTGCTTCGAAATGGCTTTTTCTAATTTCTAAGTGCACCCTTAACACGAGACCATCGCTCGCTCACCGGTGAAGGAAAACATCGTGAGGAAACCTGCATGCCTGATGAGATTAAAAGTCTTTGAAGGTATGTAAAGTTCACCAACCCGCATTGGGCCAGCGTGGTGAACTATTGGCCCATTACCCTCCTCGCCTGATTTCGAGGAGAAGACCCGTGCCCAGCAGTGGGACATAAGGGGTTGATACTTTACTTTACTTTTTTTACACAAGTAATTTAAGTATTCGAAACGTCCAGCAGTGAAACATCTTTATAAACCGTCCTAAAATCTGTAAAAAATCGTTAAAATTAGTGCAATTCGCGTAATGAAAACTATAAACATAAGTTCAGATTATAGCAGACAATTGCTTTATCTCTTCCAGTCGCTATTGTACACTACAATGGGACAACATTTGGACATATCGATGGCGAACCGCAACTCCAAGGACTATAGCCTGTTCACGGTGGAGCGGTACAGCTCCATCATCAAATACAAGACGTCGTACTACACGTACAAGCTGCCGGTCGGCCTGGGGATGCTGCTCGCCAACATATCCGACCCGGCGATGCACAAGAAGTCTGAAGAGATATGCTTACAAATCGGACACTTGTTTCAAATGCAGGTTTGTCTTAAACCTAATCATCTCCTTATTCTTTTTCTTCTTCAGCATCATTATCATCATCATCATCATCATCAGCCTTTATCGGGTGCTGAACTTTCCCTCCCTTAATGAACGCCAAGACCAATGCATAGAGATAGTCTTCCCTACTGACTTCTTCGTCGTGTTTAACTTACGGCTGTATCATGATTATAATTATCATCAATATCATCATCATCATTATCATCATCATCACCATTATCAGCCTTTACCGGGTGCTGAACATGGTCTTCCTTAATGAACGCCAAGAAGACCGATGCACAGAGATAATCTTCCCTACAGACTTCTTCGTCGTGTGCAACTTACGGCTGTATCATCATTATAATTATCATCAATATCATCAGCACCATTATCAGCCTTTATCGGGTGCTGAACATGGTCTTCTTTAATGAAAGCCAAGAAGACCTATACACGGAAATATTCTTCCCTACTGACGTCTTCGTCGTGTGTAACTTACGGCTGTATGTACAATAGCAGTCTCCAGAGATATATTTATTTATCAGATTTGCATAAATTCAATTATTGCGCAGTTAATATATATTAATTATTGAACAAGCAAGTTAATTATTGAACAAAATGTAAAACACAGTAAAAAAATCCATACTTAATGTACTTAATTATTGTAAATATGTTATGAACTTCTTTCATGACACTAATTACGGTCGTAAAACAAGGTTCACTAAACTTTTACTAAGCATACATATACAAAAACCATGTGGCAAGTTTGCTGTTTCAAATCTTGTAATCAGGCGAG
The DNA here is from genome assembly GCA_905333005.2 of Lycaena phlaeas. Lineage (NCBI taxonomy): Eukaryota > Metazoa > Arthropoda > Insecta > Lepidoptera > Lycaenidae > Lycaena > Lycaena phlaeas. The sequence continues at coordinate 8,552,152 of HG995182.1, forward strand.
GGATTTCGTCATTACCAGCCTATTTATCCATTACTAGATATGTCTCCAACGAACGCCGTAACTATTAATTAAAAGCCAGTTAGCCTACATTTCAAGTTGGAGGTGTTTATTGGAGTAAAAAAAGTTGATATGAAATTGAGCAAATATGTTATTATCATGATAACCAATAAATCGACGCAGCTCTATCCACGAAATCCCGGCGAGTGCCACCAATGCCGCCTTCGGTGAGGCGCCCCGGATCACCAACAGGGCACCTGGACGGCTAGTCAGTCTCTTAGGGAACTGACGCTACTAGGATTGTCCCGCACCACAGAACAACCCCTTCTAACGGACAGTACAATGAGGCGAGGTTCCCGCCCTCACCCCTTACCCCCTGCTCTTTTGTCTTCTCTTATTATTAGAGGGGTACAAAGAGCCGCCTCGGCTCAATTCACTTCGCCCAAGGTCACTCTGGGCTACTGAACCCCACCGCCACCACAAGGCCTGAACCATGGGGATAACCAATGAAACTTGAATCGTGCTAACATTATAATAACTTTATGATTATTGACGAGTGGCTGGTCGAGAGTTATTTTTGGTTAATATATATATTTATTTATTTATGATCAGGACGACTTCATGGATTGCTACGGATCAGAGCAGACGACGGGCAAAGACGGCACAGACATCCAGGAGAGGAAGTGTTCCTGGCTGGCGGTCACGGCTCTCAGCCGGTGCAGCCCCAAGCAGCGCGCGGTGTTCGAAGCCTGCTACGGCAGCCCGGAGCCCGCCCACATAGAGCGGATCAAGAGGATCTACGACCAACTAGACATGCCCTCAATCTACAGGCAGGAGGAAAGGCAGAGGTACGAGGAGGTCTTACGGTGTGTCCAGCTCCTACCATCGAACGTGCTGTCACCGGACCTTTACATCAAACTATTGAACATGATCAATAAAAGGAAAATGTGATTTCTGGTCGCGAAATTTAATTTGGCTATGAAAAAATAATATAACTTAGTACTTACTTGATTTAAATAAATATTTTGGTAATGTCGTTCAAATGTTCGTTTTAAGGACATTGGTATCACGACACCATCAAGCATGCAACCGGAATAAAGTTTATGTGTGAATAAAATCATATTTTCCGCCAAATTTGTGCTGCGTTGCTGCACCGGTTTTGCTCTACAATTTGCCAATGGGACGTACACACGGATCAGAGGTTGGTTGAATTGCTGGGACGTCAGTGACACATCACTGATCAATTATGGATTTATATGGCTCACATTACAACTCTATACGGTTATATTATGTTCGACGCTGGACACTCAGGATTTGCGTTTTTATAAAGATATCCATATATTTTATATGAAATGATTACAGTTAGATTTTACTAATGTATGGGTGCCGGATTAAAGAGACTACTGTACTTCATTTAGTACTGCATATTACTCTAATCACTATGGGTGTTTAGCCATCTCGTCTGATTTCGAGGAGGACCCGTGCCCAACAGTGGGACATATAAGGGTTGATATTCTGCAAATTATTTCAAGTATTCATTACTCCCATTATAGTTTTATCTTACTTTAATTGTTGTTTATCTCAAAAAAGATTATTTTACAAAACTAATATTTAATCCTTAAAAACTGTTATGAAAATATGTAATGCACAAAATACTAAAAAAAATATATTTTTGTATTATACTTCAATGTCATCATATAGAAACAAATACAAAAAAATAAACGTTTTCTATATTTTTATAAATAAAATATGGAGGAAAGAAAAATTAAAAAACAAATAATTTAGTTTTCATTATGAGAAACATTTTTGAGTTATCGAACCTTTCCTCACGTTAATTTATTTATTTATTTATTTCATTAGAATTACCAACAAAAGATACAATCCATGCATAACAATTAGTGTACTTAACATATTCATTACTGACTGTACTTTTAATTACAGGTAATTACATCTTCCACATCAAATTATTAACAGATTCAATGCAATTAAATATTAAGAATTAAGATGTCACAATCATAATAACAATAATAATACAGATACAAACAAAGACAGTAATTAATGCTCAAAATACAATAATTATATTTTCGAAATAATGTCAATGGATAATAGATATTACATAATAATAAAATTTAAAAACTAAAAATAATAAAACTAAAAATTTATATTAAAATTAATTAAATGTCATGTGAGGTAGTTCGTCACCTTATTTCTAAAATGGTTTAAACTATCATGCAGGATATCTAAGTCACTTATGCTTGATGAGAAATCATTATAGGTCTTTGTCATTCTATGTACTGGGGCGTTGCTACCAAGGTTGGTTTTTGATCTGGGAACACGGAATAAAGGACAATGTCGTCTGGATATTCGGCTGGGTATGTTAATGTCGATTAATGCTAATAGCTCAGGGCAGTCAATTTTATTATTTATAATTTTGTATAGATATACTAAGTCCGTTGTTATCCTACGTGAACTTAGTGACATTATTTGAAAATGTTTTAATTTTTCTTCATACGTCATGGGATTGGTTTTATAGCGATAGCTAAAAAACTTAATAAGCTTTTTTTGCACACTTTCTATTCTATTAATGTGGACTTTATATTGAGGAGACCAGATAATAGAACAATACTCGAGCTTACTTCTGACAAAGCTGTTATAGAGCAGGATGATGGTCGATATTTTGTTAAATTTGCTCGCATTTCTGAGTACAAAGCCATTAATTCATTTTAATTATTGAAATTATTCATGTTTCGAATGCAGTCAATGTAGTTTTTAATTAGTTGTATTCATTATACTTACATCTTTAACGAAAAAAGAAATAAGTACGCCCCACTTGTATGTATTGCGATTAGTAATGTTATGGTAATGTTAATGTATGAGGTATATTTTTTTTTATCACAAAAAATAAATTAGTACAACATTCACTGGGTAAATGGTTTACGTTATATTTGTGTAATGTGGAGGCTACTATATACATACATATATAGTATACAGAATGTATTTTGAACGCTTTGAAAAACGAAGAGGTATGATAATGTAGGCGTGGCCTGATACGATACAAGTGAAAAAAAACGCGATTTTTTTTTCTTTTTGGTTGTCTTTTTTAACTTTTTTGTGTAAAATCCGGTTTAGTAAACATAAAGATACAGACATATTTTGATGATAGTGCTTTAAAACAATCGTTTTTTGAATGAAACAGAAATGTGACACTTGTTACATTCACAGCCGCATCGCGCGATGTGTACGAACTCCCACACCGCGCGCGACTCGCGGTCAGCGTGAGTTCATAGCGTGTATGCATACATCGCGGGCATGTACATAAGTGCTAAAATTCTCATAAAAACGTTTCTAAGATAAATGATTATATGCATTATAAGTATAGTATATTATTAGGCTTAAATCTTTCAAAGCGTTCCAAATACACCCGGTATAGAATATATACTACTACTACTATATACATACATACATGGGCGGGATGCGCTGTGTCGCGCTCCCGGGTGCATGGGTGCCGTGCTGCTTGTCTCTCCCGTCAAACAGCTATGCTGTGTTTCGGAGGGAAGACTGTAGAAGCCACCGAGACTTAATGATCTTATGTCTTGGCATAGGTAACATATAAGTTCCCTGACCTAGTTCCAGGTAAACTAGATTTGAAAATCTAACATAAAAAATGTGCATTCAGCTAGTGGTTAAAATTAAGGAAATTTATGGAGAGGATGTAATTATAGTACATACATTTGATGTTATTTTTATATTTTGTTAATGTTAGACAGACTGAAATATTTAATATTTGTATTTTCTTTAAATAAAAGGTTTGAAAAGTTTTGTATTTTTTTTTTATAAAATTCTATTTGAACCAGTTCAGTTCAATCTCAGACATATACATAAAGTCATAAATATATAGCGCAGCCTTTTTTAGGGAAAATCATAATCATTCCGATGTTGTCTATGCCTAACATGTGTCCTAATATGTATACATACAACATGGTCTATGGAGTATGTACAGGATTTACATAATGTGAACAAATGATGTTTCTCTAATTTTCTAAAGCTGAAGACTAATTCCAAGGATTGTGATAAAAATAAAAGACATTTTACTATTCATATTATATTCCAAAAATATAATGCTATAAGATGACGTGGCTGCACATTGGTAGGTTGCAATTTTAAAATGTAAAATTAACAGCGTACATTCTTAAAATTAAAACAAAAGGCAAAGACGTTAATGCTTCATAAATAATTGCAACAACATAGATACTAATTAGTGAAAGTCATAGAAATAACAGAATTCGTAAATTAAAATCCATCCGTTAATTGTTCTAATATACTCTTAAAAAAATCATAATAATAAGAAATGCTTAGCAAATTCCAAATTCAAATATCGAATCCTATATATTTTTTTAATATATTATCATGACATTAGGCCAGGACATAAAAGCAATAATGAGCTTTTCAACTGCGCCGGGCAGTAAAAAAATTATGACTTTAATTAAATAGTACCATTATCAATGATTAAGCTGTTGCCTTATGTGTGATACATCTTTTCCAATATAGCTTTACAAACTTTGAATATTGGCCGTAACAAATATCTATAAATAATGAATAAATACAACTAACAGATAACAATTAAAATTTTCAAAATGTAATGTTGCAGGATCCAATGGGAATAGATTACATACAGTATGTGCTATATAATTTTGACTAGTAAGCACCAATAGACTAAAATATACATATGCTTACAAAGTTATATACATTCAGGCTAATAAAATTTAGCCAATCACAGAATCTGTGCTAAACAAACCCTATAATTACTGTTATAATACAGGAGTAAATCAAAAATTTGAGCGGTCAAGATGTCAGTACAGGCTCTTAAAAATAAAAAGTAAGTCTTAACAAACATCAGTGTACCAAATAGAAAAGGGGCATAATAGCTGTACTAATGAATGAATTAGCTTTATCATATTGTATGCCATATCTTTAAGTTCCATCTGTATACAGAATGGGTTTAAAATATTTGAAAGTCTATAATATTGGTACAACCAATAATTACATTGGTAAATCGCCTAAATCTTTTTTAAATAATATATAAATAAGCAGTTACAGTTGTAATAGTGCAAATAACCATGTTAGATTAAAAATTTATGTGTACTTTTGTTTGGTATTTCCTAATGAATAAAATATGTTCTTGTTTAGATAAAAAAATATCTACCATTGCTTACCATCATTCTGTATACAGTTTCACTGTCTCAACTCTAATTTTCAGTATCTTACACTATGAGTAAAATTTCGGTGGTACATTTAACCTTCTCTTAAGATTTACCAAAATATATAATATATGTGAAAAAAATCATACTTTGTCCTTTAAATTTTCTTCATATGTGCTTCTAAATTCATCTGCAACAAAAACCAACATTAGAATTACTTATTTTTAAATTTAAAACAATAGTTACAATATACTATTACGATAGTACATACATTTATATTATATATCTGTATATTAATGTATATTATGATTTTACTATAAATATAAAAACCCTCATCAACACAATGTTACACAACTTGCAATTATATCACAAACTGTTAGGAGTATAGTTTCATTGTATATATTCTACAGGGAATACTTAATACATAATACTTCCTAATACGTAGAAGATAATATGTATTAGCCATGAAATGAGCAATTTTTCATCTCTTTCTTCCGTTTCACCTAACACAAGCAGACAGATTTTATGCAATCACTATCATCATAACATGAACTTTCTCTACTCAGCTTCAACTGCACTATTCTAATTAACACGCTGCTATGTCTGCGCTATCCATGTTACTGCCCTTCTGCTGCACTACACTAGCTACCGTCACGTCATCGATACACTATGCTAGTAGCCATGCTGTTGCTGCACTACACTAGCTACCATCACGTCATCGATACACTACACTAGTAGCCATGCTGTTGCTGCACTACACTAGCTACCATCACGTCATCGATACACTACACTAGTAGCCATACTGTTGCTGCACTACACTAGCTACCATCACGTCATCGATACACTACACTAGTAGCCATACTGTTGCTGCACTACACTAGCTACCATCACGTCATCGATACACTACACTAGTAGCCATGCTGTTGCTGCACTACACTAGCTACCATCACGTCATCGATACACTACACTAGTAGCCATACTGTTGCTGCACTACACTAGCTACCATCACGTCATCGATACACTACACTAGTAGCCATGCTGTTGCTGCACTGCGCTAGTTACCGTGCTGGTGGTGTCGCTGGTGCGCGGGGAGGGGGGGCGGCTGCGGCGCGTGCGCCAGGCGGCGGTGCGCCTCGGAGCCGGTGAGCGCGGCCAGCGTGACGCCGGCGCGGTAGGCGGCCGGCACGCGCACGTGCGACCGCGTCACCATCTCCATGCAGCCCGTGGAGCGCCACTCGCGGATCGCGTTCACCACTTGACCTGAACGAGTAGCTAATATGAGCACCTACAGCCATTATCTTCACTTTATTTTAATTGATAATGGACAGTAACATATAAAGCAGCCAAATTAGTCCAAAATCTGCAATGATTTCTGGTTATTGCGTACATAGTTCACCACATCTCGATGAGACACGTTAAAAATATAACTTTCCTTGCTTTCTCAGTTTAATAAGTATTTTAATTTTGATACAATTTGATTTAGACTCTTATATATACATATAAGATAAACCTCACCTACTTTTTCTAATATAATGCTACTGCTGTATTATACCTTTGTAGTTTATCAGGAATTATCACAGTTCAATGTGCCCACTGAGTAGGAGAGAAAAGGCAGGACAGATGTGGAGGACAGGCCTTTTCTCTCCGAAACACATTCAACAAAGCCATTTCATGAAAGAAACAATCAGGATGGTGGTAGCCAAGCAGTCGCGCTGGAATTCTGGTAGCGCCATTCAGGATTGTGGCGCTGTGATTTATTTTACTAGGTGAGCCATCTGCTCACCGATTGAGCTTAAAGGCCATCAGGCCTAAAAGCCTACCTCTCTAACCTTTCGAAAAAAAAAGGCGCTGTGATTGGTCTACTACACTGGTAAATGTAAGGTTTGTGTACCCAGCACGTTGTAGGTGTGGAAGCGTGGGTCGGGTACGTGCGCGAGCGGCGACAGGTCGGTGGCGGGCGTGAACCGCGCCAGCAGGTCGCGCGCGCGCACCAGCAGCACGGACGGCGCCGCCAGCCGCGCCCACAGCGCGCCCTCTGACACCCGCTCCACGGGGTTGGACAGGTGCACGCCCTCGGGGGACACGCCCCACACCATCTGGTGGTGCCACGCGTCGGGCACCTCGCCCGTGCAGCCCGCTTGAAGGTTCAATGTTAAGATGGGTACGGCACCTGGAATTTCAGAGATTTTTATTAATTTTATTTTTATAATAAAAATTACTAAGGGCCTGTTTCACAACCTCCAGATAAGTGCCGAATAGGCTATTACATATTTGATGGATAGAGTATGGAGTATCTATCAAATATGTTGTGGATAGCCGATCCAGCACTTATCTGGAAGTTGTGAAACAGGCCCTAAGTAAAAGTAAATTAATATTTAATTCAATGTTGTCCAAAAGTATCTTATTGAAAGTTAAAATAATTCTACCGGAGTGTAGAATTATTTACGGTTTTTTTTTTTTTGCTGAATTGATAGCTTTTTTTTCGTATAATAAAATTATATTTCTTACCTAGTGATATCCAATCTGCTAACCAATGCGATAGCGACATAACTCTCTCGGGGTAAGTTGGAAAGAACCTAGCAGTAACCAGGCCATCTGAAGCCTTATGTATGCCAGTCACCAGGTCTGAAGCCGTACAACCTGCCACTGCTCTTGATAGGAGATACCTATAAAATTACACATCAAATAAATATGAATAATTATTTGGATTACAAATTGTGTTTCAATAAGATTGATGATAATAATTACAGTACAGTAAGTAATATTTAGTAATAGTTGTAAGTACACTTGTTTCCCTTTAATTTTTTTTTTGAGTCAGAGTGATATTTATTAAGAAGTTTAACAAATAATTCTTTGCTTGATATATAATAATATACGTAAGAAATAATTGTTTCGAATTCTATCTGTCAAAAAAACACCTAGCACAGCACGTTTATCTACAGTGGGCTGGTCACACTATCAGAAAAACGAATATCAAATGATCCAATAAGGTTCAAGAGTGGAGGTCGCATTTAAGTGGACAGAGTATTAATGGGCCATGAACTAGGTGGCCTGACCAAGTTGGATGCAAGTGAAGAGAGATTGGTCATCTTGGCATTCATTAAAGGAGCCTATATTCAGCAATGGACAGATCAAGGCTAATTAGATGATGACAAAGAAGTATAACAAATAATTACATTTAAGAATTGTAGTTTTATTTTATGCTTCAAACCAAATACATATATCTAGTTTTCAGCAGTAAATCTTGTATTGGTATATGTAATTAAATGATACCTCGGTAAGGGAGCATTATTGGCTCTCTGTCTTGTGCCAACAGCAGCATTTATTCTTTCTACGTTAACAGGTACACCTAGTGCTATCTGCAAACAAAAAAAACATTTAGCTTAGCTTTGTTTTAACAAAAAATTCAGAGATCAAGCTCTACCATATAGACAACCCCCAATTGAGGGGTGATCTATATTCCACTTAGAGTCTGTGTTAGCGCGAGTAAAGTGAGTATATAAATAAAGTTTGTTGAAAATTAAAAAAAAATAAAATCAATTTAATGTCCGGAAATATCAAAGTAAATGTAAGAACACTGTATATTATGAAGATCGCAAATACACCTTTTGAAACTCTAATTAATAAAATGTTCCACTTACAAAAACATTGATAACCGCTGTAGCACCACACGCGGAAGTTCCTATTTGCGTGACTTGCCTCTCACACGCCTCTCGTTCAGACCACACCATGCAACGTGGTGGTTCTACACATGTTACTCTTGAAGTACTAGCTGTGCTTTCAATTTCATGCTGTAAAATATACAAGAAAAATTGCACTATTGTTTTGATTTCTTCAATATAATAAATTATACTCATTCAGTCTTATGAAACAATTAATAAAATACAATACTTTCTCGTGAGACTAAAATATAACTTTCTTGTGAGATCCAGCAAAAGTCTATTAACCAGTAGCTAACAAAACTAGATATGCTAAACCAACTTTATATAAGTAGTAGTTGTAAAATTTTATTGAACATAGGTCTCCTGTAATGCAAACCAAGATTCTCATTCTATTGCAATTTGCATCAAAAGCTACCCAGCCACTGCATGTTTGTCTCTCTGTCTGTCTGCACTGCCGACGTCACTAATTAACAGAAACAATTTTAACTGGAACTAGCTCAAGCCACAATAATTTAGTATTATTACGTTGCCCGGATTTTCATGTTTGGCTGTCTGAACCGTGCTCAGAAAACTCTTTTAAACTATATAGATTAATTCGATTTGCAGAATATTAAAGTGATGAAAGATCCCATGGTCATCAAGAGTGGCCGAAGCCTCTTTCAAAATTAGAAAAAAAAAAAAAAACTAGCTCAAGCAACTCATTTATGTGTTGCCTATCCTGAGCCATAATATGTTAAACAAAAAACTTATCTCAGCTCTTTTACAGGAGAAACAAATTAGATAGTGGTACCCATGTAGATGGGAGCACTGCACAGTGTGTCCTTTACAGTTTCCACCAATGAAAACGAACTTAAAAATGAACTTACATTGGTTAATACATCTTGGTTCTCAACATCAGGTTTAGCATTCTCAACCATTAATTTCTTTGCCATTGTTGTATGGAATAGAGTAGATGATAAATTTACGGAATCAAATGTCGGCTTCTCTCCTTGATTTATTTGATATGCATGAGCGCCCTTGGCATGATCCTCATCATCTAAAATTTCACACTTTAAAAATAAATTATTAAAATAAAATACCATATTTACAATATTTCAATATAAAATTGACAGGTGTCCCACCAACAGTAAATAGCAGAATTACAAGCAGGCTGAGTATGCTTGAGGCCCCTTTCGCATGAGCGCTTAAAAAGCATCACCGTAAAACTAGACTTTGGCTCAAGTTACAAGTTTGACATGCTCACTTCTATTTAACGTCAAAAATACAATGTCGAAAATCCAAAAATTCTTGATTAAAAAGCGTCGCACTTTAAATACGCCATCGTGTAACAGATACATGGGTATCCATTTGGTTCATTCAAACATTTTTTTTAATGCTCAGTGAAAAAGTGCTTGTGTAAACAGAGCCCCGAGTCTATAACAGCAGTTTTTTGATGGCTATATACATTTTGCCTCCCCATATAAATGGAAAAGATTTTTGGATAATGCTTTTCTGACATTTTACAGACAGATGTTGCAGACATCAATTATAATAAATTACACATTCAGTAATGTTAGTAAGTTTTTTTACTCTTGTTTTAAAAACATATAAATCCTTCTTTGCCCACATATTTTGTCCTGTTTTTAAAGGAATTTATTTGCACCAATAATGATAATCATTTTCAATATAACCATAATCAATATTAAAACTTTCATAACAAGACTCATAAAGAAGGAAATTTGTGTACAATACAGAAGTGCCTCCTTCATAATCCCTGTCAAGTGGGGGGGATGTTTATATTATGTATCTAATTACAAACCACTATCCAGAATAGAGAAAATAGCAAATTATTTTAAACTTATACCAAATCATCAAGGTTTGATGGTTATTGATTCTCAATATTAGTGAACTTTTTGGAATACATACACAAATGTCTACAATGAAATCATTTTTACACTTATGATGATAAAAATTAAATATATAACTTACAGCTCAATACTTCCCTTGGTGATATTAAATCACCACTTGATAAATGTGTTGCAGCCGGGCCATTAGATGACCAATTGGTCATGGTTCTTCTCACCAAAATTTGTTCGCCCCTCGCATTTATATGGGTAATATAAGGACCATATGTTTCACATTCCCTTGGGACTGTCTGATGGTCCCCTTGAGCCAGATCCTCACATTTACTAGTAGATGGCACACTATAATCTTGAGCCTCTGTTTCAACCACCTGGTTAGTTGTTGTTGGGACTACATGAGGTGCCACCACAGGCACATATTCTGGAGAAGTGCCTCTTATCACAGGCTCATTTTCTTCTGGCATAATGGCAGCATCCATATCTGCATCCGGTGTAGACTCATCCCCAGTATCAACTTCACAAGATGGTCCAGGATCAAAATCCATTTCTAAAAAGTCCATATCTGGGCTTGATGCTCTAGAACCTTCTCTGGCATTTTGCACTGGTTGTTGAACTTGGTAGTTTGGTGGCACAGGGAGGTGTTTATCCAAAGGTAGCCCCATATCTAGACTAAAGAACGAACTCGGTAAATCAGCTAAATGTTCACCACCCTTATAGGTATAGATACAGCCATCTTCAGAACCTAAAGAATAGTCATCATTCCCTGTATCACTTGAACTATCATCATCTATATTAGATCTGTTTAATTTTAAGCTGGATGGTCTTTTTCGGTTCTCTTTAAAGCCACTGTACTCCGATGCATTGCTCCAAGGTTTTGAATTGCCACTAGTAGAAGGAGTGTCTATATTATATGAATTCCCGACAGAGTCTAAGCATACTTTATGCCTTTGACACGTCTGCATATCGTAATTAGTTTCTAATACCTTGTCACGATTATTTTCGTCGTATTTGCTAGTGGTAGCACCATAACAAACTTCTTGATTCCTATTAGATATTTCACATATATTAGCACTATTGGATTGCGTTGAATGATTATTCGCTACGCGGTGTGACTGGTTGCCTTGGTCATTTTTGGATGTACCGCATATTTTCACTGGGGGGCCGTTCATTGATAACAAGCAAGCATTTGATTCATGTGACATACATGTAAACACATTTTCGACTCTGTCATCTTCAGCTACTGGTGCAGTTTTACGGCAATTTGTTGAGTTTTCTTTATCCCCGTCAAGTTTAGGAGAACTCCTAGTCAATGTAGCATCTTTATGAGAATCCATAGCTATAAAATTTGCTATTAAAAAGTGTCGGCATTGTATACATTTAAGGTTACTGACATTTTGTAATACTACAAATTGTCATACGTAAATTACAAAAAAACGAATGTTTTAGGTTTCTGTTAAAACATTACCTTTCTTAAGTTCTAAAATCAATCAAATTACTAAGAAAACACTTTGACAATGGTAATAATAACAAAGAAAGACCACTAAAATCTAAACAGAACTAATATTTCCTCTGAGAGAATGGAAAATACAATAGTGATGTGTAATGTGTATCTTAATCGGTTGACAACTGACGGTTAATAATAATAGAATCGACCAATTCGTTATTAACTCAATGTTTCTTATTTGTTTAAACTTTGAATTTAACAGAAAAAGTAAGTACCAAAATATATTCTTAAGCGTTTTGTCTTATTATTTTTTTAAGAAGCAGGAGCTATACTATGAAAAACCAAAGAAAAAGGTAAAGATTACGTGCAGGTGCGAGTTATCTATGCCCTCGATTAAATAAATCTTCGTAAAAGTTAGAGTAAATAATCGTAATTTATTATTATGACCTTTACCACTAGTTGGCATATGTTTATAAGTAGTAAGAAGGTCAAGAAGCGTGGAGTATAATATGACATTCTCATGACCCACGACACATGACACGACTAACTCATGAGTACTTACGACCAATGCAAGTTTAATATAAAATGCCAAGCGTTACATCCATCAGAGAAAAAAAAGTGTGCGTACCTATATAATCCCGAAACATGATTGAAGTAACTAATAAAATTTAAAACCTCATAAAATTTGAGTACCCTCTAACCCCACCTAAAGCAGTTTTACTTCAATAATATAAGTAATTTTTATGGATATTCATTCGTTTTGTTTCTTAACTAAGTCATTTTCCCTTTTTGATATTTTTTAAATATATACATTTTAATAATATTATAAAAATAATCAGACATGCACAAACTATATAGAGAATCAGACACGTACACGTGAAATCCGATTATCTATTGATTACATATTAGTGATCCCAAACCTAAATATTTTTTATACTCTGTACCTACTGTCAATTTCCCAAAGGCAAATTTTCAATTTCCATTGACACAAGAAGTTATAAACCAGCTGTAAGATTCTAAAAATTGCGTCTTTTGTCTTCATTATCATCATCTATCGTGTGAATATTTGACATCGTTATTAAAGTTTCATTTCAACATCAAGAAAAAGAATAACAACAATGGCTTACGCTTATTTGTTCAAATACATCATCATAGGCGACACAGGTATTGATTTTATTTCCTGATATTTTTTGTTTTTATAAATCCAAGTGTAGCACACATCCTTTGTTTTTAAAAATCAACAGAATCATGAACTTTCATTGTCTCAAGTCTATTAAGACTTTATTTGGACATATGATGAGCTTATTACTGACAATCATAAAATATGATTAGTCTGATTAAAGTTGTCTCTGTACTCCGCCTACGCTTCTACGTATTTTCATTATCCTTATCGCGCAAAATTGATTTTGCTTTTGAGCACATCCCTGGGGTTTTGGTATTGTAACCAAATATAAGTTTCTTTTAACAATGTAAATATGTCAAGGACATTCTTTGTTTTTATTTACTACTGAATTAGATTAATTATTGCAATAACTTATGATAGGTTTATTAATCTAGTTATATTTTATTTTATATTTAATGGATAAAGTCAATCAAAACAATGCTTCAATTTTTAATATCTTTTCATTCAATTCAATCAATTTCAATTGGATGCATTGCCATCAATCAATTTATTGTCATCTACTTGGATTTATATTTATAAAGTCCTAATGTTATAATCAGTTATCTTTGTCCATGTTTATTTTATAAAATATTAGTAACACATTTAATGTTTAAATAACTATGTAATTATCTTACTAAAATTATAAAGTTTGTAAGTTTGGGTGTTTATTGTTCTTTCGTGGCAAAGTGGCAGGATTGATTTAGTTCAAAGTTGAAAATGTGATGGCTTAAACCATGGATTAGAACATAATTTTTGCTACATTTTATCCCAAAAAATTAAGTACACATAAATTACATTCATTCTTTAAAACAAAAATTGTTGAATGGACAAAATTGATATGTAAATTGTACATTTACTGGCTGAATGCAACAAGTCTTTACAGAAATGTGTTACAATAATGCCCATATGTATTTCATAATATAAAAAATATTAAGAATAAAAACTAACCATTTGTTTGGTTTTTTATCTCATAATAAGTAGGAAAATTTAGGCTCCTTTTTTAAATCTACACCATCGAAGCTGTGGGCGAAGCTAGTATTTTCATTAGTTCTCATATTTCCTTCATTCTATAGTTCATTAAACGAGGCCTACTTCCTGCAGTGAAAGGAAATACGCTGATGACAATCAAGATACCTACACAATTATATTTAATTATGACAAAACATAGTTATTTTAAATATAACATGTATCTTACAGGCGTTGGTAAATCTTGTCTGCTACTTCAATTCACTGATAAAAGATTTCAACCTGTGCATGACTTAACAATTGGTGTTGAGTTCGGGGCCCGCATGATCACAATAGATGGTAAACAAATCAAACTGCAGATCTGGGATACAGCAGGACAAGAAGCATTCAGGTATTTATTATGTTAAATTATAACTTGACAATAAATTTTATGTGAATGAAATGTTAAATTCTGATCTAACTGATAAAGTACTGGAAATTCAACATTATAGAACAAGCTATTAAAAAAATTACACCAAAGTGATTATACATTTCTTAATTTGCTCTTTCCATATCATTTTTATTATCCATAATTAGTTTTAATTTCTTACAATTTTTATTATGTATTATCATCGTAATAATGAGGTAATAATTGTATGTTTCAGATCAATAACACGTTCATACTACAGGGGTGCTGCAGGTGCACTACTAGTATATGACATAACAAGACGAGACACATTTAACCATTTAACAACTTGGCTAGAAGATGCACGTCAACATTCTAACTCAAATATGGTTATAATGCTAATCGGAAATAAGAGGTTACTTTTTGTTTATTTCTATATTTATACAATGGGGTTATTTTGAAAAAATATAAGGATTTATTTGAGTCTTTCTTTACAATGTAGCACTTATTTATGATTTTCGTAAAGATATTGTTTAACTTTACTACGAAGATTATTATTATGAAATATAACAAATAATAACACCAAATCTTGAAATTTTGTATGTTATTTAAAACAGGATAAAACATAATAGAACTAAATAGGTAATAAACTTTAAGATATAATTATTAACAATGTTACTACCTAATACAATATAAGCAGAGTCAACTTATTGAATTATATTTTTTAGCATTTTAAATTAAGCGCTCACGCGGAAAAAACATAGTTTACATATATTAGTAACCTTCTTTTTAATAAATAATCTTAAACTGGTACATGTTCGCGTTCGAAAATGCCAGGATGAGGATATATAATAGTACCTACAATATCATTTAAATTAGTGACTCAAAATAAAATGTAAAAGCATTGGCAATATGTAGATAATATACTTTAAAAACACACGCACAATGAATGCCAAATAAAGAGCAGGTTACAGGTTAACATGTTGATACTAAACTTAAACACAAATTAATAGATACATTTACACATACATTACAATTATACTTAGATGTATTTTGCTATTGTTAAAGGAACTTCTTATGATGTGTACACATTATGACTCACAGTATTCAATTACTTAGACTTGATAATTTTATTTCGTAATAAACCATGTTTGAATAATATATATGATTCCAGTGATTTGGAATCAAGGCGTGAAGTGAAAAAAGAAGAAGGGGAAGCCTTTGCCCGTGAACATGGACTAGTATTCATGGAAACCTCGGCAAAGACTGCCGCAAATGTAGAAGAGGCATTTATAAATACTGCTAAGGAGATCTACGAGAAGATTCAGGAAGGAGTTTTTGACATTAACAATGAGGTTATTTTTTTTATAAAAATTTGAAGTAAGGCTAAACAATGGGACAGCCTAAATTGTATCTAAAATTCCTGTTGTTTTCCCATTATTATTGATCCTATTACCAACTATCTGATTGTCAATAGTGATAAATTATGTTATAACAACAAATAATTGATGAGAATTATTTTTCATTTAACCATCATCATTCAAACCTTTCTCTTTTCTTATTTTTACAGGCAAATGGTATCAAGATCGGTCCCCAGCACTCGAATTCGGGAGCGGGCGGGGCAGGAGGAGCGGGCGCGGGGGGTGCACCACCGGGTGGCTGCTGTTAGGTGCTGCCATGCACACGCTGAGGGGAATTTTTTACTTCCCATTCCACAAGGTGAATCTTCAAAATTCATAATCGCTAGCTTTTTTATTACCCACCAATGACATCATTATTGGCATTTAGGGCAACTATGGCTGCCATTATCAATCATTCTTAGAGGTTTTGGTTGTTTTGATAATGCCATGATAAATTCATGACATGTACTGATTTGGTACTTATTTCTATGGCATAATGGAAAAACACTGACTGTAGATTTTTAATTTTCAAAACTAATGTATAATATAAAGAAGTACCACTATTTTTGAGACCGTAATCATATGAATAGTATTTTTTTTTTGCAGATGGTATGCAGCCGTGTGCAACAAACATCAGTATAAAACTGCATGTACTTCTAATAGTTTTATTTTAACGCTACAGTATGGGTTGCATCGTGAACCAATTTCAATTGGCACTGATAAGCCTAATTTAAATACAAGATATATAAAAGTAACTTAATCTCATTATAATTAAAGGTATGCTGTATAATGCCTGCAAGTAAGATAAAATTAGATATTAAAAGATTTTTATCTATTTCTTTTGACATCTAATATCTAAGGTTTAGAAATAACTTGGCAATAGTCAGCAAACTTTAATAACTTTTCTCGTAATATAACATTTTGTTTCAACTATCTCTTATAATATATAGACAATGAAGTTGACCCGATTTAAGGTTTGAGAGTGCAAATTATTATTGTTTTGTGACAAAATTATTTATAATTTGCATTTTTGTGCTTTTGCTTGTTCAATAGGATAACATACTATGTGGACTTGAATTAAATATGTATGGAGTGTAATTGCTGTTTTAAATGTGTAAGTGACCAATGTTTATGTGGTCACAATATATTGATATATATGATGTAATTTATGTTAAACAAGGTGACATTATTTTGCTTGTTTCTTTAAGTAAGGCAGTCATTAACATCCAAATGGCGTCTCTATTTATGAGAATTCCCACATCTGAATAGTCTTTTGCATAGCATGCAAGTTTGTGACATAAGGGTCATTTTACAATAACATAAAATTAAACTCTAAATGAAGTAAAAGGAACCAATTCTACCTTTACCTTTCTCAAATTTCATCATAAAGGAATGTCCAGATGTGGGTCAGTGTGCAAAATATTTTGTTGTTAAATTAATATATATGAGCAGCTTGCTCCTTAATGATCCCATGTTTCTAGTGAGATGTATATTTTATTTTTATATTAGTTTTATTGTATTAACTGACTTAAAAATTTTACTTTAATTGTGAATACAAAGAATTTATAAATTTTAAACAGTTATGCTTGCAAGGTAATTGATTAACTGGGTAATTTATAAGTTTAGCACATTATAGTAGTCAAATATTTTATAAGACAATGTAATACGCAGACACATTTGTAAGGCATAACTCGGAAGTAAATGTTAATAAAAAATTAAGTCTTTTTTATTCACCCTATGTCTATCTATATAATATCTTAGGGGCTTTCAGAAAAAGAACAAATGTCAATCTTTGAAACTTAGCAAGGCACACAAAGGTGATTTGATACCCAGTGCAAACTATCTACTTCTTAACCCATGCCTCCTTTAGTAACAATAGTGATATGCTGCAAACGCTTATGGACTGGCCCGGCATTTCTGTATCGTTGCTTATAGATTTATAGATTCAACCATTATGGAATGCGAATTAAAATAGCACTGCACTGAATAGGTTAGCTAGAGCCTGTTAACTCAAACAATACTTCAGCTACTACTTAGTTTTTATTAGATAAAAAGTTGCTAATTTTCCGACCCCCCACCCCCTTAGATGAGATAACGTAAGATTTTCCTCAACTCTTTTTTTTCGATTGTTCTTACACGAGATTATACAAAATCAAACACAGCTAAACTACCTGAACCGAGCGCTACTTTGGTGTACAGCGAAGTTCGGACGCATACAACAAATACTAATGTTTCAGATTTTGCCATATTTTATTCTAGAAATAATTTTAACGCAATTTTACACCGTTTTCTGCCATAAAAATAAAAACGTGATATTTGCCAAGACAAGGTGTGATTTGGAAAGATCTAGCTTGATCCCGTCCCCCCCCTATAACACCTCACGTCATAATTGGATGTCTTCTTACTAGTCATATAAATAAACTGTTACTACCAATATGCTATACATCATATAATAACTATCAAATATCAAACCTTCATTATCAATGAAAAACCCCGCAGACATTGGCTAGGTATGTTTGACTTGCACACAAGTGAAAGTTAATGAGATAGGACTAAGTTATGTATGGTGGAGGAACTTCAGTAATAGTAATTAATCAAACATGCATAATTCAGTAACTTGATTTTAAGTCATATTTTTTATCAATTAGTATAAGTAAATTAAATAATTAATATCATAAATCTTCTTCTTGATTGATCATGGGAAATGTGAGTAACGGATGTGAAATTTCATTTAAAACTGTAAAAACTGAATTGACTATTTCAGGAGTTTTCATTTTAACTATTCCACCACTTTTCACCTCTGCTTTTGATAGTAACACTTCACATAGGTCAAAAACCATTATATCCAGGGTCATAGCATTATACACTTGGCTTTGCAGGATTTGATATGCCAGATGTATCAATTCTGATTCTGTACTATCTTCATCTCTTATTCTGTAAAAAAAAATCATAATTAATAATTTTGCTAAAATAGAAATAATTTGATAATGACATACCAGTAACAATGAAATGAGTTCAGTCTAGTCTGAGTCTCTGAGTCTTCAAACTATTTATCTAATAAAACAAATCTTACACTAGTTTATAATGTTATCAGTTATCACTTATTATTACACATTATTATTAAAAATGAGTTAGGTAAAGATATCCTTTAGCTTTATTACAAGTAGCATGCACATTGTACAGTAGTAAATAACAGTAACCTTTTCCAAATTGTTAAGACATCTCCAACTTCAAAACTCAATGATATTTTATCATTAAAATTTGCTTGTGGTGTTTTGTAGTTAAGAACAAATGGATCAGAACTTCTTGATGTATCATTTTCAAGGAAATTGAAGCCAAATTGCAATAGTTGATACTGAAAAATAAAGTATAAGAAAGTAATTAATGACAACTTTGATTGTTATTTCAAATGTAATAGATATATAACTATTACATTATTGTTTATTTAAATAGCAAATTGATTTTACATAAAACTAACAATATAAATAATGAAATGTTATCTATTCAAGGCCTTCTGACACAGGTTCATTAAACCTACTAGAAGGACTCAACCACTCTGTTTATTATTACTATCTAGGGTTAAATGGAAATAAAGTTATTGTTATTATTATTATCCCCCATCATCATCAATGGTAAGCCTCTTCTGTATTAGTAATAGCTATACTGTAAAGTGCATCCAAGACACTGTTTTTGTTATGATTTACAATGGCAGACACCTTGACGACATCATACATAAAAATAATATACTACTTATGTTACACATGTAAGTTTAATATATCGAATGGATATCATCTTCATCATCAACCTTTATCCATCCACTGCTGAAACTATGCCTCCGTCAATGAACGCTATATATAGATTTATGTTTGTATAATTTTATGCAAAACCTACGGAACTTTTGATGAAAATGATTTAGCTTTCACATCAGAATAACACCTGCTATAATTTAACTCCATACTTCAACAGGAATGGTAAGAATGTGGGCAAAACAGGATGCTGCTAGTGTATAATAAATAAGTTCTAAATCAGCACATACACATTATATAATCATATATTATAATATGAATAAATAATATATTATACCTTTTGGATACCATTAACACCTTTCATACACAGGTATACTACTTGCATTTTAATAATTAATAAGTTAATGACAGAACGAAGATTATAATTAAATACCTGTGTAAAATTGTACTGTTTAATATTGCAGTCAAATAGCATCTGTAATGTGTTTTTGACTGAAGTGCCAACTTTCAGCTCTCCACGCTCCAGCATATATGGCAAATGTGTTGCATTATTCATTGATATACTCACACCCCATGATAAAAGTATAGCCATATACACTATTTTCTCTGTATTATTATCTTGTGTAGAGGACACAATTATCTGTAATCAACATACACATTTTTCAAATATTTTACTGAATGTGTTTAAGATTATTGAAAAGCTGTTATAACAAAGATGTTAAATCCGAGTTTATTTTTTTTTTAAACCTGACAAACCGAAGTTAAAACAGGAAAAGCAATAATTGAAACGATACATACAGTCAAACTATTTGGATCATTTTCAGAATATTTTAGGTGCACTAAATCTTCTATTGACACTTTGAATTTTGTTGAAGATGCGGCTACAACAGAGCTCACTAAAGCTTGCCGAATTTTAGTTCCATATTGTTTTAGTTTAAGCTCGTCGTACTGCAAATTGTGCATCGGAGAAACTTTACATATTCGCCAATAAGATTCATTATAAATAACTAAAAACAAAGAATCTATGATTAAATAGAATGTTCGACATGACTAATTTTTAGGGCATCATAATTTTATTAAAATTACCTGCTAGTGGATCATTGATTACCTGATTACCACTCATTCTAAAACTGAATTTTTATCAAACTATATAAATTTGTTAGCTATGTAATTGCAATATTTTTTTTGGTATATACTATTTCTATTACTCTAGGCCATACTATTATATTTTAATCTTTTGACCTTTTAACTTCGTCCCTAAGTCAAATTTAAACTAATTTCAATTTTTAACACTAACTTTAAGTAAATAATACAAATTAAATACAACACGAAGTAAACATTCAAATTTTTCTAGCAGTTAATAGTTTTTTTTTTCGAGACTAAAATGACTAGAGTAAGAATGTTTTCAAACTGCCAGTAATCATGTTTCATTTCGAACCGACTGTGGGTTATATTTATTTTAAAATTTAAATGATCACTGATATTAATATTGAGTAGATAGTAGTAGTGGGAGAAGAATGATAAAAAGCATCTGGTTGTGTTTTTGGATTTCCCGATAATTATTTCATATGTCGTAGTTCATTGCACATAATAAAGTGTTAATTCTGATTGTGATGAAAATAAATTATAAATACACACTCGATGAATACACAAAAAATAAAAGCGAAACACGTTTTTCACAATATTTTTTCAACGTTGAACTTAATGCACTCTGCTGGTGCACTTGAAAACTTTCACGTTTTAATTTGGCATTGTGTGGTATTGATTCGCGTTATGCCCTGTAATGGAAAAACATATAGTTTACGGATTTACGGACAAACATCCACAGTATGGCATTTGATCTTGCTACCACCAGAAACAGACGTTACAAAAAAAAATAAGAGGAGCTTACATGGCTGATAGCTAATAACTAATGCCTTAAATAAATAAAAAAAAAGAAAAGGTGAAATATGTCAATTTTGACAACTATTTTCTCGATTCAACAAATGTCAATTTTCAGATTTCAATTCGAGCTCCTCGTCCAAGTTGGACAACATATTTTGTCTTTGGCAATATTGAAGTGGTAATTTATAAATAGTAAATAATAAATACTTTAATATTTCATTATCTTTCAAATTTTATTAAATTTATTTGTGATTATTAATATTCATTTTATCCTATTATGTGGATTGCGTGCGTAAGACTAGGACAATTCTTATTTAACCAGTGTATTCAATTTTTGTCTTGTTTACTTGGTGTAAGACTATAGGATTTAATACTCAAATTTTTTACATTTATGTACCACAACCAAAATGCTACTACGCCTTGTGTTAGTTGTCAAAATTTAGGAGAATTTATAGTGATATTATGCGTGTAATGATTTTTGTGGACTTTGGATGTATAAATCTCTTAGATAATATAGCTTATAATATTATCTTGACGTCTGTGGACCGTTGTTTGCAGGAAAGAAAAAAATGGTTGAGCTAAGATTTGATGGCCGTGTAGCTATAGTCACCGGTGCCGGTGGTGGTTTAGGGAAGGCGTACGCGTTACTTCTAGCCTCTCGTGGTGCTAAAGTGGTGGTTAATGACCTGGGCGGTGCGCGAGATGGTGTCGGCAAGTCTAACTTCGCTGATGCAGTCGTTAAAGAGATTAAATCCAAGGGTAAGTACAATTTTATGACCACTATCATGGCATTATGCACTATAACATTGGCATTCATCATCATCACCCCTGTGGTGCTGAAGAAAAACATTGTGAGGAAACCTGCAGTGATGATGATGTTGAAAGGTGAAGTATAGTGAATGTGAATAATATAATAGTCGTAGAAACAACTCACAAGCATAATATTTTAACTGTTAATAAAATTTTGTAAAGTACTATTTCATGTCTTGCCAAAGTGTATCAATTTTAATTTTTTTTAATAATAGAAAAATATTAATTTTGCTAAATTCTGGGTTGGCAAAAATTAAAAATATAATGAGTTACAGTGTTATAATATGTGATAATAATAAATAACTGCTTTCTAAAAATAAGATCGCGTTGTGGATCACTGAACCATTCTTGCTTATCATACTAGATAAGCAATGTGACAAATGTACAACTGCTTATCAATAATTGTCTTTAAGTAATTTATATGTTTACTAGATGCGCCCACTACTTCATTCTCGTAAGATGAAGAGAGTGAGATTTTTATTGTGAAGCGAGGCTCTGACTATTAAAATTATATGATTCTAAAAACTCTTTAATTTAAAGACTTAACATTTACTAAACTAACTTGGATATATCCAAGTTTTTTTAAGCATATGTGCCCAAGGATTCGCTCACGATTAGTTTATGACTTACCTCATAGTTGAGAGTAATGCAGACATAAATTACAGTGAATACTCACAAAGATATTATATCATATCAAATATCATACTGTCTGTACTTTTTAAAATTAAATTAAACTCTATGGGTTTATTAATACACCTTATAAAAATAATTCTAATTAACTATTTTAAACTGTACTTAATAAAAAATATAAGGAATAAAAAAGTTTGCTCTGAAACACTTTTGTAGCTTTGGTATATCGAGATCAATAAGTATAAAGTAATCCCTGCTATTTATTTTTCAACTATTATAAATGTACAGAATAAACATTTCTAGGTACAGTTTTAAATATATATTTGTTCATTAGATATAGATTACAGAGTCTTTTAGATGAATTCTTGTACGTACAACACCCAAATCAATAATGTTTTCAAGCAGTTCCAAATATTAAATAAATTAGAGTTGTTGTAGTGTTTATTATTATCTCAGGCTTGAGAATAATCTTTTCAACTAATAACTCATTGACTGATCTCCTACCATTTTTATTTAACTAGGAATATAGATAATCACTAAATAATATCTAGCTTGAACTATCGGAGAGTTTAAATTCTAATTTATCTATAGGAGGAGAAGCAGTTGCTGATTACAATTCGGTTATTGAAGGGGAGAAGATAATTAAAACTGCACTCGATAATTATGGCCGTGTTGATATACTTATTAACAACGCTGGAATTCTCCGGGATAGAAGTTTCCAGAAAATGTCCGAACAGGTAGATTGAAATATAAATGTTTAATCTAATTTTAATTTAAAATTAGCGGCAGAAAGTGACAAAAGCTTGTTTTAGGATTCGTAACAATAACATATTTGTAAAATCTTGGTAACATGCTTTTAATGATGTTAATCTATTTTATTGTGGTTTAGACAAACTGTTTTGATTTAAATTCGATCCAATGTTTTCAATATTTCATTCATTTTATTTATGTTTTTATTAGGATTGGGATTTGGTTCATGCAGTTCATCTTAAAGGTGCCTATAAAACCACCCAAGCTGCATGGGAGACTTTTAAGAAACAAAAATATGGCCGCGTTATAATGACATCTAGTAACGCTGGTCTTTTAGGAAACTTTGGCCAATCAAATTACAGGTAAAGACATATATTAATAAGTCAGTGTTGCCCTAAATGCGATGGGGTTGCGGCATTTTTCAAATATCATTAAATAATCTTACAACTCTTCTGAGGATATATCTATGTACTTAATTTTTTTTTAATGTCAAAAAGAGGCGAAGGAGCAGGAGGAGCTTTACTACCGACATCAGACATGCAGCATTTCTCCTTTGTGAAAGAAAAGAAATAAAATATTATTATTATATATGTATATACCGCCGATATCGTTTTAACAAGACGTACGATCCCGATCGTACTACCCAACGCGTCACTTGATATTGTAAAAGCAAAAAAAAAAAAAAAAAATGAAAGCAAATCCACCAAAAATGTTAATAATTTTAGTGCTGCAAAAATGGGTCTTGTTGGGTTAGCGAGCACTCTAGCCATCGAAGGAGCGAAATACAACATCAAAGTGAACACCATAGTGCCAACGGCAGCTTCCCGTCTCACAGAGGACATTCTCCCACCAGAGATGTTCCAGGCCATGAAACCGGATCTTATCGCACCTGTTGTTGTGAGTAGTCATCTTTCTTAACTCTGATTTAATTCTGAATTTGAATGCTGACTTCTGAGTTATATTTCTATTGAGTTTATTATTGTGATCAAACATAAATCAAACATATTTTCCGATAAAGAATTATTATTCTTTCGTCCATTCCATATTTGAATCGTAAAAAGATTCGGGTTTGCTTTATTGAGATTATATTATAGACGCTAAGTTCTGGTCCATTTCTTGTCCGCAAGTCGATATCCATAGGTAGGTTACCTATGGATATCGACTTACCAGTAATTAACAATACCCCGACGTTTCGAATACTTACAGTAGGTAATCGTGATCACTTAGAAGAAATATTTTTATTATTTATGTTATTGACGTGACAACGTCTTGTAATTCGACGCAGTCGGCCGCACGCCTGAAAAAACATGACTCATGCGGCGTTACCTCGCTCTGAGGTGTTCCATTTAAGGATTAATGTGCAAGCGAGAGCGCGGAACGAGCGACAAAGGGGCACAATCGGCTCATTAGTATTTTCTTATGACGTTGTCTCGTTCTACTATCGTCAGTAAACCGACTTTACAGACAACCGATTTTTTTTAAATATATCCTGCATTTCCAATGAGATGAATGAGAGAGAGATGTGTATTATTGTAGAACAAGCACTTTTCCCCAAATAATATTCATAGACAGGATATATTTTCTAGTCCATGCAGACAATTTTTATCCGATATTGTCATCAGCCTATAAATGCCATTCTCCATATCGACTGCTCAGAAACCTTAACCAGTTTAGTCCTAGTCTCTAGCTTCCGTTGTCTCCGCAGGCGTACATGGTGCACGAATCGTTCTCAGAGAGCGGTATCATCATTGACTCAACCCTCGGCTTTGCTAGCAAAGCTCACATGGTCAGGTCTAACGGAGCACCACTAAGGTAAGAATGTTTTTTTTAAATTCCACAGAGTTTCCATAGAGAGATTCCAAAGACCAAACTTAGATACTTTATTGCCATAATATTTTAACTTATAACTATTTTTAATGTAAGTATATAAATATTCATGTGCATATGTTTATATCTAATGATTTAATTACAATAATAATATTTACAGAAATTACTCATTGTAAGATTCCATTAACATTAAACATTGTTATCATTATAATATATTCATATATTTCGTAACTTTAAAATTTAAATATTACAATGTTTGCATACCATCAACGCTTTATTATAATACCTGATTAAATAATCATCATCAACATTTTCTTAAGTCATTTTGTAGCATTTTTATTTGTTAAGTTTGCCATTGTTTTTTACAACTGTTAGGGCCTGTTTCACAATCTCCAGATAAGTTCCGAATAGGCTATTCACAACATATTTGACAGATAGAGTATGGAGTATCTGTCAAATATTTTGTGAATAGCCGATTCGGAACTTGTCTGGAGATTGTGAAATAGGCCCTTAATTTTCTAAAAAATAAGTCCTTAAAAACATAAGAAGGACGCACAGATGTTACCGGTACCTTTGAGAAAGCAGTAATGTCAATTTTTTCACCATTAGCCCGAAGCTTGTAAAATCTTGAGTTAGGCAAGATTTTTTTTTCTCAGTATTATACAGTAATTTCAATAGTATTTAGAAATGTATTTATACATATACCCGATGCCATGCTAATTATCTAACCTTGGTGGCATTTGAACAAGCGACTTCTGCGCTCACCTAACCTCTAGGCAAAAGATTGTTTTCACAAAAGGATATTTCCTCAGAGGGAAGCCCAGTGACCCGGTGACGATAGAGTCCGTGAAGGAGAGATGGCCGGAGGCGATGGACATGGGGGGCGCGAAACACATCGAGAAGATAGCCGACGTCACCATCGAGCTGGTGCAGAAGTTGCAGGTAATGTCCGAACCTCTTCTAGGTCAACAGTCCAGGGTCTATAAATCTAGATCTAGGTCATGAGTCTTGTATCTTTTTTCCGGCGGAAGAAATGCGCTGCGCCGTGCTGAATAGGTACCACCATGTACTGGCACCATCTTGTTTGTACACGGCTCTGAGTTTTAAAATCTTATACCGGATCCGCACGTTTGAGGCTTGCCGCAAACTCCAAGCCTCCACAAGAAACAAACATGTGGACGCCTCACAAGCGTTTGCACTCTTTTGTTCCCTTTGGTTTGTGCACAAT
The DNA here is from genome assembly GCA_905333005.2 of Lycaena phlaeas. Taxonomy (NCBI): domain Eukaryota; kingdom Metazoa; phylum Arthropoda; class Insecta; order Lepidoptera; family Lycaenidae; genus Lycaena; species Lycaena phlaeas. The sequence goes on from HG995182.1 coordinate 8,579,082, forward strand.
ACCGACACTCGTCGGATCGGCCACAAACCCTTGCAAACCTACGCAAGCCAAGACAAACTCTGTATCCACACGTTTGAATTTGTGAAGGCTTGCCAACGGCAAACGTGCGGTTCCGGCTTTATGTATCATCATAGGGACATATATGCCTGAAATAGTTCCACGTAAACTATGGGCGACGTCGGCCACTTACCATCAAGTGGCACGTTTGCCAGAATGCCTATCTAACTAACATAAAAATGGCGTAGGCAAACTGGTAGTTTACATTGCTGTATTATAGTGCTTACGTGAATCAACACATTATTTTATCCACTTACTATGGTGATAAATGTTAATTTCAGTCCATTTGTACTAGTATAGTCAGTATTATGTTTTTTTAATGTTTCTTGGTTGCTGTCGAGTCGAGAGGTCAGACATGTCAAATACATATAAACTGCGATAGAATCCGTATAAACTTATATATTATATGTATAATGTATAATATAATGTTTACTCTGTGTGACAAAAACATCTATTGTTTATTTAAGCTCCGAAAATATAAGTATTCTTAGTTTAACATCTGTTTATCACGAAGAAGTTTATCGCATGCGCAATAGTCATTTCATAGTCTATATTTCACGATCATATGCGAAATAAGACGAGTCTGTCAAAAGTAACTTGAACGCTAGCTCCTCCTATTTCACATATTTTCGACAAATAATTTAGACGTTTATAGAAGAATAGTAGGACTATTCTGTAAGCTCGTTTTCGAATCTCGAAAGCGGAATCCGCGATGATTTGACGAATTTGTATTTATTATTATTAGACCTTAAATTTTAAAATAAAATAGTTACAATTTCGACGGCCGGCTAATCGAGTGGTCAGGAGAAATAACGTAGCCATATTTCTTCTATTAGGTATTTGTTTTGTTTTCCTGTTGATGTATATGTAATTCCCGTTGTGCATTATGGTTCTTATACTTCCTTATAATGACAACTACGAGTAGTGTGCCTCGTCTAAAATATATGAAACTACAGCGCCCGTGGTTTCACCTGCGTACATCACATTCCCGCGGGAGTACGGAGAGAAACTTATAGCCTATGATACTCATAAATAATATACCCTTCTAATGATAAAATAATTTTCAAAATCGGTTGAGATGGATAGATAACCCCTCACAACTACACAAACTCACAAAATTCGCCTCTTTTTAATCTTATAGTTAAGTTTATTTGTTCTGTAATCGCTAATCTCATGAACTGGTCGGATTTGAATAATTATTTCAGTGTTAGATACCCCATTCATCCAGGAAGGCCTATAGCCTATATAATGTCGCTAAGATCCCTTTGTAATACTTATTGTTAGATGAGCCATCTGCTCATCTACTCGTCCGAATTAGCGTAAAGGCCTTTTGGCCATCAGCATAGGTGCATTCGATAAAAAAAAATGTAAATCTTAGTTAACGCAGGTGAGGCTGCGTGTAACATCTAGTTAAAAAATAAGTATAGATCCCAATACTAATTAATATACTAATTGATAACGCTGTTAACTCTTAACGAATTTTATCGCGGTTTATTAAGATCTTCAACATGATCTTGAACATGCTCGACGTTTCGAATACTTACAGTAGATAATCGTGGTCATTTAGAGAGAAAAAATATGTTTTTATTAATATTATTATTATAATAATTATTGTTCGCCTAGACATTAGAAAATAATAATAATATACCTACTTGGGAGAAACAAACACGATAGTAACACCAACGCAGCGCTGTCCAGCGTGTTGGGAAACAATACTTAAAATGTGAATGTTAATTTAAATTTAGAATCGGTACCTAAATGCACCATGAAATGCCAGCCAAGGCAGGGTGTTGAGTCATAGTGTGTATGGCACTGGGCCTATGCGGAGTGGTGGTGAGATTCACACACCTTCAAAGAGTCAGTGAAGGTTCTCACACGATGTTTTCTTTCACCGGCATATCATCTTTTTCCAACTCTATTTTAGGGTCAGCTGCCAATCTAATCGGATTCAGCTGAGAACCAGTATTTTAAGAAGAGCGACTGCCTCTATGACCTCCACAACCCAGTTACTGGGTGATACGGTACCCCGTGGTAAGACTGGTTTTCAGACTATGGCTTCTGACGACCCGTAACGACTGTCAAAGATCCACGAATGACAGCCGGGACCAACGGCTTAACTTGTTTTCCGAGGCACGGAGGAGTCTATGTGAATATGGTTACCCATCCACGGACCAACCTCGGCAAGCGTTGCTTAACCTGGTGAATCGATCCGCGCGGCGATTACCACAGCTACGAGCTCCTCCTTCACCGATACATTTTATGTTTTTATTTCAGGACTTCGAGGAGCGTAGTAAACTAGACGCCCAGAACAAGGCGTACTGGAGCACGTACGCGTACAACTCCAAGGATCTCGTCTGCTACGCCCTCGGCGGTGAGTATTCTACTATAATATCATAGCCAGAGCCGACAATAGCCTATTTTGCGCCCTGTGCGAGCGTCTATAATTGCGCCCTTAGCAAAAGGAGACAAATAATAGTCCTGCCTGGTCTGGCCATTCTTGCGCTCCCCAGAGCTTACGCCCTGTACCTAGGCACCGGTGGCACCACCCTATTTACGGCTCTGATCATAGCGACCGTCAATCGACTGTTCTTTATTCAAATTACTTTTTTTTTAATTTTAGTGCAAGTCAGACGTTTTAACATAAACACGTTTATAAGTAATACGAAACAAGTTTTGAGGACGGTTCATTAATGTTTTTGTAATACTAACGTTTCGGATACTTTGCTGCAGTGTTTTTCAACATTTCTAAAAACGTGACCACTTTACAGGTTCAAAATTTCTGACGATCCTCTTAGACTATACGCATACAGAAAGTTAGGTTAGTTAGGTTTTTATTGTAATGTAGAAAAGAGACGTTTCATCTTTGAATGGACTCTCGGCCAACTCGGTGTACAGTTGATAGGGGTGTTTTATAAAACATAAATAACATGAATTAACATTTAATTTAGAATAAAATAGCCTTGTTTTCGTGTACAAAAATATTTTGTAGTTTTTAAAACTTTATAATGTTGTCATAATGTCACATTGTCATGTCGGTGACGCGAAACTATAAGAAGTAACTTGAAAAAAAAAAACAGCTTACTGACATCCATGCAGACCCACATACCTCAGTATCAATGATATACCTCCCAGCGGTCAGTAAAGGTCACGACCGTATTTTGTGTATTAACAGTGAAAATGGTCAGATCTGTTGTAAATAGCAAAATAAGACTCTATATATAATGTGTAACTGGCCACTTATTGACAAATGTTTTTTATTAAGAATATATTGTCAATATTATAAATAATTGATTGTATTTATAAACGTTATTCAAATAAATTAGTTGTTGCTAAGTTGCTTCCAGCAATGGACAGCTCACAGACGTTGTTTTAATTTATAATAGGTTATGGGCCCAGAAGGTTCACAAGGCCCAGAAGGTCCACAAGGCCCAGAAGGTCCACAAGGCCCAGAAGGTCCAGGATAGTCAGCTATTGGATTTTATTGTTAGAATTATCATTATTTGTATGATGAACAATAATCTCTACGTATATAGAATGACAGTGACCTGCGGCTTAGTAAAAGGGATACGTGCCTGCGTGAGTGACAATAATGGCGTCTAGCTCGAATTATTTAGTTAGCGTACCTAAGTTAAGAGGTCGCGAGAACTATAGCGAGTGGTGTTTCGCAGCGGAGAATTTCTTGGTGTTAGAAGGAATGGTTGGTTGCACTAAACCTGAACCTAATCGACCGCCAGGAGCCGCAGATGACGCGAAAACGAGAGCCAGTGATCCAGTGCTTTACTTCCATACCAAGAACGTCAGGACATCGAAAGAGTTGTGGGATAGATTAGAGGCACTGTTTGATGAGTCGGGGTTCACTAGGCGAATAAGTCTCCTGAGGAACCTTATATCTATTCGACTGGAAAACTGCACTTCGATGACGTCGTATGTGAAGCAAATTGTTAAAGCGGGTCAGAAGCAACAAGGATTTGGCATAAACGTTTTAAGAGGTCGCGAGAACTATAGCGAGTGGTGTTTCGCAGCGGAGAATTTCTTGGTGTTAGAAGGAATGGTTGGTTGCACTAAACCTGAACCTAATCGACCGCCAGGAGCCGCAGATGACGCGAAAACGAGAGCCAGTGATCCAGTGCTTTACGTCCATACCAAGAACGTCAGGACATCGAAAGAGTTGTGGTATAGATTAGAGGCACTGTTTAGTGAGTCTGGGTTCACTGGGCGAATAAGTCTCCCGAGGAACCTTATATCTATTCGACTGGAAAACTGCGCTTCGATGACGTCGTATGTAAAGCAAATTGTTAAAGCGGGTCAGAAGCTACAAGAAACTAGATTTGGCATTAACGAGTGGATCGGATCGATCATGTTAGCTGGTTTATCAGACAAACATATACCCAAGGAGAAAAGGCGTAAATGGGACAGGAAGTCAGAACATTGCATTCTTGTAGGATATTCTTGTAGGATACAGAATATATAATCCTTCTACGCGATCAATCACGACAAGTCGAGATGTCATCATATTTATTGAAGAAAGCAACTCGTGTCCGGTGAATATTGCAGAAATAGAAGTGATAGATGACAAAGCAAAAGAAAGCAGAACGCCTCAGTCTTCAGTGGGAGATATATCAGACACTAGCAAAGAGAAATGTAATGACAAGTTCTGTTTGATTTGAATAGGGCAGATAGTTATGATATATAGCAGTCTCTATTTTGAGTGGGAGTGTTGTAAATAGCAAAATAAGACTCTATATATAATGTGTAACTGGCCACTTATTGACAAATGTTTTTTATTAAGAATATATTGTCAATATTATAAATAATTGATTGTATTTATAAACGTTATTCAAATAAATTAGTTGTTGCTAAGTTGCTTCCAGCAATGGACAGCTCACAGACGTTGTTTTAATTTATAATAAGATCTACCGTTACATGACATTCATAACAAAACAACTTTTACGGATTTCGACGTTTCGGATCGGACAGCTCGAGAGAACCAAGTTCTCCACTAATAGACGTACACGATTATATAACGCGGTTGGTCAAAGTACATTTCAACACAAAACATATCGTGCAACTTAATGATAGACATTCATGTAAACACTAAACACTATTCGACTTGTTTGATGACTGATTTTGACACATTGGAATTAAGTAAACGTACTCATATTATTAATAGAATTTTAATAATTAATAATACAAGTGTTTCAAGCCAGCTTGCGAGATTTTAGAAAACTAACACATACACACAATTATAATTGTCATCAGCCTTTATCCGTCCACTGCTGAACATAGGCCTCCCTCAATGAAAGCCAAGACGACCGATTCCTTGTCACACGCCAATCCAACACGGACCGGCCGCTGTAGGGTTATTCTGTAAGGTCGTTTTCGAACCTCGAAAGCGGAAGCATGACGAACTTGTATTCTTTAAAATTCGACTATCTATCTATATCAATAAAGTTCGCTTTCGAAGTGACCGTAAAGCGAGCTTTATTACTTAGGTGAAGCTCGATATCGAAATGGTTTTTTACATAATAGCCCTACTGCTCGGAGATCGTCCTTCCATCTGATTTTTGACCGATAATTCGTCTATCTAAACGCAATGCTGTCAATGCAAATTCATCATCATCATAATATGCGTGGCAATTATGAGCATATAGCCTCAATACATACATACATAGTTTAAATGGGGTAACTAGATATTGTTAGGTGGACAACAGCTAGAGCGTAATGATATTTATTGTTATATTTTTCACAAAGCTAATCCGTACAAGGGGCAAGGCCAGGTGATTAACAGTTACATATCTTATCTGTATCATATTATGTGATAGTAAAATATCTACAACGAGCGTAACATTTAATACCCAAGCTTATATTATGTAATTGAAAAGAAGATCATAAGGAAAATAGTCGTGAGAAAACAAAACAAGAACAATTTCATTATAATATTATATACTACTAGCTATTGCCCGCAGCTTCGCCTGCTGTTAACTAAGATTTACATGGATTTTATATGGATCTTAGTACGCAAAATAAGTAACTTTTCTGGTTGATTTTTTACACCCTGTGTCCGAAAAACCCAAATATCTTACGGAACCCTATTTATTTATTTCAGAATAAAATTTAACCTGTTACTCGTGGATAATGTAGCTTTCGAATGTTGAAATAATTTTTTAAATCGGTCCAGTACTTTATGAGCCTATTCATTACAACCAACCAAACTAACTAAATTTTCCTCTTTATAATATTAGTGTAGATAGGCATACATCTATAATAATCATATTTTTTTTATAATTAAGGCTTTGAAGGCACACCATAAAGCTAAAACAACCATGAAATCAAATTTGAAAAACCGCAGAAGCTGGATTGATTTTGCTGAACCTAAATCCGTCTAACCGGTAAAGGTTTCTCATATCTCTCAAATCATTCTGAAAGAAATAATGGGGCCCCAAGGTCCAAGGATCGCGGAGGCTTGGTCACCTGCCCAAAGTGGTCAATGGGAAGACATATCTGATCGATATTATATCGGTATATAATGTGACTATTTGCCGGTACCATCGACAACACAACCTATAGACTCCTAATGTTTGATTTTCCGTATTAAATGCATTCTGGCCACTAGCTGAGGTGAGACGAAAGGGGTTGCAATGCTGTGATTGGCTAATTCGATGTCATAATGTATGATTTCCGTGACCAATCACGGAACGTTAAAAAGAAATAGATATATTTCGCAACGGGAAAGAATGAGACGACACGATAGTTTGAGTACATTGTTTACGGCTTAAATCGGACCTATAAGTCAGATGTGTCGCCAGAACGCGTTCCCCTGTTATTAGGAGTCTATGGGTTATGTGGTCGATGGCCGGTACCAAGATTAACCCCTACATAGATGAAACGATACAAAAGCGAAACAAAAGATTTTACCTTAAACGACAGCATATAAAAACACCAATTATTTTATTTTATACATACGTCTATACGTTATATGAGCAATCGTGTATATTAAGCTGAATTGGACTGTTTTCAAATTATACATTTACATTATTTTGATGTACCGCTTGACCTCACATTAACATTACAGTGACGATGCGTTTGTTGACTGCTTAAGGGCCTGTTTCACAATCTCCCTTTAAGTTCCCTATAGGCTATTGGCAACATATTTGACAGATAGAGTATGGAGTATCTGTCAAACATCTGTCAAATATGTTGCCTATAGCCTATAGGGAACTTAACGGGAGATTGTGAAACAGGCCCTTAGCCTATTAGCTTGTCATTATTTTTAGATGAGCCATCTGCTTCTCTACTCTTCCGATGAATTTAATAATAATAATAAGCCACAAGACCGGAACTTCAGTAGAACCATGTAAAGGAGAATGAAAATCCAATAATAATAATAATAATTGCATAGATTGTCAAAGATAATCATGATTATTGCCAGCAAATGAAAGCTAAAAGCGTTGTAAAATTCTTTGTTTATCTACATTGTAACACAATGATAAAACAGTGACCGATAACGTAAGATTATTTATAACACAATAACTTTAACTGGCCTCAATAATTAAATGGAATATGCGAATAATGAGCGACGATGGTCGCTGTGGATTATGCGCGAGAGGGTATGGACTCGGACTCTTATGCGAGAAGTTCCGGGTTCGATCCTCGTCCCCCCGTGTGTGCCTTGAAATGGGGTTCTCTACATTTTTATGTGCACCATGATTTTGTCCCTCACCGGTTAATTAAAAAAACCTGCATGCCTGATGAGATTGAAAGTCTTTGAAGGTGTGTGAAGTTCACCAACACGCATTGAGCCAGCGCTTCGGCGAACTATGGTCTGTTACCCGAGGAGGGTAACAGACCATACGCCTTATTTCGAGGACCCGTGCCCAGTAACTTAAAAAAATATGTTATTACCACTGAAGATACAAAGAATTTCGACGTCAAACTTTATTTTTGTGAAGGAAATTAAGAATTTGTATATGAAATACTAAACAAATACTTAGTATTCTATTCGGTTAAAATGTTACTTTGTACCTTTGCCTATGCTCTGTATTTTTTGTGTAGAATATTTTCATTGCGTTTCCTCGCACTGGAGCGTCTAAAAACTCTGTTTTAGGAAAGGTAACACCGCGCCTTAATCTAAGCTATGCTTATAATAATCATAAACACCGCTTGCAGTGGGAGCGTCCGTGGTGAACCCAACCGACCTTCGGTTCCTGTACGAGAGCCACGAGCACTTCTCCGCGTTGCCCACGTTCTTCATCCTGCCGGGACTGGTTTTCGAGTCGCCGGTCATTTCCGACTCGATGCCCCCCGGGAAACACGCCGATTTCACCAACGTGAGTATATTTTAGATTAACTGTCAACAGGTGTTTTCATGTTCAGACTAATGCGGCCTCTTTTCGCTTCAACTGTTAGGTTACTGAAAAAAAATACCCATTAGGCCCCGTTCGCGCGAGCTTTTTTTTACCGAGCGTTAAAAAACCGTTTCAATGAGACATGGACACCCATGATTCTCCCATCCCCAACCCATCTGTTCACATGTAGGGCCTTTTTAAAACGCAACGCTTTTTTATCGAGCACTGTTGGATTTTTGACGTTAAGTGTTTCATGTCAATTCTAAGGCTATGCGCGCACGGGTTACTTTTGTCACCGTGACTGTTTCGTCACTCTTATCAAGTCCATGGATATGTATGGAGATGCGCGCATGTTATGACGTGACAAGTGGATGACATTTATGTACGTCGGCCGACTGGCGAACACGCCCGTGACGAAAATGTCACCGCGCCATTAGGGTTTTATGACAGAGACATATCGGCAAATGACGCTTCGATATCAAAAAAGTTTTGTCACTGTCACCCTTCGTTAGTGACAAAAACTTTAATGTCACGGTGACAAAAGTAACCCGTGCGCGCATAGCCTAATTTAGCATTCCAAACTCGCAACTCAAGCCGACGTCGGGTTTTACCGCGACGGTTTTCAAGCGCTCGTGCGAACGGAGGCTTACTCATGAGCTATTTGCGTTTAATCACTAAACTTTAGTGGCTTATTACTGATTCCATTCATGTGACGTTACCAGATCTTGCACGGCGAGCAGTACATCGAGTTCCTGGGCGACATTCCCGGCACTGACGGCCAGTTCACCGTGCGCAACTATGCCGTAGACGTGCTCGACAAGGGCGCCGGCGCTGTCGTCGTCACCAACAGTGAGTTGATACTTTATTTATGGTCCTGTTGGTCCGGCTCAAATAGAATTTAGGGGAGTCCAGATGGTCCAGAAAGTCCGGCTCGGCCCCTTGAGTGAGAGGGTTCGCTTTCGACCAGGAAACCCGGTGGTGCCTTGAAAAGGTTTTTTCTAAAAAAATCCAAGTTTTAAAGTAGATAATAGTAAGCCTATGCAGGGTACCCCAGTGTGACTGGTTATTAGATTACATATCAATGTTTCATTAGAAAGATACGTCTTTCGGAACTCTTAGTCTTAGTGGAGCTGTAGCTTGTGTAATACTGCCGTGGTATGACTTAAATGCCGTTATCTACCGAGTCATAGTTTTGAGTAAACGCGAAAAAACTATGATTTGTAATAGTACATAACGTATGCCGTTAACGGCAATATTTTAATTTTTATTTTTTAAACTAATGAAGATATCAAAAAACTGAAAATACAGATCGATAGAGATTTTTTTTCTCTATTCCTTAGTGTCAAAAAACGAAAATCGCCCGGATGTTGCAGCGTCGGCAAAGGGGAAGTCTAATTGAAACTTACAAAATACTGAATGAGCTCTATAATGCCCCTGACCTTCAAGAACTGTACACCCTTAACTCTAATAGGCACTTGCGAGGACACCACTTAAAGTTATGCCAACATGCATATAACAAAATACCTTAGAAGCATTTTCTACCTAATAGAGTGGTGACAGCCTGGAACAGACTCCCCGTAAATGTCATCATGGCACCAACATTAAACTCCTTTAAGAATAGACTGGATAAACTAGATATCTTCAAACTGTTTAACTCACACGCATCAGCTTATTAAGCTGCTAGTGTGGTTTCCATATAATAATAATAATAATAATGTTGGATAGCGGCATTTTAGTCATACCACGGCAGAATAATAATAATAATAATAGCCTTTATTCAGACAATACATGTTTTAACATATATTTTTTTTGTAGTGATTATTTGAATTTAAGTTCAACCGGATTCCCTGTCTGTATGGCACTAGTTGACAAAGGCCAACTGGAGCTTGTGTAGTTATTTTTAAATATGTAACATCACATGTATCGCGTTATCTCAGGTGAGATATACCAGAACAAGGAGCTGGTGGTGCGCACGCAACAGCACATCTTCGTGGTGGGCCAGGGTGGCTTCGGCGGGCCGCGGGCCAGCTCGCGTGCCGTGGACGTGCTGCCGCCGCCCGCGCGCGCCCCCGACGCAGTAGTCGAGCAGCGCACCGCCGAGGACCAAGCCGCGCTGTACAGGTACTACATAGACGTAGAGGTACATCACTAGACATAGATTTGCTTATCGACAACATAGCCCATAGACTCCTAATAACAGGGTAACGGGTTCTGGCAACACATCTGACTTATAGTTCCGATGTAAGCCGTAAACAATGTACTTAAACTATCGTGTCGTCTCATTCTTTCCCGTTGCGAAATATATCCATTTCTTTTTAACGTTCCGTGGTTGGTAATGTATGACATTGAATTAGCTAATCACAGCATTGCGACCCCTTTCGTCTCACCTCAGCTAGTTGCCAGAATGCATTTAATACGAAAAATCAAACATTAGAAGTCTATAGGTTGTGTGGTCGATGGTATTGCTCTACTAGACATGGTGGTACATCACTAAACGTGGATATTCTTACTATTAGATGTAGAGGTACATCACTAGATGTAGAGGTACATCACTAGACATAGGTGTCAATACTTAGACATAGTGATACCTCACTAGAAATAAAGTGAATGATTAGTCATCACTATAAATTATAAGTACAGAATATACATACCTACCACTATAAGTAACCAATTATCATTAATACATTATGTAAGATATGTAAAATGTGCATATCAATGATTTGGTTGTACTTGAATAGGCAATGCATGCTTTTTAGCAATAAAAATAACTTGTTTATAAGGAATTATGATCACACATCATCAGGCTAGTCTAGGTAAGCCTTCACATTTAATTTTAAATTAACTGAGAGTAGAATTTCCAAACTTTGTACTAACCACAATTGTTATTAATAATGAAACACATTTCAGGCTTTCCGGTGACTTGAACCCTCTTCATATTGATCCCAACGTGGCCACCGCCAGTGGACACCCCAAACCAATTCTCCATGGCTTGGCGTCTCTTGGGTTCGCTGCAAGACATGTTCTGGCCAAGTAAGTGTCGTAAAAATAAGGAAATCCTACAACTTTGATCTTCCAATGAGTATAGACCGACTTTTTTGGTAACGGATTGGATATTGTCTCATGCTCCAGGTCAAATATATACATGATTACATTATCAAATCCATAAGTTTCTTATAGACCCAAATTTATGGCATAGCTAGTAATACTCTTTAGAAAGCTTCACTCAAATATGATCATACCATCTGAAACCAAACTAATCTACTTAGGTTTTAAAACAACTAGTTGTTGTAGTGGTATCATATATTATTATAATTAAATTAAACATAAATTCTGTAGATATGGAGGCAACAATTCGTCTAACGTGAAGGCAATCAAAGCTCGTTTTGCAAAACCTGTGCTACCCGGACAGACTCTTGTCACTGAGATGTGGCTTGAAGGTAGCCGTGTGCACTTCCAGACTAAACTCAAGGAAACTGGTGCTGTAGCTATTTCAGGTAAACTATAAACTTACATAGCTGATTAATTGATATACAAATGATTCTACGTAACAAAGATAATATGAAAACAGTATAATGATCTTATGATCATAACATACAATGTTATTAGTGTCAATCTTCGTGAATCCGACTAAGTCTAAAAACTATTTTAAATATATTCATTTTCCAAATAAGAAAATACTACACTAAAATCAATATATAGGTAATAAAGTAATTAGTTACTTCTATTAAAGCCTTCCTTGGTCTATGAGAAAAATTTAACTTAATATATTATAATAGTATAGAATAGAATAGTTAAATGATACTCATTTTTATATTTATCACCCTCTATCTGTCCACTGAAGAACAAGTCTTTCTTTAATGTCATATTGGCTCCCCACCAGCACCCACATCCAACCAGGACCCGCCAAACTATACATAATGATCATATTTTTTCATGAAATTCATTTCAGGAGCATACATGGATTTGAAGAATATTGTCAAAGACGGAGCATCATCAGCCCCCAGCCAAGGTGCCTCTTCATCTACAAGCAGCCTCAAGAGTGATTCTCTATTTGCAAAGATTCAAGATGGCATTAAGGCAAACCCGGGCAAAGCTAAGAGTGTTGGTGCCATATTTTTATACAACATTACAGAAAATGGAAAAACTATTAAGCAATGGAGTAAGTATTTTAGTAATATAATACATGTATTGTTTATCGCTAAGTTCAGTCTAGGCCAGTGATTCCCAAAGTGGTCCATGTGGACCCCCAGGGGTCCACGGAAGACTCCATGATGAGCGTGACAAAAAATGGGGGTCCACAATCGTAAGCGGGGGTCCATGAAAATGAAGAAAATTAACTTGGTTTCCATGGTGAAGAACCAATGAGCCATTCAACCAAGAAGAATTTTACTATTATAATGAAATATTTTTAAACAAGCAAAAAACAAAAGGGTCCACCTGATGCAGGAAAAGTTTGAAAGGGGTCTTTGAAGCAAAAGAGTTTGGAAACACTGGTCTAGGCTAACCTGGTGATGATAGTATCCTTGTATAAGTTTAGGAGTATGTACCAAATTGGAAATCCTAGGTTCAAATCCTAGAGGGTGAACATATTAAAACCATGTTAGTCTCTAAACTATTTTTACCTTGGCACACTTTTATATTAAACTTTGTTATATTGTACTTTTCTGAAAAAGTATGCTTAGTATCAATTTTATAACTTTCAGCTTTAGACCTAAAGTCAGACTTAGCTGTATACCAAGGGGAACCCAAGACTGGAAAGGCAGATACAATTATGACTGTGGGAGACGGGGATCTTATGGATATAGCAGCCGGCACCCTAAGCCCACAGGTTGCATATTTGAAGGGCAAACTCAAGATTTCTGGAAACATCATGTTAGCACAAAAGTTGGGCCCACTATTGAAGTCTGATGCAAAATTGTAAGCATATGCAAGGGAACCGAAATGCTTAGATTTATTATTAAGCAAATTAGTATAATGTTGTATTAAGTACAATTTTATAATATTCTTGCAATAATTTTGGGAATTGAATTTGTGATATAGATTGTTACTAAAAGAGAATATTTCTTTGACATTTATCAACATTTATTTCTTAAGTTTGAAATATTTTATATGAATAATGTTTAAATGATGTTTTTGTTTATATTTTTTTACTATTCATTCCATTTTGTAAAGGTGGGGGCGAAATATATATATTTTTATACAAAAGGTGTTTAAATCAGTGTGCTGATTTTTCCTTGCAATAATAATTCCACTTCCTTGACTTCATGTTCCCAAGCAAACTTCATTTGTGGTTGTGAACTTAGATCAACAAATTTTGTGGCTTGAACTTCAGGTAAACCTTTAGTTTTAACAGCCACACCTATTATACAGCAATATGTGCCTAAAATAAGAATATTATTTATATAAGACTTTTTACTATGTTAGTAGTCTTCATAACAAGTTTTAATTATCAAATTGAAGAATATTTTTTTCAAAAACTTAGGGTTATACATTTTTCGTGATAGTCACCTTTTCGAATAGAATTTTTGTCTATAATTCCATCCGCCGACTCACACCTCACAACTTTAACACGTCCATAGGAGTCGGATATGATTAAAATGTCACTTCCAACAGTTTGTTCAATTGTACCTTGTAACCAAACATCCATAGGGGTTGGTTTGTTGATCAGATCTCTACTTAAGATTTTTCTAGGGTTTGATGCCATAGTATTTGAAAAGCTACATATAAAATATTTTTTCTTTGATTAGAACACAGTGCACAAATGTTTATGTTTACCTATTACCATTTGACTTAATATATAGTTCGAACATAAGAACAAACATGTATCGCAAGTTTATTCATATAAAAAAATTATAAAATACCTATCATTTTGCTCAAGTATTGACCAAAGAGGATATAAACACTACGTTTTAAGAGACGTAACTTCATACAAAGCTAGTTTGACAGCGTTTCTCAGACTTAGAGGGAATGTTTGTGCAACCTAAGAAAAAAAACCAGGGAAGGAAACTTGACGAAAATAATGACAGCTAGAACTCATTTACCATAGACCATAAAATCTAGTCGATGGTTGATTCATGAATTTTGAAAATTGTAGAAATAAAACAAATATATTTTCTTTTTTTTTTATTATAATTTTCAAACACACAATGGTATATTAATTTTATTAAACATTCCAAATAACAGTATACATTTAGATTATTTACTACTTTATTTACATCCTTTAATAATATAAAACTTATCTAGTCGTAAAACTAAATTTACATTAAAAAAAATATTAATGTAAATAGTTTTAATTGTATTAATATATGTATAGTGAAATACAATTATTATTATTTACCATGGTGAATATTAATGTGTTTAATTTAAACCTAATTTAATTTAATATGGAAATCAGCGTTATGAAGTAATTGCTGTGTTTAAGGTGGTTTGTTAAGTAATCCAATGGGGGGATCAGGTGGTCATGTCCTATGTCGGTAGTCACCATCGGGTAATGCCACTGCTCACAGACTTACTGCTGCTGCAATAAAAAAATATGTATTGTATGATGGTATTGTCAAAGAAAAGGAACTTCGCCGGACCGATGTATATAGTTTAAGATTTGCAAGTATGTGTTAAGGGGGAATTTATAAACACATTCTTAAATAAAAAATTCCTATGCATTTTCGCTTCTTACCATGCACCGTAAGTGCCCTCCTCCTTCTAGTGACGCCTTGCAATCATATTGGTACTGATTTGTTAAAAACGAGCCACAATATTCATATTTTCATTATAATATCAGACAAAGATTTACTTTAGACCACGAACCTTGGAATATGTTCTTTAATAATGGTACGCAATCTGTCGTTTAGGGGCCGGATGTATCTGAAAAAAAAAAATATAAATCTTCATTAAAACAGCTACAGATGTATGAAATTACGTTTAATAAGAAGGCTTTTTGAAGCGACGATGGTCCAATGGTGGGTGGACTCGGCCTTTCATGCGAGAGGTTCCGAGTTCGCTCCTGACCCCCTCGTGTGTGCCCTTAAATGGAATTTTCTAAATTTCTAAGTGCACCCTAAAAACGAGAACATCGCACGCTCACCGGTGAAGGAAAACTTCGTAAAGAAACCTGCATGCCTGATGTGATTGAAAGTCTTTGAAGATATGTGAAGTTTACCAACCCACATTAGACCAGCGCATCGGTGAACTATGGCTCATAACCCAACCCTAAAAATAATTGTTTTAAATTATATCTTAGAAATGGATACATTGACCTTTTTTTCGTCAGTATAGCCGACAGACTGTGATATGGCTCCTTCTTGATGGTTCATAAACTTGGCTGCTACAGGTGCAGTAGATCAGGATCTTAAAATGAACGTAAACGTGGTTGCAAGTAGTAAATGAACATAATTTTAATGTCACAGCATAATTTTAGTGTAACAGGGACTGCGGAGATACCCTATGACCGGAGAGAGGGGAGAATTTAAAAGATAGAAAAGCTAAAAAGAGGTCTTCCGCAGTCCCTGTGTCACAATCAAATTCACACATTGCCGCGTGACAGCTGATTAGCCAGACTAGCCTAGAGCATCATGCAAATAAAAATAAATGAAAAGAGCTTAGAATATAAACATAAAGCTATAGGGCCCGCGCAAGGTAGTATGAATAATGACGGTTTTCAAACGAAACACCACTTTTGCTAAGTGTTAGTCCTGGCTATCTTTAAATTAAAATATATTATATTAATAAGATATACGCGAGAGCGCTATAATAGCTTATGTATCCTCTAAGGTTAAGATATCAATAATTATAAAATAGATTGCTAGTAATGTAACAGCACTAAAAGCTTTATTATTAGAAAAAATAAGAATTCTCAAAGCGAAGTTTCAAGTTAGATATTCTAAAATTTTTGTATAAAATGAATTAGCATTAAAGAAATGAAGTAAATAATTGAAAAGTTCCTAGTTAAGATAGAATTATAATTCTTTGCCACCTTTTATCAACTACTGAACAGTCAAATGAATTAATGAAGAAGGGTGGAACTATCTAGCCCGAATCTGATGCAAATTAAGGATTTCTTATTACTGATAGATAGTCAAGACATTTTATTACAGTAAGAAAGCCCTCAAATGTGTACTGGAAATAATAATAATAAAACCTATGTTTAAGGGGTGGGGTAACATAAAAATAGTGATGATGACCATGATAACAAATCATATAATCTAAATAAACATAAATTAATTATAAGATATGCTTTAGTTATTTAGACGTCCCCTGCTGTTCTGCCCTTTTATTTATATCTGCTAGGGCTTCTTCTTTAGAAGCTATATTTCTATTAATTATTTGGCAATGACGTCTAATGAGTAATTTACTAGTTAATTGGAAACATAAGTTCTGAATATCATTGCCATGTTCAGGACATGTAAAACTAAAATTTTGTAAATTAACAGAATAGAGAGTACATGCCAGTTGACGAATATTGGGTTCACTGATATGTGTTAAGATGTCATTTTTGGTGGTATCGACTAATGTTTTTATAATCTTACAAAGCTTCTCGGATGGATAAGTTAGAGAAAATTTTTCTCGCCACCATTCTTTTAAGAAAATGTAAGCATAAATTGGATTAACTTTAGGATCTTCTACTATTAAATCGTTTTTACATTTTTCGCAGTTACTCTTTGTGAGCTTTGATACTCGGCTAGCTAAATATCCAGCCACATAAACTATTGGCTGCTCGCTCAGTAATGAGAAATCCTGTTCTACAATATCATCCTCTTCCGCAAATTCTATCATTGGGAAATCTTGTGTAGTAACTGCTTCAGTAATATCTTTGTCGGCAGATAATTCCTTCAACAAAGATATTTTTTCTTTTGCAGTTTCCTGGGGAATTATATCTATACCATCAGGTAAATCATCATCTGTTTCGAAAACAATATCGTGAAAATCCGTCAAGTCTTTTTTTGTCTTTTTCACAATTAGAACCACGACTGTGGGGTCCCGTTAAGCGGGTTATAACTGACGTTTTTATCGCAGAAATAAAATGAGAAACAGTTGGATGACGATTGGTGGGGCTGTGTTGACGAATAATGCCAAAGAGATTTTCCAAAGCGTCCTGGTTTAAATTACGCAAGTTGAAATATTTAAAGCCCGATGAAAGTACTAATTTGGAAATGTCGCGAAGACTTTTTAAAGAAGTTATATAGCCCGCTATACACTTGACATTTTTAGCTTCTGTTCCATTTTTATTAATAAATTTAGTATTACTTAGAATTTTTATAAAATGAGCCCATTGTTCCAAGTGATTAGATGTTTCTGAAACGTTAACTCTTAATTTTTTTTTTATATCATTAGGTCCAGCCGGTCCGTTAGTCAAATCAAATAGTCTATCTAACATAAATAAAACGTGAGCAGTACTATAATAATCAATTTTTTTTTGTCCTATTTCGTTTTTGACCAAAAGTTTTAAAAATGAATGACAACTGTAACTTAAAAGTTGCGCAGCTAATTTAACTTTCATTTTTGCTCTATATTGGGGATTAACGTGACTTTCGGTTATTTTTGCAAAATAAATTTCTACTCGGTTTTCTAATTCCATCTCTACTAAGTGCTGCCATTGCCCTACCTTGCCATCAAGAATTATTTTCCCACATTTAAGAAAATTATTCCTTATTGATTTAAATAAATGTGGTATGTCATACATTATGAAAATAGTTTTTCCATCAACTTTAAAATAATGATTAGATCCATCTAAATACGGACCTGAGGCCTCCCTTAATAACTTTAACGCCCCCATATTTGTTGGGCCTTGATCACAAACTGTATTAACTATCGTATAACCGCATGATGAGACTTCCTTCACAATGTCTTTAATAATCATAGCTAATTTGGCTGACGCGACGGTGCCTTTGATAAAATAAAATGCGAGTGGCTGCTTAAATTTACTACGTAAACCCTGTATCATAAACACGAGTGCATGATCGGCCAATTCTATAGTACGCCCTAGCTCGCCCAGATCTTCAAAACCTTCCACTATGTCCGCGGTCTCATTATATATTAATCTCGGCTTTATAGCCATTTCATCGAATGCTAAACAACATAATTTATCATTTTCATCAGTTTCGGGTGCAATCTTTTTTAAATATTTTAGTACAAATTGGCTGATCCCTGGTTGCATTTGTATTTTTTTTAATATATTTTGCAAAGTTTTTTCTGACGGAAGGGACATAACAGCGCTTAAATAGCGATACGCCCTGGGCGACCTCTTAAAGATGGCTAAACAAGATATTTTATGTTGTGTAGTCCATCTTCGCCCTTTCGGGTTCCTAATATCATTTTTGGAGGCATTTATTATGAATTCTCTTAACACAGGAGACTTAATTTTTTCTAATAATAAAGCACTAGCTCTTAAAGATTTTAAGGTATAGCTGGTTTTTTTTAATTGCTCCACTAGCTTCTTCTTCCTCGGCGTTAGCTCTGAAACATAAAACAAAATATCTGTGAGTAAAATTAAAAAAAAAATTCTTTGGGCATCAAAATCCTCAGACTATAAGACATGGTAAATATTGGTTTTTCCACTTGATATAAGCAGTTTATATAGTTCACCTACATGCTGGCCTGATAGTGGATGGTAGACTACACATCACCATAGAGTATGAAAACTGACAAGCATTCAGAGAATGGTACAATGCTGTGTTAAAAGCAAATTTCTTTAGTGCCACTTTAATAGTTATGAAATAACCTTACCTCCAGGGCATTCTTGTTCTGGCGAGGAAGAGACTGCTTCGCAGATTTTTTTCGCAGGTGGCGCTGTGATTTCTGCAATGAAACGGTATATATTTGTCTTACTATACTATTTAGTTAAAGTTATTTAATGTTTGCGCGAATTGCGAAGCATTAAAATTTCCCACAATTTTGGATAATGAAAGTTACAAATAGGTTAAATAAAAATACATTAACCGCAGCTTCGCCTGCGTTAACTAAGATTTACAACGGCATCTTAGCGGGATGATATATCTTTACCGATAAATGGGCTATCGAACACTGAAATGTTTCATTAAAATCCGACCGATAGTTCCTGAGATTAGCGCGTTCAAATAAACAAACTCTTTAGCTTCATATCTTAAGGATTAAAAGCATGAGTAAAATAAACTCGTGCCTCACTCGACATAGATAGGTATAGTGTGTCGTGGACTTTTTTGTAGATATTTATAAGATCTACAATTAGAACATTCTATGGTTCTATCTTTTATAGTTTAGGCAGCGTACGCAAAATAAGTAACTTTTCTGGTTGATTTTTTACACCTCGTGTCCGAAAAACCCAAATATCTTACAGAACCCTGTTTTTTCCAGATGAAAATTTAGCCTATGTTACTCGTGGATAATGTAGGTTTCAAATAGTGAAAGAATTTTTGAAATCGGTCCAGTACTTTTTGAGCCATGAATAGGCTACATACATAATACAACCAAACAAACAAAGTTTTCCTCTTTATAATATTAGTGTAGAAGTGTAGAAAACTAATGTCAAAAAATGTCTGTTAATTATGTGTAATATGAAATGCCTTACCTCTAGGGTTTTCCTTTTCTGGCAAGCAAGAGACTGCAACGCTGAGTTTTTTTGCGGGTGGCGCTGTCATTTCTATAATAGCACAGCACATATATTTTGTCTAGTTGAAGATAAAGAGTGTGGTACAATGAATATGGTATTATTATTTAACGCAAATAACATAGTTAAAATGTGAACCTATTCTCAAATGTGAGGCAGGCTCTAAACAACATTTTTGAGATCGAGACAAGGAAACCCAATTGCAAAATGGTGGTGATGTTTAGACAGGCTAACAATAGCACATTATTCGTAATTGTGCGTCTCACACAAAAAAAAAAACTAAAAAAGCAGTTTTATTAATTCTAAAAGGATTTATTAATAAATTTAAAAAACACGTTTACCTTGAATTTCTGAAAGTGGTCTCTTTGTATTTTTGTCTCGTACCTCAATTGAACTCCTCTCTACTGATGTTTCTAGAAAGCATAAAAATTTGAATTCAATAATTTTCACAGGTCTTAATTGATAGGATGATTTTTTTGAAAACTAAAATAATGATATAATTTTAGCTTCAAACTATTGGCATCTTAAATTAAGAGATTTAGTGGTTGTAATTATTAGAATACGATTAATCGGACTGACATGTAGTATAAAAGTCAAAAAAAAAAATTTGCTTATGAATGGTTTTTAAGGGATTATATTACATCATTTTGTTAAAAAAAAGGTTATATAATATTATATAGAATCACTTTATAGATTCTTCTTTAAAAGCACTATTTTAATTAGTTTATAGTATTCGCATTTGCAAAATTTCTGCAAATGTTTTGCAAATATGAATATCAGAAAAAAAAAACAATTGGAAGATACAAGTAGGTTAATAATGTCGAAATCCATTCATGATTAGTGGTCATGATGTTGAATAGTGAGTGATTAGTCAATAGTGATGAAACCAAAGTTTAAAATAATAGTAAAGACTTACAATCCCTTTAATACGTAATTTGAAAATTCTTTGTATTAGGTATGTAGTTTAGTATTGAATAGTGAGTTTTATTAATGTAAAATGGTTACTAATTATTTCAATTATTCTTTATAGTATAAAATAAATAATATTAATAATTAAGAAAAACTGTAAAGAAAAACACTCCTTTTTTCTTCTTTTTAGATAGACGTCCTTTTTAATGGAACTAAAATATATAATAACAAACCAAAACTATGTTCTTCAATAAGAAACTATGAATATAGTTCAATTGTTTACTAAAAGACCGGCGCGACTGGAAAGACACTTCATTCGAGTTATTTTGAAT
The DNA here is from genome assembly GCA_905333005.2 of Lycaena phlaeas. Taxonomy (NCBI): domain Eukaryota; kingdom Metazoa; phylum Arthropoda; class Insecta; order Lepidoptera; family Lycaenidae; genus Lycaena; species Lycaena phlaeas. The sequence continues at coordinate 8,600,303 of HG995182.1, forward strand.
TAAAAATATTTTTAAAACAATTGCACTGTAAGTTGATGTAAAATAGAAGACGTTTATTGTCCTTTCCTTGTTCTATATACAAAAGAATACATTTTTAGGCCATCTTTATGATCAATAGAATATGCAGGTGTGCAAATTACTTTTGACCATTAACATTTTGAAAATATTTGCGCATAACAAATAGGTACTTTATTGTTCATTTATATAATCCGTCCTTTGTTTGACCACATGTTCTTTAGCAATAATAAACTTCTTTTATTTTACTTCAACTTACAATGCAATTGTTCTTTCATAAAATATTTTATATTGTTTTACATAATTTTTTAGTGATCAAACTTTGGACTATTTCACGCAAACTTAACATTTTAGATACTTATATTACGCATCTAATAATATTTAGAATTTAGACTAGAGTTCAGAGATAGTGTAATCGTGAATATCATGAACAATACAGATCTAGCTAGTTTTCGAATGGCTTCTTCACAGAAAATTAAAAATCTTAGATCTTATAATTAGATAATTATAACCTGAACCTAATGAATTTGAGTCTGAGCTATTTTTTTCGTAAAACTAAATTTTTGGCAAACAAAACTCTTTTTTGCGACATTGCAACTGTGGATTGTGGAAAATCAGAATTTAATTATAATATAATAGTCTTCAGAATTTAATTAGAGAGTTATCCAGTGCGTGCTTGTAAGTTTTAAGTACGCAAACGATCTTTGCCACTGAGCATATGCACGGTTTATATTTTTGTGCCCCATACATGAGTATGAAACCCATAGTTTATATGTATATGAAAATTGATTCTTAAGAAGTCCAAAATTGAATGTTAAAAAAGTGACATTTGTTACATCACTAGTAGGTATTAATTAATATTGATTTAAAATTTTACATGTGTAATTCATACCTGTAACACTTCTATCAGATATGGTGCAGGCTACACCTGCAGTGATGGCTTCAGGTCCATTATTTTCCTTACTTGTTGATGGCATATTTTTAGAAATACAATCTGAAATGCCAAGTTTTTTACTTTTATTTATATAACTGTAAGATGCATATATTATAATTAAGAATAACTATTTAAATATCAGTTAAGACTTAATGCCACAGGTGTTAAAACTTTTGAAAGAAAAAAGGCATTAGAAAAATTTATAATAAGATCCATATGATTCAAATACATAGTCCTCTAAAAATATTCAAAAGAAAATAATAAATTACCCTTAATTAAATTCTATGTACTAGTAAATATTACACTGTCACATAACATATTATTTCCTATGAGACTTTATAAAATATTATTTTTGATATCATAAGAAGCATATTCTAAAAACAATTGCATGTCTAAAAATTTGTAAATAAATACATAATACTGAAAAAGTAAATGATAGTATGAATAAACTATGCATAATTTGTTTTATAAAATATTTCTTTTTAATAATTTTATCTCAATATTACCTGGACTCTTATACATATGCTGTGGGAATTCTGCCATCTGAATATTGTTCAGTGGGACTGAAATCAATTTCAGAGTAGGAATTGCCTGGCCTTTTAATCTATTCCCTTTTTCATTGAAATATCTCCTCTCGAAATGGTCACCACAAACATGCTTCAGTTGGTATAATTTTTCAATGGGCAAATGGACAAGATCTTCATTACCCGTGACGCGGACCCATTCTCTGCAACTGTTAAAGACAATCTTGAAGTTATTTCCACAAATATAAGAATACACAACATTTATAAGAATATTTAAGTGATGTATGTAAGCATCTGAATTACCATTAAAACTTTAGCACTATAATTACGAGCTATCCTGTTATCATTACTTATTTTAAATAATATTAATTTTAAATGTTGAACAGCTTTAAACGTCATATCAAAGTTAATAAAGTAATATTTTGTTTTGCAGCTTAATTTTATACTTAATTAGCAACCCACCCCGGCTTTGCATGGGTGCAATGCAGACACTAAATATACTTACTACAGAATGTCTAATATACAAAGTTTACTTTAATGACAAAAAAGTTTTTTAAACATTAAAAACAGGTCAAGTCTAAAATAATTGGTGTTTATCTGCTATATTATGGATGTATTAAACATTCAAACCTTGCCCTTTAATCACTCTATTTAAAAAAAACGCATCAGAACCCGTTGGGTAGCTTTAATGATCTAAGCATATTATATAAGATCAGGCAGCAGGAAGCGACTTTGTTCTATACAATTTAATACTTAATGAAAAAGGATAATTCATAATTCATAAAAAATAAAAACGTAATAATGACGTTAACTTGGAATATATCAAAACGTTCGAATTAAAAGACGGTATTGTGCAATTATTGGTCAAGAATCATGAAAAATTATCTAGATATTTTGTGTGATAAGTAAAACTTAAAATATTTGAAAGTATGGTACGAAATAAAATATTATTGACGGAACATTTTTATTAGAAATGATTTTTTATTAGTTATGAAATTTAACCGTCTAGAATCTTAATGATTGAACCTACATATTTAAAAAAAAGATACAAAATTACTTACCGATCTTCGTCCAAAGGAAACCTTGCAAAAAAGCGATGAGTATCCTGATGATATTCTTTGACGCCGCATATTTGGCAGGAACGAGTACGTTTTTTGAAAATTTTGGACATGTTTACACGTACAGAACAAACGCTAAAGTGATTAAGGATTTCTAATTTTTAAATTCTAAGAAACCATTATTATCACTCAATAACAAATAACAACAATAAAAATGGCCGATTGACGCTGACTGCTGACATTTGACAATTGACTACTTTCAAAATGTCTATTATGTTGGTAGCAACTCTGTGCTATGCTATGTTGGTAATGAAAGTCTCACTTAGAGTTTCTACCCCCTGGTATTGACTATCGATCTTCTTTTATTTTTGGCATAAGATCGCCTTTTATGACAAGCTGCCAGTGTCAACTGTCAAGTAATTTTTTTTTCGTATATTTGTTCCTGTTGGAACCGGCTAAGACCAGAGGCCATGCTGCCATGTCTGACGTAAACAACACATTTTTTGTGTGAAGAAGGAGGAATGGCGGGAAACGCCAAGGGGGCCTCGTCCCATACGTCATCATCAATCAATTATAACACCAAATCCATCCATTCCGAAACAGTCCGCCACAACATTTGCGAACCAATCACATTATAATATATGGATCGAGTTTTGAAGACAAACACTATAGAAAACCACCAGAACATTCACTATATAATACCGCCGAAACAGTCCAATACAGAAAACAGCCCCAGAACATTTTTTTTTTTTTTTTTTCGGTAGGATCTATGCTAATGGTCCTAGTGACCGTTATGCGTCATCGGAAATGGGGTGATCCGGTTGGATCATCCTATGACGTTAAAATTTGGGGGGTTGCCCCCCGCCAGCCGTGGAGTGTGACTTCCACGGCTTTATGGCGTCGGGTTTGAGCCCCAGAACAATTTCCGCAGCATTCGCAAACCAATCACAATATAACAGATTGCGTTTTTTAAACCAAACATTACAGAAAACCACCCCGAAACAACAAAACTGGTAATAATAATTGATTAACGGAAAACAGAAAAAACACGACCGTTAGCCTTGACGTTTCCCACCATTCTCCAGTAATTTTTTTTGTATATTTGTTCCTGTTGAAACCGGCTATGACCAGATGCCATGCTGCTATGACTGTTGTAAAATACTTTTAGTCTGTGGTGAAACGGCTGGAAATGCTAAGGGTGTGTGGAGCTTCGCCCTTTACGTCACCATAAGTCAACTATCACTTCCAAATTCATCTATCCAGAACAGTCCACCACAATATTTACCAACCAATCACAATATAAACAGATTGCGTTTTCAAAACAAACACTAAAGAAAACCATTCCCAAGTCCCAACGAATAAAATAAGAAATTATAATAAATTGGCTATAGTGCTATACTGCAATATCGGACGTAAAATTCATTTAGTCTGTGGAGAAACGGCGGGAAACACCAAGGGGTGCGGTTTCACCCTTCACGTTGCCATCAACTATCACTTCCAAATCCATCCATCTAGTACAGTCCACCACAATATTCGCCAACCAATCACATTATATTATATGGATTAAGTTTTTATAACAAACACTAGATCTGGTTAATGATAACATTAGAAGGAATATAATGATATTAGATGTAAGAAATAAAAGAGAATATTAAACGTAACAGGAGGCAATGCCTCAGCTCGTGCGGTTTGTTAGTTTCTTCCCTCGCAACACCAACATATGGATGTTCGGTAGTCCGACGGTAGTGAGGCAGAGACCCGCCACAGGAACAAACTCCATGAAGCCGTGGAAGTCACACTCCACGGCTGGCGGGGGACACCCCCCACTTACTATATCACAGGATGAAGCTAACCGGCTCACCTCGCTACCGTTGAACCAATAGGGCCATTAGCATAGCTCCAATCGAAAAAAACTTATATATGGAATCTTGCTACTCACGGTATTTTAGAACCGACAACGGTAATGCAACTGCCTGACTGTGCGGATATTTCTGGTTGTCATTTAGACCCGTCTTTTCCATTGGACACGCTGGGCAACTGCCCAGTACCCCGCGATCAGCTATAGGGCAGTACTTCTAACAGAATATGACCGAGAGACAATTTTAGGAACCTAAACAATGATTGCTGATTAGAATACTTGGTAGTGTCCTAATTACTATGATTACTCATTCTAGTCCACAGTTGAAGCCCGAAGATGATATCTAATATTTAATAATATCTGTGGACGCTTTCACACCACGTCAATCTAGTCCCGTGGTAAGTTTCCAAAGAATTTGTGTTACGGGTACTAGACAACGGAAATACATATTATAATATTTAAGATTTTATTATATATGTATGTAATATATAATGTATTTAATACACATCCATGACCCAGGAACACAGAAACTTTTTTGTTCTCTGGCGAGATTCAAACCCGCTACTTCTGGTTTGAGCGCCAACGCGCTAACCATTGAGGCCGTAAGAACACAGAGGCCGTAACACAGTTCCGACCTTACCGACCATCTGGTAGCGACGATGGAAAAGTCATCTAGGGAGATCTCAACGTCCAGCGATGGACACTGGGAGCTCCCGGATGACATTAAAGCACTCATACGCGCCAAAAACACCGCAAGGCGCAGATACGCTCGCTACCCGGCGGACGAGTATCGTCGTGACCTCCGTAACCTCGAAAGAGACGTTAAAACACGCATCTTAGAGCACAAAGCCGAAAAGTGGGATCGCCTCCTTAGTGAAATCTCACCCTCCCATGTGGCCTACTGGCCACTCGCTCGTTCTTTTAAAAAGAAAACGGAGGCATCTATGCCGCCATTAAAAAGACCAAATCGCGCGCCTGCACTAGAGGACGCCGACAAGGCGGAACTATTAGCCGACACACTAGAGAGCCAGTGTACCCCCAACATCACTACCCCCTCACCCTCCATAGGCTCCCACGTAGAGGAGGTAATTAGGGTAGTAGAGTCGAAGACTTCTGCGCCGCCGGAGGGGGATCCTATCCCTCCGACGGATGTAGAAGAAGTCCAAGACATTATCAAACGACTTCACTCCAAAAAGGCCCCCGGGCCGGACGGGATTTCCAACAAAGTCATTAAAATACTCCCACCCGCTCTTGTTTACCTCCTGGTTAGCATTTTCAACGCCCTCCTAAAGGGCTGTAGGTTCCCAGACCAATGGAAAGAAGCTACGGTTATCGGCATACCTAAGCCCGGCAAACCGGGCACGGAACCGTCTAGCTATCGGCCCATCAGTCTACTAAGCTCGATTGGCAAAATCTACGAACGGGTTCTGCTTAAGCGGCTCAAAGCCGTTATAGGCGAAAAGAACCTGTTCATAGACGAGCAATTCGCCTTCCGCGAAAACCACTGCTGTCCAAGGCAAGTCCACCGTATGACCGAAGACATACTCAGAGGTTTCAATAAAAAGAACTCCCGCGATACGTGCGCCGTATTTTTCGATGTAGCTAAGGCCTTCGATAGGATATGGCACGAAGGCCTCGTGTACAAACTGTACAAGCTAGGAATACCGGATAGGCTAGTCATCATCATCCGCGACTATCTGTCAAACCGGTCATTTAGGTATAGGGTCGAAGGCACCCTCTCTTCCCTGAGACCTCTGAGGGCCGGAGTCCCCCAGGGCTCCGTGCTGTCCCCAACTCTATACAATCTGTACACATCAGATATCCCCAGACCTCCGGACGTCAAACTGGCTCTCTTCGCTGACGATACAGCTCTATACGTTACCCACCCTAATGCTAATAGAGCATCGCTATTTCTCCAACGTGCCGTCACCGAACTAGGCAACTGGTTCGCAAAATGGAGAATAGCTATTAACCCCGATAAAAGCGCGTCGATTCATTTCTCTCGTAAGAGAAAGACACGCTTACCCAAACGCAGACAAACATGGTTCACGATGAAACCAATCTTACTAAATAACGTCGTTATTCCCAGAGTTAGACAGGTCAAGTACCTGGGGGTCACCCTCGACAGGTCGATGTCGTTTAGACCACACATCGCCGCGATTTCTAAAAAAGCCCGTTTCGTCAGTAGTAGACTGTACTTCCTCATAAACAAAAAGAGCAAAATGCCCCTCAGGCACAAGCTCACCCTCTATAAATCATGTATCCGCCCCATCATGTCATACTCCTGTGTGGCATTCGCGCATGTGCCTCAGCATAGACTCAGAGGCCTCCAAACGATCCAAAATAAATTCTTACGTGTGGCAACCGGTTGCCCGTGGTACGTAAGAAACATCGACCTACACCGTGACCTCAGACTAGATTCGATTAGGGGCCATTTCAAAGCGATGTCAGAACGTCACTTCGAAAAGGCACTTCTCCACCCGAACCCACTCGTCGTGAGTGCGGCAAACTACACCCCCGATAGCTTAGCACCTAATAAGTCTAGGTTACCTAAGAATGTCATAACCTATCCTGTTGATAAAATCACAGAACTGTTAAAGCGCGACGCTGAAGCGCGACGTAAGCTACAACACACACTCAGACAAAACACAGCCGGTGTTAGGCACACATTCACACCGCATGGGCCCCGGGGTCGTATGCGACGTCGAACCCTACACTCCGTTGACCAGTTGATCCGGATCAACCGCGATAGCATAGGCTCAGATCAGCTACGAGTCGACACCAATACAGACCGTGTAAACACCGATAGCACTCTGCTATCGGCAGCTTGCTCGGGTCCCGCGCTTGACCCGCCTCCCCCGCTACCGGGGGAGGAGAGGGCCAGCCCTCACGATAGGTTTCTAACGTCACCCGTTCCAAACCAGTCGACCGTAGCTGACCAAGTTAGGTACAAACCCGACGCCATGAACATGGCGGGGGGAAACCCCCCAAATTATAACGTCATAGGATGATCCAACCGGATCATCCCATTTCCGATGACGCATAACGGTCACTAGGACCATTAGCATAGATCCAACCGAAAAAAAAAAAAAAAAAAAAGGCCGTAACATAGAGTATAATATAAATTGTATTATATATTGCAATAAATATCCATATATCGTATAAATTGTTATTTATGTCGGGGCTTCAGTGCCCAGGTTTAAGGTTGTTAGCTTGTTTGCCATAAAAAAGGGAATGAGCTGGTCACATTATGAGTTATGTAGGATGTTTAACAATATGCGGAAAAGCTTTTTATAGAAAAGAGACCCGATGAAAGATCGAGAGTTTAGAAATGTTGATTTTAATGGATGGGAACGGCGCGAGAAAAAAGTGTATCATGGAAAGCTGCAAGGATTTGGAAAGGCCTACGCGGCGGAAGCGACTAAAATTTTACAAATAATGTTCAATTTAACTTAACAATGAACTTAACATGCAAACGATAGAATATATTATTATACTGTTCATATTAATTTATGCTTAGTTTAGTGGAAAATAAAAACTTATTTTATTTTTATTTTATTTTACAATGAAGTCAGAAAAAGCATAAGTCGCGCCCGATGTTAAGTGATAAATGTCAATTGACAGCCATAAATAAAAATAAGGTCACCCGAGACCATTTAATGAGCCTATGTTTTTTTAGGTTACGAGACGGATATCACAGCGCCCTATTTTTTTACAAGCCATTTTACAAGCCATGAACACGTAAAGCTGAAAAAGCCGCAGAAGAAGGAGTGGATGTAGACAAACATGTAAGGTACAAAACCTCCACCTACATTAAAAAAAAAAAGTTTTATTTATTATTATATGCAGGCCATCATTATTCATTAATCTCCGAGATCGATAGATACATTATAATCTTGTCCAATACATACATCCTTCGTTTTTTATTATAATTGCTGTAGCGTTTATTTTAAAACCGGTATTAATAAGCCGAGGCATGAAATCACTACAATATCAGGCTTTCGTCGTAACAACTCAATCAACGCCGTGTGCCATTGATATGACTTTAATAATAGATGCGCGCTGTAGTTATAGCGTTGTTTGCAAAACATGTTTGTAAAAACTACATTGGTCATTTGATATAGTTAGAAATAAAATGAGGCATAAAAAATCGTGGTATGTTAACGCTATCGTGTGTTTGTTACCATATTAATGTGTAATATTAAAAATATTACAATTTTAAGAAATATTACAATAATATCTGTATGTATAAAATAAAAACATCACAACATTATTTTCGCAAATTTAAAGCCAAGGCTCTTAAAACAATAAAGTATCTACTAAATTTTCATTTTGTTAAAAAATCTGTAATTACAACTGATAATATAGAGTCTTGTAGTTAAAAAAATAGATTAAATTCGATGTGAAAACAAAAACAAATCTGTGCATCTAAAATAATGTATCAATGGTTTCAACTTTAAACGACCCTTTTTTTGTACATCATAATATAGAGAACAACAGCAGCAGAGTGGAATAATGAGAATTAAGTTTTATTCGTTCATACACAGATACAAGTTTTGTTCACAGGATAATAGTGCGTACCTCGGACCTTGCTTTTAGAAAGTTTACATTATACAGTATGTATAATAATATATAGCTCTATAATAATAGTAGCTAATAGTATAGCTCTGAGAGAAATTTAATTAAATTATCGAATTAAAAAAACTAAGCCCTTGTTAAGTATCAGATATGTTGCTAGAAACATGGTTAAATTTTTAAATTTAATCAGCCTGTTAGTTGACATCATGGATGTAGTATAATAACGTATGTTATATATTATATATTATTACGTAGTTATATATTATTACGTCCATTGTTGACATAGCCACTACAATGAATAGCTGTCAAAATTGACTCTACAATCGTATGTTAACCGCCATTAACAGCTGTGTTAGTTGACATACACTTTTCAGAAACCGGGCGATAGTCCTTTAGCCTTTAGGAATTAACTAATGCTGAAAAAATAGAAACAGAACTCTTATTTTTTAAATTTAGATTAGAACGCTGTGACAAGCTGTGTGAGAAAGATATCTTAAAGATTAGAACGCTGTGACGCTAAATAGTCGCAGTCACTTTATTTTATTTCATTTTTGATTTTTATTATAGACTTTGATGATTTCATTTCATTTTATAATTTTAAATATCAATATTTCTGCTTGTTACTTACATTGATATGTAGCAAAGCCAGACGAAACAACTTCATTGCTAATTAGATTTTTTTTGTAAAATAATATTTGAACAGACTAGTTCCACTGAGTTTGTTTCGCCGGTTCTTTTCAGTGGACCTGCTTTGGAACCGGTGGTCGACTCAATTAACGTTCAAAAAGATACTTTGATGGTACTATTTTGAATAAATTTTTTGACTTTGACTTTGACTTACCAAGTAATAAAAATAATCGCGAACCACAAGTAAGAGATAAAGTAAATTTTGTATTCGTTATAATATTAACTTTGAATATCATAATATGATCGCAAATGTACCTAACATTCGAAATTTAATTTCATGAACGTTTGAATAAAATAAGACGAAGGTCAACCAAGGTGTAACTTTCTAATTCCAAACGTAACGTAAATTACTATCCGAAATTTAAATTTTTATTCGTGTGACGTTAAATGCACTTTATAGGGCACTTTTTCGTTAATAATAAAATTGTATGGCCGAGGAAATACAACGAAGGGACCGGTTGACGGTCTAATAAAAATAAATATAAAAACAGAACAACTCTATTCCATGGGCCAGGGCTGGTCAACTTGCGGACGGCACGTGACTAAATTATTGTTGTCATAAGTAGAAAATATGAATCGAAATGCAATGCTTATCACATTTTATGAGATACGAGATTAATATGATTATCGATTGATTATGTGAATCTCATTTTTTAAAATTAAATATAATTTTATAGATCGCATACAAAAACTCATTTTTATAATGCAAAAACTTAGATTTACGGACGTATCCGGACTCCGATTTGATGATGATAATTTCATAGCCTAAGTTACTCCTTGTTATATTAGCTACCTGCCACTAAAAGGTACTTCAAAACCGGCTTAGATAATAAATATACAAAAATTATAAAAAATGTTATTTTTGTGTATGTACCATGTAGAGTTGTAGTCTGTAGACATCCATATAGATTTAGCAAAAAGTGGTTATTTAAATATTACAAGCAGACACTCCACACAAATAATAATAATTAACTAATATCTCAAACATACAAGTTTCTTAGAGAATTGCCTACTAGATGGTGTTTTTACACAGGTTGATCGCCACTATAACAATTATTATATTTTTAATCTTAATAAATACAACAAATGAAAAAGCTCGAAAGCTTCCACAAAGTTGTGCACTCCTGCATTGTAGAGCTTTGTAGAGTGATGCGGGGGAGGCGGCGCGCCGGCGGGGGCGGGCGGGAGCTGTCATCTGCGCGGGATACTGCAAGTTGTGCTCACAGCTCAATCCAAGTCGCGCGTGCGTCCGCGCCGAGCGTGTCGATACATCGTTTTTTAAAATCGATTTATTTATCGGTAAAGTGACATAAAATGGGATATTTCTGAATACCAGTGATAAGTGACATTAATCGTGAAAGTTCATTTGCGTTTTACACGCCATGTAACTGGCCGTAAATATAAACAAAAGTAAGTGTTTTCTTGGTTCTTTCGGGTTATGTTATGGAAATGTGTGTCAAAAAACTAAAACCACTTAAAGTTTACGCATCGTTTACTATACAATAGACAAATATTTATTTTTGTCTGACTGTGCCTTTTAAAGCTTTTCCTACGATGCCTAAATCGTAGATGCAGCTTGAAAATAGAACAATCTAAAAGCTGAACTTTATTTAACGTGTAATCGTTAAACCACTACTATATAATATACTAAATTACTATTAATACTATTACTATTTAAATTATACTATACTTACGTAATTATTTATATAAAATTAAAACAACATTAACCTAGCTCTATGGGAATTAAGCTCTTATGAGCTAGTGTGGCTTTTTCCAAAATTCGTTTTAATTGTGTACCCATAACAACATCATTTTAAGAAGTTTGGAAAAATATGTAAATTATTGAATTATTTACAATTTGTTACTTTTTAATTTTTATTAAGTTACTTAAACTTAACTTTAAATAAATTAAAGCATGCTTAGCCATAATCTCACGTCGTCTATACCGCAGTTTGAATACGAAACTCTCCAACCAATGCGTTCTCCCCGTGATGACCTACGGGGCCGAAACGTGGCCTCTTAATTTACGACTGGTCCGTAAGTTTGCCGTAACTCAACGTGCTATGGAGCGTGCTATTCTGGGTTTTTCTTTAGTAGATATGATTCGAAATAAAGTCCTCTGCCAGAGAGCTAAAGTTACCGAATCACGCAAAGAATAAGCACGTTGAAGTGACAGTGAGTGGTCACACACTCAGAAGAACGGATGGCCGATGGGGCGAAAAGCCATGTTAAGGTAGAAATAGTACTGTTCGGCTATTAACCAGGTAGGAAGACCATCTCCGTGCAGTAGTCGGTCCGTGTTGGATACGAGTGGCCAGGGATCAGTCGTCTTGGCGTTCATAGAGGGAGGCCTATGTTATGATAATGAACAAGCATAGTTCATAGCTGTTGCAAGTGTAGCAAACTTCAATGTACATTTTTGGCAAATAAAACTTACAGATTTTGTTTACCAACAAAGAAGTGTCTTACGGTAAAAAAATGTTCAAAAAAATGAATATCCTATCCCCGGCCATAAATATCAGCTCCTCCTGATGTCAAAACTCTAAATTATGGCGACGCGACGTCCTAATATGCTTAATAATGATTGAGAACCGCCATGTTCCATTTTGTTTTGTAAATGAAATTATCAGCACAAGACATGAACACTCGGTATCAAAATAACAACTGGTTTTCCATTTAAAAATATAAGACCATAAAATCGATCCTGATGCGTTGACGGAAAAGGTATTTTCTTTAGTTTATTCGATTTTCGTCATAGATTTAATTATGAATTTATTACGGTAGAATATCGATGTTTCACATCTCCAGGGCTTGCCGTGACGTCTAACTTAGAAAACTACTCAGACATGTGTCTCTTGTAGACTGACTATCGCCAATAGATAATCTAGTTAAATGGTTTATGAAAAAACTAAAGCGCCCGCGGTTTCAGCCGGGTACTTTCCATACCTCCCACAGGTAGTATAGGGAATTATTGCCTATGTGGTATTCAGATGCATAAGCTATAGCTTATTGTAAAGTTTCATAAAAATCCATTCAGTAGGGCTATTATGTAAAAACCATTTCGATATCGAGCTTCACCTGAGTGATAGAGCTCACTTTACGCTCACTTCGAAAGCAAACTTTATTGATATAGATAGATAGTCGAGTTTTAAAGAATACAAATTCGTCAAATTCGTCATATCACCGCGGATTCCGCTTTCGAGATTCGAAAACGAACTTACAGAATAGCCCCACAGTACCTAGTATTTACGTAAAACATACATCCTTACAAACTTTCGCGTTATAATATTAATACCAGTATTTGTTACCCTTTTTTCACTTAAGTACTTATTATATGTTTTTCAGTGTAGGTACATAAATCTATAATATAAAAATGAATCGCAAAATGTGTTGGTAAGCGCATCACTCAACAACGCCTGAACCAATTTTGCCAATTCTTTTTTTAAAATACTCTTTGAACTCCAAGGATGGTTATTACGGGGAGAAAAAATCGAATAATTACCGAGAAAACACTCCGAGCCACATGTCAAATCTTTTTGACAGAACGGATTCTGTCGGGGCCGCTAGTTATTAAAAAAATAAATAGGATAAGGTACAATAAAAATACCACGTGTAAATGAGATTATTATACCTTTGTATGCAACAATCTTGACAAATCTGTAAAAGCCACATGCATACATGATGTTAGCATTCGTGATTTCGCATATGAATCGTTTACTTGGCATAAGGAGTCGGTGTTGTCCTCGGTTTTCACGTCCTTAGATGTAACGTAAACGTGAGCTGAAATAATGAGATGGTCTATTAACTCGTGACGTAAATATGTTTCTCACGAATTTATCGCTAATCTTGCGTCTTCTTTGGCATTATTTTGGAATCAAGTTCTTATTTCTTTATGCCGTATAAATATTTGATTCGCCTTCACCAAAAAAGTTACGATTTAAGGTTTTTTAAGATTGCCATGCCATTTTACACGCAGAGGTCGTAATTTCGATTCTCAGGATAGATAAAAATGATGCCTCCGTCCGTCTAATCATAATATTTAAAAATCGAATAGGAAACTAACAGCTTTTTTTAGGCACTAGTATCGCAGCAACATAATATTCCCAATTCCCATTACTTTTTCTCAAAATCCACATGCGATTAGCATTAGGAATCTCTTAAACATTTTAGCTTATCCGATGCTTATATTTAATTCATGAGTATTAAAAAAAGCTCCATGCTCTATGCCGGGCATAGACTAGAATTAAAATATTCGCAACAAGCGGTCATAAATCAGTGGCAGGCGATGAGCGACGGTATATACATGGTGCGTACGTCCGTACTCCATATCTGGATGTGTAAACAAATCCTTTATAATTATGTCGTATATAAATAAACTTTTCGACTGAATTTCCTTGATGCGTACTTGGGATTTTTTTTTATTAGATTGCTGCAATCCATTTCAATATTATTTTCACGGTGATTGGACTTATAATTGCAGATACAATGTTTATTGTGTTTTGTATATTTTGTTGCATTCTGTAAATCAATTTTAAAATTAGAATCTGTAGTATGATTATAAAAATGTTCGCCTATATTATCTTGTCTATACCCAGCGAACTGATTTTGCGTTCAATGGTCCGTAACCCGATAACTTAGAAGCACATAACGTGTAATCTTTATTTACTCAATTAACTTTGCTTGTCTCTGCTCAAGGGTATTATATTACTCGACGGGTTCCCTCTACGAAACTAGCTCATAGCAAGCTTCTCATAGCACTAGTTGCTTGCATAAGTTTTAGTATTTGATATCTAAATGATGCTAGGCTATTGAATTTTACAAAGTAATATGCAATATGCATATATTTATAGAAGATTAAATCATACCTTTTTTTACCATACATACCATTTTTACCTTCATTTTTATTTTCTCTTAATTATATATGTAATAGTTTTTTTGTATTAACGTATCTAAAGAGTAGATGAACTTAATCTATAGAAATACTATTTCAAATAACGGCGTCTTAGAATGTTATTAATTACTAAGCCAGAAGACAAGCATTTGAGTATTAAAAAATTATAATCCAGTATTTATAATTTACAGCCGAATTTGCCGAATTTCAACGTGATCGGTATATTCAGTTGCTGTTTTGATTTTAGTCACGCGCCTAGGCTTCCTGTTCGCGTTAAGTATTTTTAACCTACCCACAAATAAGGTTTGCTATATTTAAATAATGACGTAATTTATGTTAACACGATGAAGCTATTAAAAGATTTGTAACACTGTAACAAACTATTGTAAGTAATTTAATAAAGCGCATTTTTATTCACTACTAGCTGTTGCCCGCAGCTTCGCCTGCGTTAACTAAGATTTACAACGGGATCTTAGTACGCAAAATAAGTAACTTTTCTGGTTGATTTTTTACACCTTGTGTCCGAAAAACCCAAATATCTTACGGAACCCTATTTTTTTCCAGAATAAAATTTAGCCCTTGTTACTCGTGGATAATGTAGGTTTCAAACGGTGAAAGAATTTTTGAAATAGGTCCAGTACTTTTTGAGCCTATTCATTACAACCAAACAAAGAAAAATTTTCCTCTTTATAATATTAGTGTAGACAAAAAGCTTATTTTAGTAGATAATCAAGAGTCTTTACGTCTGCCTTGCGACGAGCGCTCAACTAAGCTATGTTGGGTAATCGCTGGAATGACACAGAATTCAAAAACCGCAATGGAATACATAATGAGCCCTTAAATAACTTTGGTCACTTCCTATTGGTCTAAAAGGCGAATAGCTTTACGCGATTCTTGTGATCTGATTTAAGCATTGAATGCGCGAAGACAGTACTTAATTATGTAATTTGTTTAATATCAAGCTGTAGTATTTGGTTCTTAGTTGTGATTTAATATGTTGTTTTTTTACAAACACAACTATCTTTAGACTTGTACATGTGTAAGTAAATCGAAGCGATTGTATTTTAAGGCCTCGAAAAAAGCCCAAATCTCCGAGTCACGTATCTATGACGATAAAATAATAGTCAATTTATACTTTATTTATAGACTATTAGGTAAGATGTAAGAAACTAAGCGGCGAATGAATGAAGAATTATGAACACCAAAATCTACCTACCAAAAATACAGATATTTATTTATTCATTATAATAATTATTATTTATTGTTCAAACTCTAATATATTTAAATATTATAATAAATTAATTACGTTTTCATTAATACTTATAAGTTACGTAATCATATTTCTACTAATTTCTACTAATCTTTTTTTAACAAAGTGATATGACACGTTTCGACATTAGTGATATATTGTTCTTATGATGATAAAAATCACCATGTATAAGCTAATCAGATCTAAGATGTGTTTGTGATAAAGCTTTGTAATATGACACGAGAATCCGGAAAGTGTTCGGTGGCAGCTGCACGCCACATGTGACGCGCTCGAGTCAAACAAATCTAAGTTAACATACTAAGTTACACAAAATAATACTCCAAGTTATAGATTAGCAAATATTCTGAGTCAGGTCTAACGCGCAGGTTACAATTTAGGAAGTTGGTTATATATATTTTTTTTTCTTCGGAATCTGTTACAATCTTGTACACTTTTTGTGACATAAGTAACCAAAAGGTGCCTACTATATACATCCGCATAACCAGAGCTTATGCAGATGCATTACTCTCCCTTTCCCGCCGTACGAAACGCGACAGCATAGCTGTCACTTTATGCTGGTATTATGTGAACGAGAGGTACCACCCCCGTCGTGTTGGCCTAATTCGGCTGCGTTGAAGCAGAGCCACTAACTAACTCTTATTTACGCGAGACTTGACGCCAAGAGGACTGAAGCTAAAGTGTCATTGCAAGTCATTCTTTGTTTTCTTTCTTTCTTATTCTTCTTTGCTTTAGTTCCCAAATGAAATTGCAAGTGTTAGAGTAGATTTCATAATTTCTATTCGTCGAATGCTTAAATGATATGTTCATATATTGTTTTCTTATGTTTACGCGAATTTCACTCTGATATGATCTTTGAAACTAACTGCAATTCCACCACGACATAGCGCCCGCACTGTACGATTTCAAGTGGCAATTTAGACGATGTGGAAAGGAGCATATATTATTGTCATCATTTGATGTCTTCAAGCCGTTTGAAAATTGATAATCATGAGAACGTCCCAACACCCGCATGAGAGCCGATGACACTTTAAGTGTTCTAAGATAGGCTTGATTGAGTGGCAACATATATGCAACTTATTTTCGCCTACGTTGTAAGATTCGATTTAAATGTTTCTGGAATAAATAGAACAAGTGACATCAATATGCTGTATAAATTTTCATTATGAGATACTGATTTATTTATTCATAAGACAGTGTCAGACAGGATGTATAAAAAACACATATCGAAACAAACATTGTAGTAAATTTATTATAAAAAAATTATTTTTTCATTAGTGGTGAGATTAATCCATTTTGCGTTTCAAGGATTTTTCAGGGTTTCAGAGATACATTAACGAGTTGCAGGGGCTATTTATATATGGATTCGTTTATGGCTAGCACCACTTACGTATGTCTGTGAGTTTGCCTAAATAACAAATAATAATAATGATTATAATCAAACTATATCCGTCCTCTGCTAAGCATAGGCCGATCCTTGTCACTCGCATCCAACACAGACCGACCACTGCCCGAAAATCGTATTCCAAAAATAATATACATAAACATAATACAAAAAATCGGTTTACCTACGGTAGTTGAAGAAGTCGTCATAAGAAAATACTGATGGGCCGATTGTGCCTCTTTGTCGCCCGTTCCGCGGTCTCGCTTGCACTTCAAGCCTTAAATGGAACGCCTCAGAGCGAGGTAACGCTGCACGAGTCATGTTTTTTCCTGCGTGTTGGTTCCATCAAATTATAAGACGTTGTCTCGTCAAAAATCTCTATATGTTTTTCACTTTTTTTTCTTTCGAAAGGACCTATGCTGTTGGCCTTAAGGCCTTAAAGCTAAAAACGTTTTTCACTTATAATACAGAATATGATATGGCGTTACCCCAATGGCTGTTATAGAGCACTTGTTCTCACGTGTACGATGGTATTTTGATGCGAATGCACATATCACGTGTTCGCGGTGTCCAATATAATGGTTCCGTGAAACTGCTTGTGGCATTCCACATCTTGCAACGGTGGATACTCGGAAATGCGAAGATAGATGCTATTTATGCTGCGAGACTTACTCTACTTTTGAGGATCTGTTGATGAATTTGAATAATAAGAACTGATTTGATTTTAATGCGTATATTAAATGAACTTTTACACTCTAGTCCCGACAATTATTAATGCGTGTCCGGTTAAGTGAACGATTTGATCTGATGTGTTGAGTGTTACGTGTACGGTCGCCGGTGCGGAGTAACAGATGAGCCCTCTCGCTTCTTCTCGCCGTATTGCCCGCGATGCGTCCTCTTCACACTCATATGGGTTGTATTTTTTCAAAATTGCGTATGCGCATAGACTCATGAACATGGCCCCCACCTTGGAGCAACAGTCTCCAAAAAAAAGAAAAATAATAGGCCAGCTAGCAGATGTCTTCGCGCCCCTCCTCCAACAGCGGGCACAGTTTAGGGTAAGTTCTCTGGACAACTCCATTGGCGGTTTTGATTACAGCCACACGCGCAAGGCCATCTTTTCCGACGAAAGTGCGTGTAACTCTACCTAGACGCCATCTCAATGGCGGCAAGTTGTCTTCCTTGATGAGCACTAGCGTATCTGGTGCGAGTATACCATGATTAGCCTGCCACCTTGTTTTCGTTTGGAGCTCCGAGATAAATTCCTTCGACCACCGCTTCCAAAAATTTTGACGCATATGCTCAATTCGTTCATAACGTGTCAGGCGAGACATGGGCTGATCGGCGACGTCTTCAAAAGCAGGCGCGACAAGTGGCCGACCAATCAAAAAATGAGCAGGTGTTAGAGGAAGCAGGTCATTGGGATCTGTTGACATTGGACTTAAAGGACGGGAATTCAGGACCGCTTCAATTTGTGTCAACAAAGTGGCAAACTCCTCGTATGTCAAGTTCGCACTTCCCATTACCCGACGTAGATGGTATTTACAGGATTTGACTCCCGCCTCCCATAAACCACCAAAATGCGGCGAATACGGTGGAATAAAACGAAAATGTATGTGTTCATTGGTACAAAAATTCTGAATATTATGTTCATTTTTGACTAAAAACTTTGAAAAGTCCTTTGCTGCGCCTACAAATGTTTTTCCGTTATCGGAAAATATCTGCAAAGGTTTTCCTCGGCGAGAAATGAATCTCCGGAGAGCCAATAAATATGCCTCTGAACTTAAACTTGTAACCAATTCAAGATGCACCGCGCGAGTGGTGAAACAAATAAATAAAGCGATATAACATTTATCTAACTTCGCGCCCCTGCCCTTGCGGGTGAGCATTGACATGGGGCCGGCATAGTCGACACCGCATCGTATAAATGGATACCCCGGTTCTAGACGCTCCTGTGGTAGATTACCCATTTTAACTGCAAGCGGCTTTCCTCTAAAGCGAGTACAGGTAATGCACTTATATACTGTTTGCTTGGCCAAGTTACGGCCTCGAAGCGGCCACCAACTATCTCTTATCGTGGCTAAGAGTAATTGTGGGCCAGCATGGTGTAATCGCTTATGTTCATATTCGAACAATAGCCGCGTAAATATGTGCTTAGAACATAATAATACCGGATGCTTCTTATTATATGAAAAGGTGGATGAATCATTAAGTCTGCCACCAACCCTAATAACGCGATTAGAATCTAAAAATACGTCAAGACTGGATATGTTCCGCGGTGGACGAAAAGCTTTATTGTTATTTAACAATGCGTTGTAAAGGTCATGAAAAGATGTTTGTTGTGATAGGCGAGTTAAAATTGATAAGGAATAGACGACTTCGTCGGCAGTGAGCGCACCTGTATTACGTTCCTCTTTTAATTTACGCGTATTATTTACAAAACGTAACACATAGGCAAACGCACGTTTCATGCGACAAAAATTAGAAAAACGATCGAAATTAAAATTATCATTTATTTGTAAAACTAATGAACTAGTGTTTGACCGTATCTCGGGCAAATCTGAAACGTTCATGTTTTGTTCATTACGTCTAATATAATGTGTGAGCTCGTGAGTTTTATTTTCGCGGATAAATGTCGGCCCGTGCCACCACAGATCTGAGCGATGGAGTGAATCGAGCGTGAGTCCCCGAGACAGCAGATCTGCCGGATTGTGTTTGCCGAGCACGTGAAACCACGGCAACTCACCGGTCAACTCGTTTATTTCAACTACGCGATTTTGGACAAATGTTTTTAAGACATTAGGCGACATTTTAATCCAATTAATTACTATGGTAGAATCTGACCATAAATATATATTATCAAAAGTCAATCTGCATGAACGTTTAATTTTATCGTATAGCTTAGCGCCAACCAAAGCTCCGCACAGTTCAAGACGCGGTATCGTGACTGGTTTGGTTGGGGCTACCTTGCCTTTGGCACAGAATAACCGAACTTCGATTTGTGAGCTCTCGTCGTCGTAAGTACTAACGTACGCACAGGCACCGTACGCATCCTGTGAAGCGTCAGTAAAAATATGTAAATCTGTATATTTTGTAAATACTCTAACATGACGAGGTATGCGTATATTTTGTATACAATCAAGTGTATCAACAAAAGTTTTCCATTGCATCAAAATAGGTTCAGGCACTTGATCATCCCAACCTAACTTGCACAACCATAATTTTTGTAATATTATTTTCGCGATCATGATTGAAGGTGTCAACAGACCCATAGGATCGTATATTTGTGCGACGGTCGATAAAATTACTCGTTTCGTTACATTGGTCTGATCACGATTGATTGTCGTTGTAAAGTGCAATAGATCTAAAGAATAGATCCACCCTAAACCTAGTGTTTTAGTTAAGCAGTTATCCCCCAGTGACAATTCTTTAGATTGATTGAAATCGGATTCGGAAGCGTCTAAATTAAATATCCATTTTCGTAAATTGAAACAGCCTGAATTTAAAACGTTTGAAATTTTATTACAAGTGTCTATTAAAGTAGTTTTACAGTCGTTTCCATGAATTAAATCATCCACAAATATATCCTCGTTAATGGCACGCTTCACGGTGCTATCGGTACACTCCGCAGCTAATTGTTTGATGCACCTTATGCTTAGAAACGGCGCAGACGCAGTACCATACGTCACCATACGAAGCTGGTACACACCGAGATCATCTGATTTATTTTCACGCCATAGAATTAATAATAAATTTCTTTGATCGGGCTGTATGTTAATCTGTCGATACATTTTCTCAATATCGGCGCACGCAATATATTTAAACTGGCGGAAACGTAATAATATAGAAAATATATCGTTTTGTAAACTAGGCCCTATCAATTGTATGTCGTTAAGCGACTTACCTGAGGTTGTTTTAGCGCTTGCATCAAAAACAACCCTTAGTTTTGTTGTGGTGCTGTGCTCTCTTAAAACCCCATGGTGTGGTAAAAAATAATAAGGCGATGAATATTCATGAATACGACTCATGTGTCCCAAGCTTAAATACTCTTTCATAAATTCGCAATACATATTTTTATATTCAGGTGTACATCTATCGAGTTTGCGTTCAAGCGATAAGAACCGGTTCAGCGCGAGCGCGTACGAGTCACCTAGTGTGTCGCTTGACTCCGATAAAGGCATACGCACATGAAACCGACCTGTGTCATCACGATATGTCGTCTCTTGAAACAACGACTCGCATGTGTAATCATCCTTAGATAATTTAATTTGAGACGGGATTTCTTCTAGTTCCCAGAATTTTCTAAGTTGCATATCCAACGATTGTGAATAATTACATTGTACTCGATTAATGCGCGAGTTATTGTGGGTTGTTAAAGACCCAGATATTAACCACCCCAGTTTGGTGTTTTGTAAGTAAGGGCCACAACTTAAGCGAATTAAACCGTCGTTTAATAAATTCCAAAACATATCAGCGCCAATTAATATTTCTATTTTAGATGACAAATAGAATGTTGGATCCGCTAACTGTATATTGTTAGGAATTTCAATACGAGATTTTATATTTAAGGATGGTAATTCTGAAACGATTTGAGGTAAAACTAAACAATGAATACGTGTATTATAGGTTTCCGTCTTCGATTTTAAATCTATGTGACATGAAAGATTTGAACGGGTTACCGAATTCCCTACTCCCATGACTTCGACAGTGGACTGTAACATTGGTATATTTAGTCGTTTACATAATGATTCAGCGATAAAGCAATGCTGACTGCCGTTATCCAATAAGGCGCGTACGGTGTGATAATTATTTTGATCATCGGCTATTTCTATTAAAGCGGTAGACAGTAGTACTGTCCCTAATAATGAATGAGAGTACCCGCAGTCGATCGCATGGCTCGTTTTCGACGTGGTATACATTGAGGCGATATTACACGAACTACCACTAGTGCCGTGGTGGCTCGACTCACGGGTGCCCCGCGCGACGGCCGGCGATGATGATGCACCGGTGTCGTTGAGCGGACTGTGTATTAAGCTGTTATGTTTCTGATTACATAACTTACAACCACCGAACCAACATTCGTTGACCGAATGCCCGGCGCGTAAGCAATTATGACATAGGTTTTTCTCCTTTAGAAAACTTATTTTATCTTTAAGAGATAAGTTAATAAAGGAATTACACGTATATATCGGATGGTTTCCGTTACACATGCTGCACGATCGCGGCCGCTTTATATTAGACGACTTATTTAAAGTAGTTATGAAAGAATTTGATTTATTTACTTTATCGGACTTTGAAATAAACTTTGAATTATTATCGTGTGAACTTTTATTTTGAGATAAATTAATAGTTTCTAATACGTCAGCCCTATTTTTTAGAAATGTAATTAAATCTTCTAGCGTAATAGATTTGTTGTGAATGATAGTGCTCTTAAAGACTTCCCATTCCCGTTCCGTGGTGGGATCTAATTTATTCGTAATTAAATAGATAACTAACGTATCCCACGAATCGGTCGGTTCGCCTAAAGTATTAAGAGCACGTATATTTTTTAAAATATTATCTATTAATTTTCGTATTAACAATGGGGACTCTTTGTTTAATGGTGTAATTGAGAACAACGCCTTAACGTGATTTTGAATCAGCAATCTACTATTATTATAGCGATTTTCTATAAGGTCCCACGCTATAACATAATTTTGAGAAGAAAATTCTAAAGATTTAATTACATTTAATGCGTTACCGGTAAGAGCGGCGCGTAAATAATGAAATTTTTCCACATTATCTAAATCGTTAGAATTATGTATTAGAGATACGTAGGTATCACGAAATTCCATCCATTTGTCATACGCGCCGTCAAACGACGGTAATGAAATGGTTGGCAATTTAACCTTGCAACTATTCGAAACATTAGATGGTTCTGTTTTAAATTCGTTTAAGAGGCATTTTGACTTGGTTACATATGCATAATATTGATTCTCAAAAGATTCCCTCTCGAATAGCTCCTTTTCCAAATACATATCGGACACATTTAAATCTATCTCATCCTGAATATCGGTAAAATATTTTAATAAGCTTTCGGCCTTTTGCAGGCGCGTTAGTAACTCGGTTGCAACGTTTTTAAATTCGGATGATTGAGTTTTTTCAACCGAGTCTACATACTTGGCAAACAATGTGAGCCTACTTTTGACAACACCTCGTTTTTTCACTAATTCCTTAAGAATGTCGTCGTCACCGTCTTTGCCCATTTTAAGTTTATGGAATCCGTAGGAATAAAGAAATGATGACGATGATAAAATAAGGGTAATGCGTGTCTATGTGCCCTTAACGCGTCCCCCGATGGGCGTGTGCTACTATCTTCACGATTTGTCTACCCCCCTGACTGGCACAAATTAAAGCTATGAATAATTAAAGGGATATAAATAAAAGGATTGACTGGCCTGACTACTGAGCGCTGCTCCTTTGGCGATGATGGTGTCTGGTACCGCTCGTGTCTCGATCGTGCGATTCATGCAGTCCACGAAGAAGCCACTTGATACTCCGGCTCGAAGGACCAAATATTATGTTGATGAATTTGAATAATAAGAACTGATTTGATTTTAATGCGTATATTAAATGAACTTTTACACTCTAGTCCCGACAATTATTAATGCGTGTCCGGTTAAGTGAACGATTTGATCTGATGTGTTGAGTGTTACGTGTACGGTCGCCGGTGCGGAGTAACAGATGAGCCCTCTCGCTTCTTCTCGCCGTATTGCCCGCGATGCGTCCTCTTCACACTCATATGGGTTGTATTTTTTCAAAATTGCGTATGCGCATAGACTCATGAACAGGATCCTTTTTTAACACTATTGATTTGACTATGAACACTTTTTGAAGATTTTATATTTATATTTGGAGGATCGTATTATTTCTTATGATTTATTTCTTTTCATTATTTCGGGATTTTGCATGAGGAGTCTTGGTTGTTGTATTAATAGATACAATCATAATATAAAGAAATAATATTTGTGAAGTTGGACGGGGGGTGAAGTAATTACGGAACCGATTTTTAAAATTATTTTACTAATTGAAAGATAATATGTTATTCGTGAGTGACATGGACCTTTATTTATCCTCTTACTGCCACCGGAATGTAAAATACACGAATCAATTAAAAATAATTAAAAAGTCGCATAAAAAAATCTGAACGTCGACAAAACATAGACTGTTACAGTAAAAATCTTATAGTAATAAAGTTAAAAATCTATCTAGCTAATATTATAATAAAGAAAGAAACTCAGTCTAGCTAATATTTAGTAACAGTTTTCCGCGGGTTTGCCCGCATCTAATATGAATTAAACGTACCACCTGTCTTGAGTGAACATGAGATTTCCTGTCATGAATCTCATCCACATACACACAAGGAAATAAAATATACAGTATGTACATTAGAAGCCAACGAAGGTGTCAAACAATTTTTCTCTCTAACAACTTATTTTTGAGTGCGAACTGCGAACTTACACTGAAAGGTAGGACAGGTAGAGTTATTAAAAAAAAAACGATACAGTCATAAAGTAATAGAATATAATATTTATTGTATGGGAATGACACTAGCTTCATCATCATCATCATCATCATCATCATCATCAGCCTTTATCCGTCCACTGCTGAACATAGGCCTTCCTCAATGAACGCCAAGACGACCGATCCCTTGCTACTCGCATCCAACGCGGACCTGCCACTGCACGGAGATCGTCTTCCCGGTCGGTTAATGGCCGACCATCACTTCGTTTAATTTATTAACGTTCAAGAGTGTAGGCCGTGTTTAGGTAGACGAAGTGTTGGACACTAGCTTACGACATGTAATTAGACAGCTAGTGCAATCCCATCTTAGAGCATCACGGTCTACTACGGCACCGTAAGGAGGAAGGAGGTTGGAGGAGACGCGTTGCTCTAAGATGAACTCGTTGACCGTTTATGTCACTTGTCAAGGGAGGCTGTACAGGAAGTGAAGTCCTACTTTTATCATTTTATCTTTTCCTATTATTTAGAGCTTAGAAGCTCAGCTTGTCAGAGCCTTGTCAGAACTTAAAGGGCTAAGCCTTGTTGACATGTTGACATTCTAAGATACGTAGTGGTCGCTCTATACCTACTTAAAATGATTACTTGAAACTATGTTGGGACTTCTAATTTGAAGTGATGTTAAAACGTAAATTAATGTAAATGACATATGTATAAAGGTATTAATTTTATTGAAGTGACACTTCTTTAGAATCTTTGTGATTTCAAACCGGATGCAACGGAAAAGACGACAGAGTTTTTAAATCATAGTAAGAGACACAAATACAAAAGAGCGAGAGAGCAAATGTCGGTGTGTATGTATATTGCACACTGTTTAATACTTGCTTGTATTTGAGCATTTAACGCGTGTTGCACTTCTATCGTGTGTGAATCGCACACACACCTTTTTTTTTGGAATATTTTTTATAAATTTATTATTTCAATTTCGGATAAATGCCTTTATAATTACAAGAGTTCGCCTAGCTACTTAAAAAACGCGGACCTCCTTCCTCCTTATGGTATCGCCACAAAATAAAAACGAATTCCTTTTTATTTTGTTTGTATCGCTTAGCTACTACTATTGCTACAAAATTTCTTTATATAAAACGTGTTAAGTGATCTAATGTTTCAAATTGAAAGGAGCAACCCCACAGAGTTTCTCACTGAATTCTTCTTATATACTATACTAGCTGTTGCCCGCAGCTTCGCCTGCGTTAACTAAGATTTACAACGGGATCTTAGCGGGATGATATATCTTTACCGATAAATGGGCTATCGAACACTGAAATGTTTCATTAAAATCCGACCGATAGTTCCTGAGATTAGCGCGTTCAAATAAACAAATTCTTTAGATTTATATCTTAAGGATTAAAAGCAAGAGTAAAATAAACTCGTTTAAATGTAGTCCAAAAAAATCAAAATTTCTGAATAAAATACGGTTGTTGTGCCTCACTCGACATAGATAGGTATAGTATGTCGTGGACTTTTTTGTAGATAATTATAAGATCTACAATTAATTAGAACATTTTATGGTTCTGTCTTTTATTGTTTAGGCAGCGTACGCAAAATAAGTAACTTTTCTGGTTGATTTTTTACACCTCGTGTCCGAAAAACCCCAATATCTTACGGAACCCTGTTTTTTTCCAGAATAAAATTTAGCCTATGTTACTCGTGGATAATGTAGGTTTTGAATGGTGAAAGAATTTTTGAAATCGGTCCAGTACTTTTTGAGCCTATTCGTTACAACCAAACAAACAAACAAAGTTTTCCTCTTTATAATATTAGTGTAGATGTAGACTACTATAGTAGTATGTATTGTTTGTATTTTTTTTTTGTAATTTAATATTTGAAAAGACTAGTTCCACTGAGTTTGTTTCGCCGGTTCTTCTCAGTGGGCTTGCTTTGGACTCAATTGATGTTCAAAAAAAATACTTTGATGGTACTATTTTGAATAAAATTTTTTGATTATGATTTTTTGATTTTGTCATTTTTCGACTTTGAATGTAGGCGTATCGTTGTGTTAACATTTTATATAATAAATTGAATACATTTGTAATGCTTATTACACAAAAATAATGTCTTTTTACCCTTCTTCTGCACTTGTTTACGCAATTTTCCTAAATGTATATTTTCAAAGTCAAATGAATAACGGAATACATATATTGTCATGTTATAACCGTACAAAACAAATAGGCGATTTGTCCTCGAGGCACAGGTTGTTAGCTCAGTCCTGTTAGCACAGACAAACAGACGATAACCTCATTTCACTATTATTAGCACTGTTACAATTAATACCAGCTACTTATCTACACAATCACTATCACCTACACAAAAGTAAATTAGTTTGTGACACTATTTTTTTAAATGTTCGTTGAATAGGCAATCTGGGAGATATTCTACCTGATCATAAGCGGTCGACTGAATGAATGAATGAACGAAAAATGAATGAATGTTTGATCATTAACTAGTTTACCTGGAACTAGCAGGCAACTTATTATGTGTTCTCTATTCTGTGGCATAAGATCAGGTCTCGGTGCCAGTAGTTATACTGCCTGTCCTGCACTTGTCTGCGAAACACAGCAAAGCTGTTTCATGGGAGAAAAATGAAAAAAGCAAGATGATGTTGGCAATGCTGTCGGGAACGCGACATAGCGCATCTTGCCCACCGGTATCCACTGATGAATGTGATAGGTTAGAACATTTTAATGAGGGTAAAAAAGAGGATTAGAATTAATTAATTATGTACCCGTTCCTATTGGAAAATCTAGATGGTGTTTTGAATAAGATTTTTAACGTACTTTACAATTTAAAGGCATTCTTTACTATGTAATTTGATAATTATTAAAGTTTTAAAAAATAAAATTCTAAATAGAGAAACCATAAAGACACAACACATACAATATCTATTTTTGTGACTTTGAAATTTGATAAAAAGTAAAAAAATGGTTGCTGTAAAGTATCCGAAACGTTGGAAATGTAAAAAATCTTAATAAACTGCTATAAAATCCGTAAAAGTGACATTATTTTTGAAATTCGCGTTAGCTATAAATAATTTGAAAAAAGAATTCTAGATTTGAAAACGTCGTAGAACAATCGATTATTACTCATATGATTCACAAATCGATGTTCGAATGATATCAGCATTCATTGTAAACGTAGTGATTATATTCTCTTGGATTCATTGATGCAATACACGCTTTGAAGCTAGCGAATCGTAAAGCATATAATTGTGGACATAATTTAGTTTTGCCACATTATGTTATCGCACAGATAAGTTATCTTAAGCGCTTGTTTTCTTGTAATTACAATATAGGTCCCGTTACATAAATAGTTCATTCTCACAATAATTAGATAGTGGTAAAGATGTGTTAGATAAACAACGGATATGGGTAGGTTAAAATTTGTAATACTCTAGTAATAAAATCTCTAGTATTTGCTTTTATTCAAAACGTAAGGAAAGTTAATATTTTATTAATAATACTATTATCAGCTAATCTATGTATACAAAAAGTGTGATTATTATTGTGGAAAATCTGAAAAGTGGTGAAGTTATACTGAAAAATGGTGACAATTTTTTTGTGACGTTTGACTTTTGTGTATTAAAAAGTCAAACTAGATTATGTATTTTTATATTTTTTGCGGTCATAGACATTTCTTCAATGTAAATTATAATAAAAAAACGAAAATCAATTGTATTGTCATGGGTCCTTAAAAAGTGTGCAGTTTCTATTTAATCTGAGGGATGTAAAAATCATGTTCAAAATTTTCCTTACATAAACACAATGTGTGAAGGAAATAAAGGCGTGTTAATAGATTTCGATATTTTTTGTTACATTTCTGTTAATTAAATTTAATTCAAAAATAAATTCGATCATCAATCGTAAAGAGGCAATAATTTCCACGATTTAGCATAAGTTATATCAAAAACCTAACTTTTACAAGTTACCACAGTGACGTCATCCCATAAACTTAGCCTTCTTGCTCTTTTCTTCTTGGCCTCAGCTCCCACATCATTAACCCATGATATTACGAATTTGACAAATTTGTATTAACTTTAAAACTCGACTATCTATCTATATCAATAAAGTTCTCTTTCGAAGTGAGCGTAAAGTGGGCTCTATCACTCAGGTGAAGCTCGATATCGAAATGGTTTTTACAGAATAGCCGTACTGGAATCAGCGGTAAGTCGAAAAGGACCTAATCTTGATTGACGAGTTCAGTGTCGTTCAGATCTTTTGAGTCCAAGACGAAGGCAATCGAAAATTTAACTCTTAGTTTAGACTATTTTTTAACGGTATTCTTTTCGAGTGTTATCATTAAACTCGGTTCTGTTAATTTATTTGGGTCGTCTTATCAATTCGTGTTAAGAACTTGCAGTTGTTATCAGCGCACTTTTTATCACGACTCTGTAGACTTTGTTTTATAATAACTGACATTTTGTTGATACGAACACTTGAGTAAAGATTTGCTATTCATGTACGAAATATTATAATTAGCATAAAGAAAACCTGATTTATACTGCCACATATACCAGCCTTTGTCTGTTACTGAATTTATCGTGCAGGGACCAGGGCTAGCATTCTTGTCTAATGTTTTCTTCATCTTCTTTACATAAAGCCGAGCCGTAAATAGCCTTTTTTACGCCCTGTGCGAGCTTCTATAACTGCGCCCTTAGCAAACCGAAAAAAATAATAGTCTTGCCTGGTCTGGCCATTCTTGCGCCCCCAGAGTCTACGCGCTGTGCCTGGGCACCGGTGGCACCGCCCTATTTACGGCTCTGCGCTTCCTTTGTATGTATGCCTCAATCTTTAAAAGTACGCAATGGATTTTGATGCGGTTTTTTTAATAGATAGAACAATCCAAGAGGAAGGTTTATATGTATAATACATGCGCAATATATTATCCCGGTCAAATCACGTTCTAAGTCTTACTTAACGCAGGCGAAGCTGTGTGTAACAGCTAGTATATAATATTATTATTATACTTCTCATAGAAAAAATACTAGGAGAGCTTATATTCATATAAATTATATACGCAATATTTGTAACAATTACACGAATGTCACTGATAAGGCATTTATTTTAGCAGGGCAAATATTGGCTTAAATACTATAAAATTAAGAGTTATTAATAATGGTCAAAAATCCTACTTCCTACTAATATTATAAACGCGAAAGTTTGTAAGTATTGAAGTTTGTTACTCTTTCACGTAAAAACTACTGAATGGATTATTATGAAACTTTACAATGATATAGCTTATATATCAAAATCACACATAGACTATAATGTATCCCCGTACTCCCACGGGAATGGGAAGTACCCGTGTGAAACCGCGGGGCGCTACTAGTTTACAAATACTACAGGCTAAGTTGTAAGATAAAATGCTCCAAATGTATTTCAGTTAGCTGTAATGAATGTGTTGCTGTAAAACAATTAGGTCCAAGGCCGAAATTAAGTACCTAAAGAATATTAAGAGCGATATTTGTATGACAATTACCAAGGTGAACGACGTGTATGAGCGTACACGTTAACTTATTATTTCCACTAGCGATCCATCCCAGCTTCGCACGGGTAAATATTTTATAATATATGTTAAACTAAAATTTTCAAATCAGGCCTAAAGTTTTGGAGCCTTTTCAATGCTTACAAACAAATTTTACCTATTTATAATATTAGTATGTATTTCTTAGTTATGATTAAATATTTTTGTATAATATTTCTATTTGCTACAGACAATAAAAAACGTAAAGTCCAACGCTTGATATTATCCAAACCAAAAGTCTTAACTTGTATCTTTAGTGTCATCAGAAATTTGTGATGTTAAGTATGATTTTGCGTTATTAGAAAATAGTCAAATCAAATCGTGCCAAGTATTTGCGACACTTTTTGACATAGAATCCTTTTTCTTGTAAGTCAACTTGGCGATAGAGGCTCAAGTAGAGAGTATAAATTATTTAAAAAAAAATGTTTTTACCACTCAAGTAGAGTATTTTCATAAACAATGTAAAAAAATAGTTTTTACCAGACTTTTTAGTTATTGGAAACCATAATTATACATCTAAATCTCGGAGCACGCCTTCCACGATGTTTGTACATCCAGTTATCGCTTAACGACATGTTATAACGAGGAGACCGGGAGCGCGCCACGTTTGCGCAACTCATTAGACCCATGCACATCCCTACGTTTTATTATCTGTGACGTTAACCGATCATCGGCCTGTGGCGCAACACTACGTTTCGGTTTTTGAATTAATATAAATAAAATGTCGAATTTAAAATGAGAATATGTCTATATTAGAATAAATTATAAAATAACCTTAAGTATATAAATTAAATAATAAAACGAATTCAATTACGTCGATAAATCCTAGAGGAAACTAGAATTTTAAATACTGTATTATTGTTTTATTAAAATTAGCTCTGATTATACCTACACTAAGTTTTGTTGAGCTTCTTCTTTAAAATTCTAGTAAAGTAATGCATATTTTATAT
This sequence comes from Lycaena phlaeas, assembly GCA_905333005.2. Lineage (NCBI taxonomy): Eukaryota > Metazoa > Arthropoda > Insecta > Lepidoptera > Lycaenidae > Lycaena > Lycaena phlaeas. The sequence continues at coordinate 8,631,529 of HG995182.1, forward strand.
GTTATTATTATAATAATTCTGCAAAGCCTTTATATACTAAACGTTAACCAATTATTTATTTTCTTTTAACCAACCCCTTGCAAATATTTAGTTTAATTTTTAGATAACCAATTAGGTATCAAATTCCAAACACAACTGAACTTGAAAAGGAACACAAATTAAAAATCAGATTAGAAGACTCTAAATCCTTATAAATCCCAGCAGCTTTTAAAAATATATCTATACTAACAAGAGAATAATATAAACACGAGAAAAGATTAGATCGTTTGTTTGTATGTATTGAATCGGACTCCGAAAATGCTGGATCGATTTGAAAAATTCTGCTACTAGCCACATTATCAAAGAGTAGAGACCATGTAGAGACTATAAAATGTTTATATATATATATATATATATATATATATATATATATATATATATATATATATATATATATATATATATATATATATATATATATATATATATACGGATTGATAAAGGTAGAACTTCAACTCTCCTATTGTAGTTTTATAGCGAGAAAGTGTAACAGAGGTAGCGGGATAAACAAGTGGTGTTGACTTAAGTTGAGCAATTACTGACGCTTTTCACACTTTCATGCTAACCGTTTCGTATTTGAGCCGAGATGTGTCACGGCATTCCTAATTTCTATATTGTTTAGTTTACGTAGTATACGTGACAATCTCGCGAGAATTCTAATAAATATGTAGTAAACTATTTTGTATGATTTTAATTGTATTTTCAATTCATTGCATTAAATATTATACGAGTGAGATAATATTACTGACACGGTTTCATTTGATTTTTCACTATTTGGTTGTTCGTAAAAAGAAAAAGTAAACGCTTAGAATAGAGAATGGATTTTTAAAATTCGAATACATGATAAATTCATTGCTATAAATGAAGAAAAAAAATTAAATGTCACATTATCGCGTCATGCAACATACAAGTTCCCGCTAAAACGCGTGTACGATGGGATCTGTCCTCTCAACAGATTTGTCCCTTCGTGTTAGTTATAATACAAAGATGAAAGTTTTTTTATGTCACATTCGTGCCTCACGACGCGTTCCCTGAACTGTTGACTTGCCTTCGTATGCACCGGTCACGAAGTTTTTGTAACAATCACGGGAATCCATTAACATTTATGTCACTTTCCGCCATAGAATATTATAATCGAACACTAAACAAATTGACAGAGCTTTCGAGTGTTCGAAATATCGTCACGTAAAATAACGCAAAAAATGTGTTATTGTTGTTGAATATGTGTAATTATTTTTAATTAATTAAATAGAGCTAGACCAACTTAGTGTATATTTCATCAGCCTGAAGACTTATGGACAAGACATTCGTAGACAATGTCGAAATATCGAGCTCCGCAAAATAAGAAAACATGGTAATTTTAAATAATAATTGCAAAAATTTAACCTTTGGTGATTATTTTAATTCGAACTTTTCCCTTTTAGGCACATTCTACTTATTACCTATATAATTCAGAAAAATAACGTACGTTTATTTCGTTGCACTACTGAGCTAATCTAATGACGTCAGAAGCTGGAAATCAGGAAAGAAATTCTTTTAAGCTCTTAAACTTTGTTAGAAGACACGATTTGAAATTGGAAATAGAAATGTTCATATTTTAATTTTATATGTCATGTCTGTTTTAGAAAGTGAAAAAAGTAAACACTAATAATGTACGAGTGCGTTACGTTTATTTGAAGGAATAAGTGTTAAGTGAGTAATAAAGACCTTACGGTCCGTGACGAAATGTTATTGTAACGTAACACTGAGAGGACATCTTAACTTGTCACATTGTTTTCTTTGGCCCACTCTCAAGCGGACAACGACCCGCCAGAATGTATAGGGATAACAACATGTTAAGGCTTAATGCAACGCGGTCTTCCTTAAGGAGGTCCACGATGCTTTTTGTGTTAAGGTGACCAATATTATAACAATAAAAGACAATACAATTTATACATTAAGGAAAAAGTATAAAAAAAGTATAATTTATATATTTTTTTTCATAGATTTGATTTAAAATGCATGAATTATTAATTTATTTTGTCCAAGTTATTTTATAAAATTTATAAACATTACCGACATGTAACAGTAACTAATATAGATATGAATCGCATCAATAAAAAACTAGTGATATTGCGAGTAATTAAAAGAAAAAAAAACCCAGATAGCTGTAAAAACTTCATGATGCTAATAAAGCGAAATAAGAGTGAAATTGAGCTGCCTTTACATGAACTAGAGCAGTTCTACATTTCATTATTATTACTCACTACTTAGTGTATAGTGATACTTGACAGTTTCGCCTTCTTCTTGTATAATGGCTCACAGGAGGATTTTTCAATTCTCAATTTCCGTAAAAAAATAAATTTAGAGTTTGAAAATTTTTTACTGCATTCTTTTTTCGATATGGTAAAATATGCTGGCCACTAAGTTTTTTTTCCAGTATACAAAATAATGGCTATCGAGCCAAAAAGTTTTTAACATAAATATATTTTGGCAGCCCTATATAGTACAGTAACCATACAGTAACCGGGTAAGTTGGTAGCGCTGTTTACCGAACCTTTTCCTTTTCCGAGAAGGCTGACGGATCACTCGAGGATTACTTCTAATAGCCAAACATTGCAACATCGTGTGACGGACCCGTAAGAGCAGACAATGAATATTATTAGAAATTATTATAATACATTAGACAATGGATTTTTTTTGAATATCGAGTTTTATTACTTGTTTTTTTTTAATATAATATAAAAGTACCTGGTTGACCGAGCATTTTTTGTTTTGTCTTATGTACCCTTATATGATAATATGATAAAGTTTTTCTTTAAAAAAAATGAACTTAAAAAAAAGTTAAAAAAAAAAAACAGCTGGACTGGAGATTCGAACTAGGATCCTTTCGATACACAACTGCCAAATTTCTCTACTAAGCTATCATGACATGGTACTTGACAGCGAAATTTACGTTCGTTATATAATATTTCTTTTATAAATTCTTCATGGTAAAGATTCATCGCCTATTGCAAATTAGGTATTAGTTGTTCATTTACTATTTGTATACTTTAGTTTTTTACAATGTAATATAAACCAAATGTATATGAAATAGCTTATTCCAAATAAAGGTTAATGGACGCAGTCATTACTTGTAACTTATATAGCTCCTGAGAAAATTGAGCTGGCTGCGAAATTACTAAGAGATTTTTTTACTGCCAGTAATTATCGGCGTTGAATGAGTTTTTATGTCACGTAGCCTATTTACAATTTATATTTCTTATCCACCTCTTCTGTGTACTAACAGATTATTGTAGAATTACTGTATTTTAATTAAATATATTTTAATTAACTTGCAACCCTGTTTATTTGTTTCATATAATATGATGAAAACGTTTAATTCGAACAGATTATCAATTTTTTATTGCAAGAAATGAAAATTAGGTGCACATATAGATTTTGTTAAATGGATTTCTAAAGGGAAATGAAAGAGAGGCATGATCGGCTCGAGCGTTCGGCTTAGTTCGGTTCGTGTTGCATGTAATGTGTGACGTTGTCACGTCAAACTACCGTCCGTAAACCGACTTTACAGACAACCAATATTTTGATTACATCACTACTTACAGGTGATGTGGGTGCTAGCGGCGGTGGCGGCGCTGGTGGTGAGTGTGGTGCGGGCGACCACGTGTGATGAGGCACAGATGAAATGCGCCTACCGCACGGGCTGCGGCGCCGCCCTTAACAACTACATGTTCCTGTGCAGCGAAGTGCTCAACAACCCCACCAGCGTATGTCCCCGAGCGTGTGGACACGCCCTTATAGCGTTGACAACTACGGAAGAAGGAAAAGAACTCATGAATGTAAGTATCTTCTACTCATGGACTTAATATAATATTATCTGTGTATGAAAAGTTGTCCGTCGAAAAACGTTAAATAAGGGTGGCGCTACAGTTGCAAAAGGGTAAATTTTTAACATGTGTGCGCCAAAAAATCACGCACACACATAAATATGTATACCAATACCAACACCATTTACTACAACAGCGCCATTGCGGACGGTTTTTGAACTGTTATTTATAGCATACAGCTGGATACTATACTATTTTCCCATATGAGACGGTACTCCTTACCTCTACCCTCCATATATAATATACTATATCCATGCTACTACTAAACTGTTGGGAGGAGGGACGCGCTGTCTTCCTTACTTCTTTCAATCAATTAGCTATGGAGGCAGGTATATATAAATTATTTCCCCGAGACTTACCATCTTTCTTTTCATGAGTGACTTGCTGGTCGAGTCACAGGCGAACTTGTTTATGGTTATGGAGGTTTATGTTTGGTTATGGAAAAAATATTATTGCTAGAATTAAAGAGATTTCCGTACATTATTTATTGACTTTGAAACCTCTTCATGAACCTTCATAATACCAATATTTTTTTTAAAATAATACTAATGCACAACACATTCGTATCGAAATATCGAACCCACTACATAATAGTGAAAAACATGGTCTTACGAGTACATTTTCAATAGTAGGTAAATGATTTACGATTCCATCAAAAAGTTAACTATGATGTCTTCATTGAGTGCTTAAGAATTTTATTATTTCGACCCGTATAATAATTTTATGAGCTAGCAATTAATGGCAATTAAACAAGCAGTTTAATTTTTGTTTCATACTAATAGGTCAAATCAGAATAAACATAATCTACTTTAAAGCTCACAATTAAAATAGTTTTTATTAGATTTATCTACTTTTAAATTTGCTATCATATTATTACAATGAAACAACTTTTACGGATTTTATCGTATTTTATAAGGTTTTTACATGACTAGACGGTTCGGATACTACTGTATATGGTCACGGGAGGATTACGACGATGACCTGGTTGCTGTAAAGCAGAGTTTCTCAAAGTGGGGTACGCGAACCCTCAGGGGTTCGCCATTCGGCGGCAGGGGGTTCGCGTCAAAATTTACGAAATGATGGCTTGATACCCTTACGCAAAGCGGTTGATACCCAGTCAGAATAAATGTTATTTTATGTTATAAAGCCATTTGCGACAAGAAACAAGCACATCCATCACATTAATATCAAAATTATATTTCTATTGGCACTTTATTTGTTACCTTTTATACGAATAAAAACCTAAAAACCTTATTTATTTTCTTCAAAAGTCAACTGTGTGGGTGTGGTTGGGTTATTAGATCAGAGTTAAGATCGCTGTCACCTGAAAATTTTAACAGGGGCTCGTGGAGCTTAAAGTTTGAGAAACCCTGCTGTACAGCACAGAATCCCATTTTTTTCTCATTCTTTTTCCCTTTCAAAAATTTGCTGGTTCCTGTGAACCCTATAGGCTATAGCTAAGTATCGAGCATATTTCCAAAAGTCGATGAAACATGTGAATACCAATCTATGGAAATTGGGTTGTGATTTGTGTCTGAAATCCAAGCAATAGCAATTACATAAATTATCACTTAGACTTCTGGTCCGGGAGCCAGGTGAAAATTTGGTCAATCATTTCCTCCCGCGAGATACTTCGCGAGACGTATCAGAGAACAGTATCATGAAGCCTCGTGAACGTCAGCTGGCTCTCGGTTGGGGGGATGAGCGGTAGGAGCCCCCCACGCATGAAGAAAAATAAAATAACAATTCAGTCACTTCTTCTCAGCTCAAATATTTGTTAACTTGTAGTTAACCCAATATCTCAATGAAAAAAAAAATAATCACCTTATTATGACATGGTACCTTGTACGTCAGCTGGTGACTAGAACATGATTTTTTTTTCACTTTCAGTGGAGTGGTTTATATGGATGATATCTTTATATATTACGCTATCATCCATATAAACCACTCCACTGAAAGTGAAAAAAAAAAAAATTCATGTTCTAGTCACCAGCTGACGTTCAACTCATACAAGGTACCATGTCATAACCAGCTGATTATTTTTTTTTTCGTTGAGATATTGGGTTAACTACAATTTAACAAATATTTGAGCTGAGAGGAAATGACTGATTTGTTTTTTCTACATGATTGGGAGGCTCCCACCCCTCATCCCCCAAACCGCGCGCCAGCTGACGTCCACTAGGCTTTATAATACTATTATCTGATACGTCTCACGAAATATCTCGCGGGAGGAAGTTGGTCATGAAGACCTATTACTGGCTCCCGGGCTATTTATTCCTTCTCTTCTATATTATATATTCGTTGACCCAACGAAATCTGTTACAGAGATTATCACTAACAAAATATTATAATTTTAGTAAAGATTATCAATGTCAAACGATTGTAATAAATATAGCTTATATATTCAGTTTATGGTTATACGTTTTTATATTCGTATAGAATATTTTAAGCGTTGTAACGTAATACTGGAATATCAGTATAAGATTTCACACTAAAGTTTAAATCTTTTGAATCCGTTTATTCGTATTCGAATTTTGAAACTTTGAATTTCGAATAGTGGTTAAAGGTTGCATTGGCGTAATAACTGGCCATCATTGCGCCGTCTCAATTGACGACGTCCAGTTCAATAGGTCCATGTCTTTGAATAACATGAACGATTTAAGCTGATGAGCCCTCGTAGTGTAGGGACTGCGGGAGGTCTATTTATATTGGTGTTTGTGGTGCATACGCCCAGCAATAAAATCTAATTTAGACGTCAGATTTGAGACGACGCAACGCCATCGCTCCGTCGCGGTTGACGACCTTAAATGTCCGTGTGTCTGTTTTAACGTTTTTATATATATTTTACAATAGATAAGTTTCGTGTACTAAATATAGAACAAGTTGTGGCCTTCTAAAGAGATTATATGTTATATAAAGATTTTGCTGATAATTACAAGGACAAACACGATAAATGTTTTGGTTTTCGTGTAATGTAAATAACACATAACTCCTAAGATAGTCCTCCCTTATATCCTGGGACTAGCTTAGCAACATTAGGACGTGAATACCTTCATTTCACTTGAGTATGGCTGCTGTAGTCCGGTGTAAACGAGCGGTGTGTCTTTTTTATTTTAATAAATAGCAGTGACATCCGTAAAAACATTTTTTTACAGTCATAAACATTTATTTAGACGCATTGAGCGCTTTTTGGTAGGACGGGAAAAAATATATTCGTTATGTCATAATTCTAAGTTGAAAGGTTTCACTTCTGTCACCAAACCCTATGATTACCCCATTGTCCCACTGCTGGGCACGGGTCTCCTCGGGGTTATGGGCCATAGTTCACCGATGCGCTGCCCAATGCGGTTTGGTGAACTTCACATACCTTCAAAGACTTTCAATCTCATCGGTCATGCAGGTTTCCACACGATATTTTCCTTCACCGGTGAGCGAACGATGGTCTTGTGTTTGGGGTTCACTTAGAAATTTAGAACAACCCATATTTTCAAGGCACACACGGGGGGTCAGAATTTAAAATATTATGCTTATGAAGATGATCCCCGTGCAGGGGCCGGTCCGTGTTGGATGTGAGTAAGAGATTGGCCGACTTGGCGTTCATTATAACCCATGTTCAGCAGTGGACGAAAAGGCTGATGATGATGATGTTTATGAGTGACAGCCACCACTTACCATCAGGTGGTACGTCTGCCAAATTACGTTTCCATCTAACATACAACGAACATACGTCCATACAAATTATAAACATACACATATATAATAATATCTATCTAAATCTATGGACGCTTTTACACTACGTCAATTTGGTCCCGTGCTAAGTTCTCGAAGAGACTTGTGTTACAGGTACCAGACAACGGAAATACATATATTTAATACTTTTTATATTAATACTTATATTAATTTTTTTATTATATAATGCACATATTTAATACACATCCATGACCTAGGAACACAAAAACTTTTTTGTGTTCCCTGGCGAAATTCGAACCGGCTACCGGGTTGTCCGCCAACGCGCTAACCTCTAAGCCACAGAGGTCGTCAAAACATATTGCTAATAGCTTAAAAAATTTCCTTTGCCGTGGTCGTTTTAAAATGTATGTGCGTGAATCTTTTCTACATATACATAGAGGATGTCCTTACGATCGACGTACAGCTAGGCCCGGACATATAACTCATGTTACAAATAGACGCCAGCCCAGGAGTCATTGGGAACGCGTGAGCACACGTACAGATACTTTAACATTTTCTGGATAACATGTAAAATTTGTTATAGAGTATTTGAACATATAATAATAATATAATAATATCTATGGACGCTTTTACACCACGTCAATCTGGTCCCGTGCTAAGTTCTTTAAGAGACTTGTGTTACGGGTACCAGACAACGGAAATACATATATTTAATACTTTTAATATTAATACTTATATTTAAGATTTTTATTACATAATACACATATTTAATACACATCCATGACCCAGGAGCACAGAAACTTTTTTTGTGTTATCTGGCGAGATTCGAACCCGCTGCCTCCGGCTTGTGCGCCAACGAGCTTACCACTGAGCCACAGAGGTCGTCAAATTAAATCAAGTCAAATTAAAATATTACACTGAGTTTGTTTATCCGTTTCTTTTCAGTGTCTTTTTCTCCCCTTGGAACGGGTAGATTCAATTGACGTTCAAAGAATATACTTTTTTGATATTATATTGTACTATGATTTAAATAAAAAGATTTGAATTCAAACTATTAAACCCAAAAAATTATATCTTTCAGTTGTTGAATAAAATGTATAGATCGACTTCTTATAGATAATTGAATTGTCTCTTCTTAATTAAAATGACACGAGGAGGGTTTTTAAGGCCATATTAGGACACTGACGCACACAAAAAATTGGGGCCCTGTTACAAAAATAAAAAGAGAATGTTGATAGTATGATCTAATATTAACGGTGATTAATAGTTACAATTCAAACACACATAAGATATCTAAGTACTGGTCAATGGTGATTAAGTAGAGTTGATCAGCAGTAGTACATACTACTGGCATAACATTATACACGTGTCTTCGTATTTTGATGCCCCCTTGAGTATGGGGCCCTAATCACAATCATGTACCGTGGTAACGACGGTACTGAGCATGACGTACTGCGGCCATCAAGTAAGATAGAATACTTATCGCAATTTTACCCGCTCTCAAATTTAAAATTATTATGAAGTTTCATCTAGGTTAAGTTAAAGTTTCATTATCATTACCTAAACTAAATAAACATAAAAGGCTTGTAATCTCAATATTGTGTCTTTTAAGAATAATTTTATTTTAGATCTGGGGATTTGAATTTTGAATCTCTACATCTTTGTTATATTCAAATACATATTATTAAACCAAAATTCCTTTTTATAGATTATAATATCGTGGTTAGTTTACGGGGGATCCCCGTAACGATTGTTCTTATTATCTTAAACTAAAAAAAAAGTAAAGTATCAACCTTTTATGTCCCACTGCTGGTCTTCTCCTCGAAATCAGGCGAGGAGGGTAATGGGCCAATAGTTCACCGCGCTGGCACAGTGCGAATTGGTGAACTTCACATACCAGGTTCACAGCAGGTTTCCTCATGATGTTTTCTTTCACCGGTGAGCGAGCGATGGTCTCGTGTTTGGGGTGCACTTAGAAATTAGATAAACCCATTTCAAGGTACACGGGGGTCAGAATCGAACCCGGACCTCTCGCATAAGAGGCCGAGTCCATCCACCACTGGACCATCGTCGCTCTCCACTGGACCATCGTAAACTAAACTTAATTATATCAATAAGTGACAATAAAGTTAGTTAAATGTAGTTTTATCACTGTATCAAATCAGTACTATATCTAAAATCATATTGTTCTATTTTATCTGGCCATTCTAATTTTGGCATTAGATATACAATTTTCGAATAGCAGCTGCGAATATGTTAATAAGTACTTTTATCTAAATTTAACATCTCTACAATCGCACACAAGTATTTCACATTCCAGCTGCTTTACAACGAGACTTGTATCTATTGATGATAACATCGGCAAATAATGAATAAATAAACCTGAATATTACTTATGCATTCACCTGTACACGTTCTAAAAAGTCAAGTTCCAGACGAAATCGTTTACGGAGAGTTCCGTACCTCATTTACTCATTGTTATCATTTACCGTTACTCATTGATGTGGAACATCTACTTCGTCTCGCCCTTAACGTGACGGCAAATGGAGTGACGCTATCATTTCGTGATGCCCTGCGTCGCCACTTTTGAACACTTTTGTGTGCGCGCGTATATCAAGGCTGGTGACTTGGTATACGCGCGGTGTTTGTGGTAATATGTGCATATTGGTTACTTGTTTAGATCTTACGTAATAAATTCTTATTAATTAATAAATATAAATTGAAATATTAATATAGATATATCATCTGCTATGCGTGTAATTACGCCATCAGCCCTGCTAATAGGGTTGCCAACCGTATTCTAAAATAGAGTATTGTACTCTATATTATTTTTGGACAATGTTAATCAATGTTTATTATACTAGTGCCAGTAACCCATATAATATGATGCTTACCTATTAGGTATCGTGCCGTAGGTAGCGGGAAAATAGGAACGGAGCTTCGTTAGAATTGACTGAAAATAAGCTTCTGATCAATGTAAACCCAGAAACTCAGTGTTTGATTGTTAAGAGTCGTATAACTCTTTGAAAAACAATAAAAAAAGACATTCAGACGAATTGAGAACCTCATTTTTTTGAAGTCGGTTAAAAATTGACATGTGCCGCAAAAAGTACAAAAAAATACCTTTTTAAAAAGGGTATATTCGTTTTCTTAAGTCCGTTATTTTATTAAGCTTCTTTGAAATCAGATTGACTCTATTTCGTTAAAAAAATTGGCAACCCTACTTGCAAAGTTTCTGTTCAGTTGCTAGATTTGGTCTGTACTCTGTAAGAGTTCTGAAGTTGTATGTAATATGTATGTGCATGTGTACATGCACAATATTATCCCGCTCAGATCCCGTCCTAAATCTTAATTAACGCAGGCGAAGCTGCGGGTAACAGCTAGTACACAGTAAATTAAGATATATATTTTTAATTACAACGTTGTGTTAATCAAACATGGCGGATGATATATATAAATACATTGTATTGCGGATACGCGGTACGGTTCGGTTGGTGTTTTTTAGAAACGTTGCCTTAGGAACCGGTCTAATCTTTGATTATGTCGTCGTAACGGTATGATTATGGCGTGGGTAATATATATGGGGCCTTGAGGTTTGACGTCTTGATCGGGACCTACCGCAGTCGCGTGCAGGTGTTGCCCGCTACAAAAAACATAGTGTAACGCGGTGGCATTTATTTGTGCCTTTAATTAATTTTATTCAAAAGTTAATTGTATTTTTCATGTGCCCTATACCGTTTTCTTGATTATTCTAGAACTTTTATAAAAGCTTATTTGTAAGCGTAAAGAGCTACGGTTTCTCCCGCGTATTTTACATTCCCGCGGGAGTATGGGGATAAATTATAGAATTATGTTTTTCCGATGTGTAAGCTATTTTTTTTAAGTTTTATCAAAATAAATTTAGTAATTTTTGCGTGAAAGATGATAATAATAATAATAATAATAATATCTATGGACGCTTTTTACACCACGTCAATCTGGTCCCGTGGTAAGTACTCGAAGAGACTTGTGTTACGGGTACCAGACAACGGAATTACATATATTTAATACGTTTTTATGTATATGTCCCACTGCGGGCATGGGTCTCCTCTAATATCTGGCGAGAAAGGTAATGGGCCATAGTTCACCGATGCGCTGGCCCAATGCGGGATGGTGTTTCTTCTTCTTCACACTACTTCACATACCTTCAAAGACATTCAATCTCATAAGGCATGCAGGTTTCCTCACGATGTTTTCCTTCACCGGTGAGCGAACTATGGTCTCGTGTTCAGGGTGCACTTAGAAATTTAGAAAAACCCATTTCAAGGCACACACAGGGGTTCGGTCGGTCGAGTCCACCCACCACTGGACCATCGTCATCATAAGGCTCCTTCTTCTTAATTGCCTCCATATGACATACAAAGACACCTAGTTACCTTCGCAGCTCGAAACAGACCTCGTTAGAGGTCAATCAACTCATGCTCTCGGCCACTATTTTGAAAAGTTACCCTTTCATACCATTAACATAAAATATTTTGTTGCAGTGCCAGTGCGAGGATCAATACTGCATAGAAGCGAAGAACAGGATCGAAGTATGCCGTCCACAGGTGTTGAAGGGAGCGGCCAACGCCACCTCATCCTGTCGCCTCTCCCAGCTGATCTGTTCAGCTGATGCTCAATGTGCCACGGCTCTCCGCTACTACAAGCAACTCTGCCGGTCTGTGTATCGTGGACGTAAGTGTTCTAACAAGTGCCTCAATTCCATCGAGATACTGAGGAAACAGGATAAGGCGGCGGCTCTAACCGCCTGCCAGTGTGATGGCAACGAGGAATACGACTGTCCCAGGATGCAGGACAATCTCGCCAGGCTGTGCTTCCACAAACACAAAAACCATACAAAGAGCCGCGACAGAGGCTTCGAAGAGAGACATAAAAAACCGCACCATAAAGAAGTCGCTTCATCAGCTCACAGCATATTCACATGCAGCTTATTGGTGTTGTCATTATTTGTATTTAAGTTCTCGTGACCTACCTCTTACCTCCAAGGCGTAAAGGTAAGGATTATTTCAATACAACTATGGCCTCACAAAAAGTCTTTTTTCAATAAAAAAAAGTGGCGAAGGAATCGGCAAAATTTTAGGGGTGACTTCCAAGGCTTTAGTATTTATAGGCATAACCTCCAAAGTATTGATAGATTGATTGAATCTATATGAAATAGTCCTTACTTTTTACCTCGATTAGCTTTTAGTAAATGATTTGTAAATATGTAAATTTAAGTATTTATAAAATTATGTACATTATGAAGAGGATTCGCAAGGGCACGCGTTAAAAGTAGATGTAACTCTAAATGAATGTAATATTTCTAAATGTATGATGTAGGTACTCGAAAGAAACATTAAGATTTAATTTAGAATTTGAGATGTATTGATATATTTATATAACTTAACACTCAACGTTTGTTTCACAATGCATAAAGTGGTTGTTGAAAATGTAAATGTAATATGTATTTGTATTCCTAAAGTGAACGTGAAAACTCTAAATGTCCATAAACTAAAATAACTCTATACTTAGATGTGAAATAGGTATAAAACTTGGAAGCTCTACATATTTAAACCATAAACCTGAGGTAGACGTCGAAGTTCTAAATAATTGAACTATATACCTCAAGTAGATGTAGAAATTCTAAATGTTTCATTTATATCCCTCGATTAGACGTCGAAGCTTTAAATGGTTAAACCATATACTTGAAGTATACGTCAAAGTTCTAAATATTTGAACCGTATTCCTGCGGTACTCGTCAAAGTTCTAAATCTTTGAACCGTAAACCTGAGGTAGACGTCGATGTTCTAAAGGCTTGAACTATATACCTAAAGTAGACTAGAAGTAGTAAGACGTCGAAGCTCTTAAAGTCTAAACGGTTAAACCATATACTTGAAGTATACGTCAAAGTTCTGAATGTTTGTATACCTTAGGTACTCGTCGAAGTTCTAAATGTAAGATATCTGAATCGGTTTTTGTAGGCGCTTTCGCCGCCCACAAACGCGCGCGGGCGTCGCTATAAATACACCGTTGGCGGTGGTCCGGTGACAAATGCTGCGTCGCGCTACACCGATTGATCTAATATTTGACACATATAACATGTCAAACAAACTAATTTACACGTCCATTTTCATCACACGTATAGATTAGTAAGAAAACTGGAGGGAAGTGGACTTGAATGCTAATTCCGGAAGACATTTTTGGCGCCATTTTGAATTTTATTATTTATGGTTTTATATTTTATAATAATGTTTGTTCTTATTAAAATAGCTTTATAGCAGCTGTAAGTAATACATTAATTCCCAAAAACACAGGAATTTGTGTAAAATAGAAAAATAATAGGTATTTATTGCCACCGACAAAAAATATATAATTCGAAAATTTAAGTTGACTTTTGACATGTTAGTAGAAGGGGATGTTAGGGATTCTTATGAGTACAACACTATGATACAAATGCCAGGGGTTTGAAGTATATCACATATCTAACATCTTTGTCTAATATTTCTTCGGCTGCTCTTATTTAAGTCAATTAACAAATAGTTTGTTGTGTTTGAAATGTGTTCTGTCTCGTGGCTGATAGTTTACAAACTTATGCCTTAAAAAACTCAAAAAAAAACATACGAAAAGTTCAAAAGTTCGAGAACGTTGTAAAGTTTTGGTTTCTTAGTACGTGAAACTTAGTTGCCCTGTAATGAAGAGGTTGGGCCCGTAACCGGTTCCCTCAGCAAGGTCTTATGATCGTTGGCAAAAAATATTCGAGCCGCCCGAGAGTATTTGAAACTGAACACCGGGAGTATACGATAATGATATGTTTATTTAATTTTTTTTTGTTTTCAACACGCAAATAGTTTTTCTAAATTTCGCTTGGTAAAAAAAGTTTATAGCGTTCGCTTATGTCACTTGTTGAAATAAAATCATGATTTATGAATTTTATCGTGGCTAATTAAGATTTATACATCTCTATGTTTAGTCCACGGTATCTATGGTCATAGTTAATAGAAGCAGGCGTTACTTTGCGGAAATCCATTTTAATAAGATATTAAAATTGTACTTATATTAATTAGCAATATTTCCCGCGAGCCATGCAGTCCTTACAGAAAGTCAAAGTGTGTGAGTGAACGCATATGCATGCATATAGCACCGCCCTCCTTTTCCACACTGTATATGCGTACACTCGCATGCACCACCACACACTACCATAAAATACCACCACCACAAAATATATGCACGTTTCGCCTGTCTCATATTAGGTGTTTCCCCCACTATCCCCACCAAGTAACCGTATTTTAGTACATTTTTATTTGTATATTTAACAGTTTTATAGACAGTCAACGCGCGTTATCTAGGAAGGAATGTTAGTTTTTTTTTTACTATGACCGCCAAATGAATAAAGTTTTTACAGCCACATATTTTAGTACGGACTCATTGTAGTTGTGTATGCATTTCACAAACAATTGTTCACTAATGTTTCTTCGCCAGAATCGTATATATGCATAATGCACATCACGATTGCCAACAATTCAAATCAGCATTGTAAGTTAGGTAAAAAATGAGTTTGTAACGGCATTTACTGTCAAATACAATTTTCATCATAGATTATAATGTCATGTTTTAATAGTTATATTCAACTATCCACAGATTTATATAACTAGCTGTTGCCCGCAGCTTCGCCTGCGTTAACTTAGACTTACAACGGGATCAAGTAAGCAAAATAAGTAACCTTTCTGGATGATTTTTTACACCTTGTGTCCGAAAAATCCAAATATCTTACCCTATTTTTTTCTAGGATAAAATTTAGCCTGTGTTAATCGTGGATAATGTAGCTTTCAAACGGTGAAAGAAATTTTGAAATCGGTCCAGTACTTTTTGATCCTATTTATTACAACCAAACAAACAAAGTTTTCCTCTTTATAATATTAGTATAGATAGTATAGAAGACAGATGGAGCATGCCGAACATTTCAAAAGCGAACACAATCTTATATACGTTTAAAGTACAACGCTATGTCAAGCACCTGAGAGCGCTTTTTAATTTGTATTCGCGTTGGTGGCATCACTGGCGTGTTCGGCATGCTACATTTGACTTTATTTATAAATATATGCAACAATCATTGAAAAATGTTCAGACTGAAATGTTTATTAATGATTTATTATTATATCACAATCAAAAAACATTCCAATAATGAGGACGAAAAGAGGAGTTACTTAATCTTAAAAATTGATATTTTGTAGTGATTGTGTACCTACTGTCTTTGAGCTTTGACATGAACTTTTAAAAATCAAAGGCGTTCAATCGTACTTGCATGCTTAGCGAAATGACCTAATATATTTTTTTTTCACGAAAAGCACTCATAATATGTCTATTACAATCTTAACACACTTTTTTTTGTTTTGTGTTGTATTTTTATCATTATTGTGTGTTTATTACTGTCTGTATTTTAAAGATTTCACGACATAAAAGTTCGGTGTATATTTTTCGCATAGTTAATAATTAAAAATTAAACATATAGTCTAAATTTAGCATATATATGAATTATTATAAATCCTATCTTACACAATTTTAATTCTTGAAATATGATCTAATAATATATATAATTCGTTGATGTATAGAGAAGGGTCATTGACATGTCATTAAGAAATATAATGTATTTTTAACGTATTGATGCCTATATTAATTTCATGATCAGAATCATTTAAAATCATTTATATTTTATGAAATATCACGGTACCTAAATATTTATGTTCACTCTAAACTTGATGTAACTATTGCATTTGTAGTATTTTAGTGCAAATTATTATCACACTAGCAGTGCCCCGCGGTTTCACTCGCGTACTTCTCATTCCAGTGGGAGTACAGGGATAAATTATAGCCTATGTATTTTTTGTAAAGTTCCATTAAAATTCATTCAGTAGTTTTTACGTGAAAGAGTAACAAATATCCATACTCACAAACTTTTGCGTTTATAATATTAGTAAGATTTCAAACTGTTACGGGATATTTATCACGTTTTGCATTTATGCTAAGCAAAGCTCGATATTTCCGCATTGTCTACGTCTGGTTCACGAGAGACTTGAAATAAATGACCTAATGACTGCCTTTTAACTACATAGTACATAGACTATAGTAACATTTATTGTTAAAGACTGTGGATTATTTATTTTAAGTACATAATTATCTGAAACAATTTTGCCTTTGTCTAAATATATTATTTGCTGTGTATGTTTTGTGTAACTCGATAAAAATGATAATTGTAAGCGTGTTTATATTTAGTTGTACATTATAGTGGATTTTAGAGTTTTGTATTGAAGAGCGCAGTAACCACAGTTTACCAAAGTGAGATTATTAGTTGGTACAATGTGTAAATAAAATAAAATTAGTTTTAATATATAAGTTTATCGTACAAAGTATTTTAGATTAAATATTTATTAAAGCTTAAATTAAGTATTTTAAGGTTGTTGTATTTGTTTCGTTTGTTTGTGGTTTCCTCATAGGGGTTTAGTTGTATTTATTTTGAAGTGAAATAAAATTTTCTGTTTTCATACATTGTCTATTATTGATGCCTTATAATATTATCAATATAAGCGGCCATTTTTTATGTCACTGGCCACTACTATTTCTCGAAGTGAGGTGAGAAAGGCCTAAGCTTAATCACCATCCGGTCCATTCATTCAGGGAGGTCTACATTCAGCTGTGGATGGATAAAGGCTGGTAATGAAGATGTTTATATCGCTTTTGGTGACTACCTATACACTAGCCTAGGGGATAGTAAAATTCACATGAAAGACGAACACACACAATCAATGAGTTTTAGGTGTGTACCTACCTAGAATAAATAAATAAATACTACTTACAAGCGACGATGGTCCAGTGGTGTGTGGACTCAGCCTCTTGCGATAGGTTCCGGGTTCGATCCTGACCCCCTGTATGTGCTTTGAATTAATGAGTTCTTCTAAAATTTCTAAGTGCTCCCCAATCACGAGACCATCGTTCGCTCACCGGTGAAGGAAAACATCGTGAGGGAACATGCGTGCCTGATGAGATTGAAAGTCTTTGAAGGTATGTGAAGTTCACCAACCCGCATTGGGATAGAGCATCTGTGAACTTTGGTCCATTACCCTCCTCGCCTGATTTCGGGGAGGACATAATATAAGAGTTGATACTTTACTTTTTTTTACTTTTACTTACGAGCTTCGTGATAAGTAAGAATTTGAGTTACGGATACTATTAGGAAGGATTTTTTTAAGAAAACACAACACAATATACACGTCCATGAACCGATGCAGACATCTATAATCATAATACAACTTGTACAAGCCTGGGAATCGAACCAGTTACCTCTGCATTAAGTGTAAAGTAGCCAGACTACTCGACTAGCCGGCAGAGAATGAACGCCAAGATGGTCGATCCCTTACCACTCGCATCCAACACGGATCAGCCACTGCAGGAAGATTGTCTTCACAGCTGGATTATGGCCGATCAACATCTAATCTAGTCTACACAGCCTCTACTCTTGAACCTCATCCTATCGGCCATCCGTTCTCCTGAGCACTAAGCAGGCCACTGCCACTTCAACGAGGTTATTCTTTCGCGGTCTTCAAGTCGAATCCTATCTGCCACAGAAACACCCAGCATAACACGCTCTGTACATAGTCCTTTTATTAATCGACTTCAAAGACAAGAGGTTGTCAATTCGTCTGTGTTTTTCTTTTTACCTTACCCCATTATTGTTACTTCTGTGATAGCAGATAAGCACACAAATAAGACTCTACCGACTTTAAAAAATTAAATAATGAGATGGTAAACGCAAATACATATTAAACATTTATAGGAGAATATTTGTTTATAAGTCGTAGGCACAAAAATTGAAGAAACGGTATTATTTTATTACTTTTTATGAAGAATTAAAGAAGAATTGAAGCAACGAAATCATTTTATTACTTTTAAGCTCTTTATATTTCGAAGTCAGTTTTATTTTTTTATTTTTCTATAATCCATAGTCCCTAATTCGTCAGATTCGTTTTGCTATGGCATTGTGTCATGTATCTAGAAAACTGACTGACAAAGTCTGGTTTCAGAATAAAGGTCCATATTATGAGGTTAGGTAGGGTACAAGTAAAAACTTTAGATATCTACAGACATGATCTTAAAGTGCTTATCCGCCAATCCATCTGTAGGGAAAAAATGCTACCGGGTGGTGTCTCGTCAAATTTTTTTCATCAAAAATTTTTCTATACACTTTTTTGAAATTAGTTTGTCATTCTAGTTCTATATAAGTTTGCTTATATTATACTAGCTAAACCCGGAAAACGTTCTGCTCTTATGCCTGATGAGTTTAAAAAAAGGCTTTGAAGGAGTATGAAGTTCAATAACTCGCATTGGGACAGCGCTCGGTGAAGTATGGCACCCTCATCGCCTCATTTAGAGAAGGAACCATGGCCAGCAGTGGGACTAAAGGTTTGATACTTTACTTATACTTTTATTGTACACAGCTGTGTTACAACAAAAACAATACTGTGTAAAACAAAAGAACTGATAATATTGGAAAAGATGAAACAATTTTTATAATACATAATAATAATATGTATGAACCACTGGAAAACCTTTTTTCAATAAGAACTGCATTCAAATCGGTTCACAGGTATAAGAGCCAGTCAAAGGAGACGTTTCATCTTTCAGGGTCCATAACCCTAGGCCAACTTGATGTACAGTTGCTAGGGGTGTTTCATAAAACAATCATACGAATTAACATTTAAATTTGAAAAAAAATAACCTTGTTTTCGTGTACAAAAATATTTTCTGTCGCGCTGTTCGGTTTATCTATCTATGAAGCTATTATCCATGAAACAATATATTTTTCAAAATATGTCTTAACATCCGATTATTAAAATACGATAGTAGGAAAAACTCATTCTTTGCTCAGAATTCATGCACGCATAAATCATTCATTCAATAAGGCTACAAAACTGGTGCTTGGTATTGACAATCAAATTTATTTTTGTACATAAAACAAATGAAAATCCGAATGTGTTAGTATTTTTAGTGCGATAGTCTTATTTTTGCCGTTATAATATTATATGTACATCATGCTGGCCTGAAATGAAACATCGCCTTTATAACATCTCTTTTGGCGTTGCGGATTAAAATATAGGAAGCTTTCGTGTGAGGCCATTGATTTATAAATGGCCCTTTACAATATAATAGCTGTCTGTCTGACAATTTTTTTCTAAAATCTGACATTTTTTTAAGTTTACGCGATTTTCACTCATTATGACACAACTTTAAACGACGGGCATGTAAAAATCTTAATAAACCGCCATCAAATCCGTAAAAATTGTCTCACAATTTTAATACAATTTTTTATTAAATTGTTACTTTCTAATCTAATCTAATTGTTAATATTACAAATATAATAATACAAATGTTAACCAAATAATGACAATAACATTATACTTACTTATACAAATTATATATTATAGTTATTATATTATATTGATAGTTACCTTAGAAAATTAGTTATTATACTATATTTTATAAGTAACTTACTTATAAAATATAATATAATAACTAAAATATAATATTATTAAAAGGAGTCCCTTTAGACAACTATCCGAAGATACTGGCAGCGTCCCCTTTGTATAGCTAATTTTTATTATATTTTTTAATCTGGTAGGATATCAATGATAGTCCACACCTGATACAGGAATCTGATCGTCCCTTCCCATCATAGTGCTGACATCAGTAGGGCGATGCGACATCCGTTCCCATGGTAGTTTGCCAAAATAATCACGTACGGCTGTGGCGGCCAGGACAGCTATTCTGTAGGGTCATCAGACATGAGAGTGCTTGTCATGGAATATCCTGAAGGGCGCCATCCGGTTGGGCGTGCGAAAAAATTTTGATGTGTTAAAAAGTGCCTCTTTACTCGATTGCGTCGAGAGTTATGTTTTTTTAGAGTATGCACGTACACATATGCATATACCTACAATCTACATGTCTGTATGGCTGCTTTTTTGCACAAAAGCCTGGGTGGATTTATGGATGTTAGATGAGAGTTAAAGTTATTTTAATATCTAAACGAATTTTGTGTAAAATTATACATTTTTAGTTGCATTTTTTTTAAGGCAGGATAGATTTTATTTTCTAAATTGTTTAAATTAAATTAATTATCATTAGTTTGTATATCATCATCATCATCATCATTATCATCATAATGATGATGATGATGTAAAATAATATATTGTAACATATATATTATGTTACATAGATTTAGTTACGAGTTATGTACTATTTATTCGTTTTTTAATACTAAATTCATATTCCGCGCGCGAATTTCTTCATTCGCCTACTCGATTACTATTGGTCGTGTCATATTACGATGTCACGATATGTGGAACGTTTTGAAGTCGTGGCGTGCCGGTTACGGACCGGTCGATCGTTTTTTTTCTGCCTGAGAGTGCTGAGGAGCGCACACGCGCCGCGTTATATTTTAAGTGGGGTCCCAGGCGTTGCTGTCGTGGTCGGTGCGGTGCTGTCCTGGGCGTGGCTGAGTAGCTGTTTACGGGGACCAGAAGGAAGCAGACGACGGGAACCAGAGCAGCTGGGATCCCACTTACCCACTACCCACTTATTCACTTACCCACTGACCCCACGGATCCCACTACCCAAGGATCTCACTGATTCCACACTTCTCCCGACCTCTCTCTTCGGGGACTGCAAACCACAATACTAGCTTCGGTCCTGCTCACCGCCACGCTGAGCAACGGGACGGCACGCTGGACGAAGCACGGACCACGTGGCACGAGACACGGACGCAGCCTTCGTTAAGTTCTCTTTTCAATTAGCTCCCAACTTGATATCAGGAATAACGAACCCACGCTCTCTTTTAACTTATAATCAGCTATTTTAATAATTAATTAATCTCATATTTTTAATAGTAGTGTAATATTTTTCCAAAATTAACTTAACATTTTTATGTACAATTTAATAATTCGATAATATATTTATAACTTTTATACCTTTTATTTACATTTATTCCCATTTATAATTTCATTTATATATCAATTTTTTATAACCGTAACAATAAAACGCATTAATTGTTTGTATAATTATGTACTTACTTAATGTAACTGCTGTTTGACATTTGAATGATTTGAATTTTGGTATTATTATTTGTATTGGTAGCTTATTATTAATTAATTTTGGATTTATTTATTATGCTACGGGTGAAACCTGAATTAAATGAAATCTTGATTTTTTAATTTTTAATTTTTCTTATGGTTTTATTTAAATTAACTTTACGCATTATTAAACTTTTTACATTCTCGATATTTCAAAATATCTTAAAGCAACTATTATGGGAATCATAATTGGTAAATCTAAAGGCGTTTTTCGCGTGGGCATTAGGAAACAATATATCAATCGGGACGGACCACCTCGCTGGAGAGCATACCAGCGTCCACGCCCCCGGGGATAAAGCACTGCTCTACACGCTTCTCCGTGCGCCAGCTATTAGTGATACGACAGCTTCGTATTAGCGATCATCATCATCATCATCAACCTTTTTCCGTCCACTGTTGAACATGAATGCATACTAGACGACGTAACACCCGACACTGAGATAGAATCAGCGACCGCATTGAAAAAGTCGACATGACAGTTGAAGGAATTGAAGCTTTAGCTACCAATCATTATGTTTAATAATGTCATTTATGTCATTAACAGGCAACCGAGCAGGTGGAGACATGGACATTCGAACAACCAAAGGTTGCCCCACTTTTCCATATAGCCCCAAATGGGAACCTTATAAATCACACGAAACGCAGAGTATGGGTGTCTCTTTACGATATAACGTCACATTACGTTCGTAAAAACATTATTTTAAAGGTTTTTAAAGAACAATTAGTTTATGTAAATAATAGACAAGTATATAATTGGCGACAACCCTAGCTTGAAACAAATTGTCAATAAATATTAGCATACATTAAATAACAGTACCTGGTTGACCGAGCATTTGCTCGGTACCCTAATAGTCCAGTGTCGATAATTTTTGAAACAAAATAAAATCATAGTAGGATGAAACTCATTAGAAAATGACGGGAATGTGATAAAAATGAAAGGAAAAATAAATTACGGGCGATCCGAGTTCGGGAAAAGGGAGGGGGTGGATTTTAAGGGGGGGAAATGGTTTATCTCGATTTCCGGCAAAACTACAAGTCCTATGGAAAAGAGATACATGGCAAAGTTGTAGGTAATAAAAAGATCTACAACTTTTGTTTAAACAATTTTTTTACATAACCTCAAAATTGATGTGTAAAATTCAATAACCAAGTTTTTGGTTTTTTATTTTTATCATTTTCAAAATAAAATATTTTTTATAGGAAATTTGGTAAAAACTTACCTTATTATGTTCTGAATACACTGTAATTTATTAGATTTAAAAGATTTACTTTTTCACCTTATTTCAACCTAATATCTGAAAAGGAAGACTGTTTTTCAATCGAAAATTCTCCTGTCAAAATATTAGCTTTTTTAAAAAAATCGGTGGCCTTTTGGTTCGTTAAAATCTCTTCTTTCTGATGGTGTAAAAAAATATATACATTACTATAGTAAATCTCGAATACTGGCTAACGATTTTTACAGCTGCTACGAAATAACAGGTACGTAAAAGTTTTAGATGCCTTATATAATATTTGTAGATGCCTATTTATTGCTCATTTAAGATAATTTATATACTTGAGTGACCTACGGTAAATTTTAGCTAATTCTAGATTTTTTTTTTTTTTTTTTTTTTTTTTTCGGTTGGATCTATGCTAATGGTCCTAGTGACCGTTATGCGTCATCGGAAATGGGGTGATCCGGTTGGATCATCCTATGACGTTAAAAATTTGGGGGGTTGCCCCCCGCCATGTTCATGGCGTCGGGTTTGTACCTAACTTGGTAAGCTACGGTCGACTGGTTTGGAACGGGTGACGTTAGAAACCTATCGTGAGGGCCGGCCCTCCCCTCCCCCGGTAGCGGGGGAGGCGGGTCAAGCGCGGGACCCGAGCAAGCTGCCGATAGCAGAGTGCTATCGGTGATTACACGGTCTATATTGGTGTCGACTCGTAGCTGATCTGAGCCTATGCTGTCGCGGTTGATCCGGATCAACTGGTCAACGGAGTGTAGGGTTCGACGTCGCATACGACCCCGGGGCCCATGCGGTGTGAATGTGTGCCTAACAACGGCTGTGTTATGTCTGAGTGTGTGTTGTAGCTTACGTCGCGCTTCAGCGTCGCGCTTTAACAGTTCTGTGATTTTATCAACAGGATCGGTTATGACATTCTTAGGTAACCTAGACTTATTAGGTGCTAAGCTATCGGGGGTGTAGTTTGCCGCACTCACGACGAGTGGGTTCGGGTGGAGAAGTGCCTTTTCGAAGTGACGTTCTGACATCGCTTTGAAATGGCCCCTAATCGAATCTAGTCTGAGGTCGCGATGTAGGTCGATGTTTCTTACGTACCACGGGCAACCGGTTGCCACACGTAAGAATTTATTTTGGATCGTTTGGAGGCCTCTGAGTCTATACTGAGGCACATGCGCGAATGCCACACAGGAGTATGACATGATGGGGCGGATACATGATTTATAGAGGGTGAGCTTGTGCCTGAGGGGCATTTTGCTCTTTTTGTTTATGAGGAAGTACAGTCTACTACTGACGAAACGGGCTTTTTTAGAAATCGCGGCGATGTGTGGTCTAAACGACATCGACCTGTCAAGGGTGACCCCCAGGTACTTGACCTGTCTAACTCTGGGAATAACGACGTTATTTAGTAAGATTGGTTTCATCGTGAACCATGTTTGTCTGCGTTTAGGTAAGCGTGTCTTTCTCTTACGAGAGAAATGAATCGACGCGCTTTTATCGGGGTTAATAGCTATTCTCCATTTTGCGAACCAGTTGCCTAGTTCGGTGACGGCACGTTGGAGAAATAGCGATGCTCTATTAGCATTAGGGTGGGTAACGTATAGAGCTGTATCGTCAGCGAAGAGAGCCAGTTTGACGTCCGGAGGTCTGGGGATATCTGATGTGTACAGATTGTATAGAGTTGGGGACAGCACGGAGCCCTGGGGGACTCCGGCCCTCAGAGGTCTCAGGGAAGAGAGGGTGCCTTCGACCCTATACCTAAATGACCGGTTTGACAGATAGTCGCGGATGATGATGACTAGCCTATCCGGTATTCCTAGCTTGTACAGTTTGTACACGAGGCCTTCGTGCCATATCCTATCGAAGGCCTTAGCTACATCGAAAAATACGGCGCACGTATCGCGGGAGTTCTTTTTATTGAAACCTCTGAGTATGTCTTCGGTCATACGGTGGACTTGCATTGGACAGCAGTGGTTTTCGCGGAAGGCGAATTGCTCGTCTATGAACAGGTTCTTTTCGCCTATAACGGCTTTGAGCCGCTTAAGCAGAACCCGTTCGTAGATTTTGCCAATCGAGCTTAGTAGACTGATGGGCCGATAGCTAGACGGTTCCGTGCCCGGTTTGCCGGGCTTAGGTATGCCGATAACCGTAGCTTCTTTCCATTGGTCTGGGAACCTACAGCCCTTTAGGAGGGCGTTGAAAATGCTAACCAGGAGGTAAACAAGAGCGGGTGGGAGTATTTTAATGACTTTGTTGGAAATCCCGTCCGGCCCGGGGGCCTTCTTGGAGTGAAGTCGTTTGATAATGTCTTGGACTTCTTCTACATCCGTCGGAGGGATAGGATCCCCCTCCGGCGGCGCAGAAGTCTTCGACTCTACTACCCTAATTACCTCCTCTACGTGGGAGCCTATGGAGGGTGAGGGGGTAGTGATGTTGGGGGTACACTGGCTCTCTAGTGTGTCGGCTAATAGTTCCGCCTTGTCGGCGTCCTCTAGTGCAGGCGCGCGATTTGGTCTTTTTAATGGCGGCATAGATGCCTCCGTTTTCTTTTTAAAAGAACGAGCGAGTGGCCAGTAGGCCACATGGGAGGGTGAGATTTCACTAAGGAGGCGATCCCACTTTTCGGCTTTGTGCTCTAAGATGCGTGTTTTAACGTCTCTTTCGAGGTTACGGAGGTCACGACGATACTCGTCCGCCGGGTAGCGAGCGTATCTGCGCCTTGCGGTGTTTTTGGCGCGTATGAGTGCTTTAATGTCATCCGGGAGCTCCCAGTGTCCATCGCTGGACGTTGAGATCTCCCTAGATGACTTTTCCATCGTCGCTACCAGATGGTCGGTAAGGTCGGAACTGGCCGCAATGGCCGCCTCGGGACTATCTATAGTGTCCGGGATGTTGTCGAGTTGACTCGAGCGAAGTGAATTTAAATTTTCGTTTAATAATTTAAAGTCGATGATCTTTTTCTTTAGATTTTTAGTATTATTCTCGGGGTTACCTAATTGAATTAATACTGGTCTGTGGTCTGAGTTAAGCTCGTGTACTGTTTGAATAGAATGCACCAGAAGGGATACATTGCGTATTATACATATGTCTAATATGGATGGCCGCACATTACTCCTATCGCTGTTTGCGAAGTCGTAGCGTGTTGGCTCATCTGGGGCGACTACTGTACAGGCTAGATCATCGACGGCGCGGCAGAGAATTATACCATTTTTATTGTTTTCTCTGCAGCCCCATGCCTGATTTTTACTGTTTAGGTCGCCGGCTATAAAGACGGCGTTGCCTAGTTCTAATAGCGATTTGAGATCGCTGAAGAGTAATGTTTTATTGCACGATTGATATACCGAGGCGATGATGATCGACTGATGGCCGGTCATGCTCACCTGGCAGACGGACGCCTCCAGTGAAGCTAGAGGCGGTGTGTCTAATGGGATGCAATGGAGTGTTCTTTTGTAATAAATTAGTGTACCTCCGAGTCGGGATCGCAACCTATCATTCCTAACGATGTTATAATTAGGGATACGCGGATTGCTATTACATGGTTTTAGAAACGTTTCCTGCACAAGGAGGACGTCAACATCGTATTTTTTTACGAAAATGCGAATTTCCTCTAAATTCGCGCTAATGCCGTTCGCGTTGAACGACACTAGTCGGAGCGAACGCGGTTTTGTCCTAGCCGTGGTAGCCATTTAAGGGCTTTGAGAGGGGGGGGACCTAATCTTGGCGACCAGGGTGGCATGTTCACTATATGCCTGGCATGTCTGCTGTAGGGTGGTGGCGGCGCGTAGTTTGCGGGCCAGGACGGCTAGCTCTTCTGGATCTATACCGCAGAGAGCCTGAGAGACAAACGCTAGGTTTATCCCGAATTCGTCGGTGGGGGAAGCGGGACAGCTGGGGGCTGCTCGTACCTTCGTACTTGCAGGGGGGGCTTGCTGCCTGCTTACTGCCGCTGGGGGGCTTGGAGGGCCCGGAGCGGGTTTTGCGGGTGCAGACGGCTGGGAAGCCGCTCTGTCATGCCACGCGTTCGTCTTAGGGGGCGGAGCGGGGACATACTTCTCCTCCCTGGGTCGGGTGGTGGATCTGGGAGCAGGACCAGGTTTTTTCCCGGCTCTCCTCCCTTTCCTTACCACCGCGGGGGCTTTCGGGCAGCCGCGGTAGTTAGCCGGGTGCCCTTGGCCTCTGCAGATGACACAGCTAGGTGGTTCCGTAGCTGTGGCCCTATCGCGGGGACAGTCGGGGGTCCCGTGGTCGCCGAGACACTTAACGCACCTGGGGTGCGCCTGGCAATTTCTTGCCGAATGACCATATAATTGGCAACGATGACATTGCCCTATGATGCCCCTTTTACGGGGGGACTCTACCTTTAGCCCGGTCATGTTACACACGGCCCGGACATTAAATATTGCTTTCGCCGCCGGCGTTAGCGGCAGGATGACAAGTACCATCTTGTACTTGAATTTGTTGCGGGGGTGGTACATCCTATGTACCTCCTCCACAGGGTATCCCTGGAGGATCAAGTCCTCCTTGATTTCGGACGGGTCCATATCCCGGGGGACACCGCCGATGACAACACGCAGTACGCGCTCATCTTCGAGCGCGTACGTGTGGTATCCTATTTTGTTGGCGCTTAAGAAAGCGGTCAACCTACGGTGGTCATTAGAGTCCGCCACTTGGACTCTTATGCCGTCTGCGCACGAACGTGCAGATTTGTATAAAATCTGCTTCGCGTAAATAGCCTTCGAGACTATAGTCCAGCTTTTTGTGTCCTGGACGACTATCGGGGGGGGCGCTTTCGTGCGCGTTTCGGTGTCCATGCCCTCGTTCGGGGTGGACGCCGATGTACCGGGCGCGGGGGACGCGACTTGGTCGCGCCTGGTGACCTGCGGCGATGATGATGATGCCGCTTTAACCTTGTTGCCCTGAGGGGGCGGGGTCCCTACCTTCGGAGCCTTAGGCGGAGGGGATGGCGCGGAGGACGGCGCGGACCCGGTGTCCGGGCGCGGCCTCTTCTTTTTGTTGCGGACTTCCGTGAATCCGCTGTTGGTGGTCTCCTCCTCGGAGGAGCTGCCGGCTACCGACATCTCCTCCTCTGACGGAGTTGACGAGCGGGAAGTCCGCGTGATTTCCGATCCGGCCTCGGTCGTGCCGTCGTCGATTGACGCGGCGGGGGACGCGAGTGAGTCGGTCGAGAACCTCCTCACTTTTTTGTTGCTTTGGCTACTGCCTGACTTTTGGATGAAAACTTTGAGTTTCGCATCTACGTCTGGTATGCATTCGCGCAGGAAAGCCATAAGGGCCTCTTTCGGAATGTCATTCATGAGATCCGCCATTGTTATATTGTTAATGGTTTTGAAACAAAAAACCGGTCGTCATTAAGACGCCATTGTGTTCCTACCCTCCCGCCTGGCGGGAGGTGTGTGACAAAGGAAATAATACGGTCGTCTACCTGGGCAGGTACCGGGACGCAACCCAAGTAGGTGTGTAAATAACGAAAAACTTACGTGTTCGGCTTCGGGAACACACTTTTCGCTATGCGAGCGATTAATAACGCGGCACTATCACAACGAACGCGACTATGTGGCACCGGAACACCACGTAATTACGAACGCGGTTCTAAGCGCGCGATATAACGGACGGGTTTAAACGCGATTGAGTCGTCTGACGGCCTCAATATCTAAGAGCACTTGTAAACTGTACGAAACGCACTAGGATGACGCAACACTGACTCTAACAATAGACAAAGGACAGTACTGGAGCACAGCCTTTGTCTACGAGAACAATGGAGCGCGAGAACTTGTACCTGCGCAGAGAGCGTAGGGACGGTAGGTCTGTACGTGTTGGCGGACACGCACCGAATGCTAATTCTAGAGAAGTGGGGATGGAGCTAGGAGGGTTTGGGCATAACTACATACCTGTTATTTCGTAGTAGCTGTAATAACCGTTAGCTAGTATTCGAGATCTACTATGATAATGTATATATTTTTTTACATCATCAGAAAGTAGAGATTTTAACGAACCAAAAAGCCACCGATATTTTAAAAAAAGCTAATATTTTGACAGGAGAATTTTCGATTGAAAAACAGTCTTCCTTTTCAGATATTAGGTTGAAATAAGGTGAAAAAATAAATCTTTTAAATCTAGTAAATTACAGTGTATTTAGAACATAATAAGGTAAGTTTTTACCAAATTTCCTATAAAAAATATTTTATTTTGAAAATGATAAAAATAAAAAACCAAAAACTTGGTTATTGAATTTTACACATCAATTTTGAGGTTATGTAAAAAAATTGTTTAAACAAAAGTTGTAGATCTTTTTATTACCTACAACTTTGCCATGTATCTCTTTTCCATAGGACTTGTAGTTTTGCCGGAAATCGAGATAAACCATTTCCCCCCCTTAAAATCCACCCCCTCCCTTTTCCCGAACTCGGATCGCCCGTAATTTATTTTTCCTTTCATTTTTATCACATTCCCGTCATTTTCTAATGAGTTTCATCCTACTATGATTTTCTTTCTTTTTTTACCTTTTTTGAAGGCATTGGCACCGGTCTATAAGTGATAAAATACGATAGAATTTTTCTTCCAAAAAAAAAAATGATCTTAAAAAGAAGGAAAAAAAAATTCGGACTGGAGATTCGAACCAGGCTCGTTCGAACTTAACTGCCTATGTTCACCACTAAGCTACCATGACATATTATTTGACAGCGAAATTTACGTTCGTATTCTAATCATATTTCATCGATGCCTCAAAACACGAATAAAAAAAAGTTTTCTAAAAATGTATCCTAGCTAGATCGATTTATCGCCGTTTTTAATACATGTATACAAAATTTCATGAAAATCGTTGGAGCCGTTTCCGAGATCCTAATTCTATATATATATACAAGAATTGCTCGTTTAAAGGTATAAGATATCAGCAGAGATATCACTTCAACACGGAGGATGCGACGCCTACGCAGAACGACCGGCAACATATGCCCAGGTATAATGTCATATATTTCAGAGTTTAAGAACTATTTGCGTCAAAGCCTATTGCCATTCTCCGACAAAACAATGAGAGAATGAAATATGATGTTTTTGCTGTACAATATCTCGCGACAAGTGAGAATAGTATGTGACGGAATTATGGCTGTTGAAAAGAAGTATAATGGCAGGGTCAGATATTTATATTTTTTTTATTATTATATTAATATGGTTATATTCATTACAATTAAATATGATTTGAAAGAGGCTTTTTTATAAGGATTGAGGTCATTTTATTCTATGCTTACTTCTCGCTTCTTACTGACCTTTAAGATCAGATTTTAAGAACTCGTGTATGACAGGCTCCCATGACCGGAGGGGTCGCATGTCCAAAGAAAGGCATTAGTGTCGTTTCGAGACACAACTTTCAATACTTGAAACTCGGACTAAAATAGAAAAAAAAATATGGAAAATTAAGCAATGTGTTGTTCATTAAAATAGTCAATTGTGGCAGTCGTTTGATAATGATATAACGTCCATTAAGCGGTAAGTCGTGCGACAGTGGGTGGTCGTTACCACTGCTCCAGTAATGCTGATGATTCGTAATTACACCTCCGAATAGTTGCATTACGCCATCATTGGACATCGTGTGTGGCGTATGGCTTATGGGTTTCGTAAGCAATCATCTGGGATTTACGGCTTTAATGAAAGGAGCACGAGCATGCAAACTTCTTTAACCTTGTTGACTTTAGTCTCTAGACCTATGAAAATGTAATGGTTTAGGTAAGCTTTTAGTCTCTAACTATGAAAACGTAATTATTTAGATAGGTTTCTAGTCTCTACCTATGAAAACGTTTACGTAGGTTTTAAGCCTCCACCTATGAAAATGTTACGGCTTAAATAGGTCTCTAGTAGAGAGTAGAGACTACCTATAAAAACGTAATGGCTTAGGCAGGTCTCTAGTTTATAGGTAGTCCAAGCAATATAGAATTTAAAAATAAGATTTTGTATTTCATAATTTAATTTTTAAATATGTCGATCGGAAAATAGTACTATTTTTTGACGAGTTATTTATACTGTGGGCAATGCTGGATCGCTTATTAATATATATATATTAAAAAGGTTTGTAAATATAATAAAATTGAAACGCAAGCCGGATTAGTATAGAGGAGCCGTTTTGTTGATTACATTCTATTACAAAGGCTAATCGCCAGATTAAAGCTCGTCCTGCTACCTGTTTTTGTATTTACACATAATTACACTCCAAAACCATACCCTTTTGTGTAATTTAACAAAAACTTATGTTTTTCTAGAGTAAGTTTCTCGGGCAATTGTTATAAGCATATTGATATTTTTTAAAAGCCAAATTTCTAATGGACAAGGACTTAACAAATAAAGGGACCACAATTTTATTTGAATATGAAGAATAAAACAGAATAAGCAAATTAACCGGTGAAGGAAAACATCACGAGAAAACGCCGAGACAAAGTTTTTGAAGGTGTGTGAAATTCACCAACCCGCATCGGGCTAGCGCACCGGTGAACTATGGCCCCTTACCTTCCTCGTCTGATTTCGAGGAGACCCGTGCCCAGCAGTGGGACATCCCACTTGTGGGTTATATATAATATATTACATATAATATATGGGTTGATTCTAAACATTTTCAGAAAAAGAGAAGATGAGATGACCAATATGTAGAGTCTAATTGTAAGAGGTCGACTTGATAATGATGATGATTATTTTTAATTTCGAATCCAAATGCCCATTGTATAGATTAGATTTCGTGGGTGTGACAAGCGCGTGTGGGGTATCTTCGACATGGCACCAGCGAATAGGTAATCATAATTCTTCAAAGAGATAAAATATCTGATTTCAAATAAATATCAATTTTATGACACTATCGTTTTTGGGGTTCCATTTCTTGGATAACAAAACAAAATCCCGTAATCTGTCTATCATGCTATCAAACATAAACCTACAAGGCCCTTGGGGCCTAGCCAAAATTTCAAAAGCGTTAGCGAAGTTCGAAAATGATAAAATGTATGGGATTGACATAAGGTCACGCTTAATCACGTGGTCCATGCTATACATTTTATTATTTCGAACTTCGCTAACGCTTTCTTAATGGCATTTTGGCTAGGCCCCCTTGCCATTGACATAGAATCTAAAAATTTCGGCAGAAGCTAGCTTACAGCAAAAGTAAAAATAATAAAAAACGTAAATCTGTTATGATAAAACAATAGTATTTATATTTATTATTATTATAGTATTTATTTATTATATTTTATTTGGTAAACAAACATGAAACAGTGCTTACATCTATAATAAATAATCCCTAAAAGAGACTTTTAAAAATATGTATTTGAATAAAATATTCCTGTCCTGCCCGTTTCCGCGTCATAAAGCAAAAAAGAGACAACTGACACTTAGCCCGCTTTACTGTCTGTCTTTGCACTGCCTGTCCTATGCCTCTCCGAAAAACAGCCAAGCTGTTTTACAAGACCGATGAAGAATGTTGGAAGTAGCTTAAAAGTAATTAGACGTCCCTCCCCCAGGTGAAGAGGTAGTGCCATGCTGCTTTGCAGCCGAATTGGGCCGGCACGACCGGGGTGGTACCTCTCGCTCACATAATACCGGCGTAAAGTGACAGTTATGCTGTCGCGTTTCGTGTGTTAATGATAGGGAAAAGGAGGGCAACGCATTTGCCTAACCTATGCTTGTGTGGATGTTAATGGGCGTCGAAAGTCGTAAGCTTCGGCTGTTCGATTGCCCTCCTATGATATAAAAAAAAGTAAATTAAAATCGGCACTTCTGTACTGTTATTTTAAGTATAGTAAGTAGCACTTTAGTTGTATTTAAAGAAAAACAGAAGCTTTTTTCAATACTTTTAAAATACCACAGAGATATTCCTTTGTCGA
Source organism: Lycaena phlaeas (assembly GCA_905333005.2). Classification (NCBI taxonomy): domain Eukaryota; kingdom Metazoa; phylum Arthropoda; class Insecta; order Lepidoptera; family Lycaenidae; genus Lycaena; species Lycaena phlaeas. The sequence goes on from HG995182.1 coordinate 8,664,423, forward strand.
CAAACAAAAATGAATTCAAATGAAGTATAAGTCCATTATACAATCTACACAAAACTTTGTTTTCTGCTTTCATTGTAAAGGATAAGCGAGCCTTAAGTGTATACCGATTTTATATAGTTCAGTGTATCTATGCCGGTTTTTTGCTCACGTAATAATAGCGTAACGTGACAGACGTATTTCTGTTCCTGTAGATTTGAGTGTAGTTTTCTGTGGCTCATAGGAGGAGTGAAAAAATAAGGTCAATGCATCTGCAGGGTACTGAGTCTTGCATCGTAAAACTAGATGTTTGTTAGCGTCGGTAATTATCATAAGGCTTTGAATCTGCTTGTTTGCCTCCTTATGACATAAAAAGGCTTCTCGAGCCAATCTTATATGAACTCGGACAGCGTTGTCCATTAGACAGCCATTTCACCCACAAATATCAAGCGGCGTCTTTCTTTAGTAAATCCTACATCGCCATTGCTCTGATAATGACGCCAAGTGAGTGATCATCTGAGCATAAGACATCTCGACGTAATAGAGTCGTCAACCGAGTCGAACGTGGAATAAATCATCGGGTTTTTATGAAAGCGTCCGCTCGGCGGCGACTTCAAACGCCCGCGTCGCGCTCCCCCGCACCCCCGCCCCGTACCCCGCGCCGACACAGCGAAGCCTCTTCATTAACTAAGACTTTGATTTCTTACCGATCGAATCGGTCGATTATACTGGTTACGACACAAATGAGGGAAATGGTAAAATATGTTCACATTGTTTGGAAGTTTTTATGGTTTTATATGTAATTAATATTTAGCAAATGTATTTATCTTCATTTTATGCTAAATTTATAATTTTTAGCTTTGTATCTTTGTATGCAGACAGGACAGAGTTTTTTTGAGTTAGGACAGGTATATTAGTAACATTTGATCGGTAAATTCATATGTGTCGTGAAAACAGTTTCAAAAACCAAATGTCACTGTATAAATAGTTATATAATAAGCCAAGCATGTGTAGGGTTTTACAGGAAGAGGTAGGCCAGTTATCAACTAGCGTAGCTGTAGATGGAAAATAGTTGACAATGATGATGATTAAGAAGATAGCTTACGAAGTACATTATTATTAAGTATTGTAAGATTACTGACAAGACTAATATTTTTAAGCTTACAATTTACACTAAACTAGAAGCAGCTAAAGCAAGCAAAATGCATATGTACAATGTTTAAGTTATTATGAATCGCGTTGGAAGTTGGAGTAGAAAAAGGTAGCCGTCGGCGAAGTAGGAGCCGCCCCGCGACCGCCGCCGATAGAGTCATTATCTTGCATTATTCCACACTGCATCTCAAACTTTGCACGGCTATATAATAGAACATGGTGATTATTTAGAATAATTTATTCATTTTGTGCAATTAACAAAAATGATTCTTTTACAAGCTTTTTTTTGTATATAATTTGATCAGAATACCTAAAATATGCATGCGTTGTAGGTCAGTAAGATATTCCATACAGATTTTGTAGTTACATCTTACATTTTTTTATACTTATTTTAGTATTAAAGTTTTCATGAAAATAGAACAATTGCAATACTTCAGTATTGAGTTTTTATTGGGATAGTGACAACATTTTTTTATGTTAGTAGTGGATTTGGCATGCACGGACTAATCCAAAATTAACATAATAACAATATGTTTGAAATTAATGTTAAAAATCTTATTTAAGGGATAATCGTAATAGGAAAACATTGTTATAAAAACCAATCATCAATAAAATAATATAATTATTATATACTAATATTTACAAGAATTTCAGTTATTATAATAAAACAACTTTTACAGACGTTAACGTGATTTATTTAGTTTTTTAATTTGGGTATGTGGTAGATACATTTTTATGAGAATTTGCTACGATTGACAGACATTTTAGTACTTTTTTTTCTATGGCTTTCATATACTAGATGTCGGTCACGTTAGCTCATCATCATCAAGTACAAGTAACCAAAAAAAGGTGTGTGCGACAGAAGTGAAACACCTGCTAAATGCTCAAATACAAGCAAGTATTAAACAGTGTGCAATATAAATACATACCGACATTTGCTCTCTCGCTCTTTTGTATCTGTGTCTCTTACCTGTCGTTTTTTCCGTTGCATCCGGTTTGAAAACACAACGATTCTAAAGAAGTTTCACTTCAAAAATAAAATTATTTTAAGTGTTCAAAAAAGGTCGAGCTATTTAAAAGTTTGAGAGCCGCTAGCCCGCTGATTAACTCGTCGAGCTGGCTCGGGCACAGGCCTGCCGGCCTAAGATGCGCGCCACGACAAAAAGACATATCTCTTCCGAAGAGAAACTCGTCGAAATTTTTACTTAAATCTTTAAAACTACGCAACGGATTTTGATTTGGTTTTTTTTAATAGATAGGACAATTCAAGAGGAAGGTTTATGTATATAATTTATTAAGTTTTTATATACATTAGCTAAGATATAACAATAATTGTTGGAGGTGTCGGAAAAAAAAATCCCGCGCTCTCTTCACGAGAGAGAGACATAATGTCTACATCGAAGACATAATGTACTAATGTCTACGGACGCAACATGCCATCGTAATTCTCTCGAATTTTGTCGTTCAAGTAAGAGAAATTTCTCGATGTCAATACATATGGACGAGAAGGGACGAGAAAAATTATAAACCCAAATATCTTACGTAACCCTTTTTTTTTCAGAATATAATTTAGCCTATGTTATTCGTTGAAAATGTAGCTTTCGAATGTCGAAAGAAATTTTGAAATCGGCACCGTACTTTTTGAGCCTATTCATTACAACCAAACAAAAAAACAAAGTTTTCCTCTTTATAATATTAGTGTAGATTTAGGTTTCTCTTATTACACTACCCATTCAAATCACGGCAACACGATTTATTTTCTTGCGTATTATTTTGATTTTGCTATATCTCCTAAAGTATTCATTTAATTTGCATGATGTAAAGGGGAAGATTAATCTTCATGAAGTGCTGAAGCTAATTAACTGATTTAAAATGATAAGGATTCATACAGTATTTGTGTAAATAACTTTCAAATTATCGCGTTATAATTGCTAATTTTTTAAAGTATTAAATGGATATAGTATGATATCCCTAATAGATAGACATATGCCATCGCGGACTTTTTTGTAGACCTATTTAAGATATACAATTCCACCATACATTATTTTGTTATATCTCAAAGGGTTTAGGCAGCGTTTTCGTTGAAAACTCCCAGGCGGGATTTTTTTTTCCGACACCTCCAACAATTATTGTTATATCTTAGCTAATGTATATAAAAACTTAATAAATTATATACATAAACCTTCCTCTTGAATTGTCCTATCTATTAAAAAAAACCAAATCAAAATCCGTTGCGTAGTTTTAAAGATTTAAGTAAAAATTTCGACGAGTTTCTCTTCGGAAGAGATATGTCTTTTTGTCGTGGCGCGCATCTTAGGCCGGCTGGACGCGTTGTTTTGACCCGCTATATGTATATACCTACATTATACACATCATGTTATTTTCTTCTCACTTTTTCCACTTTTTGCTTTTCGTTTCGACCTTGGACTCGTGTTTTTAGAAGAGTATTAGTGTATTGGGTTTTGTTTCTATTGCCACTGTTTTAAGTTTTATATAAAAATTCACATTTATCGACAGTTTGAGACTTCATAGTAACGTATTATTTAGAAGAAACACCACACTGATACTTTTATTATACTCTTACTACTTAATTTAACATATTGATAGAATTATAAATAGGTTTGCTGCTAATTAGTTCTTAAAATTCTTCAACCATAATCACCACCACAAATCCTTTACATTCAAAGCTGGATACAGGTCTCTTTCAATGAAGTTGCAGCACGGCCCAAGATTTTTCTTTCATATGAAATGGGAAGCATATGAGAAGAGACGAAGAAAATAAGCCAAAACCTCATTTATACATTAATATATTTAGCGTCAAGAAGTCGTTATATAATGCTTAAATAACCATTAAATGTAACGCTGTTGAAACATAATTTATGTCTGGCTAAAAGGCAAGGGTTTTGAAATATCATGTTCTATTGACGACTGATCTACTTACGTTTGTTTGATAAGTGACAAAATTACTTACCGTTCTAATCTAATAACAGCTAATCGATGTTTATAACTAAATAATAATATTTTTGATTAATTATGTAGCAATCAAATTTAACTGAACATAAAAAAGATATTAATATTCAAATATCTCTATTAAACCCGAACCGAACTTTCTAAGTTAATGCAGTATCAGCTTTATATAAATATAGTGTTGACTGACGTGTTTCGAAACCTGTAGCAAGGTAATGTCTTCATTCGATAAACGAGTAAGTAGTATGGAAGCGGGCTGTAATCATACCTTTAAAAGGGTACATCTTAATTATATAGTAGGAAATAATTGGTTGTCTAGGCATTCATAGATGTTCAAGATTTGGAGTGATGGCTATGAGAAATAGTTATTTTCATTTACTTATTACACATAAATCATGGACGTGAAAGAGACAGAGCACAGTAAAACTTAAATTTTTCAAATTTATGGCTGAACAATGTCAATTCGTGGCCCTGAAGTTTGAAAAATTAAAAAGCTACTTTGTCTCACGCTCAAATCAAAATCGCATTTTGTTCACTGTTGTCTCGCAGCAAAAGCGGCATGTTGATTTCTTTGTTATGCCATTAAAGTTGATTTTTCCTAATTTGATTACTCAGTTACAAGAAGAAGACGAACATTTTTTATATATAAGTATGGTAGCTTTAAACGTAGTTTTGACCAATTTTGATGCCAGTGTGCCTACCCGAGGTCCTGGCACCTGTGCGAAAGCATTTCACCGGCGACAAAAAAAGTGACAGAGGATTAAAATCCTGACAATATTGATAAAAATAAAAATATGTAATTAGTAAAACCTTTAAAATAAGTCAAGATGTGTGTAGCGGTAATATAAATTTAGCAAGCCTTAAACAGAACTAGAAGCGTATGATGCATTTAGCTACATTTTTAAACTAACATCGCTTTTATCAAGAAGCATTTAATATAAAATATTATTCTAGGTAGGTAAGCAAGACCTAATACTCAATACTACAAACTGCATTGAAATCTCTACATTAGGTACTCAGTGTGTATGTGATAGTAAAACAATTAAACATAAATGTCGATTCGACTTGAAAAACTATTTCTAGAAGCTTCTAAAGATTCTAACAAAGGAACAACAGTATGAAACTTATAAAGAACAAAACAACGAATGTATTCTAGAATATTTCTCAATCGTTGATGAGATTTAGAATAGGCTCGCATCCGGGATGACTGTGGGTGTCGGTGCCGCCCACCAGCGCCATTGTGGAAATGAGAGACGATTGTATTGTAATTGCTTAGGTGGATATGTTTGTGTCATTTTGTCATTATTTCACCACATGGCGGTTGATTAAGCAAGTAAAAAAACAAAGTGATGATCGCTTTGTTTTTATAAAGGTAAGGTAATTGTCATTTTCAGGAACGGATGCAAAAAAAAAAAAAGAAAAGCACCTACTATATCATATTTCTATGCAAAGATATAGCCATGTTTTCTCGTCCATATTTTAAACACTTACTTTCAAGGTTTAGTTTTCATAAAGTGTATCTTTGTCTAAGAAATAAACAGCTATGAATGCTATAAAATATGCAGGATTTGGCTAAAAATTTATAGATATTTACAATACATATTCTGTACTGTTTATATTAAAGTTTAATAAAAGTTTTTGAGGCCGTCTCGACCGGTTCCGTCGTTAGCAGATGAAGTTGTTACTCCAGCCTCCACTCGGCAGTTTTTGTAACGCCTCTCCCGACCTGATACAAATAAAATGCCCTTTTAATTATCCACCGACACGCTTCCATATATCACGGGTTTTAATGAGATAACATCGATAGAATCGACACTTAAATAAAATTTTAAATGACCAACATAAAGAAATAATTAAGGTTTAGAAAGAATGTCCTTTGATGATGTTATAATGAAGCTATATAAACTGCTTTCAAAGGATTTTGTAAAAAAATTCTATGGCTTTGTAGTCATAAAAGACCTGAAGTGGTAGGTATTTGAGTTTAAAACACACTTTACTACAAAACGTAATAAAAGTATAATATTAAACAAATAAAAAGGTAAAATATTAAACATAATACTCGCAACTTTATCAAGTCAAGGTGTAAATGTATTAATTTTATACGACAAAATTGCTTGATTAAAAACGAGCTAGCCTGCCTAAAAACTATAAAATATTTAATTGGTTTTTCTGGCAGCTTTTAAAAGTCCGGGAAAACTTTATTAAATATTAAAAATTATTGGGTTTTCTTGTATATTTTTTAATGAATTAAAAAAAAATATTCATTCGTTAATACAATGAAGTCACTATGATTTTAGTATTCACTTTTTAATACTTTTGTAAGTAATCGATTGTTGATATTATCTATTAAAAACGAATCAAAAAACGATCTCAGTAATTATGTAGTTTTCTCGGAGAAACGAAATAAAGTCAGGATGTTTGATGGAATATCCGTCACAGTAATGATATACTTTCCTGTAAATTATGAATAATATTGTATGCGTGTGGTACCGCTGTGAAGGCCGTGCATGAGGCGATAAAAAATTGGTAATAATAAACTTATACTGATGACTGAATGAACTTTTACTGATTAACATAAAATGTCTTTTTAATATACACGATTTCCTTTAATAACTTTAATAATATTGAAATTAATAAATAATAATAGCCGTGAATTTGATATCTGGACTTCACAAAGGTAAAATGATTTCGAAAAAACGTCTTTACGTTTTACTAAAATCATTTTAAAACACGTTTCATAAATGTTTATCGCGTAGGATAATCGCTTCATTTGGAAGATAAAGAGTATTTATGTAAATGATCTTTAGGTTTATTTGGTGAGACTTCGACTACGCGAGTTACATTATATTTAATGTAGCCTTATACTTCATACTTTTACGCGGTTAAAAATTGACTGACTGAAATCATTTTTATGTTTTTCGAAGATTTTTTTTATCTGTCTCGTTATTCCCGATAGTTGTACTATTATTTAGATAATATTATAGATTATAGATAATTGCAACATATAAGAAACATATTTAACTATAGTTACAATGTAAAAAAAAAACTTTTGTAAGTGTAAAAAAAAAGCTAAAATTACACCTTTCTGTATAAATACATTATACTGAGCATTATTCATAGTTTATAGTTATAACAGTAATTCCTATTCAACATAAACCCGTCCCGGCGTTCATGGTGCAGGTTCAATGGCACCGACCACGTAATTAACTCAGAGATCTTTACTAAGGCTTAATTGTGATTCTATAAAGTATAAAACAAAAAGTTCTCGTTAAAAGTTCCAGAAAGGTATTTATATTTATATACATTGAAATCATATAAAAATCTTGTGTCATTGTTTGAGTTTATACTACTGCGAAACGGTTTGATTTGTTTGTTGTTGTTGATTTGTTTAATCAGTAAGTCTGAGAATAGATTTATACCAAATTTTTACACCCCAAAAATATTTTTCATATTTGGACAATTCTTTTTGATTATATTTTTATGGTGTGGCATTAAAAAATACGATTCAGTCCTTTATTTTCTTCAACATCAACTCATGCATATTTTTAAAAGCGATGTTGTTACTTTTAAGGCAGAACCAAGTCTGTTGAGGCAGTAATTTGACTTACTTTGAAATTTACAAATTCTTGGCACGTGTATTTAGAAGTAACAAAAAGCATAATAAAACTAATTAGAGAGTTGCCGCTGCGAAATTATGTATAATCGATTTACGGTTGTGAATTATGGATGTCGAAATTTTTTCTGGAAATTTCTGTGGATGTAACATGTCAATCGACTTTTTTGCCTTTGCGTTTATGTGTTGTGCCTTTTAATGTTATAAGTTAATAGCAATACATATATTTTATTATATAGGTACCTTTTTCAATAGAGAAACATAAGTTAAGTGTAGTTTTTTTTTCGAAAGGTCTAGACTTTTAGGCCTGATGGCCTTTAAGCTCAATCGGTAGGTAACGCCAATCATTATGATAAGCGTAATGTGTCTATATAGTTTGTGATGATGTGGAAGGTTCGCGAGGTCATGGAGAATAATGCCCGGTTTCTGAATCGTTGGTCAAAGTGTATGTCAACTAACATGGCTGTTAATAGCGGTTAACATACGATTCTAGAGTCAAATTCGACAGCTTTACATTTTTACATATTAAGTAATAGTAACCATGCTTCCAGCAACTTATTTGACACTCAACAAGAGACTTGACAGTAGATTTGTTAATTTTTGCGTTAATCAGCCTTTCGGAAACGGGACGTAAACCATTTAAAGAATCATTAACTTTCCAGGTTTTAAAGTAAGAAAAGTAAAGTATCAACCCTTATGTCCCACTGCTGGGCACGGTTCAGCGAGGTGCTGCATTGGCCCAATGCGGGTTGGTGAACTTCACACACCTGTAAAGGCTTTAAATTTCATCAAGCATGCAGGCTTCCTCACGATGTTTTATTTTTCCAGTGAGCGAGCGATAGTCTCATGTTTTAGAGTGTAATTAGAAATGTAGAAAAACCCATTTCGAGACACACACACTTCAAGATTGAACCCGGAACCTCGAGCATAAGAGGTCGTGTTGCTCAAATTTTAGTTTTAATGTAAAATTAATCAAATTATAACATAGCGAGCTTTGTCCGCGTTAGCAAAAAAGAAAATCCAAATTATTTTATTTTTTTATATCCAATGAAAACTTTACAGCAGCCATGAACAAGGGAGGATTGTCCCTCCTCCTCCCGTGACCATGGTTGCTGTAACCGTTAACTTCATATAGGGCCGCCATTCCAAAGTCAATTTTATGCCACATGCCAAGCATTTGAAACAATGAAGATTAAAATATAAACAAAAGGCTCGCTATAAATTAAAGTTTACTTTCTCGCGGATGATTGCAATTATTTTTATGAGTTCTACAGTTATTTTTTTTGCCTTTTTACATAATATAACAATATTGCTAAAACAATATAAAAAAAGAAACATGCCAAGTGTGAGCCGTTTGCACGGGGATCCGTAGCTTTAAATGACAATATTATGATCTCAGTACGCGAAATAACATTTTTTACACCCTGTGTCCGAAAAACCCGTTCGTACGGAACCCTATTTTTTATCAGAATAAAATTTAGCCTATGTTACTCGTGGATAATGTAGCTTTCGAATGGTGAAAGAATTTTTGAAATCGGTCCAGTACTTTTTGAGCCTATTCATTACAACCAAACAAACAAACAAAGTTTTCCTCCTTATAATATTATTAGTGTAGATGTAGATAATGAAACCTTAATAATTGACTTATGAACTATCGTACATAATATTATGTAGATTGTAAGATTCATAATATGTATAATTGCAAGTAGTATGATTTCTTTGTATGTACATAAAATACATCAATAAATATAAATTGATTTTAAAAGACGTAATATTTCTTTTAAATAGATTGTTTTTTTAATTTTTTGTTCTATAATATTTGCTTTTTATTGTGACTCAGTCTTTAGCCGAAATGTTCGGCTGAAAATTGTGAATCTTTGCGTTCCCCCGACACAAAGTCTGTACAAAATATTCCTACTTATATATTATCACTTACTAATAATCACAAACACAAAATTCATTATTTCCAAATAATACATTAACACAGCATTTATGACGGATCCCCATACTAGGCGTAGCCTGTCCTCTGGGGTCAAGCAAGACAATGTTCCAGAAAGAGATAATTCCAACGGTTTAATAATTTTACAATTTATTTACTTCTTTATTGTTTCTTTTTTGTCCAGATTGTTTTTTAATGCTACGACTACGGATCCCTAAACACAATCACCTGCCCTCTATTCCATTTAGCAATAACACGTTTTATGCTCCTATTAAAACGTTAAAACTGTTCCTTATCAAATATACGAGCATATGATTATAATCAGCTGATAAGAACCGAATTTTCTATACATCGTTACTGAGTGCTTTGTTAAATTCTTTAGCATACATAATAAGTTTAAACAAGAGGATAAAAATGAAGATTAGCCGTCTTTTGAAATAGTTATAGCATTAGCTCTGAATTTCGTAACTGCTGGACTTATGGCTTTGAAATTAAAAACACAATCTTTTTACTTCTTATTACTCTACATTTTATATTAAAACTAGCAGCGCCCCACGGTTTCACCCGCGTACTTCCGTAACGTTCTAAAATTTAAAAAAATATAGCCTATGTGCTATTCTGATGTACTGTAAGCTATATCGTTGTAAATTTTTCATCAAAATCCATTCAGTAGTTTTTACGTGAAAGATTAACAAACATCACTTACAAACTTTCGCCTTTATAATATTAGTAGAAAGTAGCATACATTAAGCTAATTCATATTTTAAAATAGTTCTAATAAGCTTTCCCGATTAGTTTTTAGTGTTTAAAATATATGTCAATGAGAGATTTTACAACAAATAAAAGTCAAATACATAATATATCAAATATTAGAATATATACTAATATAACATACAATCTACAATCTACATGATATATTATACTAATATAAAAAACGTTAAGACTTTTGTTTGAATGCGCTATCTTCTGTACTGTTTGTATATATGCCTTTAATTTAAATGTATTAAACAAATACTGATAAAACAAAATATTAAGTGGTCAAATAAAAAAAATTAAACAAAACCAAAACAATTTGTTCTGGTGACTTGCGTATTGGACGCGTTGAACTCTGTCGTAGAGTCTGAACTTTGAAGTATGGACATAATAGAATCATTATTTTGAAGTTTTATTAAATAATGATGTCCAATTATAGTGTGAAAGCTTGGAATATCATTATTTAATAGATTTTTAAATCAGAACAATTATACTTACTTAATTTTAGCCCAACTGGTATATTATGTCGTTGTAACTTTTACTTTTAAGTAAGTACTTGTAAACGTAAAGCGTAAACATAAGAAAACAATAAGTACTTGTAACTTTATTAAGAGTTTGAAATTTTTGACGTTTTAGTTACTTCACAGCCATGGTCCCGTTAGGTTCACGAATGGAATATTATTCACTATGCCATACATGTATCGATTTTTATAATATATACCACCACACTATGCAATAAAATAGAAATTAAAAAACAGTTCTTTGCATTTTAAATACTATTTATCTTTAGGAAGAATTATTTGAATGTAACGAATAAACTCAAAACCGATTTCAAATTAAATTTTGTCACCACTAAAATGCTATCCCTAATTAGCAGGCTTAAAATTTATTATTAGCAATCCGAATGCTATAAGGCGCATGAACCTGTAGAAAACAGTTTGTAGACAACAAAATCTTTTATTTTTATGTCCCCATTATAAAGCTGCAATATGCTAACAAGATGTACTAAAATTTACGCTTATCGGTGCTATAGACATTTTCTCGACAAGACACTTTTATAATATAATAAAGAAATAAAATTTATTTACGATACATACAATTTACCTCGTAGTTTATACTCACAACTTTGAGTTTATATTTCGTTTTTAAACATTATCTTACACCAAGTCGCAGCCAAAGAATTCAGACGTACATAGAAGCACAAATTTTAAGGATTTTTTGTGCCGACTTTATTGGGGACTAGTCCCCAGTTCGCACTCGCTCGCTCTGGTAGGCTCGGACATCGCGGTGGCCCTCTTGTCACGCCGCCAAGTGGACGGTTGCATCGCAGAGTTTGTCCTCAAAGCGCCCATAAGAACTCTCCTTCTATGTACGTCTGAATTCTTTGACGCAGGAAAGTGGAAACACTGACACCATATTATTTTCTTGGAATTAATTCCCGAACTTTCCGTCCTTTAGAATATTCTTCAATATCTTTCGATACAGAAGAAATATTCAATTCTATTGTAACGAATCAAATTAGTGTCCTTTTCTGTTAGTGGATAGGTTTGTAGGATGCCCGTGAACTGACACGGATTTAAATAATAGATAACAATATCATGCTATGTTAATAATTTGTGAAATAAGCTATATTAATAATTATTACTACGGTGCTTGCTCGCCAGCTAAACTTGGCTTGATACGCTCCCGCGTGTTTAGATCATATCTGTAAAAAAAGTTAACGCGGGCTAAAATACATACACAACTACTTGTATTTAAATTATAATATGTTTCTCAGAAGAACCGCCACAAGCTACAAATAAACTTAGATTAGAATCGAAGATAACTTATTATACAGTATAAGTAATAAATTAATTTTCGGGTGCTCAGTGCGGCATGAAAACGGCTGTCATGCGAGGTCTGGACCCTGTGCTGTTGACTGTGATTGATTAAGACTCCATGTTGGAATCTGGCGTGGACACGCTATCATCATAAGTTTGACGTATGGCATGTACTAGTCCATAGCTAGCCATATAGTTGAAGTTGTGAGAAATATTTGACCGCGGTGCATACTTACCGACTTGAAAATAAGTCGGAAAAAGTGGCTTTATTACAATAAGGGGTATTCGTTTTACGTTAACATTAACTCTTTTACCTGGATTTAGCCCTAAGTGCGTCATGTTCATTTACGCTTTTACCTGGACTTGGTCCTACGTGCGCTATGTTCATTTACGCTTTTACCTGGACTTGGTCCTACGTGCGCTATGTTCATTTACGCTTTTACCTGGACTTGGTCCTACGTGCGCTATGTTCATTTACGCTTTTACCTGGACTTGGTCCTACGTGCTGTTATATCGCAAGTCGCATGGTTGCATATGTATAGTAAAACTGCTGAGTTTCCCATTGCATTATTCCTAATGCAATAGGAAACCTCTATTTTTCTCTTTGATAATTCAAATTGTTTTTCAATCAGATTGAATTGGACTTCCGTCGGGTGCAGGTCTATTTTAAGTTATCTTTTTCATAATATATTTAGTGTTGAAATAAAGAATAGTTTTTTTTAAAAAGCAAATCCTGAACCGCTCCGTAATAGTGGTGTCAGAAGTGGGATTCCAGTGTTGAAAAGCCGTATTCGTTCCACTGGAATTCCATAACGGTTCGCGAAAAATAAAAATAAAAGAACTGAACTGTGAAAAATAAAATATATTATACAAACTCTATAAGCCAATTCATCTCCGGAGTGTGATCGTGATCTTAAACAAAAGGCAAATTATTTTAATATCCACTTCGTCAAACTCTATACTGTGTCTCGACAGTCAGCCTTACTCGTAAGCCTGCGGAGCAGTCCAAGTACATCCTGCACCCCATATCTCGCTTGTGCAAAACACGCACAGCCGCCGTTCCTGTTGCCGTTCTGCCGCCGTTCCTGCCGTCGTTCCTGCCGTGGCTCTGCTGCCACTCTGCCGCCGTTCCTGCTGTCGTTCCTGCCGCTGTTCCTGTGTTTCCTGACGCAGTCGCGTTTGTGGAAACGCGCTGCCGCTGCCTGCTGCCAACTCATCGTTGCTGTGATGCCGTTCAAGTCCCTGGTGATCCTGTCTCTATGCGCGCTGTCGCCGCTAACTATATCAGATTACGTATCGCCCATAATTAGTAGTCCGGGCCTTTATTTTGATAAGCTCCTAGATCTTAAGTTTACTAATAACGATTGGAAAGTCGTATCATATATAGATATAAGTCATATTCAACCTAATCTAGATAAAATAGAGTTTTTATTACAAAAGTTAAATGTGTTTTGTGATTCTCTTATGTCATCAAAGATACAGTCGGATTGTATTAATTCGCTTTCAGCACTAAAAAATCAGCATCTCATAAATGTGAATAAGTTGTCTTCTGTTTCATATTTGTTACGTAGTGATAAAAGTAAAGATCGTATTAAAAGAGGTCTCATTGATTTAGGAGGCTCTTTCTTAAAAACTATCTTCGGTACTTTGGACGCCGAAGATGCTGTTAAATTTTCGGAAGCAATCAATACTGTACAGACAGATGAAAAACATCTCGCTCATCTTATGAAGGACAATATTCATGTTATACAGTCCACTATTTCGTCATTTAATAATTCTATGTCTAAAGTTAACTTAAACGAAAAACATCTTTTAGAAAATATGTTAACAATACATAAAATATTAGACACAATCTCTAACACGAATGACAAGCTGACATTAAAAAATCAAATTATTTCCTTATCAAATTCATTGGAAGCAATAATTCTGACATCATCTTTTGAAATCGACGACATCAATAACGCCATATTATTCGCAAAGCTCAACGTTCTACATCCTACTATACTGAGTCCTTATCAATTGTATAATGAACTAGATAAACACAGAAATAAACTTCCTAGCCATTATGATTTGCCTGTACCATTAACGCTACAAAACATACAAGAATTAATAGATATTTCTAAATTAGTTTCTTATTATCATCAAAATAAAATCATATTTGTCCTTCACATTCCTCTAGTCTTACCTCAAACCTATAATCTTTATAATATAATATAATAGTTCCTTACAATATATTGAAACCAGACACTTACATTTTAATCGAGCCAACTAGCTCATATGTGGCAGTAACAGCTGATCGCATGTTCTACTCGCTAATAAGTGACATAGACAAATGTAAATTAATCAGTGAAAAGTGTTATGTGTGTGTGCTCGTCGACTCGTTTTCAGCTATTGCTAACCCTACGTGTGAAACAACTCTGTTAAGTGAAGTGGTAACTAAACTCCCTGATTCCTGTGTAGCTAAAATTATTCATGGTTCTATAGATGTATTCCATAAACTTAGTTTTAATTGTTGGATTTTTGTTCAGTCTGAGCCAGGTAAATGTCATATCACGTGTGAGAAATCTGACGTAAATAAAGATGTTATTTTATTTGGAACTGGCATCCTGACCTTGCCTAAATATTGTAAAGCATTTTATAAAACCTTACAGTTTACCGCAGTTGGCGAAACGTCACTCGGCAATGTAACAAATGTGGTGTCAAATTTTAACATTTTACTAGACGATTGTTGTGAACACTCGAAAATGAATAAAACATTTGCTAAGCTTCCACATTCTAGTTTAAAAAATATTGGCAATCTTGACTCACTACTACATGCAAGCATCCATCTTCATACAATGGAAGATGAATTATATAAATTAGAAAATCCATCTCATTTAGATACATATGGAATTCATTATTTGTCTTTTAGTTTGTTAAGTAGTATTATATTCATAATATACCTAATGTTTAAATGTCGAAAAAATGTAACATGTAAAAAATCGCCTTGCTGTATTCAGATTTTCAATCAGTGTCATAATTCAAAATCTCGCACAGATCACCCGACATCTCTTGTTGTCCTTAAGGATAGTAATATTAAAAATGATTCTGTAATGGAGGAAACATCCATCAACACGCCAACTCCTTTAAAAAGAAATGTTATGTTAACCAATATAATAAAAGATCATGAAATGTAACTTTAATGTTAAACAATTTAAATCTGAAAGTTATAATAATAATAATAATGATAATTGTAATTGGTTCTTAAGTTCAAATATAATATTATATAAACAATAAATATAACTAATGACTTAGAAATCCTATTAAGTATATAAATGTTATAATAGTAGTTTTGTGTTAATTTAGAATTAAAAAAAAAAAAAGTTTTTGATAAAATCTTAGTAAATAACATTGTTTTTGTAATTTCGCAATTATTTGTATACTCCAAACGAAAGTCCAATCTCCGCGTTAATCTAAGTTAATCTCTCATCACTTTGAGATGTGATGATCGATCTTAACGGGGGGGTTGTTATATCGCAAGTCGCATGGTTGCATATGTATAGTAAAACTGCTGAGTTTCCCATTGCATTATTCCTAATGCAATAGGAAACCTCTATTTTTCTCTTTGATAATTCAAATTGTTTTTCAATCAGATTGAATTGGACTTCCGTCGGGTGCAGGTCTATTTTAAGTTATCTTTTTCATAATATATTTAGTGTTGAAATAAAGAATAGTTTTTTTTAAAAAGCAAATCCTGAACCGCTCCGTAATAGTGCGCTATGTTCATTTACGCTTTTACCTGGACTTGGTCCTACGTGCGCTATGTTCATTTACGCTTTTACCTGGACTTGGTCCTACGTGCGCTATGTTCATTTACGCTTTTACCTGGACTTGGTCCTACGTGCGCTATGTTCATTTACGCTTTTACCTGGATTGAGCCCTACGTGCGCTGTGTTCATTTACACATTTACCTGGATTTAGCCCTAAGTGCGCCAAGTTCAATAACCTGGTATTTTGTTGTTACTCTTTGCTCGTGTCTCAGAAACGCAGCAGGGCAGCTACGAGAAATAAGACAGTTGAAAGATCAGAAAAACATTATTTGTATTTAGTACCTATCGATTTCACTGAAGTATCTAATATCTATATACAATATTTGTAGTACTTTCGTAATCTTCTAACACATTGTTTTAATATACATACTCTAACTATAAAATTATATTTTTCAGCGGTTTTTAAGTGACAGTGAAATTTGTGATAATATTGTAACCTCAGTGTAATTCGGAATTCAAAATTAAAATAAAATACATAAAATGTTTTCATAACCAGTAAATTTATTACTTTCATTTATATTTTATTTATCCTCATACAGGAAATCGAAATAAAGCCTTCAAGTTGAAAAATAAAATACGACGCCCTGCTTAGAAACGAAGTTAAGCCGCGCCGAGACGAGCACAAAGGTGAGGGGGATGCACATATTATTTGGTGAATGTAAGAAAGGGATGGTGGATTTGCTCACGTGACACCTGCTTGCCGCCAAATGAAGATATCGCAGCTGGATAGAGGATCAGAAACAGATGTGTTCAGCCCACAAAAAGAAAAAAAGATTTTTTATGTATTCATTTATTTGTGAATCTGCTTCACTTAAGGACGCTGTGGATTTTATCGATGCAATTTTTGATATAGACTTATAATTAGAAGAAATATATCAGATGATAATATTCTTATAAGTAGATTCTTTAAAAAACATACTAGATTGTTAATTATGACAACATGCAAAGATCATTAGGTATAAATTAGGATTATTTATTTTATAATAAAGATTTTGTGCAGTTTTAATTAATAGCTCGTAAAGATTACACCCTTTTTTAATTAAATCTTTCGAATGTTCATAAACACAATAATATTATTTTTGTGATCATGCAACCTTTTTTATTGATTCTTTTAAATCTGAATCTATTTTTCTATCACACGTGGCAAAAAATCTACACATTACGAATTTATTTTAAAGCTTCATATCACGTGGACATTTAAATAACATTACCATATAAAAATATTTAAAAAAAATCTCAAGACCTTTTTATCAAACTTTTGTAAACAGATTGTAGCACATCCTAAGAAAACAAACGTTCAAAAACAGTAGCTGTCAACGTACAGGTGAAAAATCAGTTACAATGCAACAGAATAAAAAATTACAGTCGTTTTTAAACTTTCCTCACTAGGCTTAAAGTTGAGTTTATATGGAATGCACATTTAAAACGTCATGTTGGTGAGTAGGTTTACTCGCCTCGACAAATATTTACAAAGTACGGTACCAAACCACGTTATCTGAGTTATCCCTAAGATTACAATGGCAACTTAATTTGTTTAAGTAAATATATCTTAAATCTTACGTCCGAGTTGACGGACGTTATGAAATGACGTACACACGACGTAGATAGAAGGTGTTGATAATAGACCCCCCCTTTTTTTTCTTTCACGCCGGGAAATGCGCTTAGGCATCCCGCGGGGTAGTGGGTCTCCCCAGGCGGGTATGTGGGACTCTCTGCGCCCGAAAGCTGGTAAGTGGACGAAGCTCTACCCACTAAAACCCGGCGAGCCGGTACTACTAATGTCGCCTTTAGTGAGGTGCCACGGATCTACAAGGACCTTGACGGCTAGTCAATTCCCCAGGGCACCGACGCGACGCCACCTCCACAGAGGGGTTCCCCCGTACCACCCGTACCACAGAACAACCCCTTGCAACGTCGGGACAGTACAACGAGGCGAAGTTCCCATTCTCGCCCCCTTGCTCTGTCGCTGCTGAAAAGATATAACTTTCTTTTCTCTTTTCCGGAAGTACTACAAAATCACGAGTCGGATTAAAAAATAGCATTTGACAGTCGAGTAATTGGAATATGCTGATTCCGGGTGAAGTGAACATGTGGGCGTGGCAGCTAGTATTATACTGAAAGCAGTTTAGGACATTGTCAATTCCGTCCCAAAACTAGGAGGCAATCCAATAGAATGATTCATCACTTTTGATCGAACTGATATGGAACATGCATTTCAAATTATTTATTGAAACAAGATGAGATGATAAAGCGGGTTTTAATAATTTGTGTGTTGTTAACAGGCATATACCTGAGGGTTTCGTTAGTATGATCATAATTTTTAGTTTTAAATAGTACAATATTATGTTGTTCATATGATATCATTTTTGTGAATTTCTCAATTCAATTTCAGTAGCCTTCTAGTAGGTCTCACAGGTTTTATATTAATGTTTTAACTTGATACCTTCCTTTACTTTGGCTTTCTGAAGGATTTGATATAGCCTGCCTAAATAGCCTGAGTAGGGTTCAGTTAACGTTATGGTTACTTTGCTTTATGTAAAGTGTGGGAATGTAGGTAAGTCATATGAGCAAAAATATAAACCAATAAATGATATCGGAAAAATATCGAATTTGTTCCTACTTAGATAGATGAAACAAAAGGCAAATAAACAATTATACAAACATAGGTTAATCTAGACAAACAGTGCTACAATCTAATGTAAGTAATTATAATTAAATCTATACTATATAAATATGTACATGTCACTTACCTTTTAAACGACTTCATCGTGTTTAATAAATGGTTTTTGGGCACAGATTTATAAATAAAGACAGATGGAGCATGCCGAACACCCGAGTGACGCTTCAAAGCGAATACAAATTCAAAAGCGCTCTCTAGTGCTTGTCATAGCGTCGTACTCAATACGTCTATTAAATTGTGTTCGCTCTTGAATTTATATTCGCTTTAGTGGCGTCACTCGCGTGTTCGGCATGCTCCATCTGTCTTTCTTTATAAATCTTTGGGTTTTGGGAATCGTTTAACCTACAAAATATTTGTACAAGACGACTATGTGATCCGATAGTTTAAGAGTACTGCTTACTCTAGAAAGAATAGTTGCTTAGTTATTTAATAGATTTTCTTTACACCGTATAAATTTCCAACTAGAATCGAGTCTAGTGTTTCATTCTTATAAATCTGCTGGCTTCCTTGAAATTCATTCGGTCGTTTTTCTTAGAAGCATGCGTTAAGTGTCTAGATTTAATGTCCTTGGCCTGTCTAATGTTGAGATTAGAACAGGAAATATGGAACGTGAGTGTAATATAAAGTCTCGGCCGATAATTGAGACGTCAGTATTTTTTACCGGGCCGGTCTCGGCACGGAATATTTATTGTACACCCGGCCCGTATATTAACTTTATTTCTTGTTATTGAAACGCTATCTACATATCGTAAAATGTAAAACATTCTTCGAATAAAATAAACCTTATTTTCTGTTGGAAATGTCGCAATATGGTAATCATGTGAGGACATAAAGAACGGATTAAGAAATGGAATACATAATATTATGTTTAAAATTAAGTTATTTCTAATACTAGTAATAACTGAAAAAAAAAGTAAATCTTACTAATATTATAAATGCGAAAGTTTTTAAGGATAATGTATGATATGATGGATGTTTGTTATTCTATCGCGTAAAAAGTACTGAATGGATTTTTATGAAACTTTACAATGGCTATGTCGTTATTTATACATCACAATAAAACAAAGGCTATAATTTATTCCCGTATTCCCATGGGAATGGGAAGTAAGCGGGTAAAACCGCGGGGCGCTGTTGTTATAAAATAGTAAAGGAACAGGGAGTCAATAAGGCGTATAAGGCGATAGGTCAATAAGTGGAGTCCGCGTTTAGGTACACAAAGTGTTGGTCGGCCATTAACCAGGTGGGAAGACCATCTATGGACCGATAAAGGCCGATAATGATGATGAAATGCATGAGAAATAAAAATAAATAAAGACATTCGGGATTTAAATTGCGCAGTATACCTAATGGATCATACAACTAGTTCGACAGCTGAAAAGTTGTGGCATATTTACGAAATTAAAAAATATATAATTATAACTATTTTAGATAAAAATTCTGCCAGTTAAAACGAAAATCCCCTTTATAAGGGAAATTAATATATACAGATAAGTAAAATTGCGGTGTCTGTTTATAATATTAAAATATCCATTTTTTATTGCATATTATGCATATGGATGTACACACGGCACATAATATTTATCACAATTTTTGACGGTCTGTTTGTTTTGGCTAATCTCTGAAACTGATAATTGATTTTGACGGTACTTTCGCTGACAAAATAACTAATTACATAAATCCGGATAGTGTCTGTAAATAACCTGGTCCTGCTCCCAGATCCACCACCCGACCCAGGGAGGAGAAGTTTGTCCCCGCTCCGCCCCCTAAGACGAACGCGTGGCATGACAGAGCGGCTTCCCAGCCGTCTGCACCCGCAAAACCCGCTCCGGGCCCTTCAAGCCCCCCAGCGGCAGTAAGCAGGCAGCAAGCCCCCCCTGCAAGTACGAAGGTACGAGCAGCCCCCAGCTGTCCCGCTTCCCCCACCGACGAATTCGGGATAAACCTAGCGTTTGTCTCTCAGGCTCTCTGCAATATAGATCCAGAAGAGCTAGCCGTCCTGGCCCGCAAACTACGCGTCGCCACCACCCTACAGCAGACATGCCAGGCATATAGTGAACATGCCACCCTGGTCGCCAAGATTAGGTCCCCCCCCTCTCAAAGCCCTTAAATGGCTACCACGGCTAGGACAAAACCGCGTTCTCTCCGACTAGTGTCGTTCAACGCGAACGGCATTAGCGCGAATTTAGAGGAAATTCGCATTTTTGTAAAAAAATACGATGTTGACGTCCTTCTTGTGCAGGAAACGTTTTTAAAACCGTGTAACAGCAACCCGCGTATCCCTAATTATAACATCGTTAGGAATGATAGGTTGCGATCCCGACTCGGAGGTACACTAATTTATTACAAAAGAACACTCCATTGCATCCCATTAGACACACCGCCTCTAGCTTCACTGGAGGCGTCCGTCTGCCAGGTGAGCATGACCGGCCATCAGTCGATCATCATCGCCTCGGTATATCAATCGTGCAATAAAACATTACTCTTCAGCGATCTCAAATCGCTACTAGAACTAGGCAACGCCGTCTTTATAGCCGGCGACCTAAACAGTAAAAATCAGGCATGGGGCTGCAGAGAAAACAATAAAAATGGTATAATTCTCTGCCGCGCCGTCGATGACCTAGCCTGTACAGTAGTCGCCCCAGATGAGCCAACACGCTACGACTTCGCAAACAGCGATAGGAGTAATGTGCGGCCATCCATATTAGACATATGTATAATACGCAATGTATCCCTTCTGGTGCATTCTATTCAAACAGTACACGAGCTTAACTCAGACCACAGACCAGTATTAGTTCAATTAGGTAACCCCGAGAATAATACTAAAAATCTAAAGAAAAAGATCATCGACTTTAAATTATTAAACGAAAATTTAAATTCACTTCGCTCGAGTCAACTCGACAACATCCCGGACACTATAGATAGTCCCGAGGCGGCCATTGCGGCCAGTTCCGACCTTACCGACCATCTGGTAGCGACGATGGAAAAGTCATCTAGGGAGATCTCAACGTCCAGCGATGGACACTGGGAGCTCCCGGATGACATTAAAGCACTCATACGCGCCAAAAACACCGCAAGGCGCAGATACGCTCGCTACCCGGCGGACGAGTATCGTCGTGACCTCCGTAACCTCGAAAGAGACGTTAAAACACGCATCTTAGAGCACAAAGCCGAAAAGTGGGATCGCCTCCTTAGTGAAATCTCACCCTCCCATGTGGCCTACTGGCCACTCGCTCGTTCTTTTAAAAAGAAAACGGAGGCATCTATGCCGCCATTAAAAAGACCAAATCGCGCGCCTGCACTAGAGGACGCCGACAAGGCGGAACTATTAGCCGACACACTAGAGAGCCAGTGTACCCCCAACATCACTACCCCCTCACCCTCCATAGGCTCCCACGTAGAGGAGGTAATTAGGGTAGTAGAGTCGAAGACTTCTGCGCCGCCGGAGGGGGATCCTATCCCTCCGACGGATGTAGAAGAAGTCCAAGACATTATCAAACGACTTCACTCCAAGAAGGCCCCCGGGCCGGACGGGATTTCCAACAAAGTCATTAAAATACTCCCACCCGCTCTTGTTTACCTCCTGGTTAGCATTTTCAACGCCCTCCTAAAGGGCTGTAGGTTCCCAGACCAATGGAAAGAAGCTACGGTTATCGGCATACCTAAGCCCGGCAAACCGGGCACGGAACCGTCTAGCTATCGGCCCATCAGTCTACTAAGCTCGATAGGCAAAATCTACGAACGGGTTCTGCTTAAGCGGCTCAAAGCCGTTATAGGCGAAAAGAACCTGTTCATAGACGAGCAATTCGCCTTCCGCGAAAACCACTGCTGTCCAAGGCAAGTCCACCGTATGACCGAAGACATACTCAGAGGTTTCAATAAAAAGAACTCCCGCGATACGTGCGCCGTATTTTTCGATGTAGCTAAGGCCTTCGATAGGATATGGCACGAAGGCCTCGTGTACAAACTGTACAAGCTAGGAATACCGGATAGGCTAGTCATCATCATCCGCGACTATCTGTCAAACCGGTCATTTAGGTATAGGGTCGAAGGCACCCTCTCTTCCCTGAGACCTCTGAGGGCCGGAGTCCCCCAGGGCTCTGTGCTGTCCCCAACTCTATACAATCTGTACACATCAGATATCCCCAGACCTCCGGACGTCAAACTGGCTCTCTTTGCTGACGATACAGCTCTATACGTTACCCACCCTAATGCTAATAGAGCATCGCTATTTCTCCAACGTGCCGTCACCGAACTAGGCAACTGGTTCGCAAAATGGAGAATAGCTATTAACCCCGATAAAAGCGCGTCGATTCATTTCTCTCGTAAGAGAAAGACACGCTTACCTAAACGCAGACAAACATGGTTCACGATGAAACCAATCTTACTAAATAACGTCGTTATTCCCAGAGTTAGACAGGTCAAGTACCTGGGGGTCACCCTTGACAGGTCGATGTCGTTTAGACCACACATCGCCGCGATTTCTAAAAAAGCCCGTTTCGTCAGTAGTAGACTGTACTTCCTCATAAACAAAAAGAGCAAAATGCCCCTCAGGCACAAGCTCACCCTCTATAAATCATGTATCCGCCCCATCATGTCATACTCCTGTGTGGCATTCGCGCATGTGCCTCAGTATAGACTCAGAGGCCTCCAAACGATCCAAAATAAATTCTTACGTGTGGCAACCGGTTGCCCGTGGTACGTAAGAAACATCGACCTACACCGCGACCTCAGACTAGATTCGATTAGGGGCCATTTCAAAGCGATGTCAGAACGTCACTTCGAAAAGGCACTTCTCCACCCGAACCCACTCGTCGTGAGTGCGGCAAACTACACCCCCGATAGCTTAGCACCTAATAAGTCTAGGTTACCTAAGAATGTCATAACCGATCCTGTTGATAAAATCACAGAACTGTTAAAGCGCGACGCTGAAGCGCGACGTAAGCTACAACACACACTCAGACATAACACAGCCGGTGTTAGGCACACATTCACACCGCATGGGCCCCGGGGTCGTATGCGACGTCGAACCCTACACTCCGTTGACCAGTTGATCCGGATCAACCGCGACAGCATAGGCTCAGATCAGCTACGAGTCGACACCAATATAGACCGTGTAATCACCGATAGCACTCTGCTATCGGCAGCTTGCTCGGGTCCCGCGCTTGACCCGCCTCCCCCGCTACCGGGGGAGGGGAGGGCCGGCCCTCACGATAGGTTTCTAACGTCACCCGTTCCAAACCAGTCGACCGTAGCTTACCAAGTTAGGTACAAACCCGACGCCATGAACATGGCGGGGGGCAACCCCCCAAATTTTTAACGTCATAGGATGATCCAACCGGATCACCCCATTTCCGATGACGCATAACGGTCACTAGGACCATTAGCATAGATCCAACCGAAAAAAAAAAAAAAAAAAAAAAAAGTGTCTGTAAATCTAAGTTAACGCAGGCGAAGCGGCAGACAAAAGTTAGTTTAAAAAAAAGAATATTTTATTATGCCTGTAATTTAAATATAAAGGTACAAATTAGATATTTCTACAAAATTTGTAAACCATTATTTTCAAGAAATAATATGCATAAAGTGGTAAACAAAATTATTCGCCTAACACCTCCAAAAGCAGGTAAAGAATAAAGGTTTTAAATCATTCGGACTTTATTACCTTTTTTTTTCAAAAAACCTTTTGGTGCAGCAAAAAATTTGAAATCACGGACACATTGAGACATCAATCAGGCACAATTATTCTTTGTGATTTCGGACGGCTTTTGTTGGAACTTGGAGAACGCATTTTAAAAACGTGTTGCGCTTTTATATGTTACAATGCTTTCGACAAATGATCCGGAAAATTATTGCTACTGAATAAGGTTTTGTTTTCTGAATGTAATCATCGGTGTCTTTAATATAAAAGAGTCACAAACGAATCCTCTTCTGGTTTCGCTATTCTATTCAGTTTTCTATATAATTATCGCTAGCTACGTTTATTTTAATTTAAAATTAAAATGTTTCTTTGACAATAATATTGTTAAGGGCTTCGGGAATGCTGTAATGTATGAATAGCATTTTTATAAGAAAATTTGGAAGAAATGCAATTTTATATTGAAGCTTAAGGCTTATTGGAGTTGCTTGCTTTTTGTTGATGTTCAGTTGAAGCTATGACTATTTTTAAAAATGTTACATGTTTGGTTAGCACATAAGGTTCTGGCGGACTTGCCTAGGGGAGCTAAAGAAAAAGCAGCACCTATAGAGACCGGTCCTTTATATGATGGAGAAGATAAAAAATGGTAGATGCTGATTTTTAGGCTTCCGTACCCAATGGGTAAAAACGGGACCCAAGTACAGAGACTTCGCTGTCCGTAGGTCCGTCTGTCACCAGGGTATCTCAAAAATCGTAATAGCTAGACAGTTGAAATTTTCACAGATTGTGTATTTCTGTTGCCGCTATAACAACAAATAATAAAAACAAAATAATAATAATAGTAATTAAGGGGGGCTCTCGTGCAAAAAACGTCATATTTTAGACTTCTACTCACCGAGCGTGTACAGTACGTCTGAATTCTTTGGCTCGACCCAACTTTTTTAATTTAAGTTCTGGCTATATTTAAGAATGAGAAAACATTAAAGATTTATTAAAACGCTAGTTGCTTGAGACACAGACATTGTTCTGCTTTCTAAGATTTGTTTAAATTAAATGGCCAAACATGAATAAACATTTTATTTATGATTTTGATTATAATTATAATTTTTTTGTAAAGATTAAAAATAATCACTTTTAGCGCCATCTATACAATTGAGCTGTAACAATATAAAAAGAGGTATAGAAGTGTTTACTTATTGTTTTTAGTGACGTAACATAGATGTCACTACAACTTTTGTTACACAGTAAACGAATGTTATATTGCCTTTAAGTTTTTGTGACAGACTAATGTAACAATAAAACGACATTACACCAAAAAATCACTGAGCATTTATTCAAAATTATAAAATATTCTAAAATTTAAACCTAGAAATACAAGACTTTAAGACTAGAAGAAGGAGTTGCAAGTTGCTGACATTCGAAGTTGACAGGCGACAGTTCTCCGATTTATTGGCAAATGGCAGAAGTGGTGACATATTTAAAATATCAAAAATTTTCAAAGGTAAAAGTCCTTCTAGTGTGTATGTGTGTTAATTATTTACAAAATGTTATAATGAAAACATACTCAAGGTTATTATATAATCCAATTGTGAAAGTTTATTTGACATTTAGGTGTAATGTAGGTTGTTGATTACTTTTACTTTATTGTTTTGTATACCATCTATGATTCAATGAATTCATTTCAACTTTTAATTATACATATTATATCTAATTCCAAACATGGATTGTAATGAGTTTTTCCAAGCGCCTGTATTATATGTAAATTAACTTTATACAAAGATACTCTAGGGTCAATGTCAAATTTTTTATATTCGAAAAATATTTAGTGTCTTTAAAAAGTGCATGTCCCCAAAACGTTGCCAATTTTTTTATATTTGGTAACAAGGCGATTACCTTGATCCGAACATTGAAATGCAGTGTAAACATAACTGTTGATATGTCATTGATTTTTTTAGGTCATTACTGTAAAATGTCAATTGATTAACTGAAGAGAGAATACAAAAATACAAGTTACAAGAAATAATACAGGAGGAGAATATATGATAAAAGATGAGTGTCCCAGCCGGACAGCAACCAGCAAATAATTTACCGCCAGGTGTTAATCCAGACAACAACCTTCTACCCGGAGTACCTCTAATCAACCAAGCTATGAATCGACCTAGAAATAACAACCAGAACCCCTTATTTAATGTGAGAGAAAGACTATTTCATGCATTATTCTTCAAGTTTGCAATAGCATATGCTCGTACATTCCCACGACCTGTGAGGAGATTTTTCGAGTTCCTTGTGTTACTAAAGGCTCTGGTAGCATTCTTTGTGCTTGCATATATTCATATAGCATTTTCAAGGTCACCAACAACATGTCTCAATCATGTTAAAGATTCATGGCCTAGAGATGGTATATTGAGAGTTGAAATATTACGAAATCCCAGTCAAGATTATACTATTGAACAGAGCTATGCTAAGGAACGGAAGTTAAAAAAGGATAAAGATGAATTAAATTCTATGCTTGGAATGTTGGCTACTGAAGGGTAAGTTATACTTTTGTTTTACAAACCTTTGAATTATTTCATTGCATTTTATTAGAAATTGTCTCTTATAATAAAACCATTCTTAATTTAGTGATAACTTGATATTTTGTGCATACATTCATATATAAATAATAGACTTTGTTCTGCCAAAAGTACTAATATTGCTGTTGAAAAACAGGTGTTGTTCGTAGAAGGGAGAAAATTTTGGGTCGTATGTATTTTTTAATCTTATGTTATAAAAAATAAAATGTTCAAATTTTTCCAAAAAAATTAAAATATGTTAGGTGGGGCCTTATCACTTAGGGGTATGAAAAATAGATATTAGCCCATACTCAGACTTACTTGATGTACACACAAAGTTTGATAAAAACGGTCCAGATGTTTCGGAAAACTTTGGTAACAAACACTGTAACATGAGAATTTTATATATGTAGAAGATCTTACCAGTATAATATGATTAACCCACCATTTAATATTAATCTTTGTATATCCAAATAGATCCTAGTCATTATTTGTTTATCCCTATACATTACTAAGACAAAAGTAAATTTTTATACATACATTTTATTTGATATTGCTAGCTATTAACTTTTTAAACTACTGAAATGATTTTAATAAAAGTATGCTTATTGTGTGTGACTAGCATACAATAATATTTTTTGTTTTACAAAAAAAGCTGAGTCCTTTTAGGTATGTGGTCTATTTCACACCTTATTCATAATTCTATATGCTTATTTCATATACATCTTGCGAAATCTTTAGTCTGTGTTGCCATGTAGATATTTCATCTATAAAATATTGGAATAATATGTTTGGGTGATTTAATATTGCTGACTTGTAAAGGCCACTCCAAATGTGCTTTTATCTTAAAGGACTTTAATATCCCACTGACTATTGATTTCTAATGAAATAAATACAATATTGGGTCATCATCATTATCATCCGCCTTACATCTGTCCAATGCAGAATGTAGGCCTCCTTCAATGAATAAAATTTTAACACAATATGGCTGATCTCTTGCCACTGACTGGCCTCTGGACGGAGATGGTCGGACTCCTATCTTCTTCACGGTCATAGAGTAGATGTTCTAAACTTGAGAGCTTTTTATAAGCAGAGAGAATTGTTGATATGATGTTTATGTTTCCCTAATATTGCTTATCAAATAGCAAGAAAAATTACATACTAAAAATATCTGTATACAAAAGTTCCACAGTCGAACGTCTCAATCAAGAGGCTGGGCCTATACCCAAAAAAAAACCATTTACAAAAATGTATGTAATATATACAACATGTTGTATAATTACTTTTTATTGTCATTAATATATTTAAACAACTACTGCTCTGTACGCAACTTTCATATCATTAGTTTTTTGACCCCTTCATTTCTTTGAGATTGTATAATTTTCTCTGAATGTGATGCAACGTGTGGGTTATATTATAAATCGATTTGAACATAAAGCTCAGTATTTTTTCTGAAACATCACTGGAAAAATAGCTTGGACGGTGCGCTCAACCGTTTCTGTTGTCCATCCCATTTTTCCTTGTTCCTTTTTTGATGTTAGTTAGTAGTTAGGCAGATAAGCCATATGAACCTTAGAAGAAAAAGAAAAAGAAATATTAAAAATTACTTAATTCAATAATTCACTCTAAGTAAAGAGGGCATTTCTAATTTTTGTAATCAACGCTTGATTAAATATTCGAGTTTGGAAAAAAAAGACTAGAATTAAACGGTATGCATGACATTTTCATGTATATTGACTCCTTTCTATCACCACCGGGTTGCTAGTTTGCAAATCTTATGTTACATAGACATAATTTCTAAACTTTATGCAATACTTCAAGGTATCTTTTAATTTATGTATACTAAATGAGTTGTATATTGTTAAGTAAATACACAATGTTTAAGGTTTAATAACTATCTACTTACTTGTGTAAACTCATTTAGAAAATAGCTGTAAAAAATTAAGCAAACAAAAGTCAAGTCACTTTATCTAGAATAGCCTATTCCACAGTTTGTTATCGTATTGGGTCAAGTATAACTTAATGCGCCCTTCAGTCGAGAATATTACAGCCCCGTAGCCTGATGATGATAAAATAATGTGTGCAAAGCCTAAACTTAGTTAACGAAAGAATATCGTAAAATCAATATTTAATGTGAGCTGTATTTAGCTTGGCTTATAAAACGTAACTCGTGATATGAAATTGATCTCTTATATTTCACCGTCGCGTCGTGTAATTTGTATGAAAATGGATATATTATGTACTTGTAGGGACAACTCCATAAGAGCTTATGCTTATTTTTTAACCACCAGGAATCCTTTATACAAAAAAGAGAATATTCGCTGATACTAAAGTTTACATATGTTTAAGAGCTCAAGCTTAGCACTTGAATCTAGATTAAATTGCGGGTCATCGTATATAGGCGTTAATTAGGCACCTGAATCACTCGTGGCAGCACGGCCATATAAATATGTGTGACATATCGAATCTAAGCACTGTAGGTTTTATTAAAGAGCGTGCAATGATGCTCCTTGAAAAATAATCAATTTTGTGCAGTGTTCTTGGAAGTCATCACTATTCCTTCCCGAATTCATTCCTACGGGATATCCATATAATATATTAAGGGCCTGTTTCACAATCTCCATATAAATGCCGAATAGGCTATCGGCAACATATTTGACAGATAGAGTATGGAGTATCTGTCAAATATGTTGCCCATGGTCTATTCGGAACTTATCTGGAGATTGTGAAACAGGCCTTAAGCTATATTATTATAAAGTTCCCTTTAAAACCATTCAGTCGTTTTGTCGTTTAAGAGTAACAAACATCCATACACTTGAGCGTTTATAATATAAGTAGGATACTCAACTGGCGGTTTTACGCAGCTTCTCCCGCGTCAATAATTTACAGAGCTAATGGCTAACTCGCAGGGGACTGGTGATAATTATTTGTACTGTCTATATCTGTAAAATTAATCTCGCGAAGTAAAAAAAATAACGACCCGTATATTTCCCACTGCTCGAAATCGGGCGAGGATGGTATTGCGCTATAGTTTACCGATGCGCTTCGAAGACATTTAATTTCTAAGTGCATCCTAAATGCGAGACCATCGCTTACCGGCGAAGGAAAAAATAATAAAAAAAGATAAAATAGTAAAAAATGATAAGCGATGGTCTCGCATTTAGTGTGCACTTAGAAATTTAGAAAAACCCATTTCTAGGGGGTCAAGATCGAACCCGGACCTTCTTTTTCAAGATACCGAGCTCATAGCCACTGGATCATCTTCGCTCAGTTAATCGTAGTAACATTCGCGCATTAGTTATTATATGCGAAGCGCGTGCTATCCAAATATTAAAACATAGGCAAGATTTTGTCCCCTATATAGTGTGGCGTATCGATGATAATATGGTGATGGTGGCTGGCATAATGACTGATACATGACAGGACTGATTAGCTGTGTAATGATATGATGGTTGTAACTTGTAATGTAGCTCCTGCTCTGCTCGTCTAATAAAAGAACAAGTACAATTCTAGCCTAATGATAATCATAGATGTTACGCATTTGTCGTGGTAAGGCTGGAGCGCCAAATCAAACGAAATTATATTTATTAAGGGCCTGTTTCACAATCTCCAGATAAGTTCCGAATAGGCTATCGGCAACATTTTTGATCGATAGAGTATGGAGTATCTGTCAAATATCTGTTAACATAGCAGAAACCAGGACTGTTCTGTTAACCAGGACAGTTAACATAGCAGAAAAAAATTGGTTGTTTGTAAAGTCGGTATACGGACGGTAGTTTGACGTGACAGCGTCAAACATTACATGCAGCACGAACCGAACTGAGCCGATCGCTCGAGCCGATCATGCCTCTCACTCGTTCGTGCCGCGGTCTCGCTTGCAGAACGCGACATGACGTCATCTTTTTTGTGGATACATGCCGTAATATCGTGTTAATAGACGTTATCACGTCAAAAAGGCAGGGCTATATTCAATAGTTGGCAGTAACTGCTTCTATTGACCTAACACTTATATTAATTTACCTGTATCTGTCTCCTTTAGTTGTAATATAAACACGCGTGGGCTGGATGTATTAAACAATAATATTGATTGAGAATTGTTTGTTTGTCATTTTAGTAGACATAACAAGCCAAGTCACTGCTTGCTCAGCGGTGAAATCTAATATTGTAAAAAGAAATCTTTGTTTTTTCAATAAAGAATTAAAATAAGTGTAGTTCTTAGTGTTGGACGTTTTATAGATAATCTATATTATATTTATATCTTTCTTGGTTTTTCCTAGGTTATGTGTGAGCAATAATGAATATACACTATTACTTATTGTAAATACTTGTTTGTGGTTTCGGCCACACCGTTCTTGATTGATATTAAATGTTTGTATATGAGTATTTATAGCCTTTATAATATTATTTCATAAGAGATAGTCTAAGTTTATATATTTTGTTAGTGAAATATTTAATAGTAATTATTTATTACATATTTTTTATTTTTTAATGATACGTTCATATGCTCGCCACCCATTTACATGCTGTTCTTGTCTATGCTCTTTCGTGCGCTAGTATGACAAGGCATGAATTTATTATTTTAATGTTTTTAATTCCTGATAACGTATCATTTTATTGGTGAAAGAATATTTAAAATCGGATCAGTAGTATTCTTTAATACCTCAAATATACAACCTCCCAAATTTCTTTTTGTAGTTCTCTTTTTTTCGTAGTGCTGAAACCACGAAATTTTTTACAAATGGAAAAGGTCTTTTACAAAATATAAACTCAGACAAGCGAGAATCTGACTTGCGTGCGAACGAATAATATAATAAAAAACTGATAGTTTTTGCTGTACTAACGTTTATGAACTAGATTTTTACGAAATTTAATAATTCTAATGCCATATGAAGTCTACGTTTTGGTGTTATACTATCAGACAGACATCACAGACAATTAGACGGAAAACAAATTGACCTTCGCCATGTTCTATATTGTCATTTTAAGGTACGGAACCCTAAAAATGAAACTTTGACTAACTCTATTCTTATCTCGCATTCCAGCTTCATAAACATAGAGTCGTCTACCAGCGAGGACACGGAGGATGAGGAGTACCTCCGCGACGGGACAGACTACGGCAACATCACGCGGATCCACGACGACGGGGAGGTCATCGAGACCGGCTACTTCGTGGAGAGCAAGCCCGAGGAGTACGAGGGGGTGAACCAGAGCATACGCGAGGAGCCCACGGTGTGGGGGGGCATCATGAGCCTCGTCGACGACCGCGACGAGGAGATCTTGATCGATGTGAGTATCGCCTTATACCTATAGGACTCCATACCTTCACCGCAATGGAATCCCCTAAACCCCGTTCTCATTTTTGAAGTGAAACTTTTTTAGAATCGTTGTTATTCCAAACCGGATACAACGGAAAAAACGACAGGTAAGAGACACAAACACAAAAGAGCGAGAGAGCCAATGTCGGTGTGTATGTAAATTGCAGACTGTTTAATACTTGCTTGTATTTGAGCATTTCACATGTGTTTCACTTCGAATCGCACACACACCTTTTTTTTATGTCCGCACAGCCAAAGGTTATGCTGATAAGTTGCCCTCCTTTTCCCCTTCGTCCCTAATGGGCTAGAAACTTACAAACCGCATGAAACGCGGCAGCAAGGTGTCACTTTACGCCGATATTATGTGAGCAAGAGGTACCACAAAATTTTCAAAAAAGTTTGGGCTGCGATGCGAATAATGTACTCGAAAATTAATTGTGCATTAATTTATCTCCCGTTTTAGAGCACTGTCTACCTACTTTTTTTATTTCTCTTTAACTAACAGTTTTATTTCTCATATTGTTTTTGATGTTTACGCGAATTTCACTCAATGTAATGAAACAACTTTTATCGCGATTTTAACGCGGTTTATTAAGTTTTTTACAACCCCGACTTTACAGCAATCATGGTCACGGGAGGACATTTATTTCTCTTTATCTTTTTTTTATAATGGTAATAACACTTTCATTATCATTTTACTTTTTAAAATCACGTTTATAATTATTATATTAAAGCTCAGACGCTTTGTGTGGGTGTTCGAGGATCATTCCACATATTACGTGTAATATTATACTTGATCGAGTATTGTTAAGCGGATAGCGTTAATATTATACAATACTTCATTTTTTATTTCACTTGCATATGCAATGAGCGAACTCCAGATGGCAAACAAGATCATGTGTTACGTATTCCAAGTCTGAAGTTCTCGGTGCTGGGTACTGGCAATTGCCCTCCCCACACTGACTGTTCAGAAACACAGCAAAATACGCGAAAGAAATTTTAATTGTGGTGGCAAAAAATTTAACCAAGTCTCCCAAAAAAATCATGAAAATATCTGTTACTAGCTGTTGCCCGTAGCTTCGCCTGCTTACAACGGCATCTTAGCGGGATGATATATCTTTACCGATAAATGGGCTATCGAACACTGAAATGTTTCATTAAAATCCGACCGATAGTTCCTGAAATTAGCGCGTTCAAATAAACAAACTCTTTAACTTCATATCTTAAGGATTAAAAGCATGAGTAAAATAAACTCGTTTAAATGTAGTCCAAAAAAATCAAAATTTCTGAATAAAATATGGTTGTTGTGCCTCACTCGACATAGATAGGTATAGTGTGTCGTGGACTTTTTTGTAGATATTTATAAGATCTACAATTACAGCATTCTATGGTTCTATCATTTATAGTTTAGGCAGCGTACGCAAAATAAGTAACTTTTTTGGTTGATTTTTTACACCTCGTGTCCGAAAAACCCAAATATCTTACGAAACCCTGTATTTTTCCAGAATAAAATTTAGCCTATGTTACTCGTGGATAATGTAGCTTTCAAATGGTGAAAGAATTTTTGAA
Source organism: Lycaena phlaeas (assembly GCA_905333005.2). Taxonomy (NCBI): domain Eukaryota; kingdom Metazoa; phylum Arthropoda; class Insecta; order Lepidoptera; family Lycaenidae; genus Lycaena; species Lycaena phlaeas. The sequence continues at coordinate 8,698,200 of HG995182.1, forward strand.
ATCGGTCCAGTATTTTTTGAGCCTACTCATTACAACCAAACAAACAAAAAAAATAATAATTTTCCTCTTTATATTATTAGTGTAGATAATGTACATACTGATTTTACTTAGTATTAATACATTTTATTCTATTTCCAGGAAACCCTCGAAGAATCGTATAACGACACAACGAAAGGTCAGTCTGAATAACTTTATTACTGTATTATCCCACTTATTACTAATATAATAAACGCGAAAGTTTGTAAGAATGTATGGATGTATATGGAGCTGTAAATAGTGACAATCACAATAGATCAACCCTGGTCACAGTGATACGAAGGCAGGCCTTGCCTAGAAGAACCATTCATGGAATAATAATTATAATGGATGTATACACCTCCTCGCCTGATTTCGAGGAGAGGAGATCCGTGCAAAGCAGTGGGACATATATTATGTGTTGATACTTTTACTTTTATGTGTGTATGTTTGTTACTCTTTCACGTAAAAACAATTGGATGGATTTTAATAAAACTTTACAATATAATGCCTTGTATGAAAATTTACAATATAAACCTTATACATCAGAATAACACATAGGATAAAATTTTCTCCCGTCCCCCAAAGGAATAGGAAGTACGCGAGGAAAACCGCGGTATGCTGCTATTTAAACATAAATATAAAATATTGATAAAGATCACCGCGCATTGGATTTGAGTGGCGGATATCGGTTCTCTTTCTGCGAGACAGTGATGCGCGAGACTTAATGCGCTTCCAATAACACCCCTGTGCACGTTTCGGGCTTGGGATCGGTACCCGGGTCCCGCTAGACACGACGTCGTGGGGACTGCCAAGTCGTAGCCGGGGAGTCCCCCTATTGTGGAGAATCTGGTCTTGCCGGGACCAGTCTGTCGCTGAGGGTTTCCCGTTGCCTGCAGATCCTGGTCCGTTAGATAGCGGCTGAAGGCTCACGCAGCGGTTTTAGTGGGGTAGTGCACCCAGTGCGAGTCCCCACACACGTCAGCGCACCTACCCAAGGCCCTGGAATGGTCCGAAAAGGATTTCCGCTGCGTGATCAAAAAAAAAAAAAAAGTGGCAGATATTTGTTTTGGCTTTCATTGAGTGAGACCTATCCAGCAATAGATGATTGAACCATTGAACTAAGCGCGGTAAATGTGGCGTTATTTGCTCTCGGAACGTAAACGTATAAAGAAGTCAACTAAGTGAATTAAGCTCATTACGCGGAAGGAAATTCCGTATTACGTTCTGAAACGCCACAGCGTGTACGTCATTTGTTAAGACCACTTCTTAGATGAAACATGACAGAATACATAGCGGTCACTGGATCGAATCCCACTGAGGGTATAAGAATGAAAAATATGAAACGCAGCTCTATTGGTATACTTGTTGTAAATTATATGAAGTTAAAATTATTTCCATTCTATTCCTGATAAATACTGGATGGTTTATTCATTCATACATGTAATCCAGGTAGGATGTAGGGTATAAGGAGCGGCCACTGCATGGAATTCTATCACATTCACATTCGATCAACATAACATTAGATTTCTGCTCAGTCTTAGAAACGGCCATGGGGTCACATTTAAAATTGGGACACTATTTCACAAACAATCTAAATCGCGCTTTATTGCTTGACAACAAGCCGTAGTTTAGGTTGAATTTATTAATCATTACACCTTACAATCTGTCGCCGCCATATTTAAGACTAGCTGTTGTTTGCAGCTTCGCCTGCTTTAACTAAGATTTACAACGGGATCTGAAGCGGGATGATATATAGCGAAAAGCCATCATGAAAAAAATCATTCAAATTCGACCAATAGTTCTCAAACAAACAAACTCTTCAGCTTTATATATAAATATAAGATTTGTTACACTTCGAAAGGCGTCATTTGTTACTGTTCAAAGCTCTTACCAAGATGCATCTTTCAGACGAGGATTACATTCTGGAGTATTCCCTGGAGTACGGCTTCCTGCGTCTGTCCCCCAGCGCCCGGCTGCGTCTCAAGATCCCCGTGAAAATAGTCACGTTGGACCCGCAGCGGGACCAGTGCTTCGGAGACGCCTTCTCCCGCTTCGTGCTCGATGAGTTCCTGGGCTACGATGACCTGCTCATGGCCTCCATCAAGAGTCTGGCCGAGCAAGAGAACAATAAGGGATATTTAAGGTGAGCTTCCTAGTTTAGAGCTGTAGCTTCCTAGTTTGTAACTGTAAAAACCATTTCGATATCGAGCTTCACAGCTTCATAGCTTACAGGATAGTCCTACTGTATTGGGTAGCTGGTTGTTGAATGTGGTAACATGTTTAAAGATGTTGACTGCTTTTCATCAAGTGGCACGTCTGCCAGTCCCCTAACATAAAAGGAACATAAAAAAAGCCTTTAAAAGGCTGGAGGGGATGTCGGGCTAATTCCATTTCCGTGACACCCGGTTATAAGTTTCACGGCTGTGTCTCTGTAGCATCATACCTCTTCAAAGGGTTGGTACTATTTAGGGGTGAACCGATTTGGATGCCCTTTTTAGCAGATTTACTAGCGGTGGCTTTTAGATGTAAAAAAGAAATGTATCAACCCATATCCATATATGGTGGGCCATCCCACTGCTGTGTACGGGTCTCCTCGAAATAAGGCGAGGAGGGTAATGGGCCGTAGTTCACCGATGCTGGCTCTGGTTGGTGAAACTTCACCTTCAAAGACTTTCAATGTCATCAGGCATGCAGGTTCCCTCACGGTGTTTTTCTTCACCAGTGAGCGAACGATAGGGTACCTATGCTTAGAAAATTAGAAAGACCCATTTCAAAGCACCACAGGTCAAGATCGAACCCGGATCCTTTTTCTCAAGAACCCGAGCCCCTTAGCCACTGGACTATCGTCGCTCATGTATCGGCTTTTAGATATGTTTTATCAAAATCGGATTAGCCGTCTCGTCGGAGGTTTTACGAGCGTTAACGCTTAGACCTAAAAGCGTACTTGTAAAACACTTTTATCTTGACAATAGATGAATGTTTTAAAAGTACGCTTTTTGGTCCAGCAAGTCAAGCAGCCAAAATCGGCGTTAATGCTCTTAATTTGTAATAATAATCGCAAAATAACTCTGACGTGTGTTATCAGTTTGACGTGTGGCCTGTATGTATATGATGATGATTTTGACGACCTCTGTGGCTCAGTGGATAGCGCGTTGGCGCATAAGCCGGAGGTAGCGAGTTCTAATCTCGCCAGGGAACTTCGGCACTTATCAGAAAGTGGTGAAACAGGCCCTTAATATAAAAAGTATTAAATATATGTATTTCGGTTGTATGGTACTAGTAACACAAGTCTCTTTGAGAACTTAGCACGGGATCAGATTGACGTGGTGTAAAAGCGTCCATAGATATTATTGTTATTATGATAATGGTGATGTGTCGATGTCTGGACGATGATGGCGTGGTGTGCCCTCAGGAACGTGATCACCGGCGAGCACTACCGGTTCGTGTCGATGCTGACGGCGCGCAGCTCCTACATAGCCGCCTTCTTCATTATGCTCATATTTGTGAGTATCGTATTACTAATTAGTTATTATCCATTACTTTTATTAGTTTTAGTACAATTGAAAATAGTTTATTATTTACACATATGTATTAATAAAGACAGATGGAGCATGCCAGATACCCGAGTGACGCTTCAAAGCGAATACAAATTCAAAAGCGCTCTCATGTGATTGACATAGATAGCGTTGTACTCTAAACGTCTATTAGATTGTGTTCACTTTTGAATTTATGTTCGCTTTGGTGGCGTCACTCGTGTGTTCGGCATGCTCCATCTGTATTTATTTATTAATCTATCATTGGCATGGCCAAGTGATAAGCAACTCTTAATATGTGTTCGTTTGGAAGGAGAGATAGAACAGCACATCTATGGATTTCATATTTTGAGACATAGACAGAGATATTAGGTGAATTTCCCTGTGGTGTATCGCAGCTGGTCTTCTCTTAGCTGCTATCTCTTGTTGACTTTTGTTATTCACTGCAATCATGTACTGTCATTTTTATATAATTCTTCTGATTAATTTCGTTGCGGGTCCCAAGGCAGTGTTTAACGTATCCCCCGGGCTCCCGAAGATCGTATCAAAGGGTCATTTGGTGGTTACCGCTGTCGATCCTGGCTATACATGAGTTTCAGCGATGAGGATGGGAAATAAACCTTGAGACCCTTAATTCAAGATATAAAATAGCTTACAATTTATTTATGATTTTTATGATATTTAGATAGACTGGCGGTCGTGTCACCTGAAACCAACCTATTTACGTGTAGCAATACGTAAGATTTTAGGTCTTGGTACCACTAATTACGCTGCCTGTAGGCCCCTCTCTTTGAAACACAGCAAAGCTGTTTCACTAAGGGACAAAGGAAGATGGTGGTAGTCATATATGCGGGAGTGTGGCACAGCGCATCTCTGTCGCCAGTACCCTTTTAATTACTCCTCTGATCCAGCGTAAAGGCCTAGGGCCTAGGACTAACAGCATATATCATTCCGAAAAAAAAGACCATACAATATTAGTTTAATAAAACTTTCGATAGATGCCGCTTTTACGTCTCAAATAATTAGCTAACTTATAAATTATATTAAGGCAACGCCATCTAGCGGCGAATAGCCACGACAAGAACAAACCTGAATTGAGCTTAAAGCATCAACGACGCTTACAGAGTTCGGCTACTCGGTGTAAGATCGAGTTGTGTTGCTATAATAATGTTTATTAAGATTTTTAGGACAGATTTGTGCGTGATTACTTTTAATTGAAAAACAGAATTTTTTAAGTAAATTTAATCTCATGTTAGGTAACCGAGAAGTTTTTTTTTTACATTTGAAAATCCACTTATCTATTTAAAGAAGTTATACGACTTTTCGTAAAGGAAAGTAAATTTTAATTTTACAATAGTTAAAACCAAGATGAGAGTAGACTTCCTTTACAGAGTGGGTTAGTTTCTTGGCTACATGCTCGAAAGCGATGAGTCCTGGCAAAGAGGCCGCTGAGCGGACGGTGCCCTGTGTTAGTCAGATCCGGGATACTCTTCGAGTGGCTGAAGGCAGCGCGCAGTGGTTTTAGTACGGTATACCGGCAACAAACGCCTGGGAGTCCCACTCAACCCTAGGGACGGCCCATACCCGGGTGAAGGCCTTTTCACGTCGAACACAAAATTTAAAGGAACTAATCTAACCGGACTAGGTCTATCTATATATTATGTACGTTGCTGTCTGTGTATTCGGCATCGAATAGGCGAAAAGAAAATCTACACGTTTTAATAATAATAACAATAATAACTTTATTTGTGAAAAAAAAAATACTGCAACAATTGAGAATTATACACAAACCTAAAGCACAAATACATAAAAAAACATATAAACAGAACGTAAAGAAACAATATTTTTTTTTGGGTAATAAATAATCTACATTTTTTTTTGATGTCACGGTAGAAATACCTTCGCACCTAAAAGAGCCTCAGGTAGGACCACTGGCGTGTGTGGGGACTCGCATTGGGGTGTACTACCGTACTAAAACTGCTGCAAGCGCCTTCAGCCGCTTTTATGAGATCCGCAGGCAACAGGATTATCGCAGCGACAGGCTGGCCCCGACAAGATCAGATTCTTCTTATATAGGAGGTGCTAAGCCATGACGATGTGTCTAGCGGGGCCATCCCGAGCCCGACACGAACACAGGGGCGTTTCTGAAAGCACATTAAGTAGCGCCTCCGACTCACCCCTGTCCGTCGTCTTCAGGAGGTGGCTTCGTCGGCGACCTCCTGTCTCACCCGTTCGTCAGCCTCCTTCTGGGACATCCCTGTCTCACAAAAGGAGGCCATCGCCGTCCAGGACAAGTCACTACCGAGCATCGCGGTGATGACGCTCGACAGAACTCACCCCTAGATCTTCTTATAAGAGGGATACAAAGAGCCCGATCAGCTCAATTCGCTTCGCCCAAGGTGCTGGGCTCAACTTAGGCTACTGAGCCCTATCGCCACGACAAGGCCTGAACCATAGTGGGGATAATTTTTATCCTGTAGTCACCTACGATGACAGAGCGCCCATCTCGGGCACACCTCGAGGGTGTGCTGGGCAGAGTCCACCGCCGCGCCACAATCGTGACATCCAGTCGTCGGCTATCTGTGAGCCGTCCGACAAAAGTAGTGACCAAAGCAAATAGGTAGGCTATTCTATACATTACCTAGGTATTGTATAAAATACCAAATCATACATATCGCCGATAACACATGTATAAGTACATGTATAATAATAAACTTTTAATGGGAATAATATAAAATTGTGAGCCTCATAGAAACACTCAATAATTGTCGAAATAAAGGGCAACCAACATACGCTAGACCGGTATTTTGTTTTTATATAGTGATAAGTTTATAGGAGTCTGGTGCGTGGGGTGATAAAGTATGTATAAAAGAATGATGTGTGAGGGAAGAGCTGCGTAAAAAGATTATGTACGTTTAGTGCACCGTATAACTTCATAGGGATCTTAAAAATATTCAATGGTAAAGGTTTTCGTTGTATTATACTCGCAGCGGTACGCGTTTTTACCCGCGTACTTCCTGTTCCAGTGGCGGTACGTGGATAAATTATAGCCTATCTGTTATTCTGGTGTGTAAGCTATATTATCGTAAAGTTTCATCGAAATCCATTCAGTAGTTTTTGCGTGGGTTCTAAGGACACATGCGTTCACTTCATGATGATTACAAAATCATTGTCATTTTTATTGTATTAATCAATAAAGAAAAAAAAGCGTCTGAAATGTGGATCCTTCGAAGAATGTTTAAAATGTCTTGGAGTTTTACCTCGAATGTCTAAGTACTGCAGCGAGCAAACCGCAAACGAGAGCTGTTGTCAACCATTGTCAAAAGAAAACTGGACACTTGAAAAAAGGGTCTGTCTTCGAATCCCTACGGACAATCCTAGAGGGTAAGAAAACGGGTAGAAAGCCACTGCGCGTCTGCACAGCATTACCATTATATTTTATCCGTGACATAGGTTTCGCTGGCAGGACAGGCTGTTACCGGGACCAGTGTAAGCTGCCTGGAACGATACGGGGCAGGAGAAAGCTCGATAGATATGGGTGGCGCTGGTCACCATAAAATCGCCGATAATTTTCCTTTAGATTATTTACATTTTTTTACCAAGTTGTGTATTTGCTACCCGGACAAACTTCGAGAAAGTTCTGATCTAATTGAACTACTAATTGATATTGCTCTCGTGAAATAGACTGTGTTTTGGATGGAAGGGCAGAAAACTAATAAGGTTCAGTTTTTTTTTTCGGATGAAGCTATGCTAATGGCCCTAATGGCCCTAATGCGTCGTCGGAAGTGGGGAGAGCCGGTTGGTATCACCCAGTGATATAGTAAGTGGAGGGTTGCCCCCCGCCAGCCGTGGAGTGTGACTTCCACGGCTTCATGGCGTCGGGTTTATTCCTGTGGCGGATTCAGGAGGATGGAGGAAGGTTCATTTTCAGTTAAACTTGTAAGTAGGTAGTGTAGACACACTTCTACGTAAAGCACGTTTTACCGGCAGTTCATTCCATGCGTGAATCAGCTTTGCTGTATTTCAGAAAGTAGAACACACTGTAAACACTGGCGATGTTGACGATTTACGATCAGGTGGTACCTCTGCCAGTTTGCCCATTCAACTCATATAAAAATTAATACCTTGTTTAATAACTAAGCATGTTTTTAGTGCATGAATCAATAATGTAAGAAAGTTACAAGATTAGCTATTAAAAACGGGATATTTACTATAATTTTTTGCTTTGCGAATTAAATTAATAAAAAAACATAATAAATATACTCTTTATATAGTTTTAGTAATACATATTTTTATAATAAAGTTGTCTGGTATTCCAAGACGAGAAAACCTTTTGAGTATTTCGATTTAGCGGCGGAAGCGCCATTGTTGCGGGCGTCCGGTAACAATTGGGCTGCACTGTATTGGCTGTAACGTCGCAATATTGTATTCTCTATCGTTTCCTTCGTTTGCGACGCACCGGTTCGTGCATGGACTGATTTGACGTCAGTTGGCTATATTTCTTATCTCTATACCTATATATAAGTAGTGCCCATCAGTTTTACCTGCGGTTTCCCGTGGAAGTACGGTGATAAATTATAGCCTATGTGCTATTCTGATGTATAAGCTATATTATTGGAAAGTTTCATTAAAATCCATTCAGTAGTTTTTACGTGAAAGAGTAACAAACATCCATCCATCCATACTTACAAACCTTCGCATTTTTAATATTAGTAGGATAGGATGCTTTATTTATAGATTAGAATGCGTTGGATGCGAGTAGCAAGGGGTCGGTCGTCTTGGCGTTCATTGAGGGATGCCTATGTTCAGCAGTGTACGGATAAAGGCTGATGAAGCCTTTATGGTTGGTTGGTTGATTGGTTCCCGTTGCCTGCAGATCCGTGTCTCTCAGATAGCGGCTGAAAGCTCACGCAGCGGTTTTAGTGGGGTAGTGCACTTAATGCGAGTCCCCACACACGCCAGTACTCCTACCCAAAGCCCTGCGGATTTCTACTGCGTCATCGAAAAAAAAAGTGCAACCGGTGTTATACGCAAAAGTTATAAAAACGGCGCAATGATAAGTTTAAGGAAGTTATAATATATGATATGCCATAAGTTATAACAGTGGCGTTATAGATCAATTAATAGTTAAAGTGAGGCGCGGTCCCGAGCCACTAAAATCAGGACTCTCTCCCCAAGTTACAGTTATAGCACTTTTACAGCCCTTTCAAACTTTATTACGGTTCCAAATACCACCTCTATACAACCTTATATGTTAACAGAACTTCTTATAAACGTTGCCTACAGTGTGGGGTTTTAACAATATTGGATTCGTTTACCTACATCAGTTTATACTAACATCGTTCGCTTTATTAATGCTCATTGGGGCTTTGTGTCGATAAAAATACCAAGGTTAAACGTACATCTAAAATATTCTCAATTATTTAGAACAGTCAACAGTTCGTTACAGATTGTTATGGAGAAAATTAAGTTCTGCAATAGCAAAATTTTTTTGGACATGATGTCAAAATGAAACTTTGATGAATTGTGAATTAGCTCCTGTCCCTGGAATTTGGTAGAGCTAGACAAGGGAATAGTTTATGACATACAGAACGCAATTTTAAAAACTGCTGGTATTTTTGATAAGCCTGATATTAGACATACCGTGTTGCAGCGCAATAAAAAACGTCCGAATGCACACTAGAGTCCCGTTTTATCCTGACACCTCCCTAGATTTTTGACAAAAATCCCTTACATTTCGTGCGGCGCGAGTGCAGCGGTCTAATCTCATATTTCGACGTCAGCTTGCACGGAAATTGTATTAATCAATTGTCAACCGGTTCGCATCGCATGCCTCTGGTTTCATACGGTTTTCATCCGTCAAAGCCTACCAAATTAATTGTGGAATTCCGCCAGGGTCCAAATATTGTGGGACACTACAAATGCGCTGAGTTATGCGGTAAGGAAAATAATTGCGAAAGTGTGACGTAGTTGTGTGGGTGGAGACTGCCAGTTCGAATCTCGATCTCGAAGTTCACGATTGTTACCGGTTTTTAAAGAAATGGAGAGCAGGAGACCCTAATATATATATATATATATATATATGTGTGTGTAATCATTTATGAAATAATTTACTAATTGCAATACATAAAGTCATTAACCATTCCATTATACGAACAAACAAACAAAAGATCTTTAACTAGTTTTTTTCTCTAATTATGCGATTCATCAACGACCGTTTATTTCTAAACCAACAGCAGTACTGTTCATGATCGACAAACCATTCTATATACAATCTGGATACGATCATACGACATTAATTCAACTTAACGGCTATACTAGTCCATACTAGTATTCTGAATCTATCAAAAATGTCCTAACGTATATATAAAAAAAAAGATTTTTTCAAACAAACTAAATAGCATAAATATAAAATATTTGTAAAACAGTTATGTTAGAATAGGTTCACTGACCGATAACAATGGCCGTGATGTAGTGTGCGTACTGCGTAGTGTCGTGTTACTTACGCCGTGATATTTTGGTGATAGCTCAGTGAAAAGTTTATGATATAGAAATGAAAATATTGTCCTGTGCCTAAATTACGAGGTATTTTTGGATAATTTTTTGTATACAGACTCTTATAGTTGTTTTACATATGCAGTTTAATTTAATGTCGTATCGTCGTATCCAGTCTGTATATAATCACTAATGCCCGGTTTCTGAGGAATTTTTGACGGCAGTTTATCTATTCATTAGCGCTATTGGTTCGATAACCTAAGAAAGTGCGTTTCTGAACATCGCAATGCAAGATAAACTCCATTTTAACTTAGCTTATCTTAACAGACCAATGTGTGCCGTTTATCGATTTCATAACTTTATTTGACGTTTTGCTTCAAACAAATTACATAAACCTTACATCAGTGAGTTTGACGTTTGTTTAAAAAAATTATTCGCTGATAAATAGCGAATTTTAATAGTTTATAACTAAAACAATGCTTATTTACCCTTGAATAAAATATTCTCGTAAATAAAACTAGTAATAATCCTGAATTAAAATAATAAAATCAATTTTAAACGTGATCTCTTAAACAGACCCATCTAACGGCAGATTATGGAACTGCTTATCGGTGTGATAGTTATTGAACGCTTCATTGCGTATTCAGAAACGCAGTGACAGTTAACCGAAGTTTATCATATACATAACTTTATTGTATCAATAGCTAATGAGAGTATAACTGGAAACTTCAGAAACCGGGCATTAGTGACTATTATTTTTTTTATTTTTATTAGTGATTAGATTAGTGAGTAGACTCAATCTCAATTCAAATCACTTTTTTTTTATTTTATCTCGGTTCGTTAACATTTTGATATTCTTGACGTTACGGATGCTTTATAGAACCTATGGTTACGGAAAGACCATGACCTAGCCAAAGTATTTATTAGAAATGTATGTATTAATAAATCTCGAAAACAGACGCTTGTTTCATTATAATAATAACATTTATGACGTAGACTAGTATTTTTAAGTTATTGTAAAAATCAAATTCGAACTGCTTAACTAAAATGTTTGTAAGTCTTATCAAACGATCGATTCTTCCTCCAGGATCTAACATATGACGGGCGGAAGAACACGGCCCACCGATGGGGAATTAATGGGTGATATGCCGACACTCTTTTTGTGCACGGCCGTCTGTCGACGAAAATAGATTATGCACAAAAAGAGTCGATCGTCTTATTTGGTCTGTGTAGTTCGTTATTGTCGTGTATGTCTAATGGCGCGATACATCTACACTGATGTACGGCTGATGAGTTTGTTTGGATGCGTTTATCAACAACCGGTCTACTGACTCATCACCAGTCGAAACTGATGTTTTGATTATTTTTTTGAATTTAATAAAAAAATGTTGTATGACAATATATTTATTATATTTATATTTTATTTATTATAATATTTATATTTCTGAGACAACTGGTAAACTCACTAAGTAACGTGAGAGAGAAGAAAAAAAAGCAAATATTTTCATTCTAATTAAAAAAAAAAAATCTAAATTATACGATTTATTTATTATAACTAATTAATGTTTTACGGATTTTATCTCGTGTTAATATGATTTTTATAAGCCCGACGTTTCGTATACTTTACAAACAATTATGATCACTCGAAATAACTGTACGCCCAACATGTAAACATTTAAAAAGACTGCGATAATTTCCGTAAAACAGTTTCATTATAAAATTTTAGCGTACATTGGAAAATAAATATCTTCGTCCAATAAAACACACACGGAGGGTTTTATCTAACAAACAAACAAATGGTGGCGCTGGTGGGTCCAGGTTATCCTCGGCCTATCAATCTTGCCGCCACGTCGTTCGGCTGGCCCGATTGGATTTCATTAATGAATCGCTTAGCGCAGATTGAATCCATTAAAGTAACAGTGCGATCCACCGCTCCCACTAAATGTTCCTTTATGTAGTTACTTAAGCCCCTGCAATATTCATACATTCTTTATCTTATTGCTTATCTATACTAATATTATAAAGAGGAATACTTTGTTTGTTTGGTTGCAATGAATAGGCTCAAAAAGTACTAAGACCGACTTCAAAAATTCTTTCACTGTTTGAAAGCTACATTATCCAGGAGTAACATAGGCTAAATTTTATTCTGGACAAAAAATAGAGTTCTTTAAGATATTTGGGTTTTTCGGACACAAGGTGTAAAAAATCAACCAGAAAAGTTACTTATTTTGCGTACTAAGATGCCGTTGTAAATCTTAGTTAACGCAGGCGAAGCTGCGGGCAACAGCTATGAACTATAAATAAATAGAGTATAATTTTATTTTTATAGTTATAGATTTGAACTGTGAACTTTTTTGCTATCTTAATTAAATTAGTATCAATCGATTGACGCAGTTTGTTTTTGAATTAGTCAAGTCAAAAAAAAATCTCGCTTCTGTCAAACTGCTCCACCCCCGGGCGTTATTTCTGAGATTCACTTCCCTGAGATCGTATCAAAGAGTCATTTGCTGGACACCGCTGTTGATTCTGGCTATACTAGAGCTGCAGCGGTGGGAACTAGTGGTTGGTGAAGTCCTAAAAAAATAAAATAGACGTTTAGTCTCGGTGCAATTAATGACATAAGATCTCCCCTTCCTTCTCTCCGGGACGCAGCAAAATCCTTTCACGGACTTATTCCCGTGCATAGCATGAAGGTACCCAAGCAGACGGGAGTGCGGCACAGCGCTTCTCCCCTCCGATATAAAGTGTGGCCATAATTCCTATGTTTGTTGCAGACCGTGTCGATATCGATGCTGCTGCGCTACGCTCACCATCAAATATTCGTCTTTATTGGTAAGTTTTTTAATCATACATCTTATATATTTAAACGAGCAATTCTTGTATATATAATTTGAATCTCGGAAACGGCTCCAACGATTTTCATGAAATTTTGTATACATGGGTTAAAAACGGCGATAAATCGATCTAGCTAGGATAAATTTTTAGAAAACTTTTTTTTATCCGTGTTTTGAGGCATCGACAAAATATGATTAGAATACGAACGAAAATGTCATGGTAGCTTAGTGGTAAATTTAGGTAGTTAAATCCGAACGAGCATGGTTTTTTTTTAATTTTTTAAGATCATTTTTTTTGGAAGTTATCGTATTTTATCACTAAGGGTACCGAGCAAATGTTCGGTCAACCAGGTACTATCTTTTTATGCAACGTCGTTGCAGTCGACATTTGAGTTCTTAATTGTTGACAAATTTTTTGCTATGCTCCTGTGCTCATCAAAGCGAAGTCTACGTATTTGTGCAGGCAATTTATAGGGTATATAACCGGTTAGAGTAATCATCATCATCATCATCATCAGCCTCCATCCGTCCAATGCGGAACATAAGCAGGTCCGCGTTGGATGCGAGTAGCAAGGGATCGGTCGTCTTGGAGATCATTGAGGGAGGCCTATGTTCAGAGTAGTAATGGAGCGATTAAAAGGCAGTCATTGATTTGTCACTGACCGAATAGGAATTGAACCAAAGCGTACTTGTGTGTCCGTCTCATCGGCCAGTCATCTATCGAGGGCCAACGGTCGACCAATCAGAGAGCAGAACCGATCCATCGTCGTAGCACAAATTTGGCGGGATTTGTTCTCGTACAAAAAGCATTACCGCTTTATTTCTGTTTTACGCTCAATGAGACAAATAAAACCATTAAATCTTTTTTCGAGACAACTTTCAACAACTCTTTTTCGAAATAAATATTATGCATTAATTTAATTGTTTTATATTAAGTTTATGACACGCCTACAAACATTTAAACTTAATAGGATAATCTGAGAAGACTCTTGAAATATTAACCACCCTGCCGTTGAAACCACTTGCTGCTGCCGTACACAGAGCTTTCGTAAATGTCCATTAATTATAAGAAATCTAACGTATAGTCCTCGCCACTTTTAAAGTCCTGCGACTAATGCCTGAACTAAATTTGACAACATTGACATCTTGACATCTGTCTGTAGTAAGAAGTTGTGATATTTTAAATTGTTTTACGTGAAATATGGAGCATATAATATAAAGTAAGGTGTAAAATTTTTGAGACCGTATAATGATCGTTAAAGTGAAATAATTTTGTGAAATAGAAAGTAAAAATAAACAACAATTAACCCCGTTAAATAATATGTTTATAAATGTCACAGCCATGACAGGTAAATTTTAGAGATGCCAGAGTCACTCATTTTTGCCTAATTTATGGTTAAAATATTATCTCTATACCTACATTTATCTTATGATATTTTATATGAATATAAATACAAGGTAAAAGAATTAAAACCTTGTTCAGATGAATGATATTTTCAGTTGTTTCTGTAAAAAAGGTCGAATAACAAAGGAAGTAACAATGGCAGCAATTACTTCTGAGAAAATCATCACTCCTGGCAAAAGCCGAACACATCCGAAGAAGCTTGTTTTAGATGAATTCTACTAATCGGTTATACGTAAAAATACGAATGAAATATTTACAAAAAAATGTTTTATTTCACTAAAACCTCGCAGGGAGATTTTTATTTTGCTGCTATAATTATTTTTGCCATTATTATCATACTCAGTCTTTATCAATCCACTACTGACCATAGGCCCTATAATTATTTAAATTTCTTATTGTACTAGACTTGGTGGAAAATCATTACACTATAAATTGGCAACATTGAGTTATGAGATCGCAGCGCCGCGTCTATCGGACTTCTAAAGTGGCGATGACTCTAATGCTGAATATCTGCATGATTGACAGATTGCAATAATGACATTGGAAATAATAATTAAAAAAAAATAGTAAGCATACCAACCAGTATGGATTGTTTTGGCGTTCGCAGAACGCCAGTCAGGAACGATACCTGGAACGCCACAAAATGTATTCGTTAGCGGGTAAAATACAGCAATTATAATGTCAGTACAATTTTTGTGGAGTTTTTTCGAGCTCTGAGCCGGCTCAGCGGCAATCTCTTTGTAATAACAATAATTGCGAGTGGCGCCCCGGGCTTCCCCGCGTGCGCGCCTCCCCCCGCCCCCGCGCCGTGGAAAAAACACAGCAGGTCGGATTTTCTAGCGCTGCTTTGATCTGACAATTAGCTGGGTACAGATAATTTGTTTTCCCCCCTCGTTCCTCCTAGCCACTTGGCTTAGAGATTCAATTCGATGATTGCTCCCAACACCTATCTTATTTTTTCCGTGGAAATGGAAAATTTAATTTTTTTTCTCACTTGTATAACGTCGGACTAAGCCCGGCTTACCTCCGTGGATGGTAACGATAATTGTTTTATCAATATAATAATATAAATGTGAGGAATATTGTTGTTGGCTGGCAGGCGGATGAACGCTTCGATAATTTATATTAATCATATCCTGGCACATTTTTGTTTCGTATATTGAGTTTATACCATCGTTAGTCGCTACAAACATTCAGATATAATCTTTGTTAACGCTAATTACGTACGGTAACTTAAAGATGATCTGTAATGCCGGCTTCGTGAAAACACTATCTAATGCTACGACAACATTTTTTAATATTGTCAGATAATTTCGTTTCTGTAGTCTTATTATTATTTTGTTAACGTATTTATTTATCTACATACTCTCATACTTTAAATCTTTTATATAGGATTCGGTGGGATGAAAAACTAACGCTTATTGCCAACATTAAGACACCAAAATATTATGTCCAATAACAATATAACTATAATATCATTCAAACGGATCATTTTTTTTTCGATCTCTTCTGCGCAAAGGGTTAACTCAATAAACAGCTATATTCTTACTGCGGATGCGTGGTATCTGTATGAATTAAAAAACAAAAAGAATTGTCTTTTACGCTAGTTTCACCACCAGAACAAGAGGCAAAAAATAAGATCTGATTTAGAATCTGGTCTAGTAGTACCGACTGAACAAGCAATATTTATCACACATGTAAATGCAATTCGCATTTGTAAAGCAAAAAATGTTTTTATTTTAGGTATTATTATGTACGTTTGTTGTGTTGAAGATAGAAATAAATTCAAGAAAATATACATCAAAGGGGTAAGATGTATCTGTGGGTTTATTTAAACGTTCAGAATTTATATTTAAAAATATGAATAGGATCTGTGCCAGTTTTTTTATAAAGGTACACTGAACTTAATCATTCAAAGGTGATTCTTATCTAAGCAGCTCGACAGGTTAAAGGATCGAGTAAACTATTCAAACTCACAATATCGGATGAGAGTAAATCTTTTCAATGGGATCTAGCGCGTCTCTATGACGACTCATCCCTACTTCTAAGGTTATTGAAAAATATACCCCTGTAAAGGCTGGAAAATTCTGTTATCGTTTTGTGAGAATCATATCGCGTTTGTTGCTTAATTCTTTATATATTTGTAATCTTTCGTGTTCTTTTGGGGTTCTGCTATTAAATATGTATCATTACATTTAGAAAGCATTGTTTTGTCGATAACGCGTTCTGATGTATATGAAATTGATATTCGAAACTACTGTTGCAGAACACAATGGAAAATATAGTTTTAGTTTGGTCGAAAAATATATCTGTCGAAATGTAGGGTACGTTTCGAACTTCCACTGTAACGAAGCTGTAAGATTGGCGTGTATTAGTAAGGTGCTAGTGCTAGGGTGCTAGAACTGGCTGCACATAGAATTTGGATTAGCTCAGAATATTAAGATGTAGTCGTCACAGACCGCGCACTGCTTTTACCTCATGACATAACCTTAAAAACTCATCAATAAGAACACGAATAACAGAAGGGAACTATGGTATAAAAAGCTGTACTGGCTCGGTTTGTAGATATTTTTACAGGTATTTTATTTCCATCGACATTAATTGGGCTCGATGAAGTTTTACGGTGTGGGTTTTAATTTTTTTTTGTACATTTTGTAAAACCAATCAAGAATTACGATGAAACGATGATCACGCGTTAAACATTCGTTGCCAGTTTGAATCAATTAATGCCCAATGTAACTTAAGAAATAATACCGAGAGTAGATTAAGTTCCGTTAAGCAAGTTCTTAAAGCAACAGAACTCTGCTTACGTTGACTGCTTTTTCCGGAATATAGCAAAGCTTCACGGAAAATTAAGCAAGATGATGATAGTGTTGCAAAAGTGTTTAAACAGCAGAAAAGGCGTTTTTTCTTCGTTCATGTTATTTATTTGTCTTATTACAATTTATAATATTAAAGGATAAAAAATATATAAGAAATCAGCAGACTTCGCCGCGGCGCCGTAGCGGAAAACGGCTCAACCGTTAGCATAATTAAATATCTTAGTTAACTGAACGGTGCAAGAAATATAATTTAAGCATTTTTTTACCGGTTTTCTTGTTGATTATAAAGTCGTCTGCTTTGTAAGTGTTGTCCCGTGACCCGGTCTGGGAGCACTTGTAAAATTGGCGTATGTTCACGCATAGTTCATTTACGGCGGTTTTCAATATTCTATCTTAAAATTTTCTTATCCATCTTACAATTTTGACAGATTTTGTAAGAAAATATGTCAAAATGTAACGATAGATAAGAACATTTCAAGATAGATAGACATTGAAAACCGCCTTTAGTGGCTGCTGGGCCCGGGTCTCCTCCTTGAAATCAGGCGAGGAGGGTAATGGGCCATAGTTCAACCATGCGCTGGCCCAATGCGGGTTGGTAAACTTCACATACTTTCAAAGACTTTTAATCTCATCAGGCATGCAGGTTTCCTCTCGATGTTTTCCTTCACCGGTATATCTATGACATAAAGTCAAATTAATTTGTCAACTTCATTCATGTTGTGCCTATTACGAGACATAAGATGTCAAGTCTCTGTATCAGCACACTACTGCAGTGCATTTATTACGGAAACACAGCAAAGGTAATGCGAAAATAAACAGACAACAGTAACCTCGGGCGGTACAGTTATGGGATCAGTCTTATAGTGTTAGCGAGATAACAAGTAAATAGGCCAAGATGTGTATGTGTATTGATGTTAACCTGATTATGAAGTATCGATTGCTGCTAATTACTCTACTTGTCCGTAATAAGCGATAATTAATTATTAGAAATGGAAACCATATTGTTGTGTGGCTATAGCGTGGGGCGGGGTTTCTGAAAATGATACATATTATAACATTATTTATGAATAAATAATTTGATATTTTATGACGGGAGGTGAATCTTCAAAATGTTTCATATAACATTAAAGTTAATAATTATTATTTGGTAGTTATTGTCTGGTGTTGTGTGAACCCTTTTTTCTTCTACGTCGGGAAATGCAATGACGCATCCCGTTGGGGAGTGGGTCTCAACAGGCGGGTATGTGGGACTCGCGGCACCCGAAAGATGGTAAGTGGACGCAACTCTACCCGCTAAAACCCGGCGGGTGCCACCAATGTCGCCTTTGGTATGGTGCCCCGGATCTACAAGCAACAGGGCACCTCGACGGCTAGTCAGTCCCTCAGGGGACTGACGCCCGGGATCCAAAGCTTTATCGCTTGGCACGGATTTTACCATCTGTATCATTTACCAGGTGGGAAGACAATCTCCGTGTACCATCACTTGAATTGCATCAAAGGATATTTACATTCGATAGACTTTCTGTATTATTCATCATCATCATCATCATCATCATCATTATTATTATTCAGTTCACTGTTGGAAATTAGCATCTATCAATAAACGCCAAGAGCTCTTTTTCACATGTTATTTTAATTTATTCAAACTGATTGTTAATGTTTCGGTATGATTTTTGATTTGCTTCCTGCCGTATTTGGTTTACACAAAAACGTTGAACGTAACCCATTACACTTATAATGAGTAGCTCGGTGCGGTTTAGGTTAATTAGTATAGCTCGTACACTGTATTGTGTATGTTTGTTTATAGTAATCCTCTTCTGGCTGCTTACGGCTTATACCAGTGAGGTTTTAGGTGTACGGGAAGCATTGTTTGTCCTTTTTATTAACATTTCAAATAATGTAATCTGTGCCTATAGAAGGCACAGATTTATAAATTAAGACAGATGGAGCATGCCAAAAGCGAACACAATTTTCAAACGACGTTTAGATATTTGTATTTCGGTTGTATGGTACTAGTAACACAAGTTCTTTGGAACCTAAGCATAGGTCCAGATTGACGTGGTGTAAAAGCGTCCATAGATATATATTATATTATTTATATAATTAATCAATCAATCAAAAGTCCCATTTTCGAATTACTAATCTCTTATTGGTCCTCTCATCTTTACACTAATCTGAACGGTATGTTGATTGAAATGAAAATGTACTGCGTAAATGTATAATTACAACATACATTAATGAAAAGTTTGCAAGCTTTTCGTCGGTTTATTTGAATTCATAATCATCATTCTTTAAGGTTCAAGAGTGGAGGCCGCGTTTACGTAGATGAAGTGTTGGTCGGCCATTAACCAGGTGGGAAGATGATCTCCGAGTAGTGACTGGGATGTGTTGGATGCGAGTAGCAAGGGATCGGTCGTCTTGGCGTTCTTTGAGGGTTCAGCAGAGGACGTATAAAGGCTGATGATGATGATGATGATGATTACTTCAGAACGGCACGGTGGGAGGGATGCGCTGTACCATCTTTTTTGTTCCTCCCATGAAACAGCTTTGCTGTGTTTCAGAGAAAAATATAAAACCGGCAAATTACTACCACCTATATTTTTATCAGTGTAAACAAGTTGCCTGGGCTACGTACAGCTAAACTAGTTTGTGTTCATGGGTTTCATCGACCAGTTACGGTGGCATATCTACCAATTTAACCACATTTTTAATATAATCATGATCAGTCCACATATAAAAATGACAGAGAATTCTATGAAGAAGCTCACGTTAAGCAGTAGACGGAAAAAAATGATGATGATGATGATAGGTATAAATCAATATCTGATATGAAGTTTTTTAATAACTATAGGACAATTGATAAATATTACTCTTGAGTACAGTTATGAAACAACTATTATGGACTCCCGGACTCTCGCCGAGCAAATACTTTTGGGGTCGTCATAAGAGGTAGAGGCATAGAAAGGCAGGCATGGTTCTGCATTACAGTAAAAACCTTGTCCATTAAAAATGATATGATCTTTTATAATTCTAACTTTCTGGCTATATTCCGTCTAATGGGGGCGCCAGAAATTGTGTACGTGTAAAGGATTCGCGTATTTAGAAATATTGAAAAACACTGCTTTACAGGTGAAGGAAAACATCGTGAGGAAACCTGCACGCCTGATGAGATTGAAAGTCTTTGAAGGTGTGTGAAGTTCACCAACCCGCATTGGTTAATTATGGCCCAATACCCTCCTCGCCTGATTTCGAGGAGGAGACCCGTGCCCAGCATTGGGACATATAGGGTTGATACTTTTTTTTACTGCTTAACAGCAACCGTAGTCTCGGAACCGTATTGTATCCGAAACGTCGAACATGTGAGATATGTGCCTAATAAACGGCAATAAATCCATATACTTTATATACATGGAATTGGTATCCACATTAGAAAATAATATTTCTAGAACTATCTAAATTTTTTTTATTAAAATACATCACCCATCTCAGTATTTCATTTGAAGATGTGATCCGATATATAATGGTGCTCTTACAGATTCTCTATGCGGCTCGTTCGCTCTAAGTATCGACGATTGGTAATTTCCAATGGCAGCTTATTTGCCGTCGATCGTTCGCATGGCTTCTTATGCCTTTACAGCCGTTTCTAGGAAAATTGCATTTCCAACCCGCACACTGCAAATATTTACATGATGCTAGAAGCTGCGATTTAAAGGGTAACTTTATTAATATGGCCCCTGTGTGGCCCAAATGTTTTATTACAATAATGTTTTAGTTTCCTAATCATTTTTTAATTGTTTATCCTAATCTCATGGTTTAGTTATTTTAATTTTATACATTTTTAAGTTTTTATTGTATGTATAATGTATGAATGTATGCATGTTTAGCTTACCAATGTTTTAAACCATTTAGTACCTTATTATGTACATTTTTAAATATCTATTCCAATTAATCATAAAGCATAAAGCTAATATTATCTGCTAAGTATGTTTTCATACTTATTACCTTGATCTCTATTTCTGTGTATGCTTATGAAACGATTTTTTGTTTTTATTATTCGAATTTTTGGCACCTTTACCGTTCGTTATTAGAAGTAAGTAACTACGCGAATTAAATTTTAGCACGTCCACTTTTGAATTTTTGTTCCCCGGAACATTATCAAATTTCGAAATTTTCAAAACTGATAGTAACGATGTTCATAGAGAGAATTGGGATAAATTATGTTATTTAATTGTGTGGTTTATTTTATATGATCTATTTTATACTTTCGCCGCATACGTTTTGTGTTTATTAACTGCGTGAATATCTTTTGTCTTTTTCTTGTGCACGGAAGTAAATTACTAGCTATCTCATCGAAACTATGTGAAATGGGCGGAGCGAGCTTCGAAATGCGGGTCATCCTCATCATCATCATCAGCCTCTTATCGTCCACAGCTGAACGCCAAGACGACCGATCCATCGTCATCGAAGGCAGATAAAATGCGGATGCCTCGTCTTAAATACAAACATCTAATTGAATTAACTTGATATTTAAGTAATATTTTATCAAAAGAAAAGCTTTATTTAATCTAGCTATTTAATAAAAATGTATAAAATTCCTATTCAATTATTTTCTAATAATATTTCCGATAAGGGAGGTAGCAAAATTCTTTAAGTATCTAATTTGTGTATTTTTGCCGGCGTAAGGCGATTTACGACGTAATTATTTCGCTTTGAAACATAAATCTTTACAAATTATTACAGATATTGATAAAAAACCGAAAATAACTTAATGCTCAAGTCGATAAGTCAATTTATTGAATGTTTCCATTTGTAGATGAAAAAGGTGGTAATAAAATTAGATACTATGATGAATGTAGCTTATTCATGGTTTTTTTTGTCATGAGGAGGTAACCGAGCAGTCTGAGCCTTATTATCCCGTCGCCTGCAGATCCGGGTCCCTCAGATATAGCGGCTGAAGGCTCACGCAGCGGTTTTAGTGGGGTAGGGCACCCAAATGCGAGTCCCCACACACGCCAGCGCGCCTACCCAGGCCCTGGTATGGTCGTAAAGGATTTCCGCTGCGTCATCAAAAAAAAAAAAAGTCTGAGCCTTATGGAGTCTACGGTCGCCCATAGACATCCGCACGCCCAAAGACTACCAACCCAATGGGCCACCGGAAACGCACAAACCGCACGAAACGCGACAGCATAGCTGACACTTTAGGCCGGTGTTATGGGAGCGAGAGGTTCCTCCCCGGTCGTGCCGGCCCAATTCAACTGAAACGCAGCATGGCACGACCTCTTACGCTAACTCCACTACCTCTCATGTAAAATAAGTGTATTTATTATTCAGTATACCTAAAGTGACCATTTGTATATTATTTTAAACTCAAAACTGGTCACAAATTAAATTTACAGTTTTATAATTTCAAAATTTTTAAAGGATAAGAAATATATATACATTTTTCTAGTTACGTTTTTTCTAATAAACTTTTATTAGTAATCTAAGAAGATTTTTACTAATGAATTTGCTCAAGATATTGAAAATATTAGGTACAATTTCACGTCCCGGAGATATCTTTCGTGGCAACGGTATAGATTGGTGTCTCGGTGAATTTTCTTTTTCTTTGAGGCGGGTGAACTCGCAGAGTTTAGGGCTAGCTAGATATATGCACATTCATAATTATATTAACATTCGTGAAACAGAAGACGAACTCACGAACTCAGAGATAGCTCAGAGAGTGATGTAATTCAAACGCATTTGTTACACGGTAACATGATTAGGTCGTGTGATCCGATGGAATAATAATAAACGATGATAGCGCAGCACGTATGTGGGTCATCGAGTTATCCCGGTGCAGCCTCATCACGTCACCTGAAACCCGCAGGGAACGGTGACGAGCATATCTAGTAGGGCATAATTATGTCTATTGAGACATGGTAACTTTGGATGTGCATTTTTATTATCATCAGTTTATTATCGTTTTTTTGTAATTGCAAATCGCGCAGTCTACTTGAACTTTTCGGAGAAGACTTGTCTCTGCCGCGCGTCATGTCATAACCGTGATGCTCGGTAATGAGGAGTCCTGGGCGGCAATGGCCTCCTTCGGTGAGACAGTAATATCGCAGAAGAAGGCCGACGAACGGGTGAGAGAGGAGGCCGCAGTAGTAGTAACGCTCTTGTGCTCGTGTCGGGCTCGGGATTGGTACCCGGGCCCTGCGAGACACGACGTCGTGGGGACTGCTTAGTAGCGGCCGGGCAGTCCCCCATATATCTGAAGAACCTGGCCGTGCCGTGGCCGGTCGCTGAGGTAATTCTGTTGCTTGCGGATCCGGGATTCTCTCAAAGCGGCTGAAAGCGCTCGCAGTGGTTTCAGTGGGGTATGCATCCTAAATGTAAGTCCCCACACATGCCAGTGTGTCGCCACCAAGGTCCATACATTACATTTCCCTACGTCAAAAAAAAAGTCACAATCTCAGGCAGACACGTGATCAACGACATACCATACGACATGGACACACCAGACCATGAGTAGATGCGTTGATGGCCTTAGTATAGTTTATAGTACTTTCAAGCATACATCTCCTCTTGTGAGGGACGAGTATTTGGTCGCCATTAATGAAAGGAAACGTTTACTCGGCAACTGATGCGAATTTTAAACCAGGCCACTCAGCTGTTTAAATTTTTTTTTTTACAATTTAATATTGTAACAGTTTCTAACTATTATGACACGTATCTACAAAAGGTGTTTAAAATTTGATACCTATAAATAAAATCTTTGATTTGATTCAACTATTAATACTCATTTTGAATATGAAGCAATATTACCATGCTGTCGAAATTTCGTGTATATATTATACAGTGCGGCTACTGTCCTCTCATAAAGATCATTTTCCGTTGTGGCTAATTGGTGAGCTGCGGCGCCTCGTCTCCTGCCTCTGACAATCGTTTGAAGCTTATCACCAATTACCTGCCACTATTGTTCAAGCGTCGAGTGTCTTAAGTGCTGCTATGTTAAGGAGATTTGCCCGCTCCACTCGACAATTTCCACTGGAAATGTTAAAAGCTTACGCCACTGTTTTAAATTTTCGTCTCGTTTTAATAATAAATATATATTTTGTAGTTTGTATTTAAGTTGCTGTGTTTTTATTATTTTAAGTATTTTTTTAGAGAAATGGTCGGTTTAATGTTTAATTTTCTTTTTTATTTTTTTTTAGTAATTATTTAATAATATTCTCAGTATCTGCGAAAACAGCTGTTACATGTGTTGCCCGTCTAACAATAACGGTTTACTTTAATTTAATGTTTACAACGCAACAAACGTGAATCATATAGCACTAGTGGAGGAAAGAATTTTTAAATTTTTAATATCCGCCTTCGACGCCGATACTCTACAATAATACGGAATCCAGGAAGCAGTAAATCGCAGAAAATCGCAGAGAATACGCAATAAACGGGCGCGGCGGTGCGACGTGCGAATTAATATCGCGTGATGAATGATGAGCGATGACGATGCAATTTACAATTTACACAATATATTACCTTATCTGCACCCCCCCATCTCGAATACCGCCCCAAACGGCGGAATATACAGTCAAGATTTCAAAGGCGATATAAATTGAATATCGTAGAATTCACACATCCTCTCTTTTAAAGCTAAATAGTATTGCAGTTAAGCGCATATAATATGCCTAGCTGTTGCCCTCGGCTTCGCCCGCGTTAGCAAAATAAAATCCCTTTTTTTAAGTAAAAAGTATTCTATGTTGCTTCTAGTACCTCCTACTAGAATACTACTACAAAGTTTCATGATGATTCGTCGAGTAGTTTTTGCATTTTACATTTATAATATTCACGGACCGGCCACTGCGCGGTGATCGTCTTTCCGCCTGGTTAATGGCCGACCAACACTTCGTCTACCTAAACGCGGCCTCCACTCTTGAACCTTATTGGCACATCGGCCATCTGTTTTCCCGAGTGTGTGACCAGCGCATCGCTACGTAAGCATACGCGAATCTATTTATTAAATTTGAAAATGATGATGGTAAATATAATGAACATTTTCTTAAAATGCAATATTAGTTTTTCGGATGAACAAAGACCTCCGGTCTTTCTGGTCATTTCATCAATCATCATCTGGTCTCCCACCATCTTGCTTGTTTCTCCCGTGAAACAGCTTTTCTGTGTTTCCGAGGATAATGATTTGATTGGGCTAGTTCCAGGTAGTTTATGGGTGACGTCGACCACTTACCATCAGGTGGTATGTCTGTCGGTTTGTTTATCTGATTAATATAATAATGATGAGCCGGTCGGGCAGTGTTGTATCGAAATGTACCGTGACGTAATGTACTCGCCAGTGGCCGGAGTAGGGCTGATTATGATGGAATTATTATTAAATACCTGTATATGGTATAGTAAATTGTACGATGCATTTTTTATACAAACTTTGACTTTTCGATAAAACACTACAAGAAAAGAATTATATAATTTGTTGTGGGTTCTTATGTGCGTACATATTTGGCGATCCATTTTTATTAACATAAGATGATACACTATAATAAGCATAACTCCGACATATGCGTAATAATTAAATGTTTCACCTCTAAACGTAACCCCTCGACTGTGGCGGCTATTTTTCAGTTTCAGCGCTACAGTTTTTAAACTCAAAGGGCAGAGTGGATGGATCGGTAGTATTTGATGCGGGGCGGATAATCCCGCCCAACAACATCCGTCCGGCCCGCACGTCAACTATGCTAACGAAAAGACGATAAAACCTTTATCTTATTACGTATAAGCTCTATGCCCAAAACTGGTTACTGTCAAAGCTCAACTCCATGGAGTTTTTATCCTGTTTCGCTGGACTTACTTAATGGGGGCTAATTTGTATTCCTAACACTTATTCGTTTGGATTTTATGCTGTGTAGGGATTTTTTTCTGTGTGTGCTTTTTGTTATTTTTTTTTTGTTTTCACGCGCTGTTTTAACACGTTTAATTCACTTTTTGCTTATTGACTACGTAGGGTTGTACAGTAACTTTAGGAAGTAATTTCGTGATATGTAGTTTAATTTAGTGAGCGACGATGATCCAGCGATGGGTGGACTCGGCCTCTTATGCAAAAGGTTCCGAGTTCGATCTGACCCCCCATTTGTGTGCCTCGAAATGGGTGTTTCTAAATTTCTAAGTGCACCTAAAACACGAGACCATCGTTCGCTCACCGGTGAAGGAAAACATCGTGAGGTCGATGCTTGATGAGATTGGAAGTCTTTGAAGGTGTGTGAAGTTCACCAGCCCGCACTGGGCCAGCGCATCGGTGAACTATGGCCCATTACCCTCCTTTTCTGATTTCGAGGAGGAGAGCCGTGCCCAGTAGTGGGACATAAAGGATTGATACTTTACCTTTTTTACACTAATAGACAGCTTTGTATGCTGACGATGTGGACTACTCTGGTCTCTGATAGATGAATTCTCTATTATCTCAACCCGCAATATTAACAACATGATGGCACATTATTTAATATATAAAATAAATTTCTAATCTAATTATTTTCGAATAGAACGTAAAGAAATACGTCTCATGCATTAAATATCGCGTATATTTTAAAGGTATCCCGTTGTCGGCTCGTAAAGAATGATCCGATGTCTCCGTCGACACCATTACTCCTTGTGGCGCATGAAAAATTCATACGTGGCCCGATCGCGTTAGCGCCGCGCCGCGCTTGGGGCCCCGTAAACGTAGCTTACGGCCCACCGCCGCGGGGCCAGCCACCAGTGCCGTGCTGCGGTGCGGCACTAAATATTATGACTGCATCTGTGCAGCACAAATGCCATTAACGTACCGGCTATAGCTCGGTATATCAAAAATAGTGGCATAATACAAATTTAAATGGGAATGTTATATTTTGTTGGTTCTTTTATAACGCAATCGAACAATGGATATTTTTGCATGCGTCAAAAAACGTCGTCAAAACAGGAATCAACTGATTTTAGTCGAAAAATTAGCTATAGCTGACTACATAATTCTTGTTGTACAAACATAGTAGCTGTACCATCAGAAACTTCGAAATTCTATTTTTGTAAAATCGCATTAAAATCTTTTGCCGCTTTTGTAAAATTAAACACGACTTGTAGTCAGAGTAATGGCTGGACAATTATTATTAACTATTTACTCCGAGTTAGGTATTTTTTAATCTAGTCCAAGCGACATATAAAAAAATCATCTGTCAGGGCATGCCAGTTAGCCTCTATCTGAAATATCTATATTAATATTTTATACAAGAAGTTATGTTAATTAATAAACTACAACATGCGACATGAGTGTCTTAAACGGAATCGGACACCGTGATCGTAAATGATCACGACGTCCGATTCCGTTTTACTGACGAGGTGCGCCATTGATGTTTCATGTTCGAATCTCGCCAGGGAACAAAAAAAAAAGTTTTTCAATTCCATAAAAATCTCAAATTATGTATGAATATAAAAAATATTCCCGTTGTCTGGTAACACAAGTGCGTATTATACAAAATTGCGTAAAAGTGTCCATTAGATATTATTATTAGTATTATTATTATATTTTAATAATGGTTGTCGTTGTTACAGTGGACCTGCTGCAGATGCTAGAGTTTAATGTGACCGTGTCGTTCCCGGCGGCACCACTGCTCACGGTCATCTTGGCGTTAGTGGGTAAGTATATTTAAGTACAAAAATAAATTTTAAGTATACAAAAATGTAAGTTTTAACTGTACTTCGCACATCTTTGACTGTAACTGCAATATATAAAACTCCATACTTTAAGAAATATATACGCGTCGTGTGTATCCGTTTAAAATTTTACCGCTAAGATCTTTACTTATATTATATATGTGAAAGTAGGGATGTTTGCTACGCTTATGCACGCAAGATGGAAATGAACGCTTTTCGTGCATAAATTTCTCGTATGAAGTAAGACTTGTAACAATTTCAAGATGTATAAATGAAAATGTATAAGTCTTGACACGTATCGCACAATTACGTCAGATTGTGCGGTATTTAAACTTGCACTTTTCTACATGTTCATATCATAGACCCTTCTCCTAGATTACAGGAACAATAAGACAGGACTAGGGTTCCTCAACAAAAACCGAATTCAAAACGAGTTACTGACTCTCTGAACATCGCAGTCTTATAGCTTGAAAAATAAAACCATTCAATATGACAGGTCCTAATTATTTCCTTCATAATAGGACTGACACAAAACTTAATGAGGGTATTTACTAGACCATAATTTCAAGATGCACCTTAATAACCTTACGAGAAACATCGTGCAGCAACTTACGGTATAATAACTACGGAATACTTGCCGCTCCGGCAAAGCGACAAATACGGTAGGTGACGAGGCGTCGCATACTTAGCGGCAAAGTGGTAAAGCAGCAAAGCGGCAAAGAAGCTCTTGTGGTTCCCGTTTGACGCCTCAAATATGTTCCGTTTTCACTTTGTGACTTACACTCGACATAATACCTTGTACGTTGGAACGATTTATGTATGAATGAATAATTTGTTGATGAGTAGCTTAGAGCTTTATGCTATTTCATGCAAGTTATATTGTAAATGTGTTTTGAGTTGTATGCTTAATAATTAATTGACAAAAGTATTAAGTACTATATTTGAAATACTATATTTGAAATAGATTTCCGTGAAATAAAAATTGAAAATGCATTTCTCATTTGAAGTAGTTTTAACACAGTCATTACGAATTGGCCTTAAAATTATATTTTTAAATTGCCTGAAATCATCGAATCTTCAAAATTGTATATTTTTAGATATTGTTTCCTTATCGGAAAAAATTGAAGCCACAATAAAGTATTAATTAATTAATGTAATGATTACTTCATTGATTTCTATTAATATAATACGATTGATGCATATGGCTTTTAAGTAAGTGGCGTAAAGTGACTCTACGCCACGCCACGTGAAGTCTTTTGGGGGAGATAAGGAAAAGGAGAGCAACGCAAACGCATAACCTTTGGTTGTGCAGATTTCTATGGGCGTCGGTACTAAGGCCCCGACTGTTCAAATTTCCTCATTATGTTTCAATCTTCAACTATTGTAGTACTATTTTTACTGTTGTACTGTTTTTACAAACTAGTTTAGAGCGCGGGAGGAGGACGGGCGTCCTGATTATGAATCAACCATGCCGTCCATACGTTACTGAGACCAGACCTTATTGCGCCAGGCCCAACCCATCAGTGGTTCCGAAGACAACCTTATAGTCTAGCCCTTTTTATTGGACCTCAGAAAGATAGATACTATTGAAATGACATCATCATGATCATCATCAGCCTTTTTCCGCCTACCGCGGGACGCCTTTAATGTACGTCAAGACATGCGATCCCTTGCCATTCGCACCCAACACGGAAGGGTTTTCATTCAATTCAGTAATGATGTAGGTTTCCGTTCTGACGCAAAGAACTGACGGGAAGCGAGCAATAACAATATAATATGAGGAAAGAAATCAGCGTCAGACGGAGGACAACGTCGCGTCGTATGTGTGCTTCCTCACCCCGTACGTGTACTTACGTGTCTGGTGTCCGCCACGTACCTATTGGAAGCGTATTGTTATTTTTCACCGGCGACAGTATCACGTGTCGGGCGTCTTCATTGAAACGTTAGTAGGTCGGTCGATTCAACAAGTAACTCGGGTGCGGCGCCTGTTGCGCGGCCGGGCGGTCCAGGGGAGGGGGCGGGAGACGGGTAAGGGGGGAGGGGGGGGCGCCTGTTGCGCCTCGCAGACGCCAGCGCGCCGGCCGGGAACCTGCGATACTATAAATAACACGGATACTTGAGAAATTCTATATTTACTATAATAGTTATAATTATATATGTGTAAGTAATTATTTATTAAATTGCGTGAAGCGAAGAAATGATCAAATCTCGTTGAGAGCCTACCAGACGTCCCGCCAATGACATATTCAAAATAACTGGGACTAGGAGTCACTTGTATTTTGTCTTTTGCAATTGTATGTTAGATATACTGCATATGTGAATGAATCGACCAGATTCGCGATTCGGTAAAATCTAACACCGTAGTTATAATGTCTTTTGAAAATTTGATCATGCGTTGTCCATACAGTAAGTTGGTCTGTCTCAGTGTCAGTAATGACGAAAACAAGCCTTTGCCTCCTTCAGGAAAATAACAGAGGTGATAATTATCTATACTTAATGTAATAACGAGAAAATATTTTATTGATTGTTTGTATTGAATAGGCTCCGAAACTACTAGACCGATTTGAAAAATTCTTTCACTGCTGGGCAGCCACACTATCCCCGGTGAACATAGCCTATATTTAATTTTCAATAAGCTAGGGACCCGTTTTTAATCTTAATTGACGCAGGCGAAGCTGCGTGCAACAACTAGTGAAATATAAAATGAACAGATTAGATAAGCGCGGTTCTAAGACCATCTCACATTAAGAACGAAATGTTAAGCATTCATAGGGGTAACAAAATAAGATTTGGCCGATAAATAACCTTCCGGTCTCTCCAAAGTAAGTCGAGGTCATAGGCCAGCGCTGACCTCATGACGTGAACCCTATTCACTCCATCAATCCGTCGAAGAACTTTTTAATATTTGGTTTGAGAATTTGTTATTTGAGTATCGAAAGATATTGTCATCGTGTCAAGTGTTTCATTTATTAAAAGCTTATATTGCAATGCACACAAGACCAGACACTTACACCCGTATTTACATACAATACTATGAGGTGTCACAGCACTTTTCAACGCATAGGGTCATTCAAACCAATTCTCAGACAATCATCATCATCATCAACCTTTATCCGTCCACTGCTGTACATGACCTCCCTCAATGAACGCCAAGACGACTGACATTTGCTACTCGCATCCAACGCGGACCTACCACTGCACGGAGGTCGCCTTCCCACCTGGTTAATGGCCGACCAACACTTCGTCTACCTAAACGCGGCCTCCACTCTTGAATCTTATCGACCATCCGTTCTTCTAAGTGTGTTATCGGCTCAATACTTAAATGAAATCTGCCACTGTGTGTCTGTCAAACTCCTATAAAATCCGACTATTAACACCAGGAGCGCATATAATAGTAGCGTTCTTTGCATAGTATTGTTTCATTACTTAGCCAAGTACGTTTCTTGAATAAGGGTGTTAGTTTTTAACCGATTTCAAAAATGAAGGAGGTTATCAATCCGTCTGTATGTTATTTTTTTTGTGGTTTGTTTGTTACACGATTACTCCGTTGTTTGAGAATGGATTATAGTGATTTTTGTTTTGTTTGAAAGCGTATGTTTCCGAATTGGTCCCATATTAATTTGATCGACATCTAATCAGCGGTTTTTAAGTTATTTTCAATAATGCTTATTTGGTTGGTTTTGTGTACCCAGACGATTTGTTCATTTTATTACTTGTCGATGTGATATGAACAAAAACCACTGAATAAGATACTTTTTAAATTGTATCAAAGTATTGTGAGGTCATCATTATCATCAACTTTCATCCGTCCATGGCTGAAGATAGGTTCCCTCAATGAACGCTAAGAAAACAGGTCCCTTACCACTAGTATCCAACACAGATCGGGAACGCCAAAAATATTGCAAGAAAAAATAAAAACTGTATTACCTACTTATGTAAAACTTAAAACTAAAAAGGACAAAATAAAATTAATTTTAAATAAAAAACCAAAAACCGACTTCAACTAAAAAAATTAAAACAATATTGAAATACTTCGAGGTGAAGTAGAAGATATTTTTGGAGTCGGTACCAGCCAAAACATCGATACCCTTCACAGACATCTACTCTATACTTGGTGTATGTGATTAATCATTAAAATATCCTCTTTGGATGGCACTGACTTTAAAAATACCCAATTTTAAATAGTATACTTCTAGTTCACCTCGAAGTATTTCAATATTATTTTGAATTTTTTAGTTGAAGTCGGTTTTTGGTTTTTTATTTAAAATTAATTTTATTATTTAAATTGTCTATTTTTCCTTTTGATGCGATACATTAATTGGCGCACACGAAGTAAAGATTTATTATTTAATCTTTGATTATAAATTTTTATTATGTAACGCATTACTGTCAAACCTGCGAAGTATCCGACAGCGGCTAAAATATATTAGTTATTTACTTATCTTGTTCGTCTGATTTTGGGAATTAGTAGGTTCATTTCCAATGATATAATATTTAACGTTTAACCGCTTCAGTGAATGTAATTTAAGTTAAATTGACAAAGCCGACAGTAAAACCCCGTGAGGATGGTTAGCTAATTTTGGAAGGACCCGTTTTCCGATTATGACGTAAAGTTACCGGAACGTCGTGATTGTAG
Source organism: Lycaena phlaeas (assembly GCA_905333005.2). NCBI lineage: Eukaryota > Metazoa > Arthropoda > Insecta > Lepidoptera > Lycaenidae > Lycaena > Lycaena phlaeas. The sequence continues at coordinate 8,730,617 of HG995182.1, forward strand.
AAGAACGTGTATGTGTTGAATGAACTATGACCTAATACACTCCTCGCCTGATTTCGAGGAGACTCGTGCCTAGCAATGGGACATATATGGGTTGATACTACGAGTATTATTATAAGCTATAATAGTATATAGGTAGCGCCATGCTGGTTTGCAGTCGAATTGGGCCGGCACGACCGGGGTTGTACCTCACACGCTCACATAATACCGGCGTAAAGTGGCAGTTATGCTGTCGCGTTTCGTGCGGCTTGTGAGCTTCCGGTGGCTCGTTGGGGGGGGATAGGGAAAAGGAGGGCAACGCATCTGCATAACCTTTGGTTGTGTGGATGGTAATGGGCGTCGATAGTTAAAAGGCTTCGGCTGTTCGTTTGCCCATGTTATACAAAACAATCTTTATGAATATTGCGCACATCCCTTTAACGTCCTCGGATGGCTACGATTTCAACCATTTTAGTTGATGCATTTAGATCGGTGAACGGTAGCATATTGGCTTGGTGCTGCCTGTTTACCGATCTAATGTCATTGGCCTAAATAATGGGGAAATTATTATTGGCCTGTCAAACCCCTAGATTACAGTGATTTCCAGTGAGTGGTCCAGGTAGACCCCCAGGGGTCCACGGAAGACTCGAAGGGAGTCCACGATGAGCGTGACAAAAAATGGGGATCCACAATCGTAAGCGGGTAATCAATCAAAAAAAGGTACCAATATTGTTAAGAGAATTTAACTATTAGGTATACTTTATGTAATATCTTTAAACGAGAAATTCTTAAAAAAAAAAAAATGCTCAGCAAGGGGTCCACCCGATGCAGGAAAATCTTGAAAAGTGGTCTATGAAACAAAAGCGCTTAGGAACCTCTGCCCTAGAATATCTTCACTTTGAAGGCTGGACACTATTATAGTGAGGTCGATCAGTTACGGTTAATATATTATAGTACTATGGTACTGGCAATGTTATTAAATTTTTGTAATGTATGGGCTCGGCCTCTTTAGCGAGAGGGTCCTGGTTCGATTCTGAACCTCATATGGTCCCTTGAAATGGGTTTTCAAAATTTCTAAGAACATCTTATATACTACCAGACACGAGACCACCACTCGCTTACCGACGAAGGAGAAGTATGTGAACCCGAATTGATTAACATCACTAACCTGAATTAAGCCAGCGCATCGGTCAACTATGGCCGATTATCTTCCTACGAACCTAGCAGTGGGACATATATGGGCTTTTTACTTTTACCTTCTATACAAAAAAATCTATATGCGCCACGATTCGAATCTGCGATCCTCCTTCAGAAAAAATTCTAGACGAAATAATCAATTCGTCTAGTTCTATGATTTGAATCCTTGATACATCTAGTTCTGTAGACTCAATTATTGTTACGACGGTGGCATCCGAATTCTAATCTTCAAGTTGTATGTGTAAACCCCCTCTCGCCCCCCTCCAGTCCCGACCTATACCCCCCTCGTATTGCATATCGTCTGATTAATATCGTCTGTGGAGACGACTCGCAGATAATGTCGGACCACGACACATGTGTGAAGAATTGATTACATAAACACAATCAAGATCGGTATTTAAAATCGGCACATAATGTCATGTGTAACAATAATAACTTTTTATCATAAAGTTGTCTTGTCAGCCATATTTTTAAGAGATATAGAATAGTTATTGACACCTTTACACATACGATTCTTAATTTTATCTTTCGAGCGACTTTGGTTATATTGTTTTATTGATCGAAGTAAAATTGGATGGACATAGTAGATGCCCAAACATTAACTTATTTACAAGAATTCTGTAGTTTCTCGGTAGTCTTTTTCACAAATTGTAATCGCAAAACACTCTCGCGAGGAACGCATACAAATAAGATGATTTTTTTAATTTAATACTTTTTGAAATATTATAACGAAATTATTGAAAAATGTAAATATATTGTAGCAATAATTGATCTTGTAATATTTTCCATGTAATTTTGTGTTTTATGTATGAACTTCAATATTTTCCACATCTATATTTTTAACCCCACAGATTATTTTTACCAGTTAAAACAATAATGGGAATTTAATAAAAAAATGTGACAGGAGCTTTTAAAATTTCAATTCAACCGAAGATGGTATCGCGCGTCATCCGCGAACTTTGAAAAATGTCTACCAAAGAGATTACTCTCAATCCGTTCCCGGAGGCAGCCAAGTTCGGCATATTTAATAAGCTCTATTATCTACATCACTGTCCCGGCAACTAGGAGACATTTCAATTATGCCGGCTCGGATTAAATTTTTCCGTCGTTTCCCTTCGTACGTATTTTTCCATTCGAGGCTATTCGGGGAGTCGATACGAGATGATAATCGGGTAATGCACCGAATTTTTCCAAAAAAATTAACGTTGATGCTCTAAAACTTTATTATTGTGAGAACCTTAGATTTTGTCCCCTTTCATATCATCGACATCTTATTAACTCACGTTAAAATTTGTTACTTTCGAATGTGTACTAAATAGGATACAAGATCGACTTTTAAATTTTCGTCAAAATGGTTGCTGTGAAATAGTTTTCATAATTTTATTATATTTTCATTAGATATTTTACAGCAAATGTGGAAACAATGTTACTGAGTTTTATAAGAGACTAGCTGTTAACAGCCCGCAGCTTCGCCTGCGTTAACTAAGATTTACAACGGGAACTTAGTACGCAAAATAAGTAACTTTCCTGGATGATTTTTTACAAGGTTTACAAGGTGTCCGAAAAACCCAAATATCTTACGGAACCCTATTTTTTCCAGAATAAAATTTAACCTATGTTACACGAGTAACATGTGACAGTAACAGTGAAAGAATTTTTGAAATCGTCCAGTAGTTTTTGAGCCTATTCATTACAACCAAACAAACAAACAAAGTTTTCCTCTTTATAATATTAGTGTAGAAAATATTTTTTAAGTACTTTGATTAAGACCCTTATCGGGTACGATGAGTACAGTCAGCCACTATACGTTAGCAAAAAGTATGACTTTATTAGGTGTAATATAATCTTTACATAAAATATTTGGAGCGTAAAAGAAAAGTAAAACAATCAGTTTGGATATCACACAAGTACAACAACAGCGGAGCAAAGGATGCATCCGTCTATTATGGGCTCACGTGTTTTTGTTTGCTCTCACATAGCGGCATAGCTTCACGTTGTCCGCGAGCACGTATCGCGCCCGTGCTGAATACTAATGGCGCGGGCAGCGGCAGGCGACAGGACACAGGAGGCAGGAGGCAGGCGGCAGCCGATAGTGGCAGACGGCAGGCTCACGTCCTGTCCCCGAAATTGGATTCGCATCGCACACTGCACGGTATTAACGCGGACTGTTCCAAACAATGCCCAATCAAACGGAGTGCGCCTCTCGTGCATCAAATATCATATGATTTAACACCAAATGTAAATTTTTGTTTTCAAACAACGCTCGCGGCTTTTATATACTCTTTTTTTTTAAATAATAATACCGTTAATGTTACATAATTTTGCGAACGCGCGTGTGACGAATAAATTATATTAATCCGTGCGAACGGAGTAATCCAGTTATATGCAACTCGTGTCAATGTTTGCCGTGTCAACCATTTCAAATGTTTGGTAATAATGCCTGTTTAATTTGTATTCCCATTTCCGTCCGGGGCGCGCTTTGATGTTTTAATCCCGTTTCTAAAATAACATTTGTTCCTTTTTAAAACGGACGACACTCGTACGGTATCGATGAGGTTGGTTATTAATTTGCAAAATGTCTGTAGACTCGTGCCGTGAGGCTCTTAAGCCTGGTAAAAGCGGAGTACGGACGACAATGGCGCCGGACGATGTGGATTACTGCCCCCCTTAGGTGTTCGGCCTCTACAAATGGGGATTTAATTTGCCGTATCCGTAAATACAATAGGCGAAAATTCGTGCTCCCACCTCTGTCCGTTTAAACAATGAGGGTTCCGTATGCGATTAACAAGTTTTTGATATGGTAAATTATGAGAGCCGAGTCAATTTTATTAGTAGTTGGGAGGACTTGGATGCTGAGAAGGTGTCCGTAGCATCCCCGATCGCAAGTAGTAGTTGACTAGTACCTACGTGCTATTAGTCGGTCTGCGATAATTTATGTAGGTAATTGTATTAATCGTAGTAATGTCGCGCGATTCGACAATGTTTTAAAACTCTTGGGAAACAAGTACGATTCGATATTGAGGATGTACAGTGGTATAATGCAATCATAAAATATTGTGTACTGAATTATATTTGGAGTCGATTTGAAAGAATACTGTAACCTTAAGGCGCGGTGTTACCGCAACATTCATAAAACTGTGTTTGTTTGACGCTCCAGTACGAGGAAACCCAATGAAAATATCCTACGCAAAAAATACAGAGCATAGGCAAAAGTATAAAGTAACATTTTAACCGAATAGAATATTAAGTATTTGTTTAGTATTTCATATATAAACTTTGAAGTCGAAATTCTCTGTATCTTCAGCGGTAACAACACATTTTTTTAAAGAATATAATTGGAATATGGTTTTAGTAAAACTTTGACCGGACAAATATTGAATTTAATGCGTATGTACTGAGCTATAAAAGGCCCGGTTTATTTATGCTTTGCGATTTTGAACCTTATTCATATGTGGTTGTGTCAATGAAATCGCACGTTTAAATCGTAGTCATACCGCGCCTTAAAGCATCTTGTACACATTATATCCTTTCTTGTTTCTAAAAGTTAGCTAGTTTATGAATATGCTAAAATAATTCGGTAATCCCCTAAACCTTACCGTGTAATTATGTGACTAAACATTTGGCTACGGTGCGGCGCTGGTGTGAACAATAGATGGATGGCAGCGGCATGACGCTGCGGCCACGAGACTCCGATGACGTCGCATTAAAACGATCCACACGAGGATGATTGATGAGCGAGCAAACACTGCGCCCGGCTTATTCAATTTACTGTCACCAGATCACCTCCACCAATAGTGGTGGTGGAATTTTAAGTGTATCAATGCCTATTAATTTTTATACTGGGGCCAGTGCCGGCTTCATGAAGTCTTGGCTTTCGTAGCCCCTTCAATGCGTTCGATCGGAGTTATATTTCTTTGATTTTTTACTACGGCTGCTCCAAGGAGGTCTGTAGGTTGTACGGCTCATTCCGTATATGTACTTGTCTATTATATACTAGTTTGAATAACAGGGGAGGAATTTAAAATTTATCAATGCTTTATAATTTTTATAACCCCTTAATCAATTCGATGAAAATAAAACTAATTTTCTTTTTTGCGGAAGAACACTTTACAAAACACACTCTTACACTGTGTTAGCTTAGAATTAAATTAATTGTCATTTTAAAAAATAGATAAAGATAATAAAAAGATGACGACAATAATAAATAGATAAATATAATAAATAGATAAAATATAACTCAAAAATGGTTCACTTTTGTATAAGATTTAAAATTATCGGAAATAGTCCTCCCTATCACCACTTACCAGGAATACGTCTAATTACCAATAACCCCGTATATGACTGCCATTTATAAGGTTCTATCGAATGATCTTATGCTCGAGCGATATTGCTTCACGCGCCTCAAAATTTGATATTTACTTCAAAATCAATAGCCTTAAACCATCGAATTAAAACGTGGCTAGTAGTCCCGGAGTCTGAAAAACCCTTTATTATATTGACATGGAAAAGCGTAGCGTTAATTTGGTTGACTTTCAACCCTTAACCACTAGTTTTAATAATTCCAATAATGTGATAACTGGAACAAGGCTTATGAAGGTATCGGATACGCAATCGATAGGCTCACTCTGTCAACAAGCGGCTGGTGTCATACAGCACCCGACGCGGCTCCATTTGTTAGCTCAGTTTTGAAACCAATACCAGTAGGGTTTATAGAACGCTTTTGTATTTTATTGATTTTTTTATTTTACATCCGATAAAGTATCCGCAAGTAAAACCGTGTTGCAAATATTACACATCAGCGATTTATTTCTTTCTGTCATGAGGAGAACATAATAGTTGCAGAAGTCGCGCACGTTTCAATAATTACTATAAAGAAATACAAACATGATGACTCACTATCTCTATCACTCATTAAAATTCCCTTCCAAAGATATAAAGTCTTTCGATAGGAAAAGCGCGCTGTGTCATCTTGCCGTGTGCATGGGTACCACGGTCCTGCCATTTTCCTTTGAACAGCTTGCATGTGTTTTTCGAAAGAAGTGAATGACATATATAATAATAATAATAATCACCGAAATCAGCGTCACGAGCAATAAGCAAATCTAGTAGGAGACTATTGCTCAACAGAAAATGCTCCCAACTTGAAAAATATTTTAAATTCACCGCTGTTCAGCTCTACAGTCTGCACTAACAGGAAGTTACGATCTGTGTGTAACATTCATGACCATGAAGCTAAGCAGGCTGTATCGTTAGCGGGAATACAAAGGATATACGAGTTTATAAATGTTTTATAAAACGCTCAACTCCGTAATGAGTAAATTGATATATCTGAGCCACTTATAAGTTTTCTAAGCCGAGTTGTAATAAAAGTTCCTCTAGACAACATCTTACCGGGCGGAAGTTTTTAAGAAGTTCCTCCCGTTTGTTTGATTCTTATACCGTTTCTCGATACTTGGAGTGCAGTGGAGTGCTGGTGATACTTTTATTATTTCCTTATGGACTTAGTGCAATTGACTTCGGGTCAACAATAACTTGTTCTTGATACTTTTCAATTTATTATTCTTTTATTTTTCCTTATTTTGTTTATATAATATGTAATCTGATTTATACATCTCGAGTGTTGTTGAAGTATTTGCACAGACATTTATCTAGATGCGAAATATTATTTTGAATGTATTGTTTTTTAAATGTATTTATTTATTTTATGTTGTCGTAAAGAAAGAAACTGTTTGAAATTATAATAAGAATTAGAAATAGAAAATCTTTATTCGTTAATCAAAACATAGCACCACAGTGCAGGATTGCAGGATACGCATTACGTATATTAATTTGTAGAATAGTATTATTGAATTGTAAAAATTGACACAAAGGTAAAAAATTTAAGCAATAACAAAAAAAATACACAGAATGAAAACTATAAAGTTCATCTAAAATAAAAAACACGTCTCATAAATTTAAGATATAAGATTTATTTAATAAGAATTTATACTCAATAATAGTGCGGCATTAAGTAGTATAGTGACTAATAAGTAAGGCTCCCTAAATTAATTTCGACGCTCGCCCATCATCACACATAGTTTTAAAGAGAGTGCTTAATTCTTAAACTTCTTAAAACCATAAAAACAAAAGAGACAAAAGATAATGGCGTCGCAAAAAAACACAAACATATGCGACGAAAGTATAAAATAAATTATTTAAAATAAACCACAAGTAGATAACATGATTTATTCCAATTCGCTTAAAAAAAACAGTAATGCTACTTGCAATATTATCGTTTTTTGTAAATTTTTAATTATGAATACATGTAGTTCCAGAATAAGTGGCAAAAAGGACACTTGTTAGGAATTAAAATGTATCGGGGGAATTTTTACTAATTGTGTTTTCCAATCTTACTTCTTAAGCATTTATGATGAAAAATAACATTAAAATTTCATGTACGTAGGTAGGTATTTTGCTTACAATAACGAAAAGCCAAAAATAAAATAAAATTGCCAAAAATTCAAAAACCTCGTCTTAAATACAGTATGAACTGTGAATCTGAAAAGTATCCGGGTTTGGAATCTAAAATCCAAATCCAAATCTAAAGTTTACAAAGAATAAAGACAGTTTTTTTTAACAAGAACTACCTGTAGTTTTCTTTTTACTTTTTAGGCGACAGTTGTATGGAAAATGATCCGTTCCTTTAAAATCAACGATGATATCATCTGGAAGGCAGTGCAATTTGAAGAGCACTGAAGCTCGGCATATTTTTCAAGTCACCATCATCGATTTTCAGTCACCGGACGTAACTGCCCTATGAAATTTCGTAAGACCAGCTGATCGATTCGACTGTTATAAGATGATTTTTGTTAAACATGAGATGAGAGAATTTGAGATGATACACATAACTCTGTGACATCATTTTTTTTGCATAGCAAAGTTTTTATTCTTTTTTATGAGCCTGAGCAGTCGGAATCTCATGAGTAACCACGACCAACGCCCACTAAAGCATAGTTGTCTCTAAGATATTTATTGAGCAAGAGAGAAGCCCTGGTTGAGCCGACTCAATTTGTCTGCAAAGCAGCTTGGCACTCTTAATTTTTTTATCAACAACTCCAAGAATAATCGAATAGCACATGTGTTTAAAATGTTTTGTCGGTGTTTTATTTACTATTGGGCTTTAAGTATACACAAACTTTTTTATCCATATATATATATTAATTGTAAAGCTCTGTATTTACTTATTTACTTTCAGTAGATACATGTGGTCTAAGTATAACAGTGGATAAAGTTAACCAATCAATTCCCTCAGCCGACTGAAGTTTGTAAAATCTAAAATGGTGGTCTATGCTTACATCATTTAATATTAATCCACATCAGATAGAAACTTCCAGAAGTTCGGTCTTATCTCAGATGAACGCTCAAACTTCGTCGGTGCATTCTTTCCCGCATACAGGGAACTTCATTTTTAACTGGAATACTCTCGCAGATTAGAATTCTAGATTTGTTTTTTATTTATCTGTTAGCTTTGGACTTTTCGCGGTTTCCCACTTTATTAAATTTAAAGTAGTATATATTATCGGTTACATGCACTTTCGCCCGCGATAACTTAGACCCTTTTTCTGAGTGATGATAAAATTAGTGACCACGTTGTTATTAATATCTTGTTTTCTATACTAATATTATAAACAGGAATGATTTGATTGTTTGTTTGTATTGAATAGGCTCCAAGACTTGCAAAATTTGATTTGCAAAATTCTTTCACTATTGGGAAGCTACACTATCCCCGGTAAACATAGGTTATATATATTAAATTTTCAAAAGTTAGGGACCCGTTTTAAATTTTAGTTGTCGCAGGCGAAGCTGCGTGCAACGGCTAGTGTTTAATAAAATAGTCATAACTATCTACACTTAACTGATAGTTATGTCGTCGATGTTGACATTGTTTATTTCGTTACCTTTTTTATTTTAAGTTACAAGATGATCGGCTTGTCCAAGTTTACAGAAAAAAGAATTTCCAAAACGCTAAAGCAGAATGAAATGTTGAATGTAAATAAATGTAACGGAAATCTTTGTATTTGTTTCTGAAGTACCATTCATTATGTTGCTTGTTCTAAATTAGATATGCAATGCTTTTGAAGCATATTATATTCATAAAAAAAACTATTGTAATTTAAAGCAAGATTAATACGTAGGGAAAATACGCGGAAAAATGTACACGCTAATATCTATTTGTGAGTATTTCCGATTAGATACACCGTCGGACAAGGCAATAAGCAGCGTTTTATGATAAAGTTAATTAGATAGAACACTCGCTCCCCCGGGCCGCGGGCCCCGGTACAAATGAGATGCGATGAAAGTTAAAAAGGAAAAGAGCAGAATGATCCGCCGCCTGCACTGCCGCTGTATGAAAACAAGTTTCAGATTAAATGTGTTGTGCATTACGGAAATTTACTAGCCAAGTTATACCGGCTGATAATATCTTTGGTGCATGTTATCTGGATCATATTATATGATGATGATGATGAGGAATGTGAATATGATATTTCTTGTGTAATATGTCTGACATATTTGAACATCAAATAGTTAAAATAGTTTGTCGGAAACTGTGACTTAGTTAAGCAATTATTATTTGTCTCTTTGTGATTGGTCAGTATAAGATAAAGCAGAGACGTTTATTCTGACTGTTTTATTATGAGTATATCATAATCATTATCAGCCTTTATCCGTCCACTGCTGAACGTATACCTCCCTCAATGAATGCCAAGACGACCGATCCCTTGCCACTCGTATCCAACACGGACCGGTTAGTGGCCGACCTTCGTCTACCTAAACGTGGCCTCCACTCTTGGACTAGCTTTAACTCTTTTACAAATAGATATATAAAAAGACGTGTGGCACTCGGGGACTGCCGCGGTAATGCTATTGCATAGCATTTTGTATCAACTTATGCAATTATAATTATTTATTTATTTTAATTATTAATGCAGTATTTCTTTTTCTTTGATATTAATTCAAGTTACACTTTTTGAGCGTGGTGACCGATAAGAAAACATTTTTTTTTCCTTTATTAAATAAATAAAAAAATATAAATATTTTAAACAATATTAACTAATATTGTTTAAAATATTTTTATTATTTTACAATACATGTGTTATATTTTATTGTTATTCGTGCGAGCTTCGTAGTGTCGTACAATACGTCTAGTTGCAAGCACACAAACACCGTGTCGAAGACTGCCGAAAAGAAACGACGTTAGACGATGCATGGCCTTCAAGCCACACCTCCGTGCCCGTCGGAGTGGGGAGCGTTAGGTTTTTTTTTCGTTACGGAATTTCTGGACTCGGTCCCCGCGCTCAAGGCCCGCGATAGAAGCTATGCAATAGCTTAATAGAGAGTAATGAATTATTATTGTGTAAATGTATTTTTTTAAATCTATGAATGCCTTGTTTCTTACAACCTAATTCCTAAATAAGAAGCTGCTTATTATAATAATAATGAATGATCATTGAATATGTTTTTTCTTAGTCTGGTCACCTCAGTTCCGATAATACGTAGTATGTCCCGGGGACAAACCGCATCGGAGTTAATTTCGAAGAGGGATGATTTCGAAGTTGTCGGGAGGAGGAGACTGCCCGGAGGTGTAATTAGTTTGGCGATCGCAACCAACTCAAACATATCGACGCGATGCATTCATACGTTCACCAACAAACGTACTTTTAATTAATGTTCATTAAAATCTAGTTATGATTTACGTAAGAAAAACTCGATATTTAACCTGTTTTTTTTATTTTATGTATTACTAGCTGTTGCCCGCGGCTTCACCCGCGTTCGCAACAATATTCCTTTTTTTATGTATCCAATGTTACTTCTTGTACGTCCGTGGATATGTGTACAAAGTTTCATGGTGATCGGTTGAGTAGTTTTCCCGTGTAAGCGTAACAAACATCCCTACTTTCACATCTTACAGCCTATTTTATACCAATATAATGATAAAACTGATGACATTATCCATGTATCATCAAACAGCCGGGCATATCAGTAAATATTTAACCAATGACACCACGTTAACCTGGGCTATTCATAATACAATTTTTTGCACTTGGCGGGATTCAAACCCTCGCCGATTGCAAAAAGAGTCTGACCACCCGACCGCCGGCATCGATAAAAAACAAAAGAACGCTACAAATTGTGATAATTTAATTTCCACATGTTACAGTAATTCCTAATCGTTTGAAGTGTATATTGATATGATGCGAGTGAAAGGTCGCGCAAAATGTATCACGGTGTCGAGGTCCAATTACTGACATCAAAGTAAGCAGGATATTGGTGAATTAAGTCAGTTTGTGTAAACTGCCTACATCCGGCGGAAGCGCGCGGGCGGCGGGCGGCGGGCGGCAAGCTTACGGACAACTTTTGATTGTGTCCTCCGATATGGGAGGTGTTAGGATGGATGTGGCATGTTTTGATTCGACACGTTTGGACTATGAAATTGAGAAGCTAGGTCTTTTTATAGTAGATAATATTTTTCAAAAGGTTTTTAAAGTGAAACTTTTTTAGAATCGTTGTGATTTCAAACCGGATGCAACGGAAAAAACGACAGGTAAGAGACACAAATACAAAAGAGCGAGAGAGCAAATGTCGGTGTGTATGTATATTGCACACTGTTTAATATTTGCTTGTATTTGAGTATATAACGTGTGTTTCATTTCTATCGTGTGTGAATCGCACACACACCTTTTTTAAGAAAATATTTTTTTCAGTTTGATTAAATTTTTGTGTGCTATATTTAATTTTGTTGGTAATTAAAATAACCAATCAGGTAGTATATCAAAAGCGGTACTCAATACGTAAATGAACTGGCCCTCGATTTTATTTTATGTAATTGATACGAGTTTATAAGGCAGTTAAGTGTTAACTTCATTGTCAAAGTCTGTTATATGTATGAGGGTCTGTTTAAAGTTTGTCCAGATTAAAACTGTACATTAGACTTGATGATACTTTCTTTACATAAAGGTCAAGAACTATGTGACTGCCATTTCATTGATTTATTATGGAACACCTTTTTACGGATTTCATCGTGGTTTAAGTTTTTATTTTACAGCGAGCATGTGGTCATGGGAGCAAAATGAAAATGCGATAATGATGACATCAGATGATGATGAAACGTCTCATGTCATCATTTCGCATCGTTCATTCATCAACATTAATTTTTAATGAGTGAAATTCTATAAATTAGAAAACAATATGCCCTTCTATGAATGTTAAACTCTGGTTTTACTTATCAGATTCTACTAGTACATATACTGAGACCGCATCTAAACCTTGCGATGGTGTATTTATAATATCCTAGTAAATAATGTTTCGCCTCGGGGCATTTTGTTTGAGAATTTTTTAGAGCACGTTGATAGGTCGGCAGCTTGTCGTAGTTTTAAATCGAATTCTGCAATATTGCTTGCGCTTCCCTCCCAAGTGGCTTCTACTTGTTTTTCATTTCGAAATACGTACAGACATTATGATTTTTTTATAAAGCCAATCTGAAATTTCTGCGTTCCTCTAAGGACCGAAGCAATGTATACTCATCTAATTTCTCTTTTTTTTTAAAGTTAAAATTACTTGCATATTTAATATCATTTTTCTGTATATTAGAAGGTATAGTAGCCGCTTTCAAATATAATTATCGACTTACGGCGGTTTTCAATATCCTATCTATCTTAAAATTTTCTTATATTTTGACACATTTTCTTACAAAATCTGTCAAAATTTTAAGATCGATAATAAAATTTTAAGATAGGTAGGATATTGAAAGCCGCCGTTACTGAACACATTAAATAATTTTATCAAATGTATTAAGCAAAGTTATTGTAGCTCGCAATTTCGTAGGAACTTATATATTACTCGAAGTAAAAGTCTTTGTTAGGGATCGAATCGAGGAGAGATTTTCCGATCTTATGTCACAACCATTTGCAGTCGGTTTATATTATAATCTACTAGCTGTTGTCCGCGGCTTCGCCCACGTTAGCAAAAAAAATCATTTTTTTAATGTATCGTATGTTACTTCCAGTACCTCCTAGAAAATGCGTACAGTTTCGTGATGATCGGTTGTGTAGTTTTCGCTTGAAAGCGTTACTAACATTCCTACACATTTATTATGGATTAACATTGACATTATTTCGTTAATTTGACCTGTTTCTCTATATCATCATCAGACTTTATCCGTCTATTACTGCACGCAGAACATCAAGACGACCGATTAATTTGGACTGTTACAAAATAGTAAATATTTGCACGATAAAAGCCTGCAATTTGAAAATATATTTTTTTTAATTAACTTATGCTGTCCCACTGCTGGGCAAAGGCCTCCTCCAAGTTCTTCCACATATCGCGATCCTGCGCAACCGCTGGCCAGCTAGCCTGATATGCGTCTAGATCATCACGCCATCTTTTTATAAACTTAATTTTTACATATTGTTTTCTTATATTTACGTGAACATACTCCTGCTCTTCCTGTGATTATGGTTGTTGTAAAGTATCCGAAACGTCGAGTTTGTAAAAATCATAATAAGCCGCGTAAAATTTTATCCTATTTTATAACATCACTAGTTGTTTCATTATAATTAATTTATACATCTAAGTAAAAGATATACCTCGATGTCTAGCTTTAGTCGTTCCCTTTATCTGTGACAGCTTAGGTGTCAATATCCATACGGACGTCGAAAACATCCTTGAAAATATACTAAAAACATCCGATGTCTTAAACTTCAAGAATTATGTAATATGTGAAGTACAGTCCATTCGTGTGGTGTCGCTCCATGCAGTTGAACGCTATCCGACGTGGAAATAAATACGGCAGGGAACGTATCGGGATACCTTATAGATTGGGATCGTACAGTCTGATAGCGAGTGGAGCAAATGTAGAAAACGTCTGGTATCTTATAATAATAATAATCTTTCATTTGCAAGAACATAGTAGGTACAAATAAGGTGTTATAAGTGAGGCATTTAAGTTATAATGTTTGCCAACTTTAATGGCATGCAAATATTTTGTTTTTAAAAAAGCATATTGGCTATTATTAATTATATTTTATTACCACGGTTTATTATTATAATTTTTGGTTTTAATTATTAATGAATTCTTTAACATTGTAATTTTTTTCTTGCTAGCAGCCAATCTTTTAGAATTTTTATTGTAATTAAAGTTTACAAAATCTTGCTAGTTTAACATTCTAGTATTTACATTATAATAAAACAACTTACGGATCTTATTGCGGATTGTTAAGATTTTTACATTCATGACACTTCAAGTTGCCAGTTCCACATAGGGTCACGATCTGCCCTAAGATCCTAGCTACATTCATAATAATTTAACTGCGTTATCAAAAAAAAAAAAAAACAGTTGTAATGAGTGAAGTTCGCGTAAACATTAGAAAACATAACTTTAATTACTACTTAACCGCTACTTAACTCAACACAAAACACAACTTTACTATACTTACGGATAATTCACAATATTTTTTTCTGTGTATAATTACTAAACTACTTATCCTTGGGAACCCTATGAAGTAGCCAGGTATAATTACAATACCCTTATATTTTAAATTTATACAATAGTGCGAGATTTTTCTAACTCGGCATGTATCTAATATATTTGAAAAAAAAATCTTATCGATTTTGCCGCCATTAACTAAACTAAATCGCCGCGGCGATTCGATTTACGGGAGCAAGAGCTAAGAGTAAACGTGCAACTTTATAGAATTAACTTCGGATTTTAGTTTTTTTTTTCACGTTCGAGTGGCAAAAAGGCGTGCCAGTGGACGGTGAATCAATTACGTGAGGCGGGAGTAATTCGATCCGTCGGTAAATGTTGATTTGACCGCGGGGCGAGCCTGACCCCTGGTACACTGATCTATTTTTTAATTAGCGGGTCGAATGATAGCCTAAATTCGTTGTTTAAATACTTTATAAAAATATTCTTTTAGCATATAGGTTTCTGTTGGTTGGTGGTTTTTAAAGTTCTGAATATAATGTAGAGATAAAAGATAAAAGTAAAATTACATGGTTTACATTGAGCTTTGATATAGAATGTAAACACAAATTACATACATATATTTTTCGAATTAATAAATAAAAAATAATTCAAATTGTGAGAGACGTTCTTCCCTTTTATAAATTCAAACAATTTTCCGCTATAAAATTCCAATCGTAAAGTCATGATAAAAGAGCAGAAATAACGGGTCATTTTACTATAAGATTAATAAAATATTTTTATGTTGGAATTTTTGTAAATATTTATAAGAACATAATAATCTAAGGATAATAACATGGAATGATAATCTCCGTGTAGCGACCTCTGTGGCTCAGTGGTTAGCGCGTTGGCGCACAAGCCGGAGGTAGCGGGTTCGGATCCCGCCAGGGAACAAAAAAAAGTTTCTGTGTTCCGGGGTCATGGATGTGTATTATATAATAAAAATCTTAAATATAAGTATTGATATAAAACGTATTAAATATATGTATTTCCGTTGTCTGGTACCCGTAACACAAGTCTCTTCGAGTATTTACCACGGGACTAGATTGACGTGGTGTAAAAGCGTCCATAGATATTATTATTATTATAAGAGTCATGAAGATAGGTCGATTCATCATTTTGAAGACTATCAAATCTCAATTTATCAGAAAATAGAAACAGCCTAATGACATTATATGTTTGCCTATAGTTCTGTCTGTCTTTGATCATTTTTACCCGTCAAGAGTCATGGGCTTGAGTCAAATGTTGGAACGTAAGCTTAGATCTATGTACCATATGATCAGTGAAAAGAAATGACCCTTTTCTACATATTTTATCATAAACAGCCTTTATCCGTCCACTGCTGAACATAGGACTCTCTCAATGCACGCCTAGTTAGATACATTTATATATATCTCCACTCGCAAGCCGTGACGGGCAATGGTATGTTACGTTATTGGTTGTAAATTTTTATTTATTATCAATTTTAATGTGTCACATCCGTCAGGACGTCCCGTTATGGCTAACTGAAAAAAATATACTGGTATAACAATTCATATATAAAACTACATTTAAAATCTTAAATTAGAAACACTAGCGCCTACAGACAACCTGAGTATTCCTCACCGAACCGAAACTCGTGTAATTTGTGCGATGTTTCCGGCGAGGCAAAGCGGATTACCGAAATTAACTCCCTCAACAGATATAATGATTGACTCTCCCGCCACTCCACTGGAGGGCCCTCCGCGCAACATCTGCTCATAAAATCTTTGTACTAAATTGATCTTTATTGTTCTTCAATAAATTATATTATTGTTTATTAATATATGTTTTTATTGTATTTATATATAATATTTAAGGTATGTGCTATGAGGTCTGTTTGCTTTGCTTTTTAAAAATGTGTTTTAGTGTTTGTATTTTTTGTGAAAAACGTTTTTTATGAGTAAACAGTGGTAGTGTTTATCAAACCATCAAACCTTGTCGCACCATTAGGCGCAAGTCTCCTTCTCGAAATCGGACGAAGAGAGTGTTTGTGCCATATTTCATCGATGCGCTGGTCCAATACTTGTTGGTAAATTATGCTCGCCTTCAAAGACTTAATCTCATCAGCCATGCATGTTCCTTCACGATCTTTCCTCACGGTAAGCAAGCGATGGTTCGAATTCAAACATGACGCCGGTCAGGATTGCACCCAGACCTCTCATTCTAGGGGACGAGCTGTATCATTATAATCTAGTACATATATATAATTATACTTTAGCATTTTATACTAGCATGTTGCAAAAAAAAAGTATCAACCCTTTATGTCCCGCTGCTGGTCACGGGTTTCCGCCTCGAAATCAGGCGAGGAGGGTAATGGGCCAATAGTTCACCGCGCTGGCCCAGTGCGGGTTAGTGAACTACACATACTAACTACACGCATGCAGGTTTCCTCACGATGTTTTCCTTCACCGTTGAGCGAGCGATGGTCTCGTGTTTGGGGTGCACTTAGAAATTAGAAAAACCCATTTCAAGGCACACATGTGGAGGTCAGGATCGAACCCGAAACCTCTTGCATAAGAGGCCTGAGCCCATCCACCACTGGACCATCGTCGCTCAATTTTACGCTAGCACATCTTTATTTCATAGCAAATCTCTATTATTTTATAATAGCTCAAAAATTACATGTACATATTCAACGTATTTTCCTTCGAAATATTTAACTATGTTATCTTCGGCTTGATTTGTATTAATTGCTTAAAACCCTAGAATTAATAGCAAACGTAAGATCTATTGCTGGTATACATCAATTAGCGCATAGACGGAGGTTCTATCATTACAATATAATTACTATCATTATAATCCCGACTCCCAAAATGTCCTACCAATATTCGAATGCGAATTATAATGATGTTCGTTATAATATCAATATGATTTAAGATAGTATCGTATAATAGGCAGATTAGATTGTGGAGGCCGTCGTGAGCTAATCTGACTTAGGCAGGGGACACAATGGCCTTTATGTGCATACTCCTTGCACGACACAAATCTGAGATGAGCAGGAACTTGTGGTGAGATAAACGAGCGTTTACTGGGCTCTCAATACGATACTACTTATAGTATCCTTTTCGGAACGAAGTTCCTTACTTGGAGGGGATAGGGATTTTGCTGCGCGACCGAACTGAAAAAAATGTGATAGTAAAACCGTAAGAAAAAGTGCGTGGAATATAAGCGTTAAATGAGACGTGCGCAGGCGCGACAGTCGCATACACAAGCGAGTAGTGTATAATACCTTTCTTTTTAGCCGAAGGAACTTCGATCCTACCTGGTGTCCCATGACACCACATTTTTGTTACATTTTTGAGGTCCATTGTATTTAAACAGATTTTAATCATATTTATGATTGTTGTAATGTTACTGGTATAATTAAATTGATTCGTTGTCTCTAGTGGAAATAAGTCATGGACACTATAAACTGTATCTTACAAATATTATAAACATGAAAGTTTGTAAGTATGGGTGTTTGTTATTCCTTCACGTAAAACTACTGAATGGATTTAAATGAAACTTTTCAATAATATAGCTTCTACATCAGAATAGCACATAGGCTATCATTTATTTTCGTATTCCCACGGGAATGTATAGATACTAACGAAATTAATTTAAAACTATATTATAGTCGATAGTGAGAAGACGATCTCTGTGCGGTGGCTGGTACGTATTTGTTGCGGGTGGCGGGATCGGTCGTCTTGATGTTCATTGAGAAAGGCCTATGTTCAGCAGTGGACGTATATGATGATGATGATGATGATGACGAAGAAGAAATGCTTCAACCACATTAAAATATATCCATTAGATAACTTCTTGGCAAGAACACAAAGTTTCGGATGGAGAAGAGTCCCAGTGGACTGAATTTTCCAGCTTTTTATTAGTTCATATTGTAAACCCTAACAGGTGTTTCGTAGATTTAATTTAATGAAGTACAATAAAGGCAACAAGTCTACGGTATTAATTAGTCGCGCGAGTCAATTTCAATAGTCGGGTCACGCTAAGCTTCAATTTTATGGGCACACCGAGTCATTGAATCACTCCCTTAGGATCTGGATCATTAAGTGGGTAAATGGTTAATGAAAATAGAATGAGCACTAAACATCCGAGTGGAATTTCGCCAGTCACCTAGCTGGTCGTTAAACGTTGTTATCGTTGCGATTAAGTAACAAAACAAGTCGCCCGCCCCGCTGCCCCCGCGCGGGACGGGGCGTCGCGAATAATAATCTCAGTTTACGACGGAAGGCGAGTGAATCAATAAAAACACTAATAATGCAGAGGCATAATCCGGCTCCTGCAACGTCGCGATTACCTCCACTAACGAGCTCGTAAAGACGGATCACCGATGCACGGCTTAGCCCCGAAACATAAGCGCCGCGGGGCATTCCGTGTGCCGATCCCGTTATAACAATCGATGCGATTATTAGTCGACGCTTTTAGCATTTTAGCATTCGCCATCACTTTATTATGTTAGTATACACACGAATCACGACTCGAAACTAGCCCTTACGTCCATAGGACACAGGAATACGAAAACCGAGCGAATACCGAACGTAAGTGTTCGGTACGCATTCGTATCGCTTTCTGGCATTCAAAGTATACCAACGGCATTCCAGATACGAAGGGAATTCAAACCATTCTTCGGTTTGTTTCGAATTTTACACCCGAGCTGTCGGTCCAGGCTGTCGTCTTTTTAAAGTTGTTTTGTGACGCATTTACGCATTTTATACAAAACTGGTCTTTCTTAAATTAAGTTATTAATTTATTACAAATAAAGCTTTAATAATAATTATCAATCAATCAAATAATATTTATTTCGTAGGCAAATTACATAGCTCTTGAAACATGTCAATTTTTTTTATAAGCTAATGCTAGATTCGCAAAGTAGCAGTTTTCCTCAGAGAAGAATCTAGCAATAAACTCTGTAGGATTGCTCTTTTTAAAATATAGTTTTACAATTTTTGTAAATACATCTAAATAACAACATACTAATATACATATAAATAATAACAACATGCTAGTTACATAAATTAATTCACATTTGCCTAAAATAAATAAGTAAATAAATTTGGACTCCGCAATATCAAAACAAACGAGGATGTTAATAAAAAGAAAACAAAAAACCAAGCTAGGTAGAAACCGCATAACACGACCAGCCACCACATAGGCCAGGACGCGTGTGCCAGCGTCAACCTCTTCCACATGTTAGAGGGAAGTGGAGGACCCATCACACAACGCTATTTACTTAACTGTGGCTCAGCGACCCAAAGTGGGTTTTGGCCTCCGAAACGGGAGACTTCCACCAGTCTCTGTCCTGCGCAACCTCTGACCAGTCCTCGACCCCGAGCTCACGCAGGTCAGCCTCCACCATGTCCTTCCAGCGATATCTGGGACCGACTGGGCGCTGACCACTCGGTCGTCCAAGATATGCTCTAATTACTCCCCGATCCAAGTGGCCGAGCCATCGGAGGCGGTGGGCTTTTATTTTTCCAAAGATATTTGGTTCGGCCACTAGTTCTTCAATCTCTGCGTTAATTTGAACAGCAGTTTAATCAACCAGTGATCTGCGTGTAGGTCCCATCGGCTAATCTGGTTAAATGCTTGATGATTGAGAAGAGGAAGGGAAAAATTTATTCATAATTCTTGGATTTCTTTATAGCGATCTATCAAACGAGATCAGTGTTACAGTAACAAATAACTAAATTAAATTTGTTGATACAGAAATAATATGATGAGTTTCTCGTTTGAATTCTTAGAGAGCGAACTGAACTAAGTCTATTTCTGTATTCAATTTTCCTACATCAATTTATCAATCATGTTCATTAGCTATATTCTACTTCAAACGACTGCAACAAATAAAATATATCTTATTTTTCAATCTTCTTTTCAATTCTTAACCTAGTAACCTTGCCCACAAATAACTCAATTACAGAGATTATTATCATGTAAATATGGTTACATATTTTTAAATAATTGATTATCCCATAGAAAATTCAAGGTTTTCATGGAAGAGGTATCTCTAATAAAGTCAAATACGCCCTGTTAACGAGGTATCTGTTTCTATTGTTACATTAAATTGTAAACGTGACGTCACGAGTGACGTGACGTCACGAGTGGTGCTGGCTCGGCAGGTCCGGGTTCGATTCTGACTGTCTGTGGTGCCTTAAAATGGTTTCTTTTAATTGCTCCTGAAATCAAGACCATATCTCGCTTACCTGTGAAGAAAAAACATTGCAAAGAAATCTGCATGCGTGAAGTTTTTAAAGGTGTGGAAAGTTCATCAACGCGCTTTTAGACTAAAAAACAAACTATGACCTATTGAGGAGGGTTCCTCGTCTGATTTCGAGGAGGCGACCCACGCCTAGCAGTGGGACATTATTATGTCCCACTGCTGGGCGTAGGACGTGGGCGTTTATATTATAAAAAATATTGGTTAAATAAATTATCAGCCCTCTATAATACAAGGTTTTCACATTCAAAGCCATTTAAAAACGCGGTATGCTGAATTCCATTTAAAAAGGAATGAAACCAAATAAGAAACAGTTTAATTTAAGGTCTCTTACAAACCCTAAAAGGGCATAGAGTACATTATTCTCAATTTGTGCCAGTCGGTAGCGAGCTGTCGCGGCGGGTGTGCCTTGATTAAACCACGGGAGGAGCAACAATTTGTACATACCTCCATACCTCCACCTAGGGCCATCCCCGGATTGCTTTGCTCGATGCTTTGCGGTTGCGATCTATATTTAAGTTGCCAACTTTAACTTAATGTCCCGCTCTTTGTAATTTCTTTTTCTGAGGTAGTATTTTAATTAAATTTTATATTATATGTCTTTTGATGTAAAACATCTTGAATAAAACCGCGAGGAAACCTTACATGCCAGATATGAATGAAAGTCTTTGAAGGTATGTGGAGTTCACCAAACCGCATTGGGCCAGCGCATCGGTGAACTATGTATGTCCCATTATCCTCCTCCCCTTATTTCGAGGAAGAAACCTGTGGCCAGCAGTGGGTTGATATTTTTCATTCTTTAATCCGTACCTTATCCGCGGGTTGTACTGGAATCAATAACATACATTTCAAAAAGTAAAGCTTTACAAACATGCGCAGCCTCTTTCAGCCTAATCTAATGAGTCATGTGGATGAATGAAGCATTTTAAAGGATGTTTAAGTTCGTTTTTTATAATAATCTAATTCGCAAAAAACATATTACATGTATGTGTGTATATAGAAATTATTTTTGCATCCCATTAGAGTTGGACGGATAGAGGCTGATGATGATGACGATGATGATGATGATGATATTATTTTGAGGATACCATGTCGGAATATTAAGTGCAATTTTCCGGACATTTAGCTCATGTGACAGGCGTTGCAAGCATCACCTGCAGACATCTGTAGCCGTCGCTCGGACCGCCCGCAGTTCTTACCTGCTATTGACACGGGCTTCATATGCATATCGATATTCTGTTTATTATCTGAGACAGCTGATATTGTAGTTTCGATTGGGATTTAAAAAAGGTGTATTATTTTGTGTTACAGTGCTCTATGAGTATGAACATATATTTTTAAATGGTGAAGTAAGCGGTATTTGTCTTAAGAATTCAATCCGACCCATTTATAGTAATCACAGCTAGTCGTAAATAGCCCTATCTTACATTTTTCAGTTTTCTGTAAATTAATTCATAACTAAAATTTATTTTCTTGTAGTTACAAAATTTGTAACATTTGAATTGAAATATGTCAAATGACATATTATGTAACAAAAAACACATTTGGAATTTTGTCTGTTTTTATACGGACTTTATTAAATATAACGGAAAATAAAAACATATCACTCACTGATATTGTTGTTGTCGCTTATATAAAATATCCTTCCAATTCATATATTATCTCTAGCTGAATCGGAGATTCAATCGGTTGAAAAATGCGACTTGTGAAGTGTTAGGTGTACGGTGTGAAGTCACGGGTGTCCGGGTGTTCCCGATTCAACGGAGCACACGGCGTAATCCGGGAGAGCCGGGAGAGCCGGGTAAACAAATTACCGCCGGCCCGTCGACACGCCGTCCGCTATTAATTTTAATTCCGACGGAAGACGAAGATCGCCGAAGCTGGGCGGACGGCACGCGCGGCACATCTTACTTATTGGAAAACACATTGAATACAGGTTTTAATCGTCTCTAATATATTGTTTTGTCAAATGATAAATATGTTATTGTGCATATTCGAATACTGTAATTTTTTTTAATACGTTTTACTCAATCCTTACTTAATATTATAAATATGAAAGCGCGGATGTTTGTGACGCTTTCACGCAAAAACTACTCTACGAATCATTATGAAACTTGGTACACAACATATTCTGGGAGGCATTAGAAGTAAGTAGGATACTTTTTATTAAAAAAAGGGGATTTTTTTGCTAACGCGGGCGAAGCGGCGGCAACAGCTAGTATTATATAAATGTGAAAATGTTGAATTTCAATATTATGACAATGATGGTGTGGTAATAAGACTATCGAATAGATTTGAGATCTAAATAGTCTCCAGCACACGGTGTCGTCATGAAATCTGTTTTACTTTTTTTTTGTTTTTGCAAAGATTTTGAAATAGTATATTTCGTTACAAGTGCGGAAAGCCTGTCATGGATAGAGCATGCCGAACTCGCGATTGACGCCACCAAAGCGATTACAAATTTAAAAACGAATACAACCTTGACTTAGTGCTTGACATAGCATCTGACCAATAGTCTATTAGATTGTATTCGCTATTGAATTTGTATTCGCTTTGGTGGTGTCACTCGCGTGTTCGCCATGCTTCATCTGTCTTTATCTATCTGCCTAGCCTTTTCCCAACTATATTTTGGAGTCGGCTTCCAGTCTAACTGGATTCAGCTGAATACCAGTATTTTATATGGAGCGACAACTCAGTAACTGGGTGGAACGGTACCCCACGGTAAGACTGGTTGTCAGATTCTCGGGCTTCTGACGACCCGTAACGACTGTCAAAGATCCACGAATGACAGCTTCCAACGGCTTAACGTACTTTCCGAGGCACGGAGGAATCTCGGTATGTAAAGATGGTCACCCATCCATGGACCAACTTCGGCAAGCGTTGCTTAACCTGGTGGATTGATCCGCGCGGCTGTTACCGCTGAGCCATGAGCTCCCCCTGTCTTTATCTATATATCTGTGGTAAATAGGACATTTTTTAAGTTTTAAACGAAAATATTTTTATTTGGTCACACGGAGTGGAAGCCCAGACTAATCGGTTCAAGTCTAATCATTGAGCATGCGATGTCCATATACGTATAATGACCGCTAACAAACATGTGTCATGCTCAGACAATTGGGACGACATAACTCAATACAACACGGCCGGCGCCGCGACGCCTTATTTGCATTTTGATGAGGAATACACTGATACAATAAACACGCTACCTCCGCCATGACTCGACCTACGTTTAACACATAACTATGTCCGACCAATTAAATTGCACTTGGCATAAATTGAAATATACACGGTGGGTATGACTAGTGATGCGTTCGAATGAGAATTAGATTCCGCGCCCATAGACTTCACTTCGATTAAATTCGATTGCCGCGTCTTGTATCTTACGGTAGGAATTACACTATTTCTTCATTAACTTTTTAACCATTGTTAATTTCCTGACCGGTGGATTAGGAAAGCTTAAAAGACAATATTAGGCGTGTACCGCTCACCCTTATTTTTACCTGTTACTTTTTAGGCTTTTTATTATCATGTCCTAAAAATATGTACCAAAACGAGCAGAGACGATTTGGTCGTTAGAAAAAACTAACGAGCTTACTGGACTATAAAACAGAAAGTAAAGTAGCAACCCATAAAATAGGTCCCACTGCTGGCAAAGGTCTGCTCCTCGAAATCAGGCGAGGGGGGGGTATCGGGCCATAGTTCACCGATGCGCTGGCCCAATGCGGGTCGAAAAACTTTACATAACTTCAAAGAGTTTTAATCTCATCAGGCATGCAGGTTTCCTCACGATGTTTTCCTTCACCGAGGAACGAACGATGGTCTTGTGTTTTAAGTGCACTTAGAAATGTAGAAGAACCCATTTCAGGGCATCATAAGGGGCATTGAACCCAGACCCTCTCGATCAAGAGGCCGAGCCCATACTCCGCTACTGGACTATGAGATTGTCAATTTGTGTGCTCTGTTCTATAACAGCATTTATATTCTATGATACCGATATATGCGATATATGTGACGTGTGTGTATATTTCTGGTAGGCTGATGTTGATGATGACGTATAATGTCTTAACAAAAGGAGCAAAGGAAAGCCAACGTACTAGGAGCCGTGTTAAGGCACTGACCTACTGCATGTCGAGTGGTTAATAAGCTCCCGGCGAGAGCTCGGATTTCGGTCGTTAGCTCGGTAATTGTCGACACCTAATTAGTTCGTCACCCGACGCGCCCGGGTGTCGCCGGGTGTCGCCCGATGTCGCCCGGGTGTCGGTGGTGTAACTCTCACATGCGGCCCGCGATATTTAATGCGGTTATGCGGTGGCTGCATCGTGTTAATAAATGCGCTCGCTTCTATGTAACTTATTGCCACCGACTAGCTCTTTGAATAAAATGAGTAATACAATAAAGAAAGGTGCCTGTTGCAGGGGATTGTACTAAGTAATTTTTATGATATGTATATTTCAAATGCGTATGCAAAGATGATGTTAATACTAAATAGTTTAAATGCGCGAATTAAAAAAATAAAATCATTTCCTTAGCGGTGTTTGACGAGACGAGATATAGATAGGTTCGCAGGTATTGTGCATACTACACAGTGACTAAGCACTAAGCAAGCAATCAAATTGACTAATAACTGATGATAACTAATTGATTGGGGTTGCCTTTGAACATTAGAGTTAAGATAGGACACCCATGATATTTCATGGCAACATATGAATGATCTGCCTTTACCGAGACATAGGATGCCAAGTCTCGGGGCCTGTGATTACACTGGCTTGTCCTTCTCTCCGAAACACGACAAACTGCTCCACGGCTGAAATAAACAAGATGTTGCTATGTATACGGGCGCATTGCACTATCTGATAAGGTTATCGTAATAATGCTACGCCGTTTACACCGCCATATTCAAAAACAGATAAAAAGACCATACGAGAGAACATGATGCAGAAGGGAGGTCACGACCGTCACCACAGAAAAACACAAAGCAAAGACAGGAGGAGAGTGGTACAAATAATAATGCTTGTTATAACTTCTTGCAGGCATGGAGGCGATAATGTCGGAGTTCTTCAACGACACCACTACGGCGTTCTACATCATCCTCATCGTGTGGATAGCCGACCAGTACGACGCCATCTGCTGCCACACCGCCATCGCCAAGAGACATTGGCTGAGGTAAGTGACGTTAGGTACACGTTTGGATCTTCATAAAGCTGTAGGACAGTAAGAGGTAGTGCCATGCTGCTTTGCAGCCTAATTGGGCCGGCACGACCGGGGAGGAACCTCTCGCTCACATGAAATCGGCGTAAAGTGACAGCTAAGCTGTCGCGTTTCGTACCGTTTATGAGTTTCCGGTGGCCCATTGAGGGGGACAGGGAAAAGGAGGGCAACGCATCTGCATAACCTCTGGTGTGTATGTTAATGGGCGTCGATAGTCGCCAGGCTTCGATTGTTCGTTTGCACTTCTATGCTAAAAAAAGGACATGATACATAGATCTGTGTTAATTTGTGTGGCGGTGGACGAAGAAACTTATTATGGTACCGACCGTCCGTTTGCAACTAATAAGAAAATATAAGTTCAAGCGGTGTAATGACTAGCGCTCGCACACACGTGCAGCGCGCAGAGTTGGGGTGAACTATCTAGGTATACTAAAGTAGTAGTAAAAAACTCTAACTCATTCATGTAAACGGTTTTATTTCGCCTAAAAGTAAAATGATAAAAAGTAAGTAAAATACTTTGTTTAGTATTTCTAATAATGTAAACTTTAGGAGGATATTATTTCTCAACTAATAAGCTCAAAGACTTCATTATTAGTCTTAGAATTGTATTAATTACAATTGATAATTGGTAGGTTTCCTTGCAGGTATCATATTCGCTGTAGTTCAATTGCATATATCTTAATTAAATTGCAACTAGAGTATTTCTGAACTGTCCTGAAAACAATTATTCGAATCGTCTTCGGTCTATTGAGTAAGAAATTTTGAATTGCTTCGAATCGATCTCAGCGTAGTTATCGAATAATTGTTAAACAGTTTTTTCTGAATCTATAAGACAGCCTCTCGACATATGTGTGGTGTTTATATTATCATCATGTGGTGCCATCTTCATACTGAAGTTTGGAGGTCAGCATTCGGTACTCCGTCTCGAGGATTGTCCGTAAGAATTCGAAGACGGACCTTCTTTGCAAGATGTCCAAAGAAATCCACTTTTCTTTGGACGATGGTCGACATCAGAAGTAAGTTCGGAGTAAAACTATTCCACGATATCTTAAACATTCTCCGAAGGATCCATATTTCAAACGCTTGAAGTCTTTTGCATGTATCCTTCTTGAAAACCAACATACATAACACTTTATGAACCGGAATTGAAGGTCGAATTCTTTGGTCACACAGCACTTTCGCCATCTTGAAAAAAGCAGCTTTCGCCTGTCCGATTCTACATTTTACTTCTTCAAATTGATTCAAATCAGATGTTTTGTAGCTGCCCAGATATTTTGATTATGGTGTTCATATAGGTTCAAGTTATTCTATATTCCGAGAGGTCTACGCATCGCATTTGGGACATTACATTGACAATGCATGTGTAATTTTCGATACGTAGGTATTCCATCCAGTATTTCATTCGAAATTACATCAGAGACAACCGCACAACAATGAAAATGTTTACGGTGGGCTTCATTAAAATAGTACAAATTCGAATGACATATTAATATTATGCAACCTAAAGCCATATCAAATGAAACAGAACAGCAAAATCTCTAATTATCCTGTCCGCGGCGGAGCCCATTACGGGCGGCCGTATTGTAACGCCACTAATTAAATAGACCAATTTTAAATAGCGTTTTCATTGACAAAATGAAACAACAAAGCGCGGACCGCGGGCAATCCCTCAACGATGACAGCGGCAGCGCGACCGTCCGGCCACCCGGACACCCGGCCACCCGGACACCCGGACACCCGGCCACACCCGGCCACCATATCAATGCTACTAATTAATATGGCAACCCGAGCATGCTCGGCTACTTTTCAATAAACTAACGCTTTATCACCAGCGACGCTAATTGGCTGCACATTTTGACAGTCAATGTCTGTTTATGGTTAAATAAAAAAGCGGTCGTAATAATTATTATTTTAACTTGTTATTTTTAACGCCCAATGCAAGAGTTGACTGCTATAAATGTGT
This sequence comes from Lycaena phlaeas, assembly GCA_905333005.2. Classification (NCBI taxonomy): domain Eukaryota; kingdom Metazoa; phylum Arthropoda; class Insecta; order Lepidoptera; family Lycaenidae; genus Lycaena; species Lycaena phlaeas. The sequence goes on from HG995182.1 coordinate 8,758,700, forward strand.
GTGTGGCAATTGTAGCTGTAAATTAACTTGAAATGTTTTTTATTGAAAAGCAGGTTGTCAAAAGATGGTTTTTAGAAATCTATCACAAATGGCCTAAGTCACATATTCGCGTAAATCACATTATACCAGCGCTTTAGATAAAACGAACTAAATACCTCAATTGACTTGTTTCAAAAAGATAATTTAAAATAGCAAATGTATCAAATTCCATCCAGCTTTTGCGTGACAAAAATTCCAGAAATAATGTATTTGTATTCAAACTGAATCACTTTTAACATTCACTATTTATATATTTAAGTAGCCTAAACTGAAATAGTTGATAACATTTCATCATTTGTTTTGGCTACTTAAATAATTTCAGTAATTCATTCTTGAAGAAACGCGTAACAGGGAAGAAGTACCATTCGCGGTCAATTTGAGTATTCAACACGCGTACGTGGATTATACGTCACCCAACACATTAATTAAGTTAATCCAATTGTAATGGCGACAGAACGGACCCGACTCGCCGACCTCCTCACCTGTCCCTCACCTGTCTCTATTGACACGCGACCACAATTGTTGTGGTGCAAAATTATGAACACACACGGAATTATGAGCACAACTCATTATTTGCACATATCTTACACGGGTGTTTGTGTTCACCTCGTTATGTCACGTGTTTGCACACCGATGTCGATGTTTCTTTACGATTTAATATTTATTCACTGCCTTATTGAGTTTGCCCATTGATTATATAATGTGATGTTTGTTCAAGTATTTAATATGTCGGAATGTTTTATTTGTTGGACAAGAAATATGTTTCGCTCAGTTTGTGTTTGTTGATTTGCATTGGATACAAATATGAATGTTTGCGTATGGAGACTTATTACAAGTATATTAAAGGAATATGTTTTCATCATCATTACTATCCCCCCCTTTTTTTCTTTAACACCAGGAAATGCGCTTAGGCATCCCGCGGGGGAGTGGGTCTCCCCCGAAGTGTATGTGGGACTCGCTGCGCCTGAAAGCTGGTAAGTGGACGCAGCTCTACCCACTAAAACCCGGCGAGTGCCACCAATGCCGCCTTTGGTGAGGTGCCCCGGATTTACAAGCAACAGGGCACCTCGACGACTAATCAGTCCCTCAGGGGACCGAAGCCACCTCTGCGTCGGAGACACACGTTGGGACAGTACAATGTTCCCGTCCTGGTCCCTTGCCCCCTGTTCTTTGCCCCCTACAAAGAGCGCCATCGGCTCAATTTGCTTCGCTCAAGGGTAGGTAGCTCAACCTAGGGTGAACCCAGCAATTCACCCTAGGTTACTGAGCCCTACCGCCACGACAAGGCCTGAACCGTCGTGGGATCGCTATCCCCCTTACCTGAATGAATGCCGAGACGACAGATCCCTTGCCATGGTCATCCAACACGGATCGGTCAATGCACGCAGATCTTATCACCTGGTTAATGGTCGAATAACAATTCGTCTAACTAAACGCGATCTTCTCTCTAGAATCTTATTGGCCCATCAGTCATCCGTTCTCCTAAGCGTGTGACCAGTCCACTGCCACTCCAACGAACATGGTCTTCGCGTGATATCAAAATCGTGGGGCATACTAGGTGTTTCTTGGGCAGATAAGATAGGGGATGTGGTTCTAGTTTGATCCTGTTGCCTGCGGATCCCGGACCCTGACAAAGCGGCTGAAGGCGCTCGCATTGGTTTTAGTGGGGTAGTGCACCCAAATGCGAGTCCCTACACGCGCCAGTGTGCCTATCCGAAGCCCTGGTATGGTGCGAAAGCATTTCCACTGCGACATAAAAAAAAAAATCGTGGCTCGGGTATGATATGGGTACTAAAGGAAAGGTTAACACAGATAATCTATTATATATTTTTTTCATTTTTATGGTTTTTGATTTGATTGAGCTTATGACTCAAATATGATGCTGTTAATAAAAGAAATGTTAGTAAATAGTAGATGAATATGTTGAACATAATAAATATCCAAAGCTCTTCAAATCCAGTGAAAATGTTTGATTAAGCAACTAATGTTGTTTCAGTCACGTGCCCACAAACTTACCAACGTCCAATAGGATATCCAATATGTCCCCCCAGCGTCTTCGGCTTGTGTGTAAATAGTCGGGCACTTTGTTTTTACGCCTAGTTCCGTGGCGTGTGCCTTAATCAAAAGGCGTCCAGGCACGAAGCAATTTGGATGGTCGTCCGCGCGCAATAAGGAGAGATCGCTATTAAAACAAGTGCAAATAAAGCAAATTGAAAATGGCACCGCTTCGCCCTGCCAGGGGGTTAGTTTAACGCCCCCGCCCCGCGCCCCCTCGCCCTCCAACCCCCGCGCCCCGCGAAAACAAGGCTCCGAGGAACTTAGCCGCGGCCGGAGTGCTGTATTTTTCTAAAAATATATTTTAGGCCGGCGTAATTATTTTAAGAGCAACTTCAACATAACAGTTTCAGTGTTTATCTTCAAGAACCTCTTACGAATTTTAATTGGCATAAAATATATGGTTGGAAATTCCAGTGCGTGTTATTCTGGCATACTTACAATATTTAGAGCATAAAAATAAGGAATATCGTTTTATAAAATTAAAATAAAAACTCATTGAAGCAGTCGTGCGTTCTCTGCGTCTTGTATTTTAGAACAATTTAATATTGTCATCGGAACGTTCTTAAGTATAAACAGGTCTTTGTCAATTTACCTCCGTTATTCCTGTCTTCGCAATAATGCACTACGCTGTAAAAGCACATAACTTGCTTCTTTGCGTTCACAATAACATTAGCCCAACATATTAGAAGCTGATATAATAAAGATTCTTGCAATATCTTTATATTTATGTCCATATCATTATCGTATAAAATGGCGTGTGAGCTTCTTGATAAGTAAAGACAACACCCAGAGAAGCTACCAACGATTGGGCCATTTTGTGCTGAAATACAAATGAAAATATTTTGTTCGTCGTTATTTAAATTAACGGATCTCGAAGATTGACAATATAGATTCATCATTATCATCATCAGCCTTATCCACTGCTGAACATAGGCCTCCCTCAATGAACGCCATGACGACTGATCCCTTGTTACTAGCATCCAACACGAACCGGCCATTTCTCGGAGATAGTCTTCCCAACTGATTGAACCTGAATAAGTATATCCTTAATGAACGCCAAAATAGAAATTCATCATCATCATCATGTCAGCCAATCGACGCCCACTGCTGGCCAAGGATCTCCACACCGATCGGTACAATTAGAGATTACATGTTAAAAATAAAAAAATATAACCGCGAATGTCACTAAATCATTAATGTGGAAATTGGACTAGCCTTCCTAAGGCCTTCGATCGGGGAGGATCGCTGTGACCAGAAGTTGTAATCATTATGTTTTTTCTCACTCCGATATCATAAAGGCAGGTACTAGATTGAAAAGTTGATTTTGAAATGACAATTTATCCATAAGACTTACGAGTTTTAGATATAATAATACCCATGTAGAGTTATGTGTAATGGATGTCGATTAGCACTTACCACCAGGTGAACTGACCGTCAATTTTCCCTCTAGGATAAACACGTATTTAGATTTTTATTTAAAGTCTTAAGTTTATGTTATTTCGAAGATAGGATAATAGTGTAAAAGCATACCTGTCGATTCTAATGTCACATTTAAAAAACAACAAAACCCACGGCGATAAAGGAAACTATTAAGCCGGGCGGGATCCGTCGGCGCCGGTGGGTAAAGATGGGTCTATGCGGTGATGCGGTGGTGCGGTTGTGTGAAATCGGCCGCATGACTAGCGGCTCGGCGGTGTCGCATAAATCTAGCCGACCGCCAATTAAAGCCCGCCCGACACTTTGTCTACTCCGACGCCCTGATTGCTTCCACATTGACGTGCTTACGTTACACGCGACGTCTTCACGCTACACGCTACGGCCCCTTATACTACACGCTAAACGCTTCACGCTACACGTTTCACGCTACGCCCACTAAAACAAACCGCATAATTCATTCATTCGATGATACCCTCTCATTTAGGATCTCTTTGCGAGTGATGTTTTTGTCACGCCGCACATAAGATGTGAATTTTTACTTCACAATAAAATTGTATAAATTTGGATTTTAATAATGTGTTACTAAAAATAGTTAATTAACACTTGTGAGTGAATTTGTTTTATAAAACTGATGTATATTAAATATATATTTTAAATATAAATTATTAAAGAGAAAAGATACATAAAGTTTTACTTGCAGGTAGTACAAAACCAGAATTAGTGACTACTTAATTTTTAGTTTAATAAGCAGTTTCCATTTGGACTTGTCAACTTTGCTCGATATATTTATTTATATTCCTCTCATTGATAAACTTTGATTCATCATCTTAGCCATACACCGCACCTTGCTGGGAAAAATTATTTCTGTCTCGGCGGTTACGTTCCAAATCTGAATCCCAAAGAAAATATAAAAACGTGTAATATCGATAAGTCAACACTCGATATATTTAGTGACGTTTTAAGAGGTGACGCTCCGTCGTTAGGCACCTTCTCGTGTGTCATTTTAAGGATGTGCCAAATTGAAGGCTCCGCCGTCATCGCTGGGGGAGGCTGATTTATGCTCGCGCCATCGATTACACTTTTATTTACTCGCCGAGGTCAGTTTTCCAAGACGTACCCCCAATATTGGCCTTATTATTTATTAATAAAACCACGTTTTGTTATATCGTTTTGGAATTTCATCTATCGACTTTTGCTGTCGATAATTGAATTTTGTTTAATGAAAGCATATTTTGTAGGATACAATATTATTTTTATATTGCCAGTGTGGAAAGTTTCTTTTATTTCGTATATGAAATTCAGTATGTTATGAAATGCGCAAACAATTGTATATTTGATCGACATACTAGACAGGTATCATTTTGTTTGGCGTAATAAATGTAATTCCAGGAATGGTTTTTAATGAATGTATTAATTGTGAAATTCAATATTCTATTTTGATAGAAAAATACGTGTAACCAGGACCTAAAATACATTTTATATCAACATCATCATCCTTTATCCGTCCACTGCTGAACATAGGCCTCCCTCATTTTATACATTATACATTAATTATGTACGTTCGCGCGTTAATATAAATAATACTTATATAATTATATAAACAAAATATAATTATGTAAAAATTATAATATCTAATACAACGTAGATTTAGTTTTTTAATATGAAGTTCCTTTTTTGATTTGTATGAAGTGCTAATATTTTTTTTATTTGCCATGATATTGACAAAACGTACATTCATATATAACAAACATTTGAACACTTTTCTGTTGTAAGAAAATTGTAAAATGTGTTGCGCTGATATATTGACTACTTGAGATGCAACAGTAATATTATGACAACTCCGAATGCGCACATAATATTGGATTTGTGTCATAACTTTTGAGTAGTTTGGGTGCTAAGATGTATCCGACGCTGACTATACATGTTTTATAGTAAAGTCAAATCTGAGTATATATAAATAATAAACTTCTATACAATTTTATTACAAAAAATTCAATAAACCTCGACTTAAACCTGTACTATCAAGAAATAGCAACTTAATTAAATTGACAATATTAATATCCATTTTCGAGTTAAAACAACATAACAAAACAGAAAATACGATATTACCTAAAGGACAAACTTATCAAATCAGATTTAGTGATTTAGATTTTAGACCATCGTTAAACTATAGGTCGCCGAGGTTTAACGTTAGACAATGGTATCGTCCATGTTTTATCGCTAAACCTCGATTTGTAATACCACATTTGCTTAAACCGTAGTTTATCGAAGTTTAAACCACAATTTTTATTCAAACAGCTATAGTCCATACGGCTCGTTGGTAAAACGGTATACAACTTAATTCAATAAAATGTTCACTGGCGAAGCGGCAAACACGTCATGTTATTGTTATTGCTCTTACATGACACGCGATTTGCCCTTTGTAATATCAGGTATTGGAGAAGGAAAAAGGTACCACTATTAGTTAAAGTGTATGATGACATAAAGCATATTGATGTTCTTTCAAATAGTTTCCCTAAAGTTTTTAGTCTGCCGACCTGGACCACAGATATTGACATCCAAAATGATATTAAAATAGATTTACAATATGTTCAAAACACAAAAGCTTGCTATAACCCAAATGAATTATTACAATATGTTTTAGCTGAATTAGATCTAATGTATTGTGATTGGCATAAAATTTTCACTGATGGTTCAAGGAGTGCTCATGGTCTGGGAATAGGAATAGTACATCAAAATTTTAATAATAGTTTTGGATTTAAGGTTAACTGTAACATCTCAATAATGTCACTGGAACTTACTGCAATTTATCAAGCGATAGTTTACAGCATTAACCAGAATTTGGGTAGGGTTGTTGTTCTTTCAGATAGTAAAAGTGCATTGCAACATATAGCTCGATGCGTCTCTAGTCATAGAGGTGCATCGCTAGCATATGATATTCTTAAAAAAATTATTTGGTTAAAGAATAATCTTATTGAAATTAAATTGCAGTGGGTTCCAGCTCACATTGGAATTTGTGGCAACGAAGAGGCTGACCATGTTGCTAAACAAGCCGCAATTAATGGTACTATTCTTGATTACTTACCTGACTTCTGGGAATACATACCTAGGTTCAAACTATTATGTTATAACTCATGGAAGGAACACTATGATCATGTGTCACTACAGAAGGGGACTTGGTATAGGAGCATTCAAAGAGATCCTCTCTGTAGACCCTGGTTTGAGAATAATTCCCTTGGTAGGAGTTATATAAAATTAGTTTTAAGGCTTCGTTCTGGACACTATCCATCAGCAAGCTTTGCATACCTAATGAAAAAGTCTGAATCCCCAAATTGTGCCGAATGTGGGCAAATAGAAGATATGCATCACCTGCTGATGGAGTGTGTGCGGAACAGAATAGAAAGAGAGACCTTATTTAAGGAATATAATCTTAACAGACTGGATGTAGGTTTGATCCAATCAATTCTGTCTCAACCAACATCAGAAATTTGTAAAAAAATTATGTAACCTAGTTGTGCTAATCTAGATTGTTAAAGCATAATATTAAGTATGTTAATGAGAATTCCATGTTGATTGTTGTGAACTGAGAATAATGTTTTGATAAATATGTAAATGTCAAGTGTCAATCTGACAGTGACATTTTCCTTTTTTTTTTTTTTCTTCATTTATCTATGTAGGTTTGTAAATTGTTAAAGATACGATGGGATTGTCATGTCTTGTTAAGATAAAAATCCCCTCCTCCAAAAACCAGATTAAAAAAAAAAAAAAAAAAAAAAAAAAAAGACACGCGATTATTGTTATTGCTGTTTTATGACATGCCTGCACCCTGCAGCCTGCGCTCGTGTGTGCTGTCCTGCACCTGTTTCAAATGACCTTGTAATTAGTTTATACCACGCCGTCTGCTAGCCGTACGCAGAGGCATTACACCCATCCCTGTACGGCTCTACACATTGTCGAAGTATGGTGGTATGTCTGGTTATCTAATTGTCACTAATTTAGATTAACTTATGTGATTTTAAGCGGGTTTTTCAATGATTAACAGTTTATTTATATTCTTTAAATTATGGTTATTGTAGCAATATATTTAATCAATTCCGTTACGCCTCTAATAATCTTACTTTAAAAGATTAAGCTTCTTCTTAAGTGCGGAAAAATGGCTGATAATTATAATAGATATACCAAAGATCAAATAAATTTATATACTTTAGACAAGTTTATCTTGTAGCCATAATATTTACTGAATGATGCTGTAAATGTGATTTTGTTCATATGTAGCAGTATGAAATAACAGTATGTCACTAGCGAGGCCGGCGCGGCGGTGGCGCGGGCCCAGTCAGGCGTGTGGATGCGCGATGACGGCTGCTAACAAGCGTTAATTACGGTTCACCGACAATCTTACACCACACACACACACATACTCATACATACACACGCATATACACACACTATCGGTGTCTATAATTCATGATTTTTGGTGGATAAAAGGAGATGATGTTTTCCTATTTGTAATTTTGAAGTGATAAGTTGATAACTTCTTTTGTACTTACTTTGCATTTATAAGTAAATTTATTAGAACTTTTTAAACGGCTTTTCTCGTGTTTCTCAATATTATAATTAAAGCGTGGTAAATATCCCGTTACCATGCTTTTCGATTAATTTCGTAATCTGTAGGGCTATTCTGTAAAAATCATTTCGATATTGAGCTTCAGCTGAGTGATAGAGCTCACTTCGAAAGCCAACTTTATTGATATAGACAAAAGAGTCGAATTTTAAGGAATACAAATTCGTCCCATCACCGCGGATTCCGCTTCGAGATTCGAAAATAACCCAACAGAATAATCCTACAGGGCTTCGTAGATATATATTTTTATTAGAAAAAATAATCATGTTAATTAAAAATCTAATAAGGATGTAATGATTAAAACAATTAATCTCCCTATGAATATTCAAAGCGACTTCCTTGAACAAATGAATGGACACCATCTTGACGAACCTAATAGTTGGCGATCGTCTGGCGCCCTCACGCCCCGGCGCCGCCCATCTCATTTGCATCCCAATATTTCGCTGGAGACACGAAGGCTCGCCTAACGAAGTTGAAAATCAACAAGTGTGTCACGCCGCATATATTAAACGGTTAATGCGATTTGAGTGTTGGTGACGTGTTTGGAGTTTGTACATATATGTTTGCCTCAGGCTGGTTTTTAACCTCCAAAAACTACGAGGTGTAACAAGTTTGACGTTTGTCCTATTTGTATATGATATCGTATCTCCCAAATGGTGACCTTTTTCACAATTCCCTCATTAAGAATGTCACATGAAAGGACGTGATTATTACAATACTATACAGGTTGTCCCAAAATTAGCACGTCACACTGATACCGGAGGTAGATGGATCCAAGACGCATTGAACAAGCCTAACATGCCCATAGAAAAGCATCGTGAATTTTGAGAAAATAAAATTAAGATTCATTATCAACTGTTGTTATTTCACATTACTTATCCACAAAGTATTGTTTGTTTCATAATAAGTAACTATTGTTGAGGGAATACTCTTAAAAAAGTAAAATAAAGTGCATTTAGGGCCTGTTTCACAATCTCCCTTTAAGTTCCCTATAGGCTATTGGCAACATATTTGACAGATAGAGTATGGAGTATCTGTCAAACATCTGTCAAATATGTTGCCAATAGCCTATAGGGAACTTAAAGGGAGATTGTGAAACAGGCCCTTAAAAAAGGATACTTCTGATAAGAACATTACAGAAAATTGGTGATTTAAAAAAACTGGTCATATCTCAAAATCCACGAGATTTTTCTATGGGCATGTTAGGCTTGTTCAATGCCTCTTGGATCCATCTACCTCCGGTGTCAATGTGACGTGCTAATTTTGGGATACCCTGTATATTACACTGTGACAAATATCAAATCAAAGATAGCCGCTACAATAATATGGCGCATCGTAAATGTCGTTTTTTCTTTTAAATTTTGGAATTGGCTATACGATTTTTTCTTTATTTTTCCAATAAAGGTAATGCTACGTTAACATCGAGTGTTATAACACCACCAGTCCAGACGGCTGTATTCAGATGCCGGCGGACATTGCCTTCATCTTCATATTATGTGTAATGTTCAGTAGTTATTTTTGCATGCAAGTGGAACAAACATACATCCATACATTATTAGATAGTTCCTAGCATATAATACTAGTTGTGGCCCGCGGCCGCGTTAGCAAAAAGAAATGTCTTTTTTTTATGTTTCCTATGTTATTATAATGAAACAACTTTTACGGATTTTATCGCGGTTTATTTACTTCCTATGTTACTTTCAGTACCTTCGAGAATATGTGTACAAAGTTCCATGGTCATTGGTTGAGTAGTTTTCACATTATAATATTAATAAAGATAAGTAGGATGAAACATTGTTTAAAAAATGTTTTAGAATAAAAGCCAATACGGTCGATGCTCAGTCAGTCGGACCCAAAACGGATCAGCTAAACAGATACTACATCATTCTTGAGTTCCATCAACTTTCTCTTTAAACGTTTCTTTATGATTACTTTAATTATTTAAAACGGAACTTATCATGTTATTATTTTGCGGAATTCGATATTTCGACATGTCAAATGTCTTGTTTACGAGACTGAAGTTTGCGGATAGATTTTGGCGACATTGGAAGTGTCCGTACCGGAGGTGCTTTTTCACCATTTAGGCTCAAGAATCGTAAAATATCTTTATGATTTTTGAACTCGATAAAACAAAAGTCTCTCTCTAATCTTATATCACTTTTGGACGTTGGTGTTCAAAATTGTTGAACAGAACAATTATATTAGGCACCGTAATCGCTCGACCTAATGTAGTTAAGCGAATCTGTCGACGGATCACCGCCACCGACTCTACCGCCCGTGCCTCAATTAAATTCTCATTAAGGAACAAACGCCCCCCGACTTGATTATTAGGATACGACACTGATCACTTATTGCGGACGACACTTTTGGGTTAAGGACCCGGACGGATGGAGTCGGACCATCCATAATGAAATACTGCTTAAAAAATAGTAGTATAATGAAACAACTATTGCGGATTTTATTGAAATCATATCGTGCGCCATGGTTTTTATATTATATATTATTAGTGCAATTAAGGTTAGTTTAAAAAATACGACAAACCGGGTTAAAATACGTCATAGCGTAAAAGTTGTTTCATTATAATGAATGAAATTCGAGAAAGAAATTAGATAATAATAAATGAGTATTATAATAAAATAATTTTTATGGATTTTGACTGACGTTACTTAGAACAACCACGATCACGGAAGGAGTGTTGAGTCCGTGTAGCCATCTAAGCAAACCGCGATTGTGTCATTATATCTACTGGTGGAAAAGCAGTTAAGAATATTATTTTTTAATGAAAAAAACTTTTGCATATTTCATTATCCTCAGCCTTTATGCGCCCACGTAGGCCTTTTTAATGTATTTTATCGCAGCTAATTATAATTTTTACATTCTCGTCGATTCTGATATTTTCCAGCTGTCATGGCCATAGGAGGACCGACCGTGTAAACATTAGAAAATAATGTTATAAAAATTTAGTTTTAATTTTTCAAATGTAAATAAAAGTTTATGACACGGTCTCTACGTGTCCATAAATTATAAAACAAGCTATAAAATCTGTCGGTAGCGCTATGAATAAGGAATCTCTCGCTAAGACTAAGAAGAGTCTAACACTAACTATATACATCCACGTCGCAGACGGTATAGTAGTTGTCACTGCACGGTTAGAGAATATAATGGAGTAGAATAAGTTAAAACCATTTTATTCGAAAATAAATTTTTTTTAGATACTTAATCAACTTAATTACGAATAAATTAAAAATTGCAATTAACTAGATGGTTCTGTTAATAGGACCTATAATAGTTTTCAGTTGTTTTACAGTTTGCTATTAAATATATTATATTAATAATATTTATTATATTTCACTCATATGCTCATTTTAAAATATCAAATTTCTTATGGAAATTTTTATTCGAATCTTAAAGTATTTTATTTATTTATAGCACTACAGCTACATCTGTTTTTTCTATTCAATTTTAGAAATATGTACTTGAGACATTTTAAATATTAAAATGTATATCTGAATATATTAATATTAGTATATTAATATATTCAGATATACATTTTAATATTTAAAATGTCTACCCTGTGTAACTAGCTGTACCCTGCCACGCTTCGCTGTGGTCGATAATGATGGTCGCGGTTATGTGACTGATGAAAAAATAGATAAAAACAATCCTTGATGCAGTTTATATATCATGCTAAAATTTCAGTTAATCGGTGCAGATCTTTTTGAGTCTTTAAAGCGTACACAAACCAACATTTATACATAATTTTTTTGTCTTTGCGTCTATTGAACAATGGCTAATGATTATTTCTAGTAGTGGATGGATAGAGGGTTATGATGATGATGTTGTATTGGCGTTTTGCTTTTAAAAGAAAAATTGTTAGACTTAACTATTAGACTATTGACCGTTTAATTATCTTATTATGATTAATAATGATCACCATGATGAGAGCAGATCAACCTTAATAATGGTACTTGGTGTTAGTGCGAAACCGTCTGGTGTAGAGTCAATCGATACTGACATAGGATTAACTGGCCTGTTAGCATTCATTAAATTAATTACGAACGACGTCCAGTCATTTATAGAAATACAATATATTTGATACATTTACGTTAACACGTCAATTGGTTTAGAAATAATATTCGTTTACAAACAACACTTGTTTTATTGTGATAATATATACATATTCAAATCTGATACCCGCAGCTTCGCAGGCGTAGAGTTCGAAAAACTCGCTTATGTATTTCTTTATTATACTGAGATAAAATCAAATTAATAGTGCTTATCCTCACTAATATCACAGTGTAATTAAATTCATACAGTGGTCCAACGAACACGTTTAGACAGAGCAATCTTGCGGGGCGTGCGGCGTGAGAGAGGCGCGGTAGCGAGCCCAAGCGGCCATACACTCGCTTGGGACACGTCAGTCGGGGTTGTCGCTTTTAAATTTGATTATTTTAAGTGCTTTGCGACCGATAGTGTTTCGTTTGAATATCAGATATATTTTTTTATTTTTAATATTTTCAAAATTACATACAAATTTAATACACTGATATGTTTTTTTCGTAATAGTTGAATAGAAATAATTTGTATGTCTGATAATTTGAAGACAGGGAAGTAAAACTAACTCATTTATTTATTATTGATATTCAAAGTTTTCAAATAAATTAAAAATCAACGATATCTATCTTTTCAGTATCAATCAATCAAATCAATTTGAGTCTTAAGTCCATTTTACTAACCAGAAGAAAAAATAAGTGTATTAATTTTATCAGTCGAATTAACACATGGTATAAATGGATACTTAACAATAGTATAATAGCAAACAAGGAATTTTCTTCCGAAAAATAGGGGGTCATAAACCTAAGTTACAGGCCGCGTCAACGGCTATGATTAGTTAATGTCGTGTCGTGTGTGTATTTAGACTATAATTTGATGTAAGATTTTTTACATTTAAAACATTATTTTACATGTAAAAAATATAAATATCAATTTTGATATATTATATAAAGCATAAAATATCAATTGATATATAGGTATATCATGCGAATCCTGAGCTTTTGTATACGCATTTGTATTTTTTATAATAAAACTCCTTAATAATACTTCTATATCTATTTTTTTGTTTTATTCCTAGTACTCTACATACATATACTACGAATACACAAACGCGCGACTTCAAAGGCGTTGGACCACTGTATGAATTTATTTACACTGTGCTAATATTATACAATGCAAAAAAAGCAATCCATATATTATATTTATATAATGTAGCACATCTATATGTTATATTATAAAGAACACAGATTTATTAATAAAGACAGATGGAGCATACCGAACACGCGAGTGACGCCACCAAAGCGAAAATATCCTGCATTGTAATAAGAAATCATAGGTTTAAAATTTAAGTCTATATTAGAACAATCGCCTGTTTGTTTATCTACCTCGGTAATTTTAACAATTTAATATGATGGATGACCCAAACATTTAAAACGCACAAAGATTTGGAACGCCGAAGAATAACTTACGAGTCTGTACAAGACAATGAAAAAGATGTTACAACGGAGAATAGAAACTTTGTCAGAATCAGATTTAGTGATTTAAACCATCGTTAAACTGGGGTCGCCGAGGTTTGACGTTAGACCATGGTGTTATCGCTAAACCACGATTTGTACAACCATTTTCGTTTAAACCGTAGCTTAAACCAGGTTTTATTAATGGGTATGTATGAGACGAGACACTCAGTGGGAGCGGGTGATATGAGTATGATCGTTGATATCGAGGAGCTTGTTACATTTGTTGGAGGGCGGGTGCGCCGGCCGCGCCTCTGTTTGTGTTTGACCGCTTTCTTTACGGCCCTTCGCCCCGCCACCAATAAAAAACGCAATGCAAACGGCACATAAATATGCTGGTGTTTGCTTGTAACTTTTGGTGATATTTCTCAAATATTTGTCAATGTATTTTATTGATATTTGCTATGTATGACTAGTGGCCTATGTATAAATCCAAAATTATGGTAAAAGATGGATATTCTAATGATATCTCATCATTATCATTAGCCTTTATCCCTCCACCCTTAAACTTGCATCCAATACGGACCGGCCACTGCGTGGCATTCGTCTTCCCACTTAGTTAATGACCGACCAACATTTCATCTACCTAAACATTTACTCTTGAAATTTTTCATATGTTCTATCTTCTTCTTCTAATCTATAAAAATAAAAATGAATCACCCAAATGTAACATAACTTCAGAACGACTGCACTAAATTAGATAATTGTGTTTTATTGTATTGATCATCGTCAGTAACGTATCACTCCGACTAAAATAATAACAAAAAATATTTTTCATAGAATAGCTTTAGCTCAATATAAAAATAAAATTATTATTTTTTTGTACTAAAAATGATAAAATCATTATTTCTTACAAAATACAATGAAATGATATTAAGTATTTCAAAAATCATTATGTAGAGTAAAATAGAATACATCGTAGCAATATTGTAGAGATCTGCTACATTTTCGTAGCTGCTACGTAGGTGCTACGAGCGTAGCAATATCTTAGTTTGAAAATGCTTGTCCCAGAGCTTCGGCCAGCCACAATAATATTATTATTCTTTATGTTTTCACATTATTAAAAAAAAGCCATCAAGCATATTTATAATATCACACTCTATATTTTACGCATTGTTTAATGTGTATAATAATTAAAAATAATACTGTAAACAAAAAATTAAGCCTATTATTCTAGAGCGATTTCAGATCTGTACTTCGCGCCGATTTAATTTTTTAATAGATATATTATGCATAATATACCTATACACAAACATTCGATTTTTCGTAGAGTGAGCCTAAATTGGCGGAGGAAGTTTAGTTGGAAGGAATTGGAGTAGAGGAAAAATGATAAACGCCGATAATGATAACAAAATATGAATATAGTGTACCGGATGTAATTATCACATCCGGCACTATAACGACGCACGGTGACTGAACAGACTGTGTGACGTCTTTAGTATTAATATCGTCTGTGGAATAAGTCACTGTGACTAATTAATTTGGATTTCATATTTTCCAGACTAAACTTCCGTTTCCGTTTCAATGTTTGCTTTTCCAAAAATGATATTTATTACTCTATTGGTATTCATTTAAGATTTACTTATTAACATTTTTATGTTAATCGTTTACCTTACAATCGGTAATTTTCACTGTTAATACATACTTATATTTTAAATATGACGGTAATCTGTCAAAAAGTAAAAGCCTTTTCACGTCTATACAGCTGATCGGATTTCGATTTTACTCGACAGGGAGATAATATATTCCCGAGGCTATAAACATAATTATTTTATTTTAATAAAATAAATTATTAAGATTGAAGGATATTTGAAGCTTTATCGATTCATAATTATTATAAAGGTCTTAATTTTGAGTCAAATGATTTAGATTCGAATCTACATGTACAGTCACTAACAACAATATGTATAGTTTTTTATTTGAGTCGAAGATTTTTTTTAATCTATAGCTAAGCACCAACATCTTTAAGTCAGATTTTTTACTGACTTTAAGTCGAATTGAGGGTAATATGTTTTTATACGTTTTGGTGAGATTTTGACAATGTACATACATTGTAGCACGCAACTGTACGCGGCGTGGAAGGTCGCGAATGCAATTTTTCACAATGTTTGCGGGTGTGGCTGAAGCTCCATTCCCTATGATTTCATTATTTGCTTTCAATCAGCATTGTGAGCCTCTGTGCCCCCTTCCTTCCGCCGCCCTCGCTCACCGCCCCCCGCCGCGCCGCACCCCCTCCCGCGCCCCGAGTGAACTTTGTTTGGTTTCGTTTTTCGAATGTTATTTATTGTTGAGCTACAAATAATTTGTCGGATACCTGGCGATGTAAGTTATTGAATATTAAACTTGTGTTCATTTATTCCGAATGATAATGTTCTTTTATATGAATTTTTTAATCAGACGGTAAGTCTTCGTGGGTACCACCATCTCATCCATGAAACAGCTTCGCTGTATTTCGGAGGCAAGGGCAAGACAGGCTGTGTACCAGATAATAAGTCTTCGTTCTATTATTAGCGCGAAGACTTACCACCTGGTACACAGCCTGTCTTGCCCTTGCCTCCGAAATACAGCGAAGCTGTTTCATGGATGAGATGGTGGTACCCATGCAGCCGGAAGAGCCGGCATAACGCATCCCTCTGGTATAAGTTATTATATATTAAGATCTAATCTCAAAGTCGTTACGAGCCTTGTACACAACTCGGTGACATTTGAAAGTCTTCTCAGCAGCGGTGAAGTGATATGAGAATACTCAACTTGTTATAAAACTTTAATACGAATACTTGTCCCAGTGAGCGATGCGTTTCATATTGCTTTTACTTGAAACTTGAAAAATTACAACGTTCTTGTATACTGCTCTATGTTGAAAGTAAAGAGATTATTGGAGGTCTCTTTCAATTGAAATCAGATCGTTTGTATGGCGTGTATTAACAGTGAGTGCCATCCTATGATCGACTTCTCCCTAGTATTTAAAAAAATATAAATGTAAAATTACTTTTTTTATAGTCTATATTTTACATATAAGTTATATATCGGGAATAGGTGGACGAAGTATTTGTCGTCTATTTGAGGCAGGTCTATGTAAGCAGGGGGTGGATAGAGGTTGATGATGATCATAAATAAACTTTAGTAGCTTACGATGAGATGGAATTAAATCATTCCTCGCCTAAAAAAGTCGATTCGTATTGAATAGTTACAGTACCTAATAAATACTACAGCAGCTAGTCAGTCGGATATTCGTCGATAGACTCACCTTCACACGGGAACCTTAACAAAGGCGTGCAGGGTTATAAGTTTTTCAATCATGAACGCTGGTAACATTGATACAAGCGATATTCATTCAAAGTGCGATCACCTATGCACAAGTACTGTCCACGCCGATTATATCTACACATTTATAAATTTTCAATATTTCACATTAAAAATATATCAAATAAACGTTGATAAAAAAGAAAAATTGCAGAATAATTACATTCTGTCTTGACTTTAAAAATATATATGAATAAACACTAGGTTATACAAATATATTTTTTGAAGCAACGTGTCAAATTATTGAAAATAATTCAATATTGAAATAAACATTTTTGACGGCGACTGTACGAGTCATGCGTCACGTACGTACATATAATACTCGGAAACATTCCGTGTGATATTTATTGCATTTTCATAGTGCGATCGCGTTTTTAATATTCATTTAATTTCATATTGGGTGCATAGAACATAAAATGGCGCTCACGAGAGTTCGCGTACTCCGTACACGGTGTAAGGTTAGTTGAGCAAAACTGTATTATAAGGTATAGTCAAAAGGGTAAGCAGGTGAACGACATTGTCGGATTTTTTATAAAGGATTTCAAAATATCGAACTCCGCGAAATTTAAGTGACAAATATGATAAATATCCCGTCAATATTAACGTTAGAAGTTATGGAAACGAATTCTATTAGACTAGTAAACGAAGAATTATTGCGAGGGCCACGCATCTCGTTTATTCATTGCTTATGGATAAAAAAAGGTGTGTGTGCGATTCACACACGATAGAAGTGAAACACATGTTAAATGCTCAAATACAAGCAAGTATTAAACAGTGTGCAATATACATACGTACCGACATTTGTTATCTCGCTCTTTTGTGTTTGTGTCTCTTACCTGTCGTTTTTTCCGTTGCATCCGGTATGAAATCACAACGATTCTAAAGAAGTTTCACTTCAATAGCTCGTTCTCTCTTTCTTTTGTAACATAGCAAAGCTCATTGTTAGCAGAAATAGTCAACTGTGTCGTTTGAGATATTTGTTTTTTAATAACAACTGATATTTTTGTTTAAACATTAAAATAAAAACTGTTTTAGGCCTATAATAAAACTAAAAATCCCTAGGCGTGTAATAAATATTTTTTATAGCTCAACTTATTCGATGTTGCCGAGTTGACCTACTGTTACAATTTATTACACCGCGCCGCTAGTTTCTAATTCCTGCTGTTGGTGAGGGCCGCTCCTTGTTCTCTTGTGGATATCCTAAATATATTATACTCTTATATATTTTATGTTATCGGCGAAGAAAAAAAGTGGCAGTGTGAAGACCATGTGCCTGATAAACTGTAAAATGATGACCAGTTACATCGCGCGGTTCATTTGGTAGTTTCCAGTTATCATTGAAAAACACCGTCAATGTGAAATATATTCGACCAGTACCACCAGTAGTAGTCAAGAAGAAATATATTCGACCTGTACAACCTATACCTACACTATTTCTGAACCGAAACGACTTAGAGACGTTCGAGAAAATACCATACTCATATTTGAAAGGTCGCTAACGCACCTGCTAATCTTCTAGTGTAGCGGATGTCTATGAATGTCTCTTATCAAGTGAACTATGTAATAGGTTAACCGACTGCCCATTTGCACTGTGTTCTATAAAAATATCCTTAAAAAAAATTAATGATAATAATAAACATTTATTAAATTATATAATATTATTCATTAAATCAATTATTTATTAAATAGGAATATCCCACAAACCATGCAGTCTTTATAGAAAATGTGTGAGTGCACTTATATGCATGCTATAGCACCTTTACCACACTGGCCACTGCATATGCGTACACTCGCATGCACCACCACCACACACACTGCTATAAAAGACCACCACCATAAAATCTACGCACGTTTCGCCCCGACACCGAGGCATCAGGATGTAGACCCTACGATTAGTAATCGCTATTTAAAGATATTGCTAATGTATATAATTTAATATCTTTTTTAAAATGGATTTCCGCAAAGTAACACCTGATTCTATTAAGTATCTTAAAAATATCCTCTTCATTCCAAGCCACTTTCCAGCTGTCGCTAATGAAACCAGCTCATCGCGAATACTGTTTAATGAATACATAAATAGAAAATAGTAAATAATATGTAGCAATGATATGGGATCGTCTCATTAAAAGCTATTTACGATTAGAACCTCAATCGGCGTGTAATTCTAGGAGCGATGCAAGGAGGATGTCTGCGCCAGCGGAGCGTGTACCGCCAGCAGCCAATTACTGTGCTCGGGTGCAGTACGGTCGGCAGCGAAGCGATCCGCGATTACAACATACTTAGTATTTTGCGTTTATATGACTGTATCTACTTTTATTATACATAATATTGTAATTTTCATTTAATGTTAGGTACGTTTTTTTTTTCGAAAGGACCTATGCTGTTAGCTTTAAGGCCTTAAAGCTACTGTTACCTACCTTACCTGTTAGGTACGTCTAAAGAATGTATATATGTAATTTAGTAAATCCCGAAAATCCCGAGATTCACTTACTTTGAAATTTCGGAAATTTCTGGACTAAAATATGACCGGGATCCCGGGATCGAATCCTCTATACGTCTGATTGGGTGCAGGAGCCAATTGTAGTTGACGTGACACACCTATGACCTATGTTAAACACTAACCACACTTATCACGTTACGTTTATAAGATTTTAGTAAACTAAATTGAAACAGTATGTACAATCAAAGTCGATAAAGAATATTTTCTGTCGGAATTACCAGGATCTATTTTGATTTAGTCGTGTTGTTGTCGCGTCCCGGTGCCCAGCGACGAATCCCCAGGAAACGCAATTGGAAAGAAATCTCACAATACGACCACTTTTCGCATATTTCCTGTCAAACTTTAACATTATGCTGCGGACTATATTTCGCTCGAAAACTTGCTCACCTAATAAAATATGTCATGAATCTTAATATGTTCTCGTGATATTATATTTTTGATATCAATTCGGTCTTATATATCTACCAATCCGCATTAAAATCGGTAGTTTTGTTATGTGACTAAGTTTTGAGTTAATTCGTTCGTTCGTAAAACGTTCTAATAGTAAATGTTCAGTGTCTTCGAGATACATGATAAACAAAACAACATCGCATCTAAATTAAACAAATTGAAATTTCACCCACACCACCTCCATGTCCGAAAATCTACAACTCAATAAACTAGATGGCAACCCTATTCTGTAAAAAAAGAAAAACGAATTCAGCCCCGAATTTGTTATTAATTTTGAGACACGTTAACTGATAGTAATTACAGTCTTGCCCTTATCGTAGTATCGAAATTTCACACAATGAGTATGAAGGGAAAAACTTATTTTCATATTTGACAATTATGAATGAGCACGATATTTCACGTGTGATCGGTTACCGTTAAGTGTCGTATCGACGATTGTTAACTCCCGCTCGTAACTGTACCGTAATGCACGGCTACAAGGAAAAGCTCTCCGCGCCCGCTGCGCCAACACCGCTGCGTTTATGTGCACCTAGTACTTTGAAATGCAATATTTTCACGTTTCACCATCAATAGCGATTTTTGATATTGTCATGAGCACGTTTTTGAAATCGAACTATTTTATGAACTCTTGTTTCGTGATAATATGAATAATGCTAGAAGTTAAAAGGATTAATCAATTCTAGAAGTAATCGAGACTCTAGGTCCTAGAACATGCGGTTTTGGATAATTATTTGGACTAATGCTACTCGATTCTATTCCAATTTTGGAATTTTAATCATGTCTATATCTGCAGTAAAATATATCTTTTACATCGTCATAGTATTTGTTTTTGTTTCATATTCTATTTGATAAATATAATTATTACTAAGGCATCGAGTATCGATCGTAAATGCTCACAATAAATCGGATTACTTCAAGTGGTTGAAGTGTTTAAGTTTATCAAGTACAATTTGAGTTGTTGGACTACTGACTCATTTATAAATGTAAACGGTTGTTAACATCACAATTATAAGTATTATAGATATTTATAGCATCAGAATACCGTTAACACTTATCGTTAAGTTAGTTATCGTGCGTTTATTATGTGTAATATATGTATATGTAATAATTTTGATAAATTTATATCCATCTCTTATAATTCCTTATATAGTTTATAGTGTCCTGATGTAGTTGTAAAGCTTGTATCATTACCCTATGATAAGAACACTATCAAGAGCTTTATCGCGGCTTATTAAGTTTTTTATGGAGACCCCGATAAAACCCGTAAAAGTTGTTTCATTGTAATAAATGAAATTCGCGTAAATGTCAGAAAACACTATCAAAAGTATGAATAAATAATATTTATGACAACCCAATTAATTCCATTATCAGAGTAGATTGTATGTTGGAAAAAAGTATAATTCAGCCAAACGTGGCATCTCAATCTGAATTGGCTAGAGTTGGGTTAAAGATCCCTAAACTGGCCTATCTATAAAATTGCGACTTGGCAAATTGACGCGCTTTTTTATACCTAACAGAGTTCCCCAAACACACGCCCCGCGTACAAACATTAGAAGTTTGATATAAATTTTTCTTTTAAGATATTCATGTCGGCTCGGAGGCTTATTCAGGTTTAGTTCGGGTGCACAAACAATAACAGCGCGAAGTCCCGGGGCCCGAGGCCCGGGGCCAGATCTGCTCCGTGTTTGTGTTGTCTATTTAGGAAGGCTTCGATTCTCTCAGCGATATCGCTGTGGGCCGCGGGAACCGGACCACGGGCAAAGGGTTGTATACATAATATATCGCTCGACTCATCTTTCGCTTGTATTCTTAAGGTTTAAGACTGGAGAGAGGAAATGCAGTGGCCGTTCAATTTGTAAAATACATTCTCTTTGTTTGAGAAAAGCTTAAATTATCCAAAATCTCATCTCAATTTGACACGAGTTTGATGAAATGAATACACAATTAATGTGAAAACATGAATTAATGTGTGAATAATAAATAAACGATCAATAATAACGAGTGCAATTTGCATACAGATTAGAAAACAGTTAGGCGCGTCTGTCACGTGCCTATCCAACTAACATAAAAAAAAAATGAAATGACCGATAGCAAATTAAAGAAAAAAGGAAATTACTAATAAAAATAAAGGAAAGGTTTTATTGAAAACAAGCATTGTATTTACAAGTGTAACTATTTATCACATGAAAAAAAAACTAGTGTCTTTTTATTTGTTAAATTATATTATAAAATAAATATAACCTAAATATACACGATATAATTGTAAAACCGAAGTCCAACAGTTAGTTCGATTATGAGTAACGCACTTGCATATGAGAAACAAATTCACCCTCCTGTTATTAACGAACTCGATACCCCGTCATTTATTACTATCAATGGTCTTCTAATAAGACGGGAGGCTTGTCAGCGAACGCCGGACGATTACAAACGGCGTCGCTATGGGTATGGTGATTGTTCGATAAACTATATATTTGACTAGCTGTTGGCCGCAGCTTCGCCTGCGTTAACTAAGATTTACAGCGGGGTCTTAGTACCTACGCAAAATAAGTAACTTTTCTGGATGATTTTTTACACCTTGTGTCCAAAAAACCCAAATATCTTACGGAACCCTATTTTTTTTTTTCAGAATAAAATTTAGCCTATGTTACTCGGGAATAATGTACCTTTCGAATGGTGAAAGAATTTATGAAATCGGTCCAGTACTTTATGAGCCTATTCATTACAACCAAACAAACAAACAAAGTTTTCTTCTTTATAATATTAGTGTAGATGTAGATGTAGATGTAGAAAAACATTAGAATACCGATTAAATAAGTAAACTAGAAGCCTGAAAAGAAACAACAGGTAAGGGAAAGAAAGGAAGTCCTTAATAAACAAACAAATATTTTTCTAAAAATTTAAATAAACCTAACCAAATAATGTTGAAATTTAGAAAGTAGTTAATGTATTCTTTGTTGTTTGCATTATTGTACAGATTCAATGCTCTGGAAATCTTAATATAAATGTAATAATTCGGTAATAGGGCAATTTCCTATTAACCAAATAGGCTTTAATATTATTATTCATTTTATGTAAAAGTAAAGCGACAAATTAAGTCAACAGATTATTATTTACTATCTTCTTTGCATTATTTTATTATCATTACCAGAGGATAAACTTGGATATTTGGTCTATGTTTTTCATGTAACTTTTTAATAGAATTTTCTCATTTTACTTCTTTACCCGAAAAATAGGTGTTTGTATCCTAAATTGCCTTATCATTTTCTTTACCTTATACTTAAAATAAGTTTAAAATTTTCTTTTAGTTTTATTTATGGGTTTTTAAATATTCGACGTTTAGAATGCTTAAGGAAAAGAAAAATCTTAACAACGTGCAGTAGAATCTTTAAAAAGATTCAAAAGTTGATTTATTACAATGAGTGTAATTCGCGTAAACGTTACGTGATAATGTTATTGATGTTGTTGATATCAATGACAAATGTGTTTGATGAACACACGGCACATCGCGTACATACGGTGCGTCGCGGCGTCACAGCGTCACGGAGCCGCCGCCGCGGCGCCGCCCCCCGCCGATCATCGTCCGCCATTATCCCGCCCGTATTAAGCCACTTAGCTCAATCATGATTAATGTTTCATCGAACGAGACCCGACTCGGGGCAAATAGAAAACTTATTTACTGTTCGTCGTAATTAGGCATTCACGACGAGTCGCGCTCGCTGCGGGCTGTCTGCGCTTTGTCGTCGACGCGACCGGTCGCCTGCTATTCGTTAGGTCGCCATTCGATATTCACTTTCAATAAGCCAACAATTGCGAGTTACACATGTAAATAAGTTTGAAATATGCTAATTTTGTTTGATGTCACGTAACTAATTGCTTTTGATAGTGTCTTTTTGTCATTGATCAGCGCGCTAGCGAAATGCAAATTTGTTCTTTCATTTAGAAATCATTATTAAACGATTTTTTTAAATATATGGATTTTAATATATGCATAATGAATAAGCGACCCTTGAATACCCATACATAATAGATAGGGCCATTCTTCCCGAAAACTATTAGTTACACACTCATGACAGTTGTTCTCATATTGCTACAAAATAAGTTATAGTAAAATAATTAAAATGCAATCACGACAATATTATGCTCGGGGCTAAGGTTTTAAAGTATCAAAGCCTTAAGAAAAAGGAGGGCTACGTATCTGCACAACCAACAGACATTCGCACAACCAGGGATTATGCCTCCGGTTGTGTGTTTACCTTCGTATTATCATGATTATTGTAGCTGGTTTTCATTGCCTGAAAACATAATATGTAAAACAACGTTTTTTATTCATGTAATTTTATTTATTTATCATCCCCGAAATAAAAATACAAAAGTGATAAAGCTGCCAATTGTACCTACTTACTATATTTTCTTGTTTAATGTATAAATTATGTATGTGTGCAATAAAGTTTATTATCTTATCCTTAATTTCACCAAAAACGTTCAAGCCATTTCTGAGATTCAGATTATTATATATATATATATATATATACAAGAATTGCTTCTTTAAGTTTTAAATTTTTAGTAAAACTTGCAAAAAGTTTAAATATAATATAGCTTAGCCTAGCTACATACATACTACATGCACTATACGTCATACCATAGTACAATAGTGTACACTGCATAATGTTAAATTGTAACAACTTCCATGGCAAAATGATTATGTTTCAAGTTGTATTTTAAACTATGCTCAATAACATTTTATATTGTTTACTCTGTCCGTGACGTATTTCCAAGAAGCCAATGTTATCTCGCTGCCGGGTATCGTTTTGCTTCAGCTTACGCTAATTAAACGGATTATTCGAGATTGTTCGATTTCCACCTAAGTATCTCCGTTATATAAGTACCTCCGTACCTACGGAACTTTCTCATTGTGTACATTTATCGAATAAAACGTTGGCAAAACATTGTTCGCGTATCGGTTACATAGGAAACATTATTTTGTGTACCATATTTCTTTTTTGTTCCTTATTATTCTAAATAATTAATGGGAATAAAGTATTCAAGAAAAACTACACATACAGTAATAGACCAGAGATGTTAAGAGAGGCTGAAATAAGATGAGATCTTGTCATTTCATGACTTTAAAAGTTTAGGTTCAGTTGTGAAAATCCATTAAATATTATTTTGAACTTAAAAATCTAGAAACCTAAAAACATTATCTATTAGCGCACATAAATGCGTATTCGTTAAGCTAAGGGTTACGAACTGAGTTACCTAGCATTAATTTTTTTTTATTTAACCAGATGACGTAGCACAGGCGGCACGTGTAAAGGATCAAGTAAAAAAAAAAAGACTTGTTTATAGTTTCGAAAAAACATCTCAAATTAATGCCTTTTATTTTCACCTTTATTTATATAAAATTTTCCAGGTAAAAATAAAAATCTTTGCTAATTACAAGAAAGCTTTTAAAATCGGATTAAAAGTCAAAATATAACGTCGGAATTAAATAGAAAAGAGTTTTCCAATGTTTATTTCTTGTGAATAAACAAAGGCGGAGTGATTTAAAAAATAACAAATTTATTTATCTACTAGAAATCGTATAAAAGTTAATCTTTTAAAAATTTTCCGAATAAAAACAATCGGCAAATTTTTATCCCCTTGATTAGATGTTTTTAATTGGCCCTGTTGAGATGATGAAAAGGTGTTTATTTTTTTAAACAAAATAACATTGTACTAATTAGAGGACTTTTATATTTATGCTGTATCTTAGCCCCTTTTAAAAGTTGGTTTATATTAAAAATTAAAAATCCTTTATATATTTGCAGTTAGAAACTCAATGGTAAACAATTAATTTAATTCCTACTTTAAAAATTTACGACCACGAAATATCGAAAGCAGCAAGAAATATAAAGAAAGGTGCTTAAACACATATAACCGCTAAATATATATTATTAAGAATCTTTTTTTATTTTTTTATCCTAAAAAATTTAAGGGCTTGTCAATTTATGCACCATCATTTACCCATCGTAATCTAAACAATACTAGGTTTGAACTTACAAATTACAAAAAAAAAGAAAATATCTCATATAAGCCAAAGAATTAAGCCGATTTTTAGTTCTTAAATGTTTCTTCTAGCTGCTTGTTGACGAGAGTTGAAGAAATCATTTTCCGTTAGTTTCCTTTGCTAATAAAAAGAGTTTTTTATTAGTGGAAATCTGTGCCCATGTAATAAACTTATCGACTCTGTTGCAGGTTCTTTTTTCTCCGTTATTATATTTAAAACGTGTAAAGCATTTTATATTAAAAATATCCATCATGTGATTGATATTAAAAATATCAAGCCACGTCAAGTTGCGTAACATATTTTGGACAAGGTTAATTAAACGAGCACAAAGTAAAGGCTCGGCGGGCCAGCTGCCTGCTGCCTGCTGCCTGCATGTTGACACAAGTCATTTCACCTTTCACAATCAACAGGAAATATTACTTTGTAGTTGTTAAAAAGAGCGATAATAAATGGATATTTTTTTTCGCCTGCTACCGCTCCGAATGCGAATCCGAACTGGTTCCGATATCTCCATCTAGCCCAAAATTGATCTGAAATTGTATGTACATACAAGCTGTTGCCCGCAGCTTCGCCTGCGTTTACTTTTATACCGGTATATACCAGTGATAGTTTATTATATAGTATCGTGAAGGTTTTATTATTTAGTTTATTAACATATGTTGACATGTATCTATATTAATAACGATTTATTGTAATAAATGAAATAAGGACTAGACAAAACATTGCCTAAAATATAGAACGATAATAAATTACGTCAAAGCCAAGATAAAATCTCCGTCTAGTCGCTAATGATCGATTCAGATTGTATTAGTGCAGCCGCAGGTGGGGCTCTGTGCACTTACCGCATACAAGCTGATTATTTTAATAATATTAGAGAGTATGTAAAGAGGTAGTGCCATGCTGCTTTGCTCGGCTGCAATTGGGCCGGCACGACAGGGGTGGTACCTCTCGCTCACATAATACCGGCGTAAAGTGACAGTTATGCTGTCGCGTTTAGTGCGGTTTGTGAGTTTCCGACGGCCCATTGGGGGAATAGAGAAAAGGAGGGCAACGCATCTGCATAACCTTTGGTTGTGTGGGTGTTAATGGTCGTCGATAGTCGTAAGGCTTCGGCTGTTCGTTTGCCCTATTTTTGCCCTATTGCCCTATAAAAAAAGGTAAAAATAGAGAGTAGAGTATTTTATGAGAAGCAGAGTACCTACCGACTATCTATCGGCACATAAGGCTGTGTAAAATCTGTCTTGGCGTTTGATAGAAGGGGTTTTTCACTAGCATTGAACTGATACTAAATGATCATGATGAAACTATGCTACGTGAATACGTCTACCTATATAATAAAATGGTAAAGAGTAACAATGCACGTATTTTATATTTATCTAAAACGATAGCTCTGAAAAAGAGCGTTAGATGAAATGTGTAACTTATTATAGTGTTTTTAAAAACGATGATTGAAAAAATACACTCGACAGATTTTAATAAAACTCTATATAAACCAGTCGTAACCAGAAGTTTAATCCAGGATACAATTTATTACGCTTCCTTACCTAGTCTAGACGGAGAACAAAAAACATCATTTGACGAAGTCGCATGCAAACCCAACGTTTATCAAGACTGACTATGAATTAGATAGCATGACTGTTGATTGGATTGTTTTTAGCTCAAATCTATATTCATCATACAAATAGTATCGTATGATGTCCAGTAATTTCACCAGAATAATAGAGAGCCGTCAAGTATGAATCAAATATGACAACCCCCGAAACGTGGACGAGTGATCAATGAATCCCAAACGTATTATAATATCTGAAACATGAGCGAGTGGTCCATATTTAAAGTCATACATATACAAATCGCAACATATGTATCGTGGTCGCACCATCAAAACTACACATAATATAAATGAAAAAAGTTGAGTAATCTTAAAAATACATATTATCTGAATCGTATTCGAATGCTCGACTTCTACAAGTATATATATGACAGCTAATAAAACGTGGTGCTGCGATAAAAAATCGGGTTACGTATGTAATATTGCAACTAACGTTTTCGGGTGGTCAAGGACAGCTCGCGTTTATCGAAGCATCTGAATCGTGGTCAAGTGCGCCATACGTGTATAGCATCTGCAACGTGGGCGTCGGCGTGGTCGCGGCGCACGTACGTCCCGGCGTATTCCCGTCACGGGCGCGCCCGTTTTGTTTGCGCTTCCACTCGCTTTAATACGTAATTTGTTGTGAATGCCACGAAATTGGCACACTGACAGCCAACCATTGAATACGGATCAAGTGAAAAACAGTTGTTGTTCCATCACCTCCTGTTGTTTGTCATCTGTTCCGTCTGTTGTGTTGATTTTCATTTCAATCGACAATTGAGTTAAGTTTTGTTTTACATTCCTGTATCATTGTTATATTATCAGATTTTACATTGCGACGATGGTCCAGTGGTGGGTGGACTCGGCCTCTTATGCGAGAGGTTCCGGGTTCGATCCTGACCCGTCCGTGTGTGCCTTGAAATAGGTTTTCTATCGTGTATTCTATATAGGAAAACATCGTGAGATAATCTGCATGCCTGATGAGATTGAAAATCTTTGAAGGTATGTGAAGTTGACCTGAACCCTCATTGGGCCGGCGCATCGCTGAACTATGGCACGTTACCCTCCTTGCCCGATTTTTGGGAGGAGACCCTTGCCCAGCAGTGGGACATATAAGGGTTGATACTTTTACTTTACAGATTTTACATTCCCCATACTACTCGTATCGTATACGGTGCGTAATAATCATACCTAGCTAGTTTTTTTGCTGTAGTTGGACTTTCGTGGCGGTAGTATAAAAAGCATGATATCTGGTTCCACTTTTCTTTCGAGGATTCTATCAAGACGAATGACAGTATGTTTTGAGGTTTACTTTGCAAAGGGAACACAAATACGTCGTTAAAAGGTCGATGGTATGATTAGATCTCAGCACCAGGCCAATTTCAATTTGTTATCATTATCTACAAATATAAAAGCGCGTAATATCTTTCAACGAATGCTACGATGTCTGATCCCCTGCTGCTCTGTTGGACTTAATTTCTGCATAGAATTGTTATATATATATATATATATATATATATATATATATATATATATATATATATATATATATATATATATATATATATATATATATATATATATATGAGTATATATACGAAACGCGACAGCATAGCTGTCACTTTATGTCAGTATTATGTGAGCCAGAAGATTGTATTAGTAGCTGGAATTGAAAGTAACATTAAGATCTAGGAGGGAGTGTCGGTTTGTTGGCACTCACAGCGGGACATTGGATGATAGAAAAAATACATTAGTCCGTGGAACAAAATATATATTATTTTGAGAAAAATGTTTTTAAAAGTATTTATTACCTTATTCAAGTAACCAAAAGGATTTTTTTGCGAACTGTTTGATTCCAATAATAATTTAATGGTAATTAATCGAATTATTGAATGGCTCATCTTCATCTCATTCTGACAAAAAGGGTTGTTACGAATAAATAATAAACTTCTGATAAAAAATAAAAAACTCCAATGTCATATGAAAGAGCGGCGATTATGTAGTTTGTGTAAGACGTGGTTTAGGGATATTCATTATGTGGCAGTAATTTGGAGGCGAGCTGCGGCTCAAGGGTAGTCACCACGACCCACCGTACTCTGTTATTAAGCTCGTCTCAAACAATATGCCGCAGATTGAGTTAACTCACTAATAATGGTATCGCAGCGGAGGGCTCCACTTTTCCATTGAGAATGGAGGCAATCTCTCACCCCAACTGTACCGTTCGCTTGATTCGACGAGACAAACGGCGTCGTGTGTTCAAAACATCACGCTTTTTCACTAACACAACTAACAGATTACAATTATTAGCCGCGAAGGGGTTTCGAAACCGAAAAGATGAAGCCAAAATAAATTAAAGTTTAGCGAAAACGTCGAGCTTGCGAAAAGCGAGGCGTAGGCGGGCGCGAGTAAGGCTTCCCTCCGAGTCCTCCCCACCGAGAGCGGGCTATGATTTCAATTATTGTTTGATGTCGTTATTTTTCTTGTGTTTATTCGGGCCACGTTTCTACGTTTTTTCTTCACCCTTCTCCCTGGTATTTGTTCGCAAAAGTGCGTTGACTGAGGTGCGCTGCGCCGGTAACTGATATGTTTGGCGCTTGTGAGATGTTTGGAGAGCTTAACGACTTCAAAGTTACTTCCAGGGCTCAATGGATACTCTACTATTTTTATATATCAACACTATAAATATATATTTTTATATACGTCGACTAAAGGCAGTATATTTTTTGACCAATTTTATTTAAATTGACACAAATAGAAGTGAGCATTAAGATATGCATTTGGTACTAAAAACTCGGACTATGAGACGACTATCTGATGTCTTCCATTTGAAGCTACCGGCATGTACAAAACGTTGTATTGTAATTCTTTATTCTACTTATAATAAAATTGTCAAGTTTGTAAGAATGTAAGGATATATAGATGTATGTTTCTTGCTCTTTCTCACAAGAACTACTGAATGGATTTTGATATAATTTTACAATATTACAGTGTACACATCTGAATAAGACATTGGCTATAATTTCTGTCAGTACTCCCACAGGAATGGGAAGTTCGCGTTTGAAATCGCGGAGAGCTGCAAGTATTTCACATTACCAAAGTTGAGATTGTGAAGTGTAAAAAGATATGGGTTGATGTGTTCCAATTATAATTGTTTTTCGGTCCTTGATTCTTGTAATATTTTAACCAGTAGGTAATGTACTACTGCTCCTGACTCAACTTCGGAAAAGCTAAAATACTATGAATATTATTCTTTGAATTAACGATATTGTTTCTAACAAACACCCACGAATACAATGTCTAATCTTACCATACGATATCGTTCATAATTTTCTTGTTAGCTCGTAAGTAACGTGTCAATGCTTTCTATTATAACCCACATGGCCGACGTCTAAGTATCGGTTACTGTCATTGTACGTGTATAGAGTTACCTGGAGTAATAATAAAGAGTATGGGTCCGAACCCATTGTGCCTGTGAGGACTTAATGGGCTGTCATACTCAGCGTAAACAAGCTTAACTCGGCACGCGAAATACCATTCGA
The DNA here is from genome assembly GCA_905333005.2 of Lycaena phlaeas. Lineage (NCBI taxonomy): Eukaryota > Metazoa > Arthropoda > Insecta > Lepidoptera > Lycaenidae > Lycaena > Lycaena phlaeas. The sequence continues at coordinate 8,789,848 of HG995182.1, forward strand.
TAAAATGCATAACGAAACGTACCGTATCCGTGCATTTTTATTAATTGGGAATTATTTTTATGAATACATACCGAAGGCTTATTTTAACTATTTTGTGTTGATTTTTTTAATTGCTAATTAACTTTATTGATTTAATTATATTTGTTAAATTTTCATTAAATTTTCTTTCGTCCAAACATTGTGTTGAGTCTAAGCCTATGTAATATTTAGTAAATAGTAAGTGTCCTATGTATATACCGCTGTAACTGCGATTTAAGCTCTGCCTTTACTTAAGCGTATAAAATAAAATTAAAGTGATCTGTTAAAAAAAAATCAAGATATAAAGCGAAAGAATTTAATATAATATACGAAAGCTATTGTACGAATAATATTTTTAACAGCGTTTTCTAAAGTATAAATACAGTACCTACGGTTACATAAAGTGGATAAAATAGCATGATTTTAATTTTTCTAAGATGCATCAAAGTGGAGTGCATGAAGTAGTGTACAAAAGGAGAGAGCGGACGAGACGAGCGACCGAGATATATGCGACGGACGAAGCCGCGTGATTCACACCACACCAGCATCCCGACACCTGCGCCCCTCGCAGGCGGCCCATGTTAGAATCTGTACCCGGAGTAATAAGAATGATATTCCCCTAAACCACAAGCCCAAGGATACTCAAGTTAGACACCACAAGTTTCTGTTCCTTGAAACTGTTCGCGGTAGAGAGCATTTTTGTACAATGGAATCGCTTTTCAAGCGTGACATCAAAATATTTTAGCACTCTCGAGAAATAACAGTGTACGAGCTCGCCGTGTACCGTCTAGCCGTTGTTTTAGACCTAGGGGAATATGTGTCGACGGGTTTGTGATAAAAAATAACATTGAAAATGTCGCCATATTTATTAGGTTTTAAATATAAAGTTCGGATTTATAATAACGTCTCTTATAAGCTTAAGTACAATTAGATGAAAGTTATATTTTATTTACGAATCTCTCGACTGTCTCACTGCCAAAAGTACCGTGTCATATAGACTTTCACATTTAAAATATTCTTAGTAGAGGTCGTCTAATTTAAAACTGAACGCTTTTCCACTCATCGCGTTTATTTCAACGTATGAAACGAAATACTTAATGAAATAAAATATTATGTGCTAATTGCGATATTGCAGGCGACTGAATGACGAATTACGAAAACCATTTGCATGTATCGTAAGTTTAAATGGATTGTGGCAAGTATTTCATTTAAAGATTAGACCATCTCTAGAATTATATGGTTTACTAAAGAAATAACTTCAGTGTTCTGTTGTTAATACCTACAAATCTCCAATAATATTTTATTGTATATTTTGTCGTTGGATTGTTTAATAGATAGGTACGTTTCTCTTGAGATTATAAAGATTGTTCTCACTGAAATATTAATAATAATATTTTCATATTTTTTAAAACTTTCTTATACAAAATATACATATAATATATACCGTTCGTATTGCTCTCTCTATGTGAGCTGTGGGCGTCTTTACAATTGAAAAATGAACTAAGTAGATTCACAATAAGCGGGAGCAGAAGTTGTGGTGTGGTACAATAAAGCGGCTCATAAGCCGGGGCAGGTGGCGCCTGAAGCTCAACTTTCCATACAATGCGGGAATCGAGCGAAAAATATCGGATCGTGGGAAATACGCGCACCGGTATATGTTTTGTTTGAATATGTTTAATTCTCTTTTTTTTTGGGCATTGTTTATTCGAGTCTTGGTACGAGCTTTAAATATTTTGGAATAAAAGATATTAAAAATAACGTGACTGAGGGAATTTATCTTTCATTGTAGGACATAGTATTACTTATGATGAAATACATTATTTTCAAAAACATTTATATGAGTGATAAAATACTTTTTATGGAAGTCAATTGAAAGTAAAACTTGTATAAGCTAGACTAAGAGTAATTTACTCAGATTTTTAAGAAGTTTCAATTCAATCGCGCGTTAAGATTACACGCACACACATTTATTATTTGAAATTATTATTTAAGTCTAACAGTGTCATTTGTTTATGGGTTTGTGTACAATTATAACTGTTTAAAAGACATTTCTCAAAAATCCCAAAAGTCATTGATTTCATCATTATCACATGTTTTAATGCTTACGAATTGAATGTACTCTTATGTAACGTGATACAATCAACGTAAGCGTCTACAATACAAAAAGTGACACTTAATCCTATATTGCAGAGCATTTGCTCCAAATTTATCCTACTAGCTAGATCGATTTATCGCCGTTTTTTACTCATGTATACAAAATTTCATGAAAATCGTTGGTGCCGTTTCCGAGATTCAGATTCTAAGATTCTTGTATATATATATATATATATATATATATATATATATATATATATATACAAGAATCTTAGAATATATATATATATATATATATATACAACAATTGCTCGTATAAAAAACGTTAGGTGCGTTTCGTGCGATCCGTACGAATCGGAGACATGTGGACGTTTACCTTTAATGTAACGTTATCCTCATAATTAGCGAGTATTAACATTGACAATGGGCGGAATAACAAAAGAAATATGTTTCGTTAGCGCCTCGCACCGCCCACCTCGGATTACATCATTATATCTCTTTAATAAGCTTAAATATGTTTTACTGAATATCACAAAAACATTGATATTTTGTTTGCTATTGTTTCCTCTCTTCTCTATATATTATGAAATGTTTTCCTTTGAATTATTATTTATTGTATCATTTTCATATTCTCGCCATATCGGATTTGGGAATTGTTTACTTGGATAATATATTATATGATTGATAATTAGAATTTTTATGTAGTAGTTACCGATCGGCTATTTTTCCAGTAGCTTTAAATCCTAAATACGCAGTTTTACCGTAATTTTCGCCGCTTGATTAAAATTATAAGGGTGGTTGGTACAGTTTCGTGAGGACTTTTTTTAGGATATTTCCTGCTATTTAAGGATTTTTTTTTCGAATTTCGATTATTTCAAAAAGTTTTTGAAACATTCAAATAAAACCAACGCCTTATTTTTATTTTACTTTATTGTTTATAGCTTTTGCATTTTTTCAGCTCCTCTTGAAATTTCGATATAACTTTCTAGATGCCATGCCGAATCGAATGAGCCCAAAATCATAATTTTCGGTGGTAGCGATCAGGTTTCGAGGCAAATGGCACTTGTTGACTAAACTAACTTTTGAATAGTTGCTAATGAAACTTTACAATGACATACTTTTCACCAGAACAACACAACGGGTATTAGAGAGAGGGTAACAGAGAGTATATTAAAAATATATTCTACTTATAAATTATTAAAAATCTTTCAAGCCATTAAAATATACCTCGTTTCTGGCAGTTGGTGATGACGATTTATTAAGACGATGATAAATTATAATCCTGCTAAATCAAAAGGCATTAAGGCTGATACGGATCGCATAAAAAGATCATTGCATAAGTCTGATAAAAATTTTTATTTTCAAAATACAAATCCAACATCAAAATCAAAATTCTCATTTTGAAAACAATTTCAACTTAGTATCTTTTTGAACCTTAATTTGTATCTACCGCTGGTCCATAGGCGAGCTCACTGAGAGGATCCGGCGGAACATTCACAGGACACATTCTATTACAGGGATAATGAAATGTAAAAGTGTTTGTGAAAGTGAAATATCACGGTTCGGCCGGTGGCCGGGAGGATCCGATGTCCGCTCCGGGCCCGGGGAAATGCCATTTCCGATGGACGACGTCGACCCCGCGGGCAGCCGAGATTAGGGACGGATGGGAATTTAATAACACTACCGACACAATACATGTGACGAATACACATTGTATTTTTATGCGCGGAACGTTTTTGTTTGGGTTGTGTGTTAATTTTTTGGATATTACAATGTGTATGTGTGTGTCTACTAAAAACATCGGGCTTAGTTTAAAGATACGTTTATTGTTATTTAATTTAATATGTAGATGTTTTGGGCATCATCATCATCATCAGCCTCTTTTCGTCCACTGCTGAATATAGGCCTCCCTCAATGAACGCCAAGATGACCGATCCCTTGCTACTCACATCCATCGCGGACCTGCCACTGCAAGGAGATCGTTTTGGGTATAATGGTAGTCAATATTCGTAATAGTTTCGCAGTCTTGACGCTAAGCCTACGTCCTACGTAGACGTTCTACAAAGCGGTGACACGAGAATTCAATGCAATACATGCAGCATGTCATCCAGTTCGCACGAAATTATCAAATCAAATGATCGCGTTCGTTTAATTTCGCGCCGCTGCGTTTGGTTTGACAGTTTGTGGTTGGACAGCTTGCTGTTTTCGTGTAGCGCCGCGCCGCTTCGCGTTCGCGTCTAGATCGCTCAAGTAGGACGTCGCCTTATATTTATAATTTTATTTGGATTTCTAAAATAATCCATCTGTTATAAAGAAATTGTGGAATATTTAGCAGCAACACTTGATTCCGGCCATCAAACTCACCTCATACTTGCAAATTGTTTTTTTTTAGGATAAAAGTTAAACTCTACATACATATTACGTTTAATCATAAGAAACACCACATACATACATACATACATAAACATACAATATTTTATTTAATCTTCTCAACTGTTGTGAAATTGAAATAGTCTTATGAACTTAGTATACAAATCGTGTATGAGAGTCTCGGAATATAAGTAAATATAAAATGCACTGGAATCGTTCCGAGTGGAAAGGTCGCTTGCAGTCCATTGGTTCCCGAGACCACCTACGGGAGAGGAGACGCGCTATCAAGTGCACGAGATAAGTTAATGGGCCGTCCCTGCATCCTATTTACGTGTACTTGTTGGTGGATATAAATGTCAGTACCGTATGAACGCTTATATATTATGTGACGTGGTTACATCATCATCATCATCAGCCTTTATCCACCCACTGCTGAACATAGCCCTCCCACAATATATGACATGGTACTAACTAAATACGTAGATATTATATTTAAGGGCGTTTACACCCTTTATGCGCAAATCAATATTTTTTTAATCTAGCTTTACACCATTACCGGATTATGTAACAATCATGTTAATTATCGATAACTTTAGGAAATTTCTTATACGAAACAATAATAATATTATATTATAATCATACATATTTGCATACTAAATTGCCGTGAAGAATAAATTCTGACGGCACAATGGAATTCGGTCCCCCGGACAGGTACAAATGGCCGCCACTCAGCACTTCCTCAACGCTGATGTTCACACTTAAGAGTTTTTTATTAAAACTGGCTGCCCCGACAGACTACGTCCCGCCAAAAGTACTAATATCGCTATATAAAAGAACAGAAGTTTATCGAAAAAGGGTGAAGATTTAAAGTTGCACGTAACTTTCGATGCTAAACCATAATAGAAAATGATGATAAAAAAAATTGTCAGTAAAATGTTTATCATAATTCTCTCTCTATTAATCCTTATCATTCAAGATTCTCAGACCGACTTAATAGGCACACAAAATTTCATGAAAATCGGTCCAGTGGTTTCGGAGGAGTTTGGTAACAAACATAATAAAACGAATTTTATATATTTAATAGACAACGGTTGCGTGTTGTAAAATTTACTGCGAGCATTACTATTCATGAGTGAATAACCTGTAAATCCGCTGTAAACATTTCCATAACTGCTAACCTATTTGATAATGATTGGAAATAAAATAGAATGTCCGTCATTGTAACGGTTAGCGTCTTCCTTCGGCAGCTTTCGGTATATTACTGTAGATTTGTGATGTCGCTACACTAACACGTCGCTGTAGTGTTCTGTTGTCTGCACATCCAGGATCCTCAAAAGGCTAGTAGGCGCTCACGGTGACTTAGGGTAGTACACTCTCAAGTGCGAGAAAAAACCTCGTACGATCACTATCTACTATATCTTTATTTCAAACCGATATGACTGAGAAACCTTCAAGGAAAGAGCATACTCATATTTGAAAGGCCAGCGATCCGCCTGCTAGTCCTCTGATGTACCGGGTGTCTAAGGATGTCGCTATCACTTATCATCAGGTAAACCGACTGTCTGTTTGCCACTTTTCTTTTAAACTAATTCCCGGTGTCATTAAAAAAATAGGTGCATACTAACATTAGGTATTGAGAACCTCTAATAACTACAAACCCTGTACGGACTCTGTGTCTGAATTAAATAATTTTGATTTGAATATGGAACGTAAGTCAAGAAAGGCTGTTAATGTACTCGTATTGCCTTTTCATGAGGAATGACATAAACGTTAATTCAATCGCCCAAACCTACAAAGGGGCACATAATATTACATTGTTCTATAAAGTTCAACTTTTAATGGGAATGTGAACGCGGGCGCGCCATTGGCGTTCATTACGGACCTCGTCAATTAACTTTATTACACGGTTTTTATGAAACGTACCGCTGTCCTTTGTCGCTCTACATACTCGAACAATATGCGGGATCACGATATTATGTTCACGTGTCTATATGATTGGTAACCATACTGAAGCCGTAAGCCCCTCTACCTCTTTGGTCTGGTTACAATATATATGTTTAATTCAAACCTAGTTAGGCCCTGTTTCACAATCTCCAGATAAGTTCCGAATAGGCTATTCACAATATATTTGACAGATACTCCATACTCTATCTGTCAAATATGTTGTGAATAGCCTATTCGGAACTTATCTGGAGATTGTGAAACAGGCCCTTAATCAAATAAACGATCGCCGATCATAGAGTGTCCTGCTTAAATAAGCCCTTAAATCGCTTCTTTTTAATCCGTTACACGAGCCAAATTTTAATCTAATCCTTTCACTGGTTTCAATGCGATCAAATATTTTATTCAACATTTTATTATTCACTGTTCGCTGTTATTTTTAACAAACTATCGAAATTGTCGTCAGCCAAGTTTGGCGAGCGATCCGTCAGCGGTTAGAACTTGGAGTTTACGTTCAGCGGAGTATCGACTTGCAGATCTTTGGCCTCGGCTTCCTTTTGACAATCAAAGTGGCGACGGGCTTTTCACGCTCCAGCCCGCACGCTCGCGCGCCCCCCGGTAGGGCTTCGCCCCGGGCTCCAGTTTATCGATATTAATTTCTCCATTCACATGAACGTTTGTGATAATTGTAGATGTGAAATCAATTGGCTGTGATGATCAATCGATGTGACTGAGTTGTCTTAACGCTTTCGTGTTGGTGGTAATTGGTGTTGATGCTGTCTTAATTGTTTTATTGCCTCTGTGTTATGCTGTATCATATTAGGCTATAATGTTATCTATTTTTCACTTTTATTTCAAAGAGTTCTAGAATTCGGCATTCGGAGACAATTTAAAAACACGATACGTTTTAAAATAGTTTTTATATTACGTTTCTTTGAAGTTTACAATGCTTATTTAAAGTTTGTCTTAATATATAATAACTTATTCATCATCATCATCTTCTTTCTTCATCTCATCGCACTCAATGAACGCCAAGACGGCCGATCTCTCGCTACTACTACGCTACGCTACATATCCAAAATGGACCAATGGCCATTGCATGGAGACTGTCTTTTCATCTTGTAAAAGACTGACCGACATTATTTATTCTTACAAACATTAAAATTGTAATTCTTGGAAATATTTTCAATAACTACAATTAATTAAAATACAAAAATAGAATTATTGTATTAAATAATAATGAAAAATCCATCGTGTTTGTTGTTTTGGCGTAGAAAGCTAAATCGAAATAAGTTTCTCTTCAAATTTAATTACGACGTATATTTCACAATACTATTCCAGTCAAACAAACAATTAGACTTTTGGTGTAGTTCAGTTACAAGTGGCAATCGAATAACACAGTGTCTATTTCGAATTCCTCTCGAGTATATTTGGAGCCGAACTCTCAACTTTTGATTCGAGCAAGTTTGCGCTGGACCGCGTTTGTCAGACGATTGTAAGTTTCACCCTCGATTAGCTTCGACACTAACTTACTCTGCGCAACATTCAAACTACGATAGCTTTTGGTTATGGCTTATCGATATGCAAATATTAAAGTTTTGTTGGATATTTGGAATTCTTATGGATAAATTATAACATTTTTATTTTTCAGTTAGGCTATGCGCGCACGGGTTACTTTTGTCACCGTGATATTAAAGTTTTTGTCATTGTCACGTCACGTTTCCAAAGTGGTGCGCTCTCGAAGGGTGACAGTGACAACACTTTTTTGAAATCGAAGCCTTAAAACCTAAGCATAAAAACCTAATGGCGCGGTGACATTTTCGTCACGGGCGTGTTCGCCAGTCGGCCGGCGTACAAAAATGTCACCCACTTGTCACGTCATAACATGCGCGCATCTCCATACATATCCATGGACTTGATAAGAGTGACGAAACAGTCACGGTGACAAAAGTAATCCGTGCGCGCCTAGCCTTATTCCGATCAAAACAGAGGACAATTATTAGGCAAGGGTATAAAGGCGAAGACAAGATGTCGAAAGTCTGAAATCGTAGCAGTTCTACGGCGACGTAGTGCATTGCTACAGTGAACCTGTAGCAATGCTACATGACCGTAGGACGAACACGATAGTAGGGGAGGCGAGGATGCTAAATCGGGATTTACTCGAGCGTTAAAGAGACCTATTGGATTGCGAAGCTTAGATGATAAGAAGAAAAAAATGTCATATAATATATACAGTTTCATCGGTGGGGGGAGCGGCTATGAATTTTCAAAAATGTAAAAAAAAACAGTTGCATGGACATACTCGAGCGCGTCAGATATTAATAGCATCCATGTCCTACGTATTTTTGAAAACATACGTATGTTAATCTGATTGTTTCCATGATGGGGGTGGTCGTACGTAAGGGTTGAAAACGGAAAAAAAAAATATTTAATCGAGCGCGTCAGATTTTCAAAGGGGATGTTAAGTGAACCTAAAAGAAGGCTCTTATGTAATAATCTGACGATTTGGATGTGACCTAAACTCGCGGCCATTATTAGAATGTGCAAAAAAAAATCGCCATTTTGAAATACTCGAGCGCGTCAGACTAAGATATATATGGTTCATTTATATACCCTAAACGTGCTGTCTCATAATCTGACGATTATCTGGAGGGATTCGCCTAATCTGACAATGGAAACAATTTTTTTGTATTTTTTCAAATCTTATAAATTTATTTTTGCAAAATAGCATGCAAATGCAACAGTATATTATATTCTTTGAAGTACAAAACTTTTATTTATGAGAAAATAAGTATAAAAAATATTTTTTTTTTGAGAATTTTTATTTTAATCATTATCTTCGTCGGTAGAATCATCTTCCTCTTCTGGCTTGATTTCATCCTATTCGAGTCCTATCAAATACCTTTGGGTTACACCTTTGAGAAAATCCTCGTACCCAGAGGCCGAGAAAATCATCACCTTGCTCAGCTACTCATATACGCTTTCTTGAATACCTTCTAAGGAAGCGTCTTTTGCCTTCTTTTTTAAAATAGTGAAGTCAATAACATCAGTAATGCTATATTCTCTGATTATTTATCTTTTTTAACATTTAGGTAGCAGAGGATATTATCGATTATTTTTCCTTACTTCGGCTTACGGAAATCGTCAGATTATATATTATTTGTGAACGTTGAATTATTACCTTTAAAATAAAAAAAAAATTGGCCACGCTCGAGAAAGTCGAGATGACGTTTTTTTTTTACAATTTTGTAACCCACCTACTTCATATCGTCAATCGAAAATTGTCAGATTAGTGGAATATACACTTTTTAGCATATAACTAACTTACCCTACCTTAATCTGACGCGCTCGAGAATTTCAGATGATCAATTTTTTTTTACTAATCTGATCCTTTATCCTTGACGCGCGGCCACATATACGGGGCTAATACTTGGTGGAGGTATTCGATGGGGTACTAGGTTCCTCCCTGTATGTTAATCTGCCGCGCTTTAGTAAATCCCAAAATCCCCTCTTGGGCTCCCCTACTACGAAATACGACGACTAAGGACATGTCCGGTGTCAATATAGTATTGGACTATTAGTGGACTTGGCAAAAAAAAAGTATAATTAGTTCTGCTCAGTTTTTGTCTTTTTGTCTGCTGAAAGAAGCAGATATAAAGGTTGTTATAAAAGAATAGCCGATACCAGATACTCCAACAAATTGAGTCGTTCATCAGAGATGGGTTTATTTGTATAATGATGTCTCGTGCGGGCTATTTAATTTACTTTTCCATTGGTATAGAGTACAATGGACACCGCGCCGGTGGACACGGGCGCGCGGAATGCCCGCGGAATTTCATTTCGTTAGTGCGCAAGGGATCTGCGGATTCCTGCGGTGGGCCCCGCTCGCATTCATTTCCTAATCATTGATTCATTTGTTTTGACGCTTGATTTCATATCATATTATTTATGTGATTTAATTAATAGTTCAAATAAAAAAATATTATACATTAGACCTAGAAGTTTCTAGAATGCGCGCTCCCGTCTGCGTCGGTTCCACCATCCTTTGTATTTCTTCTGTGTGATTACTGGCATAGAGACTTAACATCTTATGTCTCAGGATTGGCAACACTAATAATTTGCCAGGCCTAGTCTCGAGTTCATTTGTTTTATGTTTACGGGCGTCACTGACTACTTAGCATCATTTAATTTTGGCCCGTGTGATTGTTCCAAACATAAAAAAGAACATTTGCCTTAAAGATGTCTTAGATTGGTTCCTGTCTTTATTGACATAATGTTCTGTCTTCGTATTTTATTAAGCTATTGCATAGCTTCTATCGCGGGCCTTGAGCGCGGGGACCGAGTACAGAAATTCCGTAACGAAAATAAAACCTAACGCTCCCCACTCCGACGGGCACGGAGGTGTGGCCGAAAAGAAACGACGTTAGACGATGCATGGCCTTCAGCCATGCATCGTCTAACGTCGTTTCTTTTCGGCAGTCTTCGACACGGTGTTTGTGTGCTTGCAACTAGACGTATTGTACGACACTACGAAGCTCGCACGAATAACAATAAAATATAACACATGTATTGTAAAATAATAAAAATATTTTAAACAATATTAGTTAATATTGTTTAAAATATTTATATTTTTTTATTTATTTAATAAAGGAAAAAAAAATGTTTTCTTATCGGTCACCACGCTCAAAAAGTGTAACTTGAATTAATATCAAAGAAAAAGAAATACTGCATTAATAATTAAAATAAATAAATAATTATAATTGCATAAGTTGATACAAAATGCTATGCAATAGCATTACCGCGGCAGTCCCCGAGTGCCACACGTCTTTTTTTTATCTATTTTTTTATTTGTATCTCTTTAAATGAGTGCATATCTTCTTTTTGTCGTCAGTATCCTTGTCTCGAGTACTGAGAGAAAAGATGTAAAATTCTAATATGCACACCGTGTAAAAAAGGTTAAGTTCAATTTAGTAAATTCTGAGTAATATGGCAGATAAACGAATCCTTAAGGAGATCGTTGATCGTAGAGTGACCATAAAAGTTTGCATTTGCACTTTGTACTGCGCCTCGCAAAAAATACTCGAATTTCTTCATTTTGTAGAAACCACGTTTCACATAATATTATTATTTGACGTTCAATAAGATACTTTCCTGGATACTCAAATATTAAAAAAAAAATACTTTATTTTCATTTTTATTCCAAAAATTTCTTCATAACTGGGCACTTTATGTTCGTAAATATTAGATACAAAATATAATACAATAATCCGTTGTTTATTTACATAAATAATTCTCTTGTATCCGTAGCAGAGCGCCCGAGTTGATTGTTATACGAGCAAAAGAACAGTTGACTGTAAATGGATTTGTACTGTAACGTTAAAAAGGCACTGCGTAACCTAATTTGGTGACAACTTCATTTTTAGCGATCCATTAGAGTTAAGATGTCATGAAAAATTCACTAGTGGCAGTAAGTGGAGCGGCATTAATATGTCCGCTTCAATCTACTTACTCTTGCCACTTTTGATTTTCTCATAATATTTGAAGTAGAAATTATTTTATGTATAAAATATTTTTTGTGTTCACAAGTTATTTTAGAATTTTTGTCGTTATAGTAGGCGAGAACGTAAGAGATTGACCTTTACCAATCTGAGATGTGATCTACCCAGATAACCTAGCCCCTTTTTGGCCATATTTTTGATATGCAAACCTGCCTGAGATCTATAAGATGGGCAATCTTGTCGAAAGGCTGATCAACGCAAAAATTAACAAATCAACCGTCAAGTCTCTTGTTGAGTGTCCAATGAGTTAGCAAGAAGAATAGTTAAATTACTTAATTTGATCAGCCTGTCAGTTGACACAGCCACTACAATGAAAAGCTCTCAAAGACAAAGAATCGTATGTTAACCACCATTAACAGCCATGTTAGTTGACATACACTTTGACCAAAGTTTCAGAAACCGGGCGTTAGGCTATTATGACAAAAATATTGCTTTTTTTACGACTTTAGCTTAGCGTAGCTTTCATCGTAATAATTTCTTTAAAAAATGAAAATATATTTAAAAGCAAGGATTAAAAACACTTTTTTATCATTATCAAACTTATTTCTTGTGTCTGTTGGGCAGAGACCTTCGGTGAACACCGAAGATCTTCTCTTGTACTGCACGGACACTGTGTATGCTGTGGGCTAGGGAGGATGACACTAGCCCACGGAAGATATACAGAAGGGAGTA